>CM066037.1:34758211-35358211 GCA_033557465.1 Ichthyophis bannanicus
ATTGTGACTATCCAATGGGTTTTCATGGCATGACATGTAAGTAGATTGCCGGGCCTTTCATCTGTGCAGGTAATTCTAGTTTTGTTGCCATTGTTGCAGAAACGTGATCCTCCACTGCCATCACCTTCCCATTCTTCTGCCACCCAGTTGTATGCTTTGTCTTAGTCTGGCACCTCAGCTGAGACCTGTCCATCTTGGGAGACCCTGCCTGTAGTTAAGCTACCAATAGCTTAACTCTCAGCATCAGTGATGCACACAAGCCCTCACAGCACGACAAGCTGCAAACCAAGTGAAATAAGTTATATGAACTTTAATAAATGTATCTGAACATTCTATTTATAGACACCGAGGTGTTCCTTGCAAAATCTACCCTATCACAAAATATACCTTGCTAGGGGCTTATGCAAATTAGTTTATTTTCCTCTCATTCTTTCTATGTCTAACAAGGGAGCTGGATGGGACAAGATTAGTGACTTTTGTAAGCCTCTACTAGAGGAGGACGTCAAACTCTGAGATAACCACTTGGCACACTGGACTGCAGTATTACATCTGAGGTATTATGGTAGGATCTGACCACTGCCATTCTCCGGAGTGGGGGGCTACAATAAATAGGCCCCATAGTGTGTGATAAGGAAGCTTATCATAGCTCAGGAAGGAGCTATAGAAAAGGTGAAGTGACTCTGAACAAGCAACCTGTCAGTTCTGGTAGAAATAAGAAAACAGAATTTTGCCATAAAAGACTACCAGTCCCAGAATGCACCAAGTTTCCAACAGCCATTAGAGAAGCTGAAGTGGGGAAACATGTTTTCAATCAGGAGGGCTATGAGGTAATCCCCAAGCACTCATCTCAAAGGGCAGGGCCTGATTCAGCACAGCTGCGCTGTGCTAGGGTGGAGCACTCATCAAAGCAGAATAAAGGTAGAGTTTATTCTACAGAGAATTATCCTCATCCTCAGATTCAGCTTGGAGATCCTCAGCTTGGACATCTTCATCATCTGGAGGATCATCAGAAGCAGAAGCCAGTGCGGACGGACAGAGAGGGCAAGAAACCCTTTGGAAGAAAGAAGAGGAAAGCATTTGGGAGGCCTAAAGGAATCCAGAGCAGTACGTATACTGGGAGACATTCAAAAGGCCAGCATACACCATTGGACTGGGGAAAGCCAGAGGAATGGTGCTGCAGAGCTAGGAATCTCCAGACTGTACCTGTGAGGGAGACGGCTGCACGTGGAAGGGACCCTAGGACCCGTGCCAGAAGGTATGTGAAGAGAGATCCAGTGTCCAGGGATCTGGATTGGAAGGCTGGACATAAGAACTGGACTACATACTGGCCAGGCTATTTAGAGAGGAACTCTAACAGCAATGGAAGCTCAGGTATGAACACTGATCTATGCCCTAGCTATAACCTTGAAAGACAGTAGGGAAACAAGTATTCTCCTGAGAGTGCTACATTGAGAAATTCCTCTGTGCCAATCCATGATATTGAACCCATGATTGTTGAAGAAGGGGGAGCGGTCTTAGATACAGGCTGTGAATATATGGATTGCTCTCTGTCTAAACTCCTTTGGTAATTTACTGTTACAAAGTACAAGAACCATCACAAAGAAATACAAACTTGCTCTTTAATCTACTCAGAAAAGCTCCTGAGTAGGATTTTTAGCCACGCAGTAGAAAGCAAGCCAGCTAAGGGGTTTCAGCTGGGTAACTGCTAGCAATTGAGCCTTACCTAATTGCTTGTGAGCTCTGAGGGAATCACTTCTGAGTCTATGTGTGAAGATATAAGAAGTTAACCTGAAAAGAACAGTTTTTCCCTTCTTTGTGGGTTTTGCTTGTTGTTTAGAGCACTGCTAAGAAAATATTAGCTAAAGCCTACAGAAAAGACCAGTTTGTTACCAACCAGGTCTTTATTCTTTTGCTTTGATTGCCTGACAAGTTCAGCTGTTGTTTTCCTGATTTTGTTTTTCTAAGTTTAACACTGAAAATAAGTATCCTGTTTTATGTGCTACCAAGCATATCTGTGTTGGGAGAAATAACCCCATAAATAAATATCTTATTGGCTTTACACTCAAGCACAGCTAATTATTGTGAGCAGCTGTGTCTGGTGTGAATGGACTGCATTTCCCA
This sequence comes from Ichthyophis bannanicus, assembly GCA_033557465.1. Classification (NCBI taxonomy): domain Eukaryota; kingdom Metazoa; phylum Chordata; class Amphibia; order Gymnophiona; family Ichthyophiidae; genus Ichthyophis; species Ichthyophis bannanicus. The sequence continues at coordinate 34,760,333 of CM066037.1, forward strand.
CAATCCCTTGCAAATCATATTGATATATGCACTTGCCAAGACTGTGAACATTCTCACCCAGGCAGCCGCCTGACAATTGAAATAAGATAAGTAGGAGAGAAAATAAAATAAAAAAACTGAACTGCTCAAATAGTTACTATAGTTACTATATCATGATTTGTTAACAATGTTTGAAGTCACTGAACTAGTCAGAGTGTGTTTTGCTCATAAAATATTTTTATCCAAAATGGAAAGCAGTATTTTAGATCCTGAATGATTTCTAGATAATATAAGTTAGTCACTGGATGGGTTTTAAATGATATGCCTAGATTATAGCAGTAGAAAATCCCACTTAATGTACTCTTTAAATACAAATCCCCTCAAAAGCAGACTACCTTGATTTGCCTATACATAAACTGAAAGGTTCAATATGCTTTGCGAACAATGTTCTGTATTTCATGTTGCCTTCCTCTTCATTCATTCCCTCTCAGACACTGAAGTGCAGTAAAAATCTCTCAGTCATTACTTTTGCCTTCTATGAAAGAATGATTGTTGCATCTCACCGGACTCATTATCATTTCAGTCAGCTACTCGAATCATCCTATTTGGTAAGCTGTGTTTTGGCTCATATTGCTTTAACACACATTAAATCCCATTTAATACACACCTTTTGTAACACGGATCTGCTAACAATGCCCAGACCTCTAACACAGCTGTGTTAACAGTAACACAATTGTGTTATTTTTAAGACAAATGACAATTACCATAGTCATGGAACTCATCGCTCTTTCTTGCGACATGTGAAGGCCCATTTTAGATAAGATGTGGAAATCAGAATTGGGATGTCAAGGTCAGGATGTACTCAGTTCTGATGCTATTTTAGGAACACATGGAGCTGTTTATAAAATACACATTCGCATGATGGCAGGCGTTGTTTCAGAAATATACATGAGGTAAGAATCAATACTCAGCAACTTACACTTATATGTGTTGGCATTTCACAGTGCACACGTACAAAGGTTGGCATTTATGCCTGTTATCTAAGCCATTTTGCAAACTGAGACCTGCAGATGCTGTTGCTGAAATACAGAGGAGCTTATCTTTAGGCCATTTCAATTTGGAGGGGGAAATAAACAATGGGGATGGAACACTTTTTCTATACCCATTCATGTCAGAAGCAGGTGCAAATCCAAATGTGGACAATTTCAGGATTGCACGTGCATACCCTATATGAAATGGGAAATCCACATGTAGAAACTTGTCCATAACACAGCCCATCAGCTTTCATTGGGGTCTGGCCATCCAAGAGTAAAATGAGCCTTTTCTAAAATTTATTTATTTATTTTATTTATTACAATTTCTTATATACCGCACTATTGTCAGCGCGGTTTACATATAACAAAATGACCATAACAAACTGTTTGGCTTCACATAGAACAGGAGTAACAACTTGGGTAATATGTTTTGCTTTACAGAGAACAGGAATAACAACTTGGATAACATGGGGATGTAAACTGAACTAACTAATTACATATGTACAATGAGATTGAACATTTACAAGTGGACGAAATTTACACATGTAAGGTGTTGTTCTGATACGCGTAAATCACGAATGAGTCTTCTGAAATAATCTCCGTTCATGCTATCAGACCTGTAGGTTGCCTCTTTAGTCATATTTGGCTACCAGCATTGAATATCCAACTGGGATTGGCTGGATCAAGGATTGGGGGTGGAGGGATTGCTGGATCAAGGATTGAGGGTGGAGGGATTGCTGGATCAGGGTTTGGAGGATTAATAGATCAGGAGGTAGGGGATTGAAGTGGGCAGAGATGGTCCCTTGAGGTTCCTCTCGGGGGGGGGGGGAGGATAACACCACCTCGAAGGTGACGTTATCTTTCTATTACTAATGAAAGCTGCATAATTCATTGTGCATAATGATGAGCTGCTTTGCATCCTTTGCATTTCAGTATTATTTAATGTGCATTCCATTAAAAAATCATGAATTAAAGGTGAATATGCGTGATTTAACCATTTAAAGTGTGTTAGTGACCTCCTTTCTTAGCTGAATAACTTTGGGCAACACTGGATATCATCCCTGCCCAGACAAAAATCTATTCTTACCCCTTCTGTGGAAATACCTTTAATGCCATGTTTTCATAAACTTAAACCGAACACACTACTAAGACCATTCTCTTGTCTAGACCATTGCAACCTCCTCTTTGATGATCTTCCTCTGAATCATCTCTGCCCACTTCAAAACTCAGCTGCACAGCTAATCTTACATAGTAACATAGTATATGATGGCAGACAAAGACCAGTAAGTTCATCTAGTCTGCCCATTAGGGTGCTAAGAATAGGTGTTCCCGCCATTCCGTGCAGGTCATCCCCCTCTATATCTTTGTTTAGGGTTGTACCTACCGCTCCGTATAAGCCATCCCTCTCTATTTATTGAGGTATAAGAAATAGTTAAGTTTACTTTGATTTTATCCTGTTGCTGTAAAGGGATCCACTGTGTCTGTCCCATGACATTTTGACTTTTGTCACTGTATTTGAACCCACTACTTCCATCGGGAGGACATTCCAAGCATCCACCACACTTTCAGTGAAAAAGTAGTTCCTGATGTTGTTTTTAAGCTTACCTCCTTGCTCCTTTTCCGCCAGTGTCACCATGCTCATGTCACCCCTCTTCTCAAATCACTTCATTGGCTCCCTATCCATTTCTGCATTCATTTCAATCTTCTACTACTGACCTATAAGTCCCTTCATTCAGTTGCTCCTCACTGCATTTCATCTCCCATCTCTCTCTTCACCCCTCCTCTGAAACTCCGCTCTTCTGGCAGATCCCTTCTATCTGTGCCCTTCTCTTCCACTGCCAACTTTAGACTTTGATCTTTCTACCCTTCTACTCCTTATGCATGGAACAAACTACCAAATGTCCCATGATTTTGCTCTTAATAGTGGTTTCTACCGTTTTGACTGGTGCAAATATTTGGCTCACTGCTTTGTAGTTTTTAGGAGCTCTTTTTAAAATTAAGTGTTATGTTGGCTGCATGCTAGTCTTGTTGTGGGTTTTTGTCTCTATGGCAAGCTTCTTTTCAAATTTGTTTTGTTGTTTTCCTTATCAGTGTCTGGCATTTAACCAGCCAGTGCTTATGCTGTTTCCTATTTTCTTCATTTGGTTCCTTTTTTCCAATTTTTGAAAGATATTTTTTGGCTTTAATAGCCTCCTTTACCTCACATTTTAATTAAACTAGTTCACATTTGGCTTTCCTTCTGCCTTTCTTAATGTGTGGAATATATCTGGTCTAGGCTTCCAAGACTTTATTTTTAAACGATAGCCATGCCTGATATAAATTCTGACCTGTACAGCTGTTCCTTTTAGGGGTTTTTTCTAGCCATTTCCTCATTTTATCAGTCTTCCTTTTGAAAATTAAACACTGACACAGTAGATTTCTTTTGCATACCCGCTCCAGTTATTAAGTTAAATGTGATCATATTTATGACCACTAGTGCCAAGTGGTCCCAACGTGGTTAGCTCCATTACCAAATCCCATGCTCCACAAAGGACTAGGTCTAAAATAGCTCCTTCTCTAGTCAGTTCTAAAACCAGCTGCTCCAAGAAGCAGTCATTTATTTCATATAGGAACTTTACCTCCCTAGCATCTTCTGGCATGACATTTATCCAATGGTCAATGGGGTAATTGAAAAACCCCATTATTATTGTGCTACCAATTTTGGTATCTTCCCTAATTTCTGATAGCATGTCATCATCTGTCTGTTCATTCTGTGAAGGCAGATGGTCATAAACCCCTATCACTATTTTCTTCTCCTTCATACATTAAATTTCTATCCATAAGGGGGTATGTTTACTAAGGGGCATGTTTACTAAAACCCCGTTAAAGTGCGGACCCCGGTAGTGTGCGGGTGCCATATAAGGAGTGGGCGTTCCGTCCTGAAAAAGGAAAGGCAGAATTTACATATACGCTAAGGTGCGCGGCGCCCATGTGCACCTTAGCGCATGAGATAGCTGCGCGGGAGGCATAAGTGTCGCGCTGAAGTGCAAAGAAAAGAGCAGTGCCACAGCACAATGGTTAAGACACTGACCAACAGTGCAGAGATCAGGGTTTCAATCCCCCACAGTGCCCAAAGAAGGCAGCTGGCTGAGGCATTAATTTATGAGGCACAGAAATATTGGGCGGCATAAGGCGGTGCACTAATGTTCTTGGCGGTATATTAATACTGGGCGGCTTAAGGTGCAAGCTGTTTATGGAGGCATTATAATACTGGGCGGTATAAGTGGCACGCTGATGTACAGGAAAAAGAGCAGAGCCACAGCACAATGGTTAAGCCACTAACCAATGGTGCAGGAATCAGGGGTTCAATCCCCCACAGTGCCTAATGAAGACAGCTAGCTGAGGCATTACTTTAGGAGCCAGTGTAATATTGGGAGGCATAAGGAGGTGCACTGATGGCCATAAGGCAGCGCGCTAATGATTTTGGAGGCATTTAAAAGTTGGCAGGCATATGGCGGTCCGCTGAAGTACAAGCACAGGAACAGAACCACAGCACAATGGTTAAGGCACTGACCAATGGTGCAGGGATCAGGGGTTCAATCCCCCACAGTGCCCAATGAAGACAGCTGGCTGAGGCATTTAAATGATGGGCAGTATAAGGTAGCATGCTTATGGGCATAAGGCAGCACGCTAATGTTTTAGGAGGCTGTTTAATATTGGGCGGCATAAGGCGGCGCGCTGATGAATAATCACAGGAACAGAACCACAGCAGCATGGTTAAGACACTGACCAATGGTGCAGAGATCAGGGGTTCAATCCCCCAAAGTGTCCAATGAACAAGGCTGTCTGAGGCATAACATATCATGGGGAAGATTGCTTTAGGAGGCATTTTATTCATATTTTAATTATCACTACTAGCAAACGCACTCTCAAAGCGTGTTAACATAAGGCGCCCTATAAGGCACATTTTAAAGTGCACTGTAAGCCAAGGCACCCTAGAATGTTGCTTATAGGGCGCTTTAGAGGGTGCCGTATGAGGTACCGCAAGGTCATTGTACTGTTTTTTATGGCAGCACTGTGCAGTTTAAGGAATGAAAAGCATAAGTAGGTGCACTGACAGGCAAGGAGGAGCAGCAGTGGAGCACAGTGGTTAAGGCACTGACTGCTGATACAGGGGTCATGAGTTTGCTCCCCAGTGTGCCTAATACGTAAGGCTGGCTGTGGCATCAGCTTTGCATTGTACATATTTTGTTCTGCAGCACTTTATTTTTATGTTATTAATTGCTGCCAGCAAACATGCCCTCACGTGCCTTAATTGAAGGTGCCGTATAAGGCACCCTATAAGGCACTCCATAGGGCGCATTATAAATTGCACTGTCCGCCACAGCACCCTAAAATGTCCCCTATAGGGCACCCTATAGGTTGCGTCACAGGAGAATGTATAGTGCACCTTATATGGACGGGAACCATAAGGTGCCCTATAGGGCGCCCTATAAAGCACCCTCAGAGGCACCTTATGGGTACAGTAGGCTGAGGGTGTTTTTGCTGGCATCAAAATATGTACATTAAAAAAAGATAATACATTAGACAACCCTATCAAATAACCCCACTTTGGGTTTGAACCCATGACCTCTGGCTTCAGAGGTAGTGAAGTAACCATTGGGCTACAGCTCTATAGCTGCTAGCAAGCAGCTGGCTGGCTGCAGAGAGCATGCACGTCACCACACAGACAGTCTGCTGTGGTCACCAGGATAGGGTTAGCCCATCCATACCCATGATGCACTGCACATGCAGATCAGCTGTCCACAGATGAACACAAGATGGGCAATGCACCCCCACAGCACCTCGGCCTGGTAGAGGGAAGTGACCATGTGCACCCACACACCACCTCGGCCTGGTAGGGGGTACTGACCGTGTGTTTTACTGGCACAGAGTAGCTACACACCGTCACATTGTGCGGGTACTGTGCTCACCCTGAGGGTGTGGTGAGGCGCCCAGGACCAGGTCCACAACACCTTCCATGCTGGAGCTCCAAACCAGTGTTAATGTGTGATGATAGGTAGTTTCTGCACAAACACCTTGGCTATCTGTCTGTTTCAGTCAAGTGTAGCCCCCATGGACCCATGCACCACCACCACACCCCTCCCCCCAGGGCCAAGGGCAGCAAACAGGGCCCCCCATCAATAGATCCACATTCTACCTCCCTGCAAAGATGGCAGTAGAGGGGACCATCAACCCAGGTCCTGCTGAGGAACAGACACCCCACAGGGCAGTCAATGCAGCTCTATACATATCCATAGCACAATAGCAGACAAACATTAGGCCTGGATGTGGTGAGCTGCACCCCACCACTATCTGATATTCTCCTGCAGCAAGTCATCAGCCACTGCACCCCACAAGCTGCTCCATCAAAACACATACCAGCTGCAAACAGTGTGCTAGTTAGTCCACAGTGCATGCTCCCAGTGGAGATGCATGCACCCAGAACTGGGATGTCAGCATACACAGCAAGCAGTTAACTCAGTGACTAGGCCCCAAAAGGAAACCCATATCTATCACATGAGAAAAACACTATATAGCACTATGGGGGTGCCTAGCCATGCTGTGGTCACTGCACAGTCAGGGTGAGAGTGATCTCTCAGCAGGACATACTGAGGTCACCCTGTCTGTGTAGGTGGTGGCCGGGCACTAAAATGTCCCAGTCAGTGCCCTATGCCCTGTGCAGATGCACCCTGGCCAGGCCACCCTGTCCGGCCTATACCCATGGTAACTTGCTCCTCATTATGAACATTGGCAGCCCAATACTGGCAACATTGCTGGCAGTGTGGGCTGTGGAAGGTGTTTGCAGCCACCACACACTGGATAGACAGACAGCCACCCCCACACCTATGCCAGCATTGTGCTACTATAGAGGAGTCCAGCAGCCATACCCACCACACCAGTCCTGGGCACAGTACAGGCATGGATATGGTACGCAATACTGTTGGGGGTCACTCCCCAGGGTGGTAAACACTGTCAGAGACCAGACCTGCAGCGCACACAGCAGACATCACAATGATTGTTATGGTGGAGATCAATGAGCAAAATGTGCTTAACGTAGGAATTGATATCTGCCAGTTATCATGGGCAACGTTTGATAGCTGTGTACCATATACCCAGGTGTAGGGTGGCATTGCTAAGGTATGCAACTGCTAGTATTGGGAGATATAGGCATGGCCCAATGTCCTGCCTCTCCATGAGGCATTGGACAATGGGGCCTGTGGGGGTGTGTGTGGGGGTGTCTGGCCCTGTTGGCTGCTGCTTTACGGCAGAGTGTCCCAACTCCAGTCCTGGTGTTCCAACCACTGTTCGGGTTTTCATGCTGTCCCTCATAAATATGCATGAGCTACATCATCATACCATGGGGGTGGTGCATAGATATGCAGCACAGGCATCTTTATTAGAGGCAGCATGGATCCTGAATGGTGTGGGGCCTTCCAGGACTGCATTTGGGAGACTCTGCTCTAGGTAATGCGGCTGTTTATGGTGTCTGTGTTTGGTGTGGTAAAATATAGGCGTATGAACCATGTGTATGTTCTCAGCAATAAAGGTTTGTCCTTACAATCACGGTTTAGTTGTAGGAAAAATATGTGGACTGGATTGGCGGTAGCCCCAGCTGGGCTTTGAACCTATGATCTTCTGTTTCTGCACATGCTGTCTGTGTGCACTGCACCACTGTGTTGCCACAGATATGCTGTGTTCCCTGGGGAGTCCATGACTGTACATCCGACAGAGCCTGTCTGTTGTGGTGGACGGTGCCAGCCTGCACAGGCCTAGGCCACTGTGTGCTGTGGTTTGCAGCCACTGCCCCCTCCACCTGTACCCTTCCGCCAACATGCAGACATGTCCCTATCTGGGAAAAAGCATATGACCTGATTGAGTTGTGGCACTCCAGGACTGAATTTGGGGGACTCGGCTGTAGGTAATGCCCATTGTTATGGTTTGTGTGCGGTGTAGGGTAAAATATAGGTGTTGGAACGATGCTTATGTTCTCTGCCATAAAGGAGTGTCTGTACTATCACTGTTTAGTGGTGGTTAAAACTATGGAGACTGGGTTGGCAGGAGCCCCAGCTGGGATTTGAATCTGTGACCCTTTGGTTCTACAGACACTGGCTGTTTCCACTGCACCACACTGTGGCCACAGAGACAGTGTAGTCTCTGGAGATAGGAAAACTGGCCGCACGAGTCAGACACCCTGCTCTGCACAATTTTACTGTGGGCTCGTTTACCTTGTATGGGGACAAAGGTGCAATTAAACCTCAAAAAAGACCTCCAAAAAAGGGGAAAAAAACCAAAACCAAGCTGGGCAACAGTGATATCAATGGGTAATATGAAAAACACTCCCAGGAAAGCTCCATTAAAATGCAGTGATTTTTGAACGAGTCTACGGAGCGTAGACCCTTCCAAAAATCATTTCTTTTTTTGGAGCTTTCCTGGGAGTGTTTTTTATGGTTGCCCATTAATATCACTGTTGCCCAGCTGGATTATAATTTCTTTGGAATTTGTTGTGGTCATTTTCAATTTATATTTGCTATTTTGTTCTGTGCACATGTATCACACTGCTCACGTTTTTCAGGTTTCCCCGGTTTTGCTGTACATTGCTTACGGAAATGGTTTCTCTTCCCTTTAAATCGGCTCTAACGCGAGGGTTTCACTCGCGGTATTTTTTTGCCGAAATTCAGCCCCGCTCCTGTGCGGGGAGCCTCTCCCCTCCCACTCTCCACCCATTGACCCCGTCTCCCTGCCCCTCGGGAGCCTTCCTCCGCCCTCGAAATGCATTTCCACGCCTCTATCGCACATCAACGCGCCACGCACTTTGGCGGGCGGCGCGCACGTGTGCGGCCGGAGCGCACGCGTGCGGGGCACCAAAAATGCACTATTAGCGTGCGCTAAGGTACCTTAGCGCACACTCAGGTGCGCCCGCACAATTGCGCTGTTTAGTAAACATACCCCTAAATGGCGCTAACGTCGCAGCTGCGACGTTATCGCGTAATAATGGCACATTACCGTGTGAGAACGTCACGTGTCACGTGATAACATCTGCTGCGACGGTAAGGTGCGCCGAGGGTGGAGCAAGGCCCCCCAGAGGGCGGAGGAAGGCCCCCTAGGGGCGGAGAGAAGGGGTCCATAGGCTGAGAGTGGGCATGGAGTGGCTCCTTGCACACTAATGCCGTGAAATGAAGCTCAGAAAATTAGCGCCAGTGAAAACCTGGCGCTAGGCACATTTGCAGGTCAGAGAAACCATTTCAGTCAGCATGTACAGCAAAGGCAGGGGAACTCAAAAACGTGATAGTAGTGATACATGTGCAGGAGCCAAAAAAACAAAGAAACAGATAAAATGACCAGAACCGCATTTGAAATCCCAAAAACCAAGCTGGCCAATAGTGATATTAATGAGAAACATAAAGCAACACTACTGACAAAGCATAAAAAAGAAGATATCATGTTTGGAAGGGTCTAGTCTCAGTCTCCCTACAAAGTGAATGATCCCACATTGAAATACCGCTGACCAGAGTGTTTGTCGTTTATATTGGGCAGGTTTGTTATGGTGTGCACATGTGCAGCAACAACACAGTGGGCACGTAGGACAGGGCAACTGTACTGATGCTGGAAATGGGATACAGAGGGCTGCAGGCGGCACATGCCACTGGGGCACATTGCGGAATAGGCAGATGCCTAGGTGGCACATAGGAATTCCAAAACTGTAAAGCAGCAAGACAGCAACCGACGAGGGTCCAACATGGGCACGAGTGTGTTCCCCACAGTGTCCCATGGGATATTACCCAGCAGGTACCCCCAAGGGCACAGAACATTAGCAGGCGGTGCCGGGGGGAAGCACGCATGTCCATGTAGGCACCCCCACCCGAGAACCCACACCATAAGCGGCTGCCTACTGGCACACTGACTGGCCTGGGACTGTGCACCCCCAGCACCATCGGCATAAGAGCATGTCAGCATGGTGGTGGAGGGGTGCTGGTGGTGGAGGGGGTAGTGGCAGCTGCCCACAGCAGACCATGGCCAAGCCCCATTTAGGCATGTGCCGTGCACTGCAACAGACAAGATCTGTCTGATGTACAGTCATGGTATCCCCAGGGAATGATCTGCCAGTGTGGTACAGTGCACACAGCCAGTGTGTTCAGGGGCAGAGGGTCACAGGTTCAAGTCCCAGCTGTGTTCCCTGCAAACCATGTCCCCATATTTTATGCAGTAGTAAACCATTGTAATAAAGACAGAACCTTTCTTGCAGAGAAATGAAACATGCCATAAATGCCTATATGTCACCCTACAGAGCACAGACACCATAAACATGTGCAATCCATAGAGCAGAGTGTATCACCTGCAGTCCTGGAGGGCCAAACACCCTTCAGGTTCTCAGGATGTCCCTAATAAATATGCATGAGATGTATTTACATGCACCACCCCCATTGTATGCACATGTATCCATGCATATTCAGTAGGGACAGCATGAAGACCTGAACCGTGTTTGGCCCACCCGGACTGGAGTTGGGATCCTCTGCCCTAGAGCAGCGACACAAACACCCACACCCACAGGCTCCACTATCCAATGCCTCATGGAGAGTCAGGCCGTTGGGCCCTGCGCAGACTAGCATCTCCCAATAATAGCAACTGCATACCTCAGCAATGCCGCTCTAAACTTGGGAACATGTTCCACATATATAAAAAGGTCGCCATGATCGATGTCTGATAACACATCCTATATTAAACACAATTTGTTGATAGAAATTCATCATAGAAGCTTTTCTGATATCTGTGGAGTGTGGTTCAGTGTATGCTCCAGACAGTGTTTACCACCCCGGGGAGTGACCCCAACAGTATTGCGTACCATAGCAATGCCTGCACTGTGCCCAGGACTGGTGTGGCAGCCAGGGCTGCAAACCACCTCTATCCTTGCACAATGCTGAAATAGGTGTGGGAGTGTATATATGTCTACCCAGAGTGTTGTGGCTACCTACACCTTACTGAGCCCACAATGCTTGCACTGTTTCCAGTGTTAGCTTGCCAATGTGCATAATGAGGAGTAAGGTACTGTGGGTATGGCCCGGACAGGGCAGCCTGGGTAGGATGCATCTGCACAGGGCATAGGGCAATGGCTGGGACATTGTAGTGCCCGACCACCACCTGCAAGGACAGGGTGGTCACAGCATGTCATGCTGGGAGGTCACTCTCACCCTGACTGAGCAGTGACCATGGCATGGCTAGGTTACCCCATAGTGCCATACAGTATGTCTTTCAGGTGATATCTATGGGTTTCCTGTTCTGGGGCCTAATCACTGACATAGCTGCTTGGTGTGTATGCTCACATCCCATTTTGGGTGCACACAGTTCCTCCAGGAACATGCACTATGTACTAGGTAGCAGACTGTCTGCAGTTGGCGTGTGTATGGCTGGAGCACCTGGCAGTGTGAAGACTGACAGTGCCCACTGCTGGTCCATGTCAGATGGTGGTGGGAGGCATCTGAGTGTATACAGGCCCACTGCCTGTTTGCCAGTGCCCTGTGTGATATAAGCAGATCTGCATCGAGTGCTTTGGAGGGTGCCCTCTCCCCTGCAAGACTGGGGTATCTAGTCCCACAGCCCTTCATCATGTCACTGCACTGCCACCATTGCAAAGATGTAGAGTGTGGGGCTGTTGGAGGCAGATCCTGGCCCCAAGAGGGAGGGTCTGTAGGCGCTGCTCCCTAATCCACATGTGGGTCCAAACATCCCCCCCACCCTATAGGGCGCAATAGGTGATGGCAATGAGATGAGGGTGTTTCTGCTGGCAGCACAGATTGTAGAGATGTGTCACACTGTTACATGCAGCAAAAGAGATTGCCTCAGACAGTCATAGCAGATGAGACCCCTGAGGGATTGAACCCATGAGCTCTTGCTTATTGGTCATTGTATTAACCAGTAGGCTACAGCTTTATACACCTTCTGCCATGAAGTTAAGGTTACTATGTGTAACCAGCCAACGTGCCCCCTATTGTGCGATACACAGTGCATGCTACATGGATGCCGGCACGCCGACCTCCCTATATGGCATTGATCACGTCATGGCTGGGGGTTTCACTGCTAACATTAGGATGGTGCACACATTCCCCATAGCAAATAGCAGTGTGTCCCCCAAAACAAAACCATCACCGCAGCTGGGAAACCTAAGATACCCTGTAAAGTGCCATAGCTGTGGGTCTACCCCATCCCTGAAAGCACAGCTGACATTTACTGGGTTGACCTGCAGTTGCTGTGTAGTCAGCCTGTGCTATGAGAAGAGGCATAGCACACTGGTTAATACGATGCCTTCAGAGTCACTGCTCATGGGTTTGAATACCCACTGCACCAACAGTAAGATGAGTATTAGTAACAGTCAGATACATCCCCACAAACTGAATACACTATAACTTTTGTCCAGTGCCCCAAAGGAGAGGCCTGGCATGGCATTGCATCTCCGAAAGCACAGCAGAAGGCACCCACAGCTGAGGTGCAGCAGATCCAGCCCAGGCCAAATGGCATAAGTAAAGCGATGCTGTAAACCAAAGCCAGCCACCATAGCTGCCAATCTCAGTATCCAACATGTAGTAATGCAGCCCCAGAGATACTTTTCCATGTGGCGTCTGTGACACGTGCACGTCGTGTGCGTGGCATAGTAGTGTGCGGTACAGCATATGCACGTTACTGCGCATGCGCAGCGTGCGTCACCAACACAGGGGCATCACTCAAAATGGCGACGCGATCCCGCAAGCCAGCCTTTAGCCACCACGACCTACGACAGCTGGCAGCCCTAATATGCACCAGGCAGCCACGCCTCTTCCCAGGCGCCTCAAAATGCCAGGATCTGGAACGCGTGGAGGGTGTGGGTGCGTATCACAAGGCACTTTAACCGTGCAGCAGACTACCCACGTGAGGCAAGTTTATGGGGACAGGTCGCTAAATGGAAGGTATGCAACACAATATCCAGCAATCAAAACACATAAGATATGCACCACATGTGTGAGACACGTGTATGTGGGCAAACCTGTGATCAAGCTATCTGTGTATGTTGCTGTGTGCGCGTATGCCAATACCCAGGAGGCATAGACATGAAAGCAGAGTTGCAGAGGGAAGCGCGCTGTGATGAAAGCTGCTCCTGTTGCAGTGCACACATCTGCCCAACCCCCAGGAGTTGCAGCCCCCATGACAGAGCTATATTAGGCATCCCTGTGACATGGTGGCTGATGCTATGACACATTATCAGCTATGGCCAATCTCCAGGAGAGATCTGACCTTATCACAGAGGCCAAGTAGTCATCATGGTGCACTGGTAGCTGCTGCAGTCAGAATACCACAGGCCTGCCCTATCCCCAAGAGGCATCAGATCTGATGACAGAAGTCCAGCAGTCATCCTGGTGGTGTGTTAGTTGGTGCTGCTGATGTGCACATAGGGGTGCATCAAACATCCTGGTGTTATGGATGTTGATGTTGTTGCAGGTTCCCAACTCTGCCCCAACCCCAGGAGGCATCAGACCAGCAGACACAGGTCTATTCTACATCCTGGTGTTATGGTGGGTGCTGTTGTTGCAGGTTCCCAGCTCTGCCCTAACCCCAGGAAGCATCAGACCAGCTGACACAGGTCTATTCTACATCCTGGTGTTATGGTGTGTGCTGTTGTTGCAGGTTCCCAGCTCTGCCCTAACCCCAGGAAGCATCAGACCAGCTGACACAGGTCTATTCTACATCCTGGTGTTATGGTGTGTGCTGTTGTTGCAGGTTCCCAGCTCTGCCCTAACCCCAGGAGGGATCAGACCAGCTGACACAGGTCTATTCTACATCCTGGTGTTATTGTGGTTATTTGTGTTTCAGGTTACCAGCTCTGCCCTAACCCCAGGAGGGATCAGACCAGCTGACACAGGTCTATTATACATCCTGGTGTTATGGTGGGTGATGTTGTTGCAGGTTCCCAGCTCTGCCCTAACCCCAGGAGGCATCAGACCAGCTGACACAGGTCTATTCCACATCCTGGTGTTATGGTGGTTGTTTGTGTTTCAGGTTCCCAGCTCTGCCCTAAGTCCAGGAGGCATCAGACCAGCTGACACAGGTCTATTCTACATCCTGGTGTTATGGTGGTTGTTTGTGTTTCAGGTTCCTAGCTCTGCCCTAACCCCAGGAGGCATCAGACCAGCTGACACAGGTCTATTCTACATCCTAGTGTTATGGTGGTTGTTTGTGTTGCAGGTTCCCAGTTCCGCCACATCCCCAAGAGGCAGCACACCAGATTCCAGTGGTCCAACAAGCAGCCCGGTGTAATGGTAGCTGATGCTGGTGCAGGTACCCAGCCCCCCACCCCCCCCAGGTGTCTGAGCACGCACCACAGAGGCTGCATCAGCGTCCATGCATCATGGTGATGGGTCCTGTTGATGTGGGATGGCCTGCCTAATACCGAGGTGTGTGCTGGACTGCTGAGTATATGGAGTCACACCCCCTGTAGACCACAATTGCAATTGATACTACAAAAAGCAGAGAGGTTCCAAAAAAGAGTAAAGTAGCCCAAATGCCCTCGAGTATGGAGCAGACAGAACTTAAAGATCCCAAATTACCCATGTCTACCAATAGCCAAATTAATATGAATAAAATACAGTCTCTAAAATGCTTGTATGCAAATGCTAGAAGTCTACAAAACAAGATGGGAGAGTTAGAATATATAGCACTAAACGAGAGGTTAGATATGATTGGAATATCAGAGACATGGTGGAAGGAGGACAACCAGTGGGACACTGTGATACCTGGGTACAAACTATATCGAAATGATAGAGCTGATCAAATTGGTGGAGGGGTTGCGCTCTATGTTAGAGAGGGCATTGAGTCAGAAAGGATTAAAGTTTTGCAAGAAACAAAATTTGCTGTAGAATCCCTATGGATTGAAATTCCATGTAAAAAGGGGAAGGCGATGGCAGTGGGGGTGTACTATCGTCCGCCTGGCCAGAATGAACAAATGGATGATGAAATGCTCAAAGAAATCAAGGAAGCTAGCAAAAGTTACAGTGCAGTAATAATAATGGGTGATTTCAATTACCCCGGCATCGACTGGGTCAGTGTCACAACAGGACATGCTAGGGAGATAAGTTCCTAGATGAAATAAATGACTGCTTCTTGGAGCAGCTGGTTCATGAACCGACCAGAGGGGAAGCAATATTAGACCTAGTCCTTAGTGGAACACCAGATGTAGTGCAAGAGATAAGGGTGTTGGGGCCACTTGGCAATAGTGATCATAGCATGATCGCCTTTGATTTAATTAGTGGAGGAGGGATAGTAAGGAAATCCACAGTACTACCCTTTAACTTTCGAAAGGGAGACTATGATAGAATGAGGAAAACAGTTAAGAAAAAACTAAAAGGAGCAGTTGCAAAGGTTAAAGACGTACATCAAGCTTGGGTGTTGTTGAAAAATACTATCTTGGAAGCCCAGACCAGCTGTATTCCACGCTTTAAGAAAAGTGGAAGGAAGTCCAAAAAATTGCCAGCATGGTTTAAAGCTGAGGTCAGAGAGGCTGTTGTTGCCAAAATAGCATCTTTCAAGAAATGGAAAAAAGAGCCAAATGATGAAACCTGGAAACAGCACAAGCACTGGCAAGTCAAATGCAAGGCATTGATAAGGCAGGCAAAGAGAGAATTTGAGAAGAAGCTTGCTGCGAAACAAAAAACGCGAAATAAAGACCTTTTCAAGTACATTCGTAGCAAAAAACCCGTGAGAGAGTCAGTTGGTCCATTAGATGATAAAGGGGTTAAAGGAGCACTAAGAGGCGACAAGGCGATAGCGGAGAGACTGAATGAATTCTTTGCTTCGGTCTTTACTGAGGAAGATGTAGGGATGTTACCCACGACTGAAGTGGTATTTAAAGGTGTGGAAGAATTGAAGGAAATATCGATACATCGGGAAGATGTCCTACAACTATTAGATAAACTGAAGAGTAGCAAATCACCTGGGCCGGATGGTATACATCCAAGGGTGTTGAAAGAACTGAAATTTGAGATTGCAGACCTGCTATCAGTAATCTGTGAACTATCATTAAAATCATCTCTAATACCTGAGGATTGGAGGATCGCCAATGTAACACCAATTTTTAAAAAGGGTTCGAGGGGTGATCCGGGAAACTACAGACCGGTGAGCCTGACATCAGTACCGGGAAAAATGGTAGAAACCATCATAAAGAATAAAATTACTCAGCATGTAGATAGTCATGACCTAATGGGAGACAGCCAACATGGCTTTAGACAAGGAAGATCTTGTCTTACTAATCTGTTATGTTTTTTTGAAGGAGTGAATAAACAGGTGGACAAAGGTGAGTCGGTTGATATTGTGTATCTGGACTTTCAGAAAGCCTTTGACAAGGTCCCTCATGAGAGACTTTTGGCAAAAACTAAAGAGTCATGGGATAGGAGGCAGTGTACTACTGTGGATCAGGAACTGGTTAAAAGATAGAAAGCAGAGGGTAGGGCTAAATGGCCAATTTTCCCAATGGAGAAAGGTGAATAGTGGTGTACCCCAGGGATCTGTGCTGGGTCCGCTGCTTTTTGACATATTCATAAATGACCTGGAAAGTGGAATAACGAGTGAGGTTATCAAATTTGCTGATGACACAAAACTATTTAAAGTTGTTAAAACCCAGGAGGATTGTGGAAAATTGCAAGAGGATCTTGATAAATTGGAAGACTGGGCATCAAAATGGCAGATGAAATTTAATGTGGAGAAGTGAAAGTTTATGCACCTAGTGAAGAACAACCCAAACTATGGTTACACGATGCAAGGTTCCACATTAGGAACCACCACCCAAGAAAAAGATTTAGGCGTCCTTGTGGATACCATGTTAAAACCCTCGGCCCAGTGTGCAGCGGCGGCCAAGAGAGCAAATAGAATGC
Organism: Ichthyophis bannanicus; assembly: GCA_033557465.1. Classification (NCBI taxonomy): domain Eukaryota; kingdom Metazoa; phylum Chordata; class Amphibia; order Gymnophiona; family Ichthyophiidae; genus Ichthyophis; species Ichthyophis bannanicus. The sequence goes on from CM066037.1 coordinate 34,777,257, forward strand.
TAGGTATGATAAGGAAAGGAATGGAAAATAAAACAAAAGATATTATAATGCCTCTATATCGTTCCATGGTGAGACCGCACCTTGAATATTGTGTGCAATTCTGGTCGCCATATCTTAAAAAGGATATAGCAATTTTAGAAAAGGTTCAGAGAAGAGCCACCAAAATGGTAAAGGGGATGGAAGGCTACTCCTATGAAGAAAGGCTAAAAAGGTTGGGGCTCTTTAACCTGGAAAAGAGACGGCTGAGGGGAGATATGATAGAAGTCTATAAATTAATGAACGGAGTGGAACGGGTAAACGTAGATCGATTGTTTACCTTATCAGAATATAGAAAGACTAGGGGACATGCAATGAAGCTACAGGGTAAAGTATTTAAGACTAATAAAAGAAAATATTTTTTCACTCAACGTGTAATCAAACTCTGGAATTTGTTACCGGAGGATGTAGTAAAGGCTGTTAGTGTAGCTGGGTTTAAAAAAGGTTTGGACAAGTTCTGGAGGAAAGGTCCATAAACCATTATTAAGAAGGGACCCAGGATATCATGCTTGAACCAATACAAGCATTGTGGAACCTGTGTCCCTTGGGGAAACTGCTAGGTACGTATGACCTAGATTGGCCACTGTTGGAAACAGAATACTGGGCTTGATGGACCTTGGTCTGACCCAGTATGGCATATCTTATGTTCTTATATGTTCTTATGCCCCACATGCTATGTTGCCCATATGTCATGCCAGGAGATGGCAGGGACATGGTATGGGGTGGCTGTGAGGCGGTACACAGGGCACGTAGGTGTTGCAACAAAAAATACCAAGCCTCACGCCCACACATGCAGGTGGTGCTTCCAACAGCAGGTATGGATCCCGCTGCCCATAGCAGGAGTGGCCACCATTGCACACAGACATGTGTGTCATGTGATTCATCATGGGCAGGGATACAGGGCACTAATGTGTGCAAACATTGCTTATCCCCCCAGGTAGAGGACCTATGGAAGAAGGGCAGAGAGATGCGGCTACACTGCCTGGTGTACCTCCGCCTCATGCAGCGGGAGGCAATGGCCGTGGGTGACGGTGAGTGTCCCAGCCTATGCATTGTGCCACAACATGTCCCAGTGGCGCAGCAGCCTGTGATGCCACACACAATGTGTCTGTGCCATAACAAACACATGACGCCCTGTTCATTTTTGCCTTCTCCACAGAGGCTACAGATGCTGGGGAGGGGACCTCTGCAGGCACACAATCTGGTGGACCCCCCCCCCCCCCCGTGACCACTGGAGGTCTCGAGGCAGAGGACATTCCTTCAGTGGCGGAGGATGCCATGGATGTGGGGGAGGAAGACATGGAAGGTGGGGAGGGGTGGGAGGAGGGGATAGTGGAGGGTGCTGGGGAGGTGGAGTGGGAGGACGAGGAGGGTGGCGGGGATAGAGAGGGGAGCAGCCAGGATGGGGAGGGCGGGTGGGGAACGGAGGGTGGGGAGGGGGATCCTTTGCCTGAGGGTGGTCGCACGCCACCACAGGGCACTGGGGGCCCATGCCACCTGCCCCATGTGCATGGCCATAGTGTCAGGCCAGGCGTGGGCCCCCCACATATTTCCACGCAGAGGGCCCATGCAGATGCCACCACCAAGACCGCAGTCACATGGTGTGGATGTGGTGGAAAATGTGTGGGTCTCCTGTGTGTGGCGATGGACACCGTTAGGCAGACCCTGGGCGAACATGGCCATGCCATCAGGCAGCTGACAGCTGCTGTGCAGTTTATGGCTGAGGTGATGCGCCGCCAGCATTACCATGGCATGTTCACGGCACACTCCTAGCCATACCCCCACGGCAGGCCTCTGGGTGTGTGACCCACAGTTATAGCTGTGGCCATCTCCCAGTGGCAACCCCAAAAGCAAACTGTGCCCCCCTAACATTGGAGATGGATGTCCATGCTGGGATAACGCCCAATGTGAAACAGTTTATAGAGATGATCTACCTGTGGGAGAGTGTTTCTGTGTTCCAAATGTTAATGTTTGTATGGCACTTACCAACACATACCCTTATTAAAACACTGTGTAGGCAGCCAAATTCTGCAATGGTCATGTGTCCTCTGTACATACATGCTGTAGCGGTGAGTGTGCCACCTGTGTGCATGTCTTAGTGTGTATTTGGGATACATACATTGTCCCTGCCCCACAACAGGCTGTGTTGAGCGCCATGTGCGCTGACGGATGTATCCCCTGCTGACACCGTGATGTAAACATGCGCTGCACTGTCCACCAGACATGGACACAGGCACGTTGTCGCAGATAGTCAGTCTGTAGCAGGGGTGCAGCACATGATAAGACGGTGAGGAGGTACGGGTGTGATACCCATGATGCAGCGTATATGTGATGTATGCGGGGACCCACGTGTCAGTCAGTGCATTAGTTGGTGGGACACACTAAGATGGAGTTTGGTGGGGGTGAAGGAGCAGCGGCACACTACAAGTGCTGGAGGGGGGTAAACAACTGACAGTAGCTAGGTATATCTGTACATCATGTCTGCCCGCCAAGCATGTGCGTTTAGTATGCCACCATGTCCCTGGTGTGTGTCCGAAAGATGGGCCACCAATGTAGATAGCCTGATGTGGATGATATGCAGGGACAGAGGGGGGATATACCCCACAATGTGGGCTGAACAACCAGACATGTACAGCAGGTGGCAGAAGGAGTGAGGGTGTAACACCAGGCATATGTATGGCTGTGAACACATGGCACAGTGCATGGGACACAGGGCACATGTGCACCGTTCTGTAATGACTGATGCTGGTGCAGACACCCCACCAGCCTATGACTTGGTAGAGCACAGGTGACCATGCTAACCCCAATTGGGACAGCTCACTCAGGCAACCCCCAACACAAAGGAAGGACACGTGCACATCGGTGAACAAAGGTAATGTGTCATTTAATTTGGTTTACAGTCTAAATTGCATTCACACACCTATGGCCTGCGTGACCGCCCCCGCCCCCTCCAACATCCCCCCACATCCCTTGCTGCTGCTGCCGCCTCTGGTGCCACTGCAGGCCGCATAATATGTCCTGCCATGGCCTCGATGGCATCCACCACCTGGCCTACGCCAGCTGCGATATCCACAGCAGTCCCTCGCAGCTGCCGTGTCTCCTGGGTATGCTCTCTGGTGTCCCTGCGGAGCCCACACACCACCTGCGTGAGGGCCCACATTGCCTGGATTTGGGCATGCTGGAGCTGCTGCTGGCCACGCATATCCATCCGCATACCAATCAGCGCCTGGCGTGTGCCTGTGGGAGGGGAACAAGGTGACCTGTGAGGCATCTGTTGCCCAGAGCCCAATGTATATGACCTGCCTGTTCCCCACTGAACCACACCAACCACCCCAGGCATGGCCAGGGGGCATATGTATGTGTGGAGGCCCACTGTCATCGTGTGCGTGTGTGGCCCCACCGCTGTGGCTGGGTGTTGGTGTACCACAACAGCACATGCAAACATCCTGCCAGTTGCCTACCTGCAGCATCCCTGTGTGCAGATGCCGTATGTGCCTGCAGCTCCCAGAGGACGACAGGTACTGCACCTGTTGTTGCAGTGGATGGCCCTGGCGGTGGCAATGTGGGGCTCACCCCCGCAACCTTGGACCCATCCCCAGTCACTGTGGTGCCTGTCTCCCCGCTCTACTTGGGTGACCCTTCATCCTGCTGGGTGGTCACCTCCTCAGACAGCACCTCATCCCATGAGGTGTCTGGGGCGTCGCTGATGGCAACCTCTGCATGAGGTGCCTCATCAACCTTCGCAGGCTCTGGCTCACCGCCACTGTCCTCCTCAGCCACCTCGATGGCCTGGATGTTACCTGGGTGGGGGAACAAGGTACACAGTAGATATGGGGTGTCACAGACAGAGACGTAGAGCACATTGTAACGTAGACACATATTTGTGTATGTAGCCCTTGCGTTCCTCTGTCTCTCTTACCTGGTCAGTCATGGGGACAGGAACTCTCCTGCTTTCTCCTTCTTCACCCCCTGTCCCCCCTCTACCACACATTGTATGCACATAACTAACCCATTTGATGGAGATGCCCCATTTTCTAACCCACATCTGGGGTGCGGACATCGAAGTCTGACCTGGAGCGTTGAGTATGCATGTGTGGGTTACACCTCGACCTTGGGTGTCCTCACCGCATCTCAGATATGTCCAGAACATCCTGACCTATATCCATGCCTACATCTGCCCAGGGCAAGAAGGGGTGATGGGAGGGAGCTCATTCTGTCAGACAGATATGTGGAAGGTTTTGGGAGGAGGTTTGACTCTATCCCCTATAATGTCCAAGTGCAAACACTAATGAGGAATGTGGACTCAGATATATGTTTCCCTGGGACAGACACACCTGCTCCTAGGACATGGGCCCGCTATCCCCTGTGGCATGCCCAGCGTGTGCGTGGTAGATAGCTGTATGTGTGCTGCATGTCCCAAACATACCTGCTTGGGGATCAGCCGTGTCCAGCGCTGGTGAGAGGCCTTGGATATAAATGGGACCTAGGCGCTTAGTCAGCTGCTGCTCCACAGTACTACCCTTTAACTTTCGAAAGGGAGACTATGATAGAATGAGGAAAACAGTTAAGAAAAAACTAAAAGGAGCAGTTGCAAAGGTTAAAGACGTACATCAAGCTTGGGTGTTGTTGAAAAATACTATCTTGGAAGCCCAGACCAGCTGTATTCCACGCTTTAAGAAAAGTGGAAGGAAGTCCAAAAAATTGCCAGCATGGTTTAAAGCTGAGGTCAGAGAGGCTGTTGTTGCCAAAATAGCATCTTTCAAGAAATGGAAAAAAGAGCCAAATGATGAAACCTGGAAACAGCACAAGCACTGGCAAGTCAAATGCAAGGCATTGATAAGGCAGGCAAAGAGAGAATTTGAGAAGAAGCTTGCTGCGGAAGCAAAAACGCGAAATAAAGACCTTTTCAAGTACATTCGTAGCAAAAAACCCGTGAGAGAGTCAGTTGGTCCATTAGATGATAAAGGGGTTAAAGGAGCACTAAGAGGCGACAAGGCGATAGCGGAGAGACTGAATGAATTCTTTGCTTCGGTCTTTACTGAGGAAGATGTAGGGATGTTACCCACGACTGAAGTGGTATTTAAAGGTGTGGAAGAATTGAAGGAAATATCGATACATCGGGAAGATGTCCTACAACTATTAGATAAACTGAAGAGTAGCAAATCACCTGGGCCGGATGGTATACATCCAAGGGTGTTGAAAGAACTGAAATTTGAGATTGCAGACCTGCTATCAGTAATCTGTGAACTATCATTAAAATCATCTCTAATACCTGAGGATTGGAGGATCGCCAATGTAACACCAATTTTTAAAAAGGGTTCGAGGGGTGATCCGGGAAACTACAGACCGGTGAGCCTGACATCAGTACCGGGAAAAATGGTAGAAACCATCATAAAGAATAAATTACTCAGCATGTAGATAGTCATGACCTAATGGGAGACAGCCAACATGGCTTTAGACAAGGAAGATCTTGTCTTACTAATCTGTTATGTTTTTTTGAAGGAGTGAATAAACAGGTGGACAAAGGTGAGTCGGTTGATATTGTGTATCTGGACTTTCAGAAAGCCTTTGACAAGGTCCCTCATGAGAGACTTTTGGCAAAACTAAAGAGTCATGGGATAGGAGGCAGTGTACTACTGTGGATCAGGAACTGGTTAAAAGATAGAAAGCAGAGGGTAGGGCTAAATGGCCAATTTTCCCAATGGAGAAAGGTGAATAGTGGTGTACCCCAGGGATCTGTGCTGGGTCCGCTGCTTTTTGACATATTCATAAATGACCTGGAAAGTGGAATAACGAGTGAGGTTATCAAATTTGCTGATGACACAAAACTATTTAAAGTTGTTAAAACCCAGGAGGATTGTGGAAAATTGCAAGAGGATCTTGATAAATTGGAAGACTGGGCATCAAAATGGCAGATGAAATTTAATGTGGAGAAGTGCAAGGTTATGCACCTAGGGAAGAACAACCCAAACTATGGTTACACGATGCAAGGTTCCACATTAGGAACCACCACCCAAGAAAAAGATTTAGGCGTCCTTGTGGATACCATGTTAAAAACCCTCGGCCCAGTGTGCAGCGGCGGCCAAGAGAGCAAATAGAATGCTAGGTATGATAAGGAAAGGAATGGAAAATAAAACAAAAGATATTATAATGCCTCTATATAAATGGGACCTAGGCGCTTAGTCAGCTGCTGCTCCAGGGGCGTGAGGCTGGGGATGAAGGGACCGCCCCCACCAGTGCCGCTAGCATGTCGGCGTTCTGCAGTCATGTGTGCACAGACCCACCTCCTGATATCATTAAACCTCTTATGGAGGCTGTCAAGATCCCTTGGTGGCCCCCCAGCCTGTGCCACGGCCCCCTGCACCTTTACCCACACCTGGGTCCATACACTAACTGTTGTCCATGAGCTCATGCGCCCATACAGATCCTCATAGTGTTCAAGGACATTTGCAAGCAGGCTGTGGTTTTCCTGCTTGATAAACCGTATCGCCCTCTTCCTCTCCCCATCCGGCACAGACATCTGCCTACGCTTGCCTGTGGTATGCTCCTCAGGCCACTCCTGGGTGGTGCCAGCCATACCCAATGGGCCAGCAACCTCAGACGCAGGGTGTTCCAACCCTCCCATCTCTGGGGACTGTGGCCCTGCCATTTCTCCGGACACCCAACCTATCATGTCCTGCCGCAGCATGTCCCTGCTCTCCCTGTCCTCCCTCTGCATCCCGGACCTGTCTTACCTCGTGTGGCCCCCATCACTTTCACCAGCCCTCAACACCTTAGCCACTCACCAGCCCTGCCTGCTGTTACCTCCACCACGCACCAACCCAGCCACACACCACCACCACCGCTGACCACTCTTGCCACTCACCTCCCCCACCACACACCAACCCAGCTATCTCCCTCCCTCACCGCTCACCAACCCTGCTGCACTCCATACCTAACATGACTCTGACCCCCCTTTCGCTTCAACACCTATAACGCACACCTCCAACCTCGCTCGCCAGCACTAACCCCTCAGCGTGTACCATGTGTGCGTGTTGATTTATGGACCTTCAGACATCTGCGCATGTGTGCGCATGTTTCGCATGCGCGCAGGTGATGCGTAGCGTGCGTACTGTCACCAGTGGTCTACCCTAGGTCCTAAGGCATGCAGAGTAGGGCCAAGCTGGTGAATATCTTGGGCTGTGAAGTGGGGCAATGTAGGCGTAGTAGTGCACTGCCTTCTGGGTGATGTAGTCCCACACACTCCCCAAGCACAGAAATAGATGTAATCGAGTGGTTTTAAAGCAAATGAGGTTTTATTTTCCCTTCCCGGGGGATTGGTAAGCACAAAACTTAAGACAAAATATCCATACTTTCTGGCATAAGGAAATTAACTCAGGAAGAGAAGAAAAATAGCTTCTTTTTCTTCTAGCTTTTCAACACACCATCCTTTAACACAGGATTCACAAAACAGTTCCTTTTAAAGGCACGAAGGTTTACTTTGCTTTCAATGCTGTGCATATAGCTTTGTATATCCAAGTCAGCGTAGAGACTCTATGTTATCTGCTATGGACAGTGTACAATCCATGGGTTCACCAATTACACTTTCATCTACAGATTCTGTTTGCATATCTTCCAGCCCTTCCCCCACTGGGTACGTAGGAACACAATCACACAGGGCTTTAAAACAGGTATCATTATTACTGAGAGAGTCCCGGAGAGCCTGGCAATCCCAGAGAAAATTTGTATCTCTAGTTTTCTCCTTATCCCTTCTAAAGGGCTTACCTTCAGGATTCTGCCTAATGGGTTTTCTTAGCAGTGCTCCTTCAGCATTATCAAAGTCCATAGGCCTGTACCTCTCTCTCACCGGAGTTTCTGGGTACTCCAAAACTGATCTTTTGGATGGCTTCTCTTTCCAATGGCCCTCAGTATAAGGCTTTAACCGAAAGTTGCTTCCCTGTGGTCTTTGGGCTTGGCCTCTCTGTAACTCCCTAGCTGGAGCATTCTCTGCTCTGTCCTGGTGGCTGCTTGAGTTAGATTCAGCTTCTCTGCTTTCAGACCTGCTGATGGCTCTGCTCCTCTGCACCCTCTCTCTTGTTCCTTCTCTTACGTCTGTTCCTGTTCTTATTCCCGGGCTTGTTCTCGAGCCTCCACTTGTTCCTGTTCATGTTCTCTCTCTTGTCCCCCTTCTTCCTCCTCCTGATTCAAATGAGTGCTTTTTATCTTCCTTTCCCTTAGGGCTTAGCTTCGCCCCTCCCCCACCCAGGTGTCTACTATTGAGCTCAGAGCACGGGGATAATTTGTAGCTTGGGCGGGGCTGCTGCACTCGTGACTGAGTTTGTTTACATCTCCCTTGGCAACCTGTAGCCATGTGTTTTGCTTGCCTGTCAGAATCTGACGTAACCTCCTCAGTTTCATCTAGCTCCATATCAAGGGACAGGTCTTCCCCATTACAGTACGCAGAGCCATGCACCGCACATGCGCAAGAATGTACACATCTTGCGCATGTGTGGCATATGGCTCCGCTAACCCCTGGCACCTTTGGGACGGCTGCGGAGCCATGCACCGCACATGTGCAGACATGTACATGTCTTGCGCATGTGCAGTGCATGGCTCCACGTACGCACCCTACGCATCACCTGTGTGCATGCGCAATGTGCGCACACACACGCAGATGTCTGAAGGTCCATAAATCAACGCACACACATGGTACATGCTGAGGGGTTAGTGCTGACGAGTGAGGTTGGAGGTGTGCATTACTGGTGTTGAAGCGGAAGGAGGGTCAGAGGCAGGTTAAGCGTGGACTGTGGCAGGGTTGGTGAGCGGTGAGGGAGATAGGTAGCTGGTTTGGTGTGTGGTGGGGTAGGTGAATGGCAAGGGTGGTGAGTGGTGGGAGAGGCGAGCGGCGGCCCTGGAGAGTGCTGGGGGAGGTGTGTGGCTGGGTTGGTGTGTGTTGGGGAGGTAGGTGACATGGTTGGTGGGTGGTGGGTGAGGTAGGTGACATGGTTGGTGAGTGGTATGGTTGGTGGGTGGTGGGTGTGCTGTGTGGCTTGGTCAGTGTTTGGGGGTGGAGGTGAGTGGCAGGGCTAGTGTCAGGTGGGGTGGTGAGGGGGATTTGGTTAACAGTGTTTGTTATGGCGGCCTTTTTGGTTGCTTCAGTTACACTGGAGGATGTGGATGGCTTGCGTTTGCCTGATGGGGGAGATGGTTTCCATGGGCCTGGGCATGGGGCAGGGGTGCAGGCCCGCTCCAACACCAACCTGCAGCTGTGGGGGCAGGCCAGACAGGGGCTGTGCTGGCACGGTGCAGAAGGCATGCTGAGTTGCAGGCCCACCAGCCTCGCCTCTACAGGCCCAGGGCGCGGCTCCAGGGCATGCATGAGGACCAGGTCATCTCCCTCTACCACCTGATCACAGGGGCTATTAGGGAGCTCTATGAGGATCTGAGACCTGACCTCAAGCCCCTGACTGGTCGGTCACATGCCATACCGGGTTTGGTCAAGCTCCTTGGTGCCTTACATTTCTTTGCCTCTGGCTGTTTCCAGTCATCAGTGGCCACAGTGGGTGGCATGAGCCACCCCACCTTCTCACGCTGTCTCCACCAAGTACTGCGTGCCATGATCAGCCGGGTTGGGAATTACATTGCATTCCCAACACTAGGCAACAGTGGGGGACCCTGCACCAGGCCTTTGAGGCATTTGCCGGGTTACCACACATGATGGGAGCTATTGATTGCACACATGCTGCCCTGGTCCTGCCCAGAGACAGGGAGGCAATGTTCTGCAACCGCAAACACTACCACTCCCTGAATGTTCAGGTTGTATGTGATGCAGGTATGCGTATTCTGAATGTGGTCCCGCGGTTTGCAGGGTCCACCCATGATTCCTACATCCTACATCACTCGGCACTGTTCAGACAATTTGAAGCAGGACAATTTGAGGACTGTGTCCTGTTGGGTGGGTATTTGTCATCTCTGACATGCACATCGTATACCCCTGCTATCCATCCGCACACATGTCTGTCCTTGACGTGTGTCCCGAGTTGTGTGTGTGTGTGTGTCATCTGTTGTGAGCTGTGTGTGTGTGAGCTGCTGGGGGTGGGGGGTTTGACGCCAGGTCCTCTGTGCTGCGGTGCTGTGTGTTGGTGGCACACTGACATTTGACATATAATGCTATTTGACATTGTGTGTTTCGGTTGGCTCGGTACGACACACATGTATGCTTCCCGTTTATCAACAGTGTGGTGTTGTCTATGCCATCCTGCCTGCCACAGTGGGGTGACTGTTCCTGTCGCATCATCTGTCTGTGGGGAATAGCATGACCGTCACATGCTTGCACATGTGTGCATCTCTGACCTTGTCCAGGGTGCATTGCATTTGTGTCTCTGATGTGTTCAGACCTGCCACAAATATCTTTTGGCCTCTGGGGTCTGCCCATGTGTCTGCTGTGGTTCGGGTTACTGTTGTTTGCACTCCATCTACCTCACCCGTGCTCTGTATCTCACACCTCCAGACACTGGCGCATAGTGGTTGTGTCCCATCATGTGTTCCCTTATGTTTCTGTCTGACCTGTAGGTGCTGTGGGTCTGCACGCACATTCATGTGTGCATGTGTGCGGACATCAGGTACTGTTTTAATGTTCAATATTTCTTTCTGCAGGTGACGCAGGATATGGGTGCCGGCCATGGTTGCTAACCCCTATGCATCTACCACGGACACGTGCAGAGATGAGGTACAATGAGGCCCATGCCTCCAGTCGCTCCATCATCGAGCGCACCTTTGGCGTTTTGAAAAGTCACTTCAGGTGTCTGGATAGGACCGGCGGGGCCTTACAATACCAACCCGTGACAGTGGCAGAGATCATTATTGCCTGTTGCATCCTGCACAACATTGCTCTCAGGCATGATATCGATGTTGAAATTAATGAGGATCTGGAAGACGATCCAATGTGCCCTCCTGTCCGTGACACATGTGAGGGCACAGCTCTCAGGCGCCAGCTGATTGAGGAGTTATTTGCATGTGAGTAATGGATGTTTCCAAATGACACTTTTGTATAGATATCTGTACTACTACTATTACCGAGCATTGGTATCGCACTACCCGTCATACCCAGCACTGCACTGATATTGCTGACACAATGCCTGGCCATCTGAGCTTAGAATGTGGTCCTACTGCTAACACAGACGGTGTGGGCAGGGGACAACAGTGGGAGGAGGTGATTAATGTGTGCAGGTTTGTTAGGCTTAGGTGATGTGTTAGACTGATACACAGGATTTTGGATGGTTGTTAAGGGTGGCTGCCCTGCAGCCACAGGTAGTTCATTCCAGGCATTGGGTGCCTACAAGGTGACAGGTGTGTGGTCCCACATTAACAGTGGGTGAGCGGCCCATAGAAAGGGCAGCTGGTTTGACATGTGGGGATGACATTTAGGGGATATGAGGTGATTGAATGGGTCGTATTCTCTGATGAGCAGGGACTGTGTGTTACAGGTGTCGGTATGGCGATGCATACAGGTGTTGGCACTGTTTACATGCTCAGTAGTAGTAGTAGTATTTGTAGTACTTGGGTTATGTGGGTCAGGGTACAGGGCAACCACAGTGTGACTCCATGTTTAGATCAGCAGGTGCGTCTTGACCTTGCCTGGGGCCTGTGAGGTGTCATGGCAGGTGGGGTGTTATTGTCATACTGTGCATATTGGTAGCTTATCCATGCAGCGCAGTGTTGCATACATTGCGACGGACATAGATGATTTTGAGGCAGCAAGGCTACAGGCTACAGTGACCAGATTGGTGGGTGATGAAGGGGGTCATTGGCGCTTTATGTGTGTGTTCTGGGTGGATGGCAGGGACCTTGCTGATGTTATCTAGGGGAACACTGCAGGCCTTAGCTACATGATGGGTATGTGTGGGGATGGGGAGCGAGGAGTCATAGAGATCTGCAACCCTGACGACCACATTGACAGAAGGTGTATCTAACCTATATACAGACACTGTAAGGGTTGGAGAGGGTTTAGGGACGATGTCAAGATGTCTGGTTGTGACCATGCTCAATTCATGCACTGGGGGTACCTGCAGCCAGCAATGTCAGGGGGAAAACTGCAGTCGGGGTGTGGTCTGCCACACATAGCTCATGTGTGGTGAGATATCTTTGGGTCCCATCAACGTACAGCTGCTAGGGATAGCCAGGTGATGTGCCTGCTGCACCAGGGAACTGGGTATGGGGCCAGGGGGATGTAGCAGCCCCTGCATAGCTCCCTTTCGTACAGCACCTGGGAGCAGGTTAGCAGGGGAGGTGGACCCACAGGAACACAACCTGAGGGTGCTATGGGAGACATACGGGGGTGGCAAGCTTGTACCAAGACCTTTGGGACGAGCACATACAGGGTAGCGCCGTGACGGTTGTGTCAATGGTCTCGAGGGCAGCAGACAGGGCCCAGAGGGGACGGACAGGCGACAGGCCCTTGGACCTGGCCAGGAACATGTCAGTGGCGTGTGTGGGTGGGGACAATTAGGTCCAGTGTCATGATGAACTGCCAGACTGTGATGGGTCTAGGGGGTTATGAGAGATGTTGATGTTAAACTGGTGTGTTTGTTGCACAGCTCCAACATGATATATGTATGTTTCCCTTGTGTTTCTCAATCCACATGACATGCTTGGAGACGTTCCAGGCACTGTATTGCAGTATCAGCTGTGTGTACCTCATTCAACGTGCAGGACACTGGGGTAGGTGGACATACCGGTGATTTGTGTGTGTGGATCAGGAGCAACACATGTCACAGGTTATCTGTCTACTGTACATATGTTGTGGGTGACCTATTTATCGGGCTCCCCGGTACCCCATATGTTGATGATGGCCACACATAGCCACATGTGTTCATGCGCAGTTTGTCTTCTCTGGCACTGTCTCTGGGGCACATCCAACAGGGCTGTGTGTGTCTACAGGTCCTAGGTGTTCCGGTGGTGGGCCCCACTTTCACTCTTCCATGACATTGTAGCATCAGCCAACAGCAGTGTATCATAGCATTTGCCAGGCCTTTATCTCTACTATTCGCCCATTGTGCACATACAGGCCGTATGTTACTGGTGCCACGCTTACCTTCTCATACTGTGTGTGTGTGTGTGTGTGTGTGTGTGTGGGTGGCTCTGCTATGATACAGTGTGCAGTTTGCACTATCATGTGGTGTGAGGGGTCTGTACACCTGGGGAGTGGTGGTGACTGTGCTATCTCTACCTTACTGCTGTTTACCTTGTGGACATTGTGGACATGTGTTGTGTGTTGTGAGCTGACCTATCTCTTGTGTGCTGACAGACCACTGCACAACAGTATTTTTGTAACACAGATATCGCCATAATGTGGACATGCATCAACAGTGGCTGGACATGGGGACATGGTGACTCTACACATTTTGATGACATCTTCTCCCTTCACTGTGACATGTTGTGGCCTTTGAGCGCCTCAGGGGATCCCAAACATACACTTGCTGCAAACACACGGTAGGTTGCACCTTTGGTCTTTTGTGAATGACATCAGCCTTTACATGTTAATGATTTACTGTCTGTCTCATAGTCATTTCCTGTTGGGTCTCTGTACACGAATGCTGATGCACATGGGGTGGAGCTGTGAAACGCCTGTGTAACATGGGCATGGACATGGCCATATCCATGTGACACCCTCATCTGCGGTTCCAATTCAAAATGTCCCCAACATGCAGTGTGTTCTGTGCTGTGATCATGTTATGTTTTCCTGTGTGACATTTCCTTACATACATATTGATGTTTGACTCTCTGCAATTTGGGCTGATGTTGCAAGCAGCATATCAATACATTGCTTATCCTCTTCTGACACAGGGCAGTGAACACACAAAGCACATCTACTACAGTGCATTTGGCGTCACCATCAACCACCTGTTGGAAGACATGACAACACCATGGAACTATCCCTGGGAAATGGTGCCATAGGATGTTTGACCTCTGCGAGTGGAACACATGCCTAGGATGGACAGTATTATTGTTGGACTGATACTTTGGGCATGACAGGCCTGTCCAACACATCTTTGCTGCTGTGCTCTGGCTGGGTGTCGTGTTCATCGCAGGGGACACACATGACCTTTCCAGTACTGTGGCATATTGGAATGTCACACTTGACTATGTATGCCCAAGGTTTCAGAGACAGTCGTAACATGACTTGTTGGATTGCAGATACCCTTTGCACTTTGGACACTGTGTACTGGTCCCCATGTGTGCAGCAGGGACTGACATTGTCGCTGTATGTTGTACATCCTTCTGACATTGTGTTGTTGTGTTTTGCCCATGTGTGTGATATGGAACGCAGGATACGCTCATCTGTTTGTCTCAACACGAGCATAAAGCCATGCGTGTGGCACAGAGGGAGCAATGGAGAGGTCCTATTGTCCATGTCCACCTAGCCTCCACTTGGACATGACACAGTATTTGCCACAACACCACTTTACTGCACACCAGCATCTTGGATTGCTGTTTGCAATAACCAAGGGTGTTACAGTGCATGTGTGGCATCACTGTATCATGTTTTAACTTACACTGTGCATGTGCATATGACTGACTATGTTGGTGCAACACAGCATGTTGCAATATGGCTTCTGTGTGGATTACTGTAACATGTTCAACCTTTCTTTCCATCTCCATATACAGGTTATTGTGTCTGTTTACTGTACAGACGTGACGCTCTGCATTGATTTGCAAACCTAGCATTGCATGTCTGTACAGTCCTATTTATCCCCTGAGGTAACGACACTCACATTGCCCCATTATACTTGGAGTGTGGCAATGTTAGTGTCCATTTTCTTCCTTCATTTGTGCATTCCATGTACCGTGATATATGTGTACAGATACTGTATCCACACCAACCAGTGCAGGGGGTCCTTCTGCATAGTGTTATCTCTTCATGTTTCTGCGGCTTGTTTTATTTGACTTCTCTGTGTTCATGTGCCTCTGCTACCTGTTAGCATATCCTCATTGTGCATTTGACGATTGTTTAGGGTTACATTGTTGCAGCTTTGATTCTTATATCAGGCATTATGTGACAGCCGTAACATATATTACGAAATGTGTATTTACACTTTCTTACTTTTAACACTCTCACTTGGTTTGCAGCTTGTCGTGCTGTGAGGGCTTGCGTGCATCAGTGATGCTGAGAGCTAAACTATCGGTAGTTTAACTACTGGCAGGGTCTCCCAAGATGGACAGGTCTCAGCTGAGGTGCCAGACGAAGACAAACCACCCATCTGGGCAGCAGCAGAATGGGATAGTGTTGACGGCGGAGGATCACATTTCTGTGACAACGGCAACAACACCAAACTCAAACTGCGCAGAAGGAAGGCCCGGCAATCTACTTCTGTATCTTGCCATGAAAACCCAATGGATAGTTACAACAAAACAAATTGTGCTATGGTGCTGGACCGAACACAATTTAGGATAGCTATCCAGAGGGTCGCCATGAGTCGACTCCGACTCGACGGCACTTAACAACAACACACTTTTAACAACATATGCTGTTTCATTTGTGTGCCTCCCGTGTTAGCAGACAGATATGTTTTAGGGAACAGATCATGATTGATGTGTGTTGGGTCCTCATCATGCACCGCCTACTGTATACATGCACACATATGTAACTAACACATTTGGGGCATGCAGCAGCATGTGGAGGGTGGGAGCCCAATGCATACTGCACACTATGCACCTGATGCACATTATCTCTCCTCCCCATCATCTGTGGACGGGCCAGTGACAATTCTGTAACATGTGAGTTGCTGCCCTGCAAAATGTGTTCTCAGATTTTTACCTGGGATCCAATCACCTTGATATTATGATAGGCAGTATCTACACTATCTCTGATGAGTAACCAAAATAAAAATATGTGTTGGACATACATTTGTCTCTGCTGCTGCTTGAACACACTGACACACGTATTTAGTGATTTCCTGGTCATGTACATGGCCCACCTGTGCTCACATCCTTGTATGGTGCCAGCTGTCTATCTGCTAGCTGTCTGCCACATCACTGGGTGTTACAGGTTCTCATACACACATTTCCTTTGAGATAATATCTTTGCATTGTGCTTGGTGTGGTTTTTTGGGGATAGTGGTTACGGACATGTGTTGTAACGCCATAGTTTGCAGGTTTGATTCCCACATGTTTGGATTTTTTTTGTGTGTTATGCTAACCTGACCATGAGCTAACTACAAGGTTCATCACCTATCCACACACCCTTCCACCTCTTCACTGTACACCAAAGTGTGCCCTCTCTGCTGCCTATCCATCACATATTAGCTGTTACATATGTCTTTTTCTTTGTAACATTTACCTAGGCAGTCTGTTTGGGGGATTGGCATTGCTGTGGTTTAGCTAGTCTGTGGCACACCTGTTTGCAGGTTCAATTCTCACATGCTCTTTTTCTGTTCTGTTCCATATTTTGCCCTGATCCACAGGGCATCCCCTGCCGCCCTTTGGGTTTAGATTCTTTCCTCTTTGCATGCTGTATCCACTGCATAACATTTCATTGTGTGTATGCATGTAATTATATGTGGTTCTGGTCCCAATTACAGACTGTGATTTGAGCTGTACGCACCAGATCTGCATGTGCATTCCATCATGGTTACTGTTGGAGGTTTGCCTATCCTGGCAGCCAGCAGGCTTCTTGTGTGATGCCCTGCAGTATTCTTGTATGAAGCCTTTACTACTGACCTCACGTTGGTGGTGTAGCTTACCGTTTTGTGCACTGACATTTGTGCTAATGGTCATAGGATTGATTCCTCTCTGTTCTCTTTCATTTGTATGCCTGTCCTGCACAGCTACTTTTCATTCCTGTAACAGTCATATCTATGCAGATCTGTGCTGTTAGCACATCGTACCCTTATCACAGTTGCCAGTCATCCTTCTGTCCTTCTATGTGTGTCTGGCAGCTGTGTGCCGTCCTGCCCTGATGTGCAAGCTCCTACCCCATGCCCTGCACTGGTACACGTTTCTGCATTGCAGCTGTTCCTGTTTGCCTCTGCTGTGTGTGCTGTGCATGGCACTGATACTCTGTCCTCCTGTCATTGCACCTATCCTGCCACCTCTACCTCCTCTGCTGGACACATCTTCCCATCCTCTGCCACACACTGTCATTGTTGCATGGTATATTACCATCACCCTATGCATCACTACAGCTGGCCCCGATATGTTTGTCCATTTTTCAAACTGACAGATGGGCTGAATGCAGGTTTGTCTGATCCATCAGCTCAGATCTGCTTCCTTCCATCACTTGTGCATTGTCTTTCCTTGGTGCTCTGTGCAATGTTGGGTTACATCTGTGTTTGGCCCATACCTTTCTTGCTTTTCAACTTGGGGAACCTTACTGCCCTTGGCCAACATTTCTTGAGTGCCCTATACATCCTTGGGGCATCTTTAGCCACACCTTAGATTCAGCCAGCTTATGGGGCGCCTAATATGGTGCCTTGGGGGTTGACAACATTTCAACACGCCCTCTGGGGCACATTATGACCCACCTTGGCTAACGTGGTGGTTTAGGATGTGCCTTCTGGGGCGCCCTGAAAGGTGCATTCGTTTATGGTACTGGGGTGCGGGTATTTTTAGCTGGCAGCACAGATTGTTGGGCTGTTACGAGCAGGAAAAGGAATTGCCTTGGTCACCCTTATTCATTAAGCCCACTGGGGGATTGACCTCATGACCCCTTTTTCAGCAGTCATTGTATTAACCAGTGTGCTACACCTCTATTGCTGTGATTGCAGGTCAGCACGCAAAGTTAAGGTTAACGCACGGTAACGTGCACGGCTCGCTTTATTGTGCGATAACAGACATGGCACACTTTATCGCGTGATAACCCTCGATTGCTATCTTAAGACTGGAACGCCCACTCCTTATATGGCATTCTTCACATTATCGCTGCAACTAGCGCCGGTGACATTAAGACAGTTTAGTAAACATACCCCAAGGATTCAATAGTACATTTTGTTTCTTGCAGAATTTTTATTCTATTTGACTCAGTGTTCTCTTTTAGTGTCACCCCTCCACTAATTTGATCCATCCTATCATTGTGATATAATTTATACCCTGCTATCACAGTGTCCCATTGGTTATACTCCTTCCAACAGGTCTCCAAGATGCCTATTATATCTATGTCTTCATTTAGGTCTATTTATTCTAATTCTCTTTTTTTATTCTTTAGGCTCCTAGCATTTGCATAGAAATATTACAAGGTATGTTTGTTTAAAATTACAACCTTCATTGCAGTTGGCAGGTATAATTTGCATTATTTCATTCCTTTCTGGTCTTTATTTAAAGGCACCTGTGGTATTTTAGCCTTAATTACAACCTCTCTATCGGGATATCCTAACTTCCTTGTGATGATGGGATGTTTCATAGATTCCTTGCTCCAAACCATGCACTCCTGAGTGACTCTTCTTTTTCCCAGTGTTCTTATTTAAAAGCTATTCTATCTCCTTTTTGAAAGTTAGCACCAGCAGCCCGGTACCACCACAGTTAAGGTGAAACCCATCTTTGTATAATATACTCCCCCTTCCCTTGACTAGGTTCATTTCCCAGCAAATCTAAACTTTACTCCCTGTACCATCATCTCACCATGCATTAAGACTCCATACTGTAGCTGTGCCTGCCTCTTGGTCTTGTGCGTGGAACAGGAAGAATTTGTGAGAATGCTATGCTGGAGTTGTGAATTTAAACTTTCTGTTTAAAAGCCTAAATTTGGCTTTCGATATTTTCTGCCCATATTTTTCTATGGCATTGGTTCCGACCTACACCAGGAAAGCTGGCTCCTCTCCCAGCACTGTCTAAAATCCTATCTAGGTTATATCTGAGGCTGCCATCTTTGTACCAGGTAGGCAAGTGACCAGGCAATCCTTATGCCCACTAGCCACCCAGCTATCTAGATGTCTAATAATTGAACTACCAACTAAGATGGCCATTTCAACCCCTCCCTCCTGGAGACACATTCTCAGTGAGAAGATAATGAATCTCTTGAAGGGAAGAGCCCTGGGCTACAGGATTGCTTCCTGCCACATCATGGTTATGAAATACTTCTAGGTGACCTCTCTCCTCCAAGGCAGCACAGAGGCTGTCAGACTAGAGGTGGGACTTCTCTAATATATCCCTAAAGGTCTCCTCTATGTAACTCTCTGTCTTCCAAGTCTGCTACTCTAGCTTCTAGAGATTGGACTCATTCTCTGAGTGCTAGGAACTTTTTGGGGACAATTTCTCCAAATGAGTGAGTATTGTGCATACCATGACAGTCATTAACCTCACTTCTAAGCCATGGAATGTGGAGTATGATCTCAGCCTCTGAAATGTACTGCTAATGCTTGGCATAATATTTGCATCATGCCAAAGACAGCCTCCCTCTGGAGTTCATGTTACGTGTATGGATAATTTATCAAAGTGTGCTTATAAATTCCTCTAATTAGGCCTGTGGCAGCCAACACAATGGGAAATAACTTGATATCTTTCTGCCACATGTTTTTGGTCTCTGAGTGTATTTCTTGGTACTTGAAGATCTTCTCCCTCTCAACATGATTCACAGAGTAGTTGCTTGAAACTGACACTTCTATAATTATTATAATTATTGATTATAATCAATGTTGTTCTGGTGTTTTTCTCCTTTAGCGCTATATCTGACTTCCTCGCATCCAGCTTTTTATCGGTCAGAATGGGAGTATCCCGGGTGATCATAACCTCTTCATTCTCTGTAATTCTTTTAGGATCATGATTCCAATGATTTTCAGGCATAGTGATATTGTAGTGTTTACAGAGTTTCCAGTGGATGAGGCGTGCTACTTTATTGTGTATTTCTGTATAACAATTTTCTGTCAGTTATGAGATGAGTCACTGTTTTCAGCTCTTTCCCACAGAATCAATATTTGTCTGTTTTACCAGTTTCCTCAGTGCTTCCTGTAAACCATCTTGTCCATAAGCTGCTGTCCTAGGTAGCAATTATCAACCTCTCATCCTTCGGTTTCAGTTCACCTCTCCTTAACCATTCATGTGTCCGTTCTTGATCGGCAAAGGGTTCTTAGAATACCACTCTGTATTTCCCACTATATTTGTGCATTTACCACTTGTTTTTCCTTGTATATTGATCTAATTCTTTGAAGAGTTTTTTTCTCTTTTTCAAATTCTGTTACTTCCTTCCCTTCTATGCTTGTGGATTCTCACTCATTCCGTCTATTCATTGGAACACTTATCCAAGTTTGATGGTGGAGACAGATTGTGGATGTTTACTTTCATATTTCAGCACTTTTTGTGTATTTCGATCCAGTGATGCAGTTAGGTAGGCCTAGAGGCCTTTGGTAGTAGCTCTGTATATGTAATCAATCTCTATGAAGCCTACACATATGAGGGTACACATATGACCTCTCACCAACTGCGAGATAATCATACATGTGGTACTCAATGCAAAAGACTGGATAGCCCCCATTTCGCAGTGAACTGGTGTCCGCATCTTTGCATTGATGTGTTTTCAGTTGTTTAAAGCTCCTAAGAGAGTAGGAATACTTTGATTAAGGTTAGGGATTCAGGGTATTTTGGTATATTATCTGCTAATATTATGTGATTTTGGCTCACTAAACTGCTAATAATCTATTAAGGGTTAATAACCTGTTGATTAATATAATCTGTTATAACCAGTTTCAGTCCTAATTGGTGAAACAGACTATAAATTAAGGGATGAGCTTTGGCTAGGTTAGTGGGAAAAGATTACCTGTTTTATTTTTAACTTCTAAAACCTAGGGCAAATTAATTCTAAAACTTACTTGCGGTAAATATGTATCTGCTTTGTTTATAATTTCTAAAAGGCCTACCCACAAACTAGGACAAATGAAATCTAAATCTTTACGCCAAACCAGTAATTATTTTATGCTTTTAAGAAATGAAAATAAAGAATTTTCCAATAATTCACAATCTCTTTTGTCCTAAGTTTTAAGTCAAGAAATTACAAGCAAAATTGTGCTCACTTACCTGCAGAGACTTCTTCTGCTATCATATTGCCCTCAGGGGATGTTGGGGTATTTAATTGCTAACACATGGTTCAGGTTGAAGTGTTAGTGATTAAATTACTAGTGAAGGCTTTATCCAGGTCATCCAGTCATCCTTCCTCAATTCAAAACCTCATCTACCATCCACAAACACCCCACATCCAAGCATATCCTAATATTTACAACCCATCTATGGGACCCAAAGACCCAATCATCTATAGTCCCCCTCCCCACCCCAACCAGTCAACAATGCTCTCCTACAACCAATCCATTTTTGAATGGCTAAGGAGATAAAGCACAGTGGAGGAGTAGCCTAGTGGTTAGAGCAGCTGCCTAGTACCCAAAAGATCAAGGGTTCAATTTCCACTGGCACTCCTTGTGACCTTGAGCAAGTCACTTTACCCTCCAATTCCTTGGAAGAAAAGGCCTGGCAATTTAATTCCAGTGATATATTACCAAAAAAACCTCAAAAGCAGCTGGGTCACCAGGAATCAGCACTTAAAAAAAGGCAACATTAACTGATATCTAAAGATGAGAGATTGATAGTTGCAGCCCAGGACAATGGATTATAGACAAGATGATTAATAGCACGTATAGAAGAAACAGGTAAAGCATAAAGAGGTTATTTTAGAAGCCCTATTTGTATTTTGGATGTCCAGATATGGGCATACAGATGTACAAAGCATGGAAACGTCTCAGGACCCATTTTAGAAAACAGTTTTAAAAATATTCCTGGCACGAGGACACCCAAATCGGAACAGGAGTGTGATGTAGGTGTGTCTGAGGCATTCTCAAAAATGTGGACATTATCGCCCAATTTCAGAATTTTCATTGTAGGTCCTAAACCACATCAAAGTTTATGCATGCTGCAGGCATGAATAGGCATTGGAAAACTGCTCGTTTTGACAGTCAACTGGAGGAAGTGGAGAAGGTGGTACACTCCTATTCCCTATATTTTCCATATTGACACTGAATACTGATGGGGAAGAATGAGGGCTATTGTTTTTATTTTGTCACACCAATGGATGACCCTGTATGTGGATCTATATCAAAGGAGTGACAGAATGAAAGAGTGACAGAACAAAGGAGTGAAAAATGAAAAAAAAAAATCAAAGGAGTTACAAGAACTCTAATCCTCACCCTAATGCTAAACCTAACCCTTACCCTAACCTAACCATTGTCACTCTAACCCTAACCTTTACCCTTACCCTAACCCTAATCTGTCACTCTAACCCTAACCCTTACCCTAACCTTTAACTTTTATCCTAACCATAACCTTTGTCACCCTAACCCTTACCCTAATCCTAAGCCTAATGTTATTTATGTCATTCCTTTGTTATGTCACTCCTTCGTTCTGTCACTCCTTTGAACGGATCCCCCGTATGCAAACTAGCATGTGAAAGATGTCCCTGCCCCAGGTTTTTGAAGAGGGGATGTCTTTGTGCATGCCTGTGTGAGCGTCCACATCAGGGATGTCTATGCTTTTATAATCATGCCAAAAAATAGACATCCCTGATGTTTTTCTGCATCTTTTACCCTGGACGTCGAAGATTGCACTTGGATGCGCTTTCTAAAATGCCATTTCACATATGTAAATTCTGTAAGGAAGAACTGGAAATGACTGCTGATCGCATAGATGGCGGCAAAGTTCTGATGACAGAACATTTCTGCATAAAAAGGCACAACAAAGCTGGCACATCTTATCCACTATAAACGTAAACATTATAAAATTGCTGTACTAGGATCATGGCTCTAGGAGAATTACAGAGACTAGAGGTTATGATAACCTGGGACATATTTGTTTTGACAGATAAAAAGCTGGATGTGAGGAAACAGAACATTATTTCAAATGTTTTATTGTGATCCATCCAGGATGTTAGGTGTGACAGAATCTAAAAGTTTTAAATAAATAAAAAAAGAGAAAAATGCCAGCACAGTATTAATTGTAGTGGTGTTGTTTCCAATCAATTTATTCTGTGAATTGTATTGAGAGGTAGAAGATCTTCAGGAAATGAAATCAGAGACTCAGAAAATGTAGCAGAAAGATACAGAAATATTTCCTAATTGGGAGCCACGGGTGTGATTAAAGGATTGTCTATATGTGCTAGATCTTATGAACTCATTGGCATGAGGCAAGTACTACAGTGAGCATTAGCAGTAAACTTGAGAGACTGAGATCATCCTCCACATACCCTGGCTTAAGAGTGAGGTTCATTACGCATATGTGCAAAACTAGCCCATTTGGAGATATGTCCCCTGAGACCAACCCTACATCCCTTATCCAAAGGTCACTGACCTTCCCACCAACTCCACCAAGAATTATCAAAGCCTTCTGCTGCATCTCCCCACCCTTCCATCCCTCCCCAGTACTAGGGAATCAGTAAGAGGAAGAGGACAGCAGCCTGTCTCCTGATGTTTTTCTGAAATTAATACTTTAATCAAAGATCTCAATAACAGAGGAGTGGAGATAATAATCCAAAGTCAAATAAACTCACTCTCTAACTTTCATTCAGCTAACTCATATAAAACAAGTTATACAGTTGACCACAAATAACAGACAACAGAGAAATCTTCAGATGTCCGATGTAAAGACTAAAACAGAGGAATAAATCCCCAATCATAAAGTCTCAGCGGTTTCATTCACTGGTTTCATCTGTTGAATACAATTACCTTGCAATATGTCTAGAAAACATATAATAACACCCGACATGATATCATGTTTCAGACTAAATCTCGCATCAGGGGAATGCATTCAAATAACCACCAGCCATCTCAGCATTACAATCATTCAGCTGTTTTAGCATACTCATGACTAGCGCCAGAATATATAGAGCAAGATGTCCATATCACCCAAACAGTTCCACTCCTGATTCTAATCAGAAGCTTTAAAATCTACCAATCAAAAACCACATCATCTATCAAGAGCCAGAGAGGTTCACTCAATTTCATTATTCAATCCAAGCGGTTCTAACGATCTCAAACAATAGATTCACCTTTCTTCCAGATCATTTAAACGTCTGATGTAATCACCATCCCACCAATC
The DNA here is from genome assembly GCA_033557465.1 of Ichthyophis bannanicus. Classification (NCBI taxonomy): domain Eukaryota; kingdom Metazoa; phylum Chordata; class Amphibia; order Gymnophiona; family Ichthyophiidae; genus Ichthyophis; species Ichthyophis bannanicus. The sequence goes on from CM066037.1 coordinate 34,801,335, forward strand.
TAGACTAACTTGATCAATGACAAACCATCGGAATGGGAAAGCTTGATGCGGACAGTCAGTGAAATAAGCAACCAATGGAGTTGACAATATATTATTAGAAAGCCTGCTGTAGTGTTCATTTAAATGCTTGCGAATCAGCCAAATAGTACAGTCTTCATATACTTTGGGCAGCAACAAAATAAACTACATGACTAGAACTGCAAGATGCAGAATAATGTAAATTGAATCGCTCCTGAGTTAACTGGTTAAATGGCATCTTTGTACGTCATAATTTGGCCTGCAAGTACGTGTAATATGCAGGTCAAACTAGAAGGCAGCAAAAGGATGATTCAGTTGAGGACCATCAACATGAGACAAGTAGAATGCTCTCCTCCTTCTCCTGCTAGTTCCCTGATCTTCGGAAGGAAGGCAAAGAGACACTAGTTATGGGGCTTTGGTGAGGAAGATGGGAGTCAGAGATCTAGGCACGGATAAGGATGATTGTCTTTAGGGGGTAGGGTTCATTGGTTGTGAGAAGGGGTGGTCTTTGGATATTGACTGGGTCTAGGAAGCTAAGGGAGGAAAATCCCTGCATCACGGTGATTAACAAAATCCAGGAGGGGACTGAGAACATTGGTGCCTCTCTGTTTGCCTCCCTGCTATCTCTTACAGCCACCACTAGTAGATCAATATTTAATGTGACTATTTAACACAGCCAGAGTCTGCATCTCACTGGGATTATATACTGTATAAAGATACAATTTAATGCCGAAGTTAAAACTTGATTGTAACTCACATTCTCTGCTAATTTGAACCTGACTAAAATGTGATTTTTAATCATTCTCAGTCAACATCTTTTGTGTCTTTCTGATAGTAAAAAGATAGTAAATTGATTCACAGTTATCAATTCATCATTTATTAACATTTACTTAGGAGTATGTTTTATGCATTGGGTCCTGCATTAATCAATGCACAAGAGCAATGCTCACAGGGGCTAACTGTTAGCAAATGACCTCCTTCCTATGAAATCAGCAGTACAATAAAGAAATCCCTCCAGCCGTTTCTGCTGTATACAAAAGACTCCTGGTTTAATACTTTTGGCTCCTAAAATAATAAATACATTTATCATTAATGGTGTATTTGCATCTGAACTAGACCACTGAAAATATGCAATGTGACCAGCCCTCCAGGGTGTGACAAAAGTGGCATTAACCTGTCTCTTTCTGCTGTTACCTATTATGTAAACTTCCCTGAATAATGATGTTACTTAGGTAGACCTGTTGGAAAGACAGTAGATTAGCCTCCTGGAGCTCGTTTCATTAGTTTTCTGAAAGCAATGAATTTCATCTGGCTTTACCAGTGAAACCTTCTTAGATTGTTTTGACCTAAACAGTGTGGATTAGAATCTAATAGACTAAGCTTATGAATCTTTAAGTAGGAAGGGCTGCATTTCCTTATCTTATTTTACTTTATGCAAACTAATTAAGTTTAATTGGTAGGAAAAGTGATAAACACAAGCAAATGGAGATGTGCTGAAAATTCAAAGTAGAACTCCAAAGGGGCACACTCCATACTGGTTTGAGTTTGATGTTTTTGTTAACTTCTCTCCAAATTTTCTAGGGAAATTTATCTAAATTTCCACAGAGAGCCAGGGGGAGGCGTCACCTGACTAGAGTCAATGCAGACCCACTATTTTGTAGGAATCTGTGGCAAAACCTTTCTGTAGTGAATGCCACAACTCAGCTGAATTTACATTTTAAGGATTAAATTACATTAGACTAATTTATACAGTGGGGTAGCCCAGTGGCTGGCACAGAGGCCCAGTAACCAAGAGACCAGTGTTGACCATGTCCAAGGCCACTCTTTGTGGCCTTGGACAAGTCACTTTACCCTCCATTCTCTCAGAAGAAAGGCCTGACAATCTACTTCTGATCACACCTTGGACCGATGCAGAAAGACGTCGCTGAAGTCGCATGCTACTAGCTATGTATGCATCTATGCAGCACACCGATAGTGTGCAACTTCAGTGCTGGCATGCAGAAAGGGGCACATATGCAAATTAGCCCGCATTAAACTGTGGCACAAATGTCAGCGTTAAACTGGGAGAGCAAGCCAAGCACATGCACACAGAAGTTGGTGCAAGTTTGGTAGGGGCTCCCAGAGAAACAGGGTCCTCTGAGGGGATATTTGACACTTCACCTCAGATGATCCAGGCACAGGCAATATTTATTTATTTATTTAACTGGTTTTGCTATACCATTTTTTTACCAGTCAAAATGGTTAATATACAGCAGGGTGTGAAATTACAGTAAACTTCTATTAGCGTATTAAACAGCGAGAGGGTAGTGTTAGACAGTAAAAAGGATAGCATTAGACAGTGGATTTAAGGTATTATCGCCCTTATGGAGGTGGGCAGATTGTTCAACATTGGGTGTTGGGGGGTGAGGTATTCTGTCCTGTGATTCTGAGCCATAATGCTCTTGGATGAGGTGTGTTTTTAGGGTAGAGGGCAAGGTGTGTGTTTGTAGGGTAGAGTGCAAGGTGTTCCACAAGGTAGGGGCTTAGAGTGTTAAAACTCTTAGGCATACTGGCTGCTTTTTTCAGATTTGTGGTGGCAGACTAATGAGGTCCTGCGAGCTTTGCCTTCGCAGCCTGGTAGTGCTAGGGGTACTGATAAGTGTTTATAGGCACTCAGCAGTGAGGCTATTGTGGGCTTTGTGAATGATAGTGAGAACTTTGTGTTTGACTCTCCATGCAATGGGAAGCCAATGGAGTGATTTCAGTATGGGTGTAATGTGCGTATGCTTGGAAGCTCCGAAGATGGTATGTGCTACAGTGTTTTGTGTGAGCTGTAGTGGTAAGATATTCTGTTTAGGCAGCCCCTGGTAGATGGTGCTACAGTAGTCAAAGAGGGAGGTGATGGTGGCCTGGAATACTGCACAAAGTTTGTCTGTGGAGAGGAGGGGAGCATAGATTACATAGTGCTCTGAGTTTGTAATATACTGACTTGATGGTGTTGTGGATGCAGGCTTGGAAGCTTAGTTGCTGGTCAAGAGTGATGCAGCTGTACTTGACTTGGGTTTTAACCTGGAGATCTGTGTCATCAATTCTGGTGACATGAAGGCTGGGTTTCTGGTGATGTATAGGATTTATGTCTTGCTAAAGTTGACTGCTTATCATTTCAGTCAAAGTGGTACAATGAAACTTCAACTTGGTAATGCACATTAAACAGGGATATTGATAACTTTGATTTTTCTGAGGCAATGGAGGGTTAAGTGACTTGCCGAAGGTCACAAGGAGTACTAGTGGGAATCAAACCCTGGTCTCTTGATTCCCAAGCCAATGCCCTAACCATTAGGCTACTCCTCTACTCTGCATGTCCTTGAAGCAGGCCGAGATACTGGAGTAATTGGGAGCTGATGTAGTCAATGGAGTATATAACATAACGTCATCAGCATAAATCTTATAGCCAATGTTGAACTTCTGGATGGTTGTGCATAGATGTCTGATGCAGATATTGAAGAGCAGAGAGGAGAGTGCAGACCCCTGGGCTACTCCTTGAGGCAGAGTGTAGGGGGAGGATGTGTGGTGTATGACTTTCACCTGCTGGCTGTGTTGTGTGAGGTAAGAGTGGATCCATTTGAGTGGAGTGCCATGTATTCCGATAACATGAAGCTGGTTTAGCAGTAGCTGATGGAACACTTTCAAACACTGCAGATATGTCAAGGAAGAGTAGTATGAAACTGTTGGAGCTCTGTCCATGTGATTAGTTATTGACAGAAGGGAGGTCAGCAGGGTTTCGGCACTATGACTGGGGCAAAACCCATATTAATGTTGGTCCAGAGGCGCATTTTGGTCAATATGCTCTTGGAGCTGGATTTGGACTACCTTTTCTGTGATTTTTGCTAGAAAGGGTACACTGGCTATGGGTCTGTAAGAGGCAGGGGAGTTTGAGTCAAAATTGGGCATTTTCAAAAATTGTTTCAAAAGGGGACAGATAGAGGCTTGTTTAAGGGGGGAGGCTGGTTTCTTACAGGGAGAATGGCTGATATGATTGGCAGGAAGTGTGCTTTAGCAGCCTTTATCATGATACTGGACATGGGTCTAGTGGGGAGGTGGTTGTATTGATGCGAGAGATTATCGCGTTGACTTCTTCGGGGGGTATGTCCTGGGTAGGTAAGACAAGCTTGGTGTGGTTGAAGGAGTTATGCTTTGTCTGAAGGTAGTCTGCTGTATCCTGAGGATTGATGGTGTTGTCTTCTCATGGTTGGGGTCACTTGTGAGGGATTTGATGAGATCAAAAAGATCCCTGGGTTTGTTAAGAGCATGGAGGAGGGTGTTGCTGTAGTTTTCTTATTTGGAGTCAAGTGTGCTGTTATAGTAGGTTCTACGTTTGTCCAGATATTTGGTCCACAATTCGGGGTCCTTGGATTTTCTCCATAGGTGTTCAATTTGGCAAAGTGCATGTTTTTGCTCTGTCAGCTCAGTGGAGTACCAGAGTGTTGATGGTGCTGTTTCGAAGGTGGAGCTTGCACGGGTATGGTGGAGGCTGTAGAGATGATGGAGTTCCACTTGTTGATCATAGTCTCCAGTTCTATTTCCAATGGGATGTCCTTCAGGATAGGGAGTGTTTTTTTAAGGAAAGTCTGTTCATCAAAGGCAGAGAACCTTCTTGTAGTGGGGGGTCACAAGACGTGTGGGGTAGCTCAGATGTGGGTGTGGAAGTGTGAATGATATGAGGTGATGGTCAGACCAGGGAATGGGAGTTGCAGTTGGTGGTGCATATTGGGGTGTGGTTAGCAAGATGTTGGGGAGGAAGATCAGATCAAGTGTTCCACCTCTGGAGTGAGTAAGGATGGTTATAAGCTGTGTGTAGTACAGCTCATCCTGAGTGGAGGAGTGGCCTAGTGGTTGGGGCAAGGTACTTCAGGCCAGAAGGTCAGAGGTTCAAATCCCACTAGAGGACAGCAACCTTGGGCTGGAAGGACTGGGGTTTCTAGTCCCACAGGTGCTCCTTGAGGTCTTGGGCAAGCCACTTAACCCTCCATAGCCCATGTTCCCTGTAAGATAGTTATCCCCAAGTTAAAATGCCCTGTTCAATGTAAACTGCACTGATGCAGAATAGCATGGTATATAAGAGAATGAAAATAAATAAATCGATTGCCTGAAGAAAAGCTGTGCTTTGGTTGCTAGTGGCTGAGGAGAGGTTCAGGTCACCAAGGAGGACAAGGTGCCTTTGATGGGATGAATTCAAGCAGAGTATCCAGTTCTTTGGCTTTGCTGGGAGGAGCCCTGTATGCTAGACAGATGGTGAAGTGTTTGTTGGAGATCGTGAGGATGTCTATGCCATGTGTAGAGATGGCATTGGCCGTGTTACATCCCAGTCTCTTATTCAAGAGGATGCAAACGCCACCCCCTCTGTTGTTGTTCGTGGACTATTGTGGATGGTGTGTGTGGATATGTTCAGTTGGTTTAGCAAGACAGTGGACTCATGTGAAGCACATGAGTCCACTTTGCAGTCAGTAGTAAGGTAGGTCAGGGTCTGTATTATTTTGTGCACAGAGCGTAAGTTGATCAGTGTGCAGCTGATGGTATTGTTGATGTTTGCAAAACTGAGGGTTGTAGCTGCTATTAGCATGCTATTTTAATATGCACAGCTTATTTGCATATAATTTAAATACACGTGGCGTTATTGTGTATGCTTGCTTTTGCTTTGCTGTTTACGTGTGCACCAATCTCTTTCCTGCATTTGGTGTGTCAGAACTTGTGCATATAAGTTACATTATCTGCTCAGAAAGGGCATGTTAGTCTTTTTGCATCAGCCCGCTTGTCAAGAAAACCCAGGGGCTGCTGGGTTGCCAGGAGACAGCATTTACTCAATGGCACATATTGCATTTTTGAAACATATCTTTTCCTCTACAAACTCTCTACAAAGTTGTTTGGTACTTAAATAACTCAAGCCCATATGGGCTACACACTTCTCCCTCTAGAGATTTTGATCATTAAACTCAACAATCAAGATTTGTCCCTTTCCCTCTGAGATCAAATGCTGTGTATTAACCATGTTTCTAAACAACAAATCATTAAATGAGTCTCCCCGAGTAGGCAGTTCCATACCTTCAGGCCAGTACCAGAAACCCTTTGACACTAATGCCTAACAACCAAGCTGCACAGAACATACATGGAGTTAATACTGAAAATTGCATTCCATTCACAGGATTCCTGACAAACCTTTCACTGGATCAGCATAAGAATTAAGCAACAAATATGATGCTCAAGCTTTTGAAACTGTATAGGTCTATTCTTCAGATACCACGTCAGAGACAATATTCACATGCATATTTGAAAACAGAACCCAGAGATGCCAAGTTGCCCAGTTCCAGGAGTGAGATGTTAAGTCTTTTTCAGGAGTAGCTCAAGGTGAGTTACAAGCACAGTAGGTGAGTGACCTATCTCCAAAGCTTGTAACTGATGTAATGGAAGATTAGGTGATTTGCCCAACCTCACATGATGTCCACACAAAAGAGTGAGGGAAACAACAATTCTTTCATCCCCAAAAACAACATTTTTTTGTCGGACCATATGATACCCTGTACTGGGGTCACAAAACCAGACTCCCAGACCTTGGTAAATAATAGTCCCTTTTTAATTAAACCAGCAGTGAGAAATATACTTAACTGTCAAGGCAAAATCATCAAGGTGGAAGACACATGACACAGTCCTACTTTTCGGGCTCACACTTCAATCCGCCCTGCTTCAGGTCAAATTGTCATCACCAATCAAATAGCCGTCACCTGAGGCATCAGTGGGGTTTGGATCCTGCCTTGCAGTCCTCTGTTTTAATCACTAGCCTACTTTTCCACTGACAGAGATACTCAAAGACTTCTCAAAAATGAATAAGCCCTAGAGGGTAAATCTTTGGAGAATCTGATTGACTGATGAGAGATGGAAATACATATAGGGCCAAATTCTGTAAGGCGACTAGCAGGGCTGCATGGCCCAGTGGGAAGTGCAGTCCCGCTAGCCATCCTGCCTGGATTCTGAAGCACAGTCTCTCCGCATGCACAGAGGTTCTGTGCAGGGAGATCGAGATGGCAGTGGCACAGGGACGGAGCGTGAGTGGACCAGGCACCCAGATATACAGGGATGATTCAGGTCATGGCCCTGTACATCTGGGGAGCACCAGGGGGACACACAGCTTATTCTCCCTCAGCCCAGCAGACCTCCTCCCCAACGCAATGGAGCCAGCGGGTGTTGGACGGTAGGAGAACTGGTCAGGGAGGATGTCTGGCACCTGCGCAGCAATGAGAGCGGGGGGAGGCCTGGCCATCTTGCCAGATGTACATCTCTTGCGGCTGCTGAAGGGGAACATTGAGCCATCCCATTGCCCGATCCTGCTACCAAGGGAACACCTTTCTCCCATGGTGCAGAATCAGGTACAATGAGCCCATCTTGGTGTGGGATGTCTGGATGGCCCAGATGTGCCCCTTTCTGGATTGGGCTCATAGTGCCTCACAGAGTAGAGGTTGGAAAGCAACTTAATGACAAACATAGAAAACTCCCATTGGCACACCTTAGAAGTCTTCTGACATAAAAGGAATTTGTAGAGCAGAAGTGACAACAATTCTGTAAGGTAGAAGATAGGTTACAATACTCTGCACTATTGAAGGAATATAGAGACATGGTGGATGGTGACAAGAAAAATATTTTTATGAATCACATTCAGAAGTCTTTGTCAAAACCAAAAGAGATGTTTTTCATTGTGCATAATTATTACAACCTAAGGCTGCTGTCTCTTTGGGGTATGTTTACTAAACCGTCTTAATGTCGCAGCACTGGTATTATCGTGCGATAAGTGACGTTATCGTGTGGTAATCGCACGATAACGTCACTTAGGACGTGATAACGCAGCGGCAGAGTTAGGGCACACTAATGCTGTGAAATCCGGGTCTGAAGGGTGGAGTAAGGCTTCCCAGAGGGCGGAGAGAAGGGGTCAATGGGCGGAGAGTGGGAGGGGAGAGGCTCCAGGCACACTAACACTGTGAAATCCGGGTCTGAACACTAACTCCAGTGAAATCCTCGCGTTAAGGCACATTTGCAGGAAAGAGAAACTATTTCAGTCAGCAATGTGCAGCAAAGGCAGGGAAACCCAGAAAAGTGATAGTTGTGATACATGTGCAGGGAACAAAGAGGCAAATAAACATATAAAAGGACCAGAAGCACATCTAAAATCCCAATAACCATGCTGGCCAATAGTGATATTAATGATAAACATAAAGCAACACTACTGACAAAGCGTATAAATTAAGATATCATGTTTGGAAGGGTCTATGCTCTGTCCCCCTACAAAGTGAATGATCCCACATTGAAATAGTGCTGATCAGGGTTTCTGTCATTTAGATTGGGCAGGTTTGTTATGACAGGCACATGTGCAGCAACAGCAGAGTGGGCACGTAGGTAAGGGCAACTGTACTGATGCTGTAAATGGGATACAGGGGGCTGCAGGCGGCACATGCTGTGGTCCAACTGGGGCAAAGCGCAGGCTATGCAGATGCCTAGGTGGCACATAGGAATGCCAAAACTATAAAGCAGCAAGACAACAACCTGGACCGGAGTTGGGAACCTCTGCCCTAGAGCAGCGGCCAACAGGGGCATAAACACCCACAGCCACAGGCTCCACTATCCAAAGCCTCATGGAGTTAGGCTGTTGGGCCCTGCACGCAGCAGCATCTCCCAATACTAGCACTTGCATACCTTAGCAATGCTGCCCTAAACTTGGGAATACGTTACACGTGTATCAAAAGGTTGCTATGATTAATGGCAGATAGCAATTCCTAACTTAAGCACAATTTGCTGATAGAGCTGCATCATAGCAACCTTTCTGATATCTGTGGAGTGTGTTTCAGTTTTGGTTTCTGACAGTGTTTACCACCACGGGGAGTGACCCCCAACAGTATTGCATACCATAGCCATGCCTGCACTGTGCCCAGGACTAGTGTGGTGGCCAGGGCTGCCAAAAGCCTCTATATTTGCTCAATGCTGGCATAGGTGTAGGAGTGTGGGTCTGTCTATCCAGTGTGTTGTGGCTGCCTACACCTTACTGATCCCACACTGCTTGCACTGTTTCCAGTGTTAGCCTGCCAATGTGCATAATGAGGAGCTAGATACTATGGGTATGACCCGGACAAAGTGGCCTGGGCAGGATGCATCTGCACAGGGCATAGGGCAATGGCTGGGACATTGTAGTGCCCGGCCACCACCTGTATGGACAGGGTGGCCACAGCATGTCCTGCTGGGAGGTCACTCTCACCCTGATTGAGCAGTGACCACGGCATGGTGTGATATAGTATTATTTTCAAATGATATTTATGGGTTTTTTATTCTGGGGCCCAATCACTGATTTATCTGCTTGGTGTGTGTGTGCATGCATCTCCTCCAGGAACATACACTATGGACTAGCTAGCAGACTGTCTGCAGTTAATATGTGTATGGCTGGAACACCTTGCATGGTGCAGCGGCTGGAGAATGTCAGATAGTGGTGGGGGGCAGCTGAGCATTTCCAGACCTGCTGTCTGTTTGCCATTGCCTTATGGATGCATACAGATCTGCATTGACTGTGCTGTAGGGGTGCCTATTCCCCAGCAGGACTGGGATTGATGGTCCCCTCTACTGCCACCATTGCAGGGATGTAGAATGTGGAGCTGTTGGTGGGAGATCCTGTCCCCCACCCTGAGCCCCAGAAGGCAGGTTGGGTGGTGCTACATAATCCGCCTATGGTCCAAACACCCCCCTTCACTCAAATCATGTGACCATGACACCCACACAGGATATACACTATTCTGGGTGCATCATAGTCCACAAGGGCTAGACACGACTGGGCAATACAGATAGACACAGGTATATCCTAGGTGTGTCTGCAAGGATTACCTATCACACACTGGCACTGATGGCGACCTGCAGCATAACCTATCTCAGCTAAGCCAGGTGCTGCAGACCTGGTGCTGGATGCCCCACCTCGCCCTCAGGGTGAGCACAGTACCCGCACAATGTGACAGTCTGTAGCTACTCTGTGCCAGTAACACACACGGTCAGTTCCCACAACCAGGCCGAGGTGCTGTGGGGGTGCATACCCCATCTTGTCATCATCTGTAGACTGATGATCTGCATGTGCAGTGCATCATGGGTATGGGTGGTTAACCCTATCCTGGTAAACACAGCAGACAGTTTGTGTGGTGACCTGCAGTCCTTCTGTAGCTTGCCAGGGGTTTCTTAGTGGCTATAGAGAGGTAGCCCACTGTTTGCTTCACTGACTGTTGAGGCAGAGGTCATTGGTTTAATCCCACCGTGGTGTTATTTGATAGGGCTGTCTGAGGCATTTCCATTTTTAATTTAAATTAGTGCTGCCAGCAAAAACACCCTCACAGTGCTGCAACCTTAAGGTGCCTCATAAGGTGTCCTATAAAGCGCCCTATAAGGCGTCCTATAAAGCGCCCTATAAGGCACCTCATAAGGTGCCCTATAGGGAACATTATAAGGTGCCTTGGCGGACAGTGCACTTTATAATGTGCCCTCTGGAGTGCCTTATAGGGCACCTTACGCAGCACCTTAGGTTACGGCACTGTGAGGGTGTGTTTGCTGGCAGCACTAATTTAAATAAAAAAGAAAATGCCTCAGACAGCCTTACTCATTAAGCCCACTGAGGGATCAAACTCATAACCCCTCTTTCATCAGTCAATGTATTAACCATTGTGCTACACCTCTGCTGCTATGTGTCCAGGTCAGCGCGCCTAATTAAGGCTAACACGCGTTAACGTGCCACGACTCCCTCTATCGCACGATAACGGACTTTATCACGTGATAACCTGAAATGCTTCCTTAAGACCGGAACGCCCACTACCTTATATGGCATTCGTCACAGTAAGACTGCAACTAACGCCGGTAACATTAAGACGGTTTAGTAAACATACCCCTTTGAGTGAGTTGCCCTCCCTAAAAGTTTATTTTTTAAATCAAAAGTTGCCGCCATACCTCGAAGCTTGCCACAGACACCTACTGATTTGGTACCTTTGAAGCAGAATGGGAGGTGGGAAACATTTAATAGAACAGATCTTTTTATCGTGGTTTCCATAATACCGGCATTTAATTTGATGTTGTGCCCATTTTTTTCATCATTTCAGCTGCTACATTACATAGTCACTCCACTGATTATTTTTGTTCATGTATTTTTAGCAGAAGGAGCTTTCCATGACAAAGCAGGTGACCGTTAGACCTATTTTGAAGAAATCTAATTTGTCAATAGGGGACTGTGCAAGCTATAAGTCAATATCAACATTACCTTTTCTGTCAGAATTGATGGAAAAGATAGTTTGTAAAGAGCTGCAATAGTTTTTAGATGTTCATCAGATATTGGACATCTTTCAGCAGGGGTTTCAGGTGGGTCATTGTCCAAAGACTATTAGTTTCCTTGATGGATTCTCTTTTGCTTTCATTAGAAAAAAAGAGATCAGCTTATTTGGTAGTTTGATATCACAGCTGCCTTTGATAGTATTTTGCCTGCCATTATGCTCTTGAAGCTGAGGGCATTGAAGCTTTTGTGGCACAGTTATGAAATGGTTTATATCTGTTTTATTTTTTTTTTCAGGCTGCCAACAGCAAGTATATGTGAATGTTATAAGCTCAGAGTGCTGCACCCTGGATTGGGCTGTACCACAAGGATCATCCTTGTTGTTGTTGTTGCTTGGTCCCATTGTGTATTCTATTGCATCATCTTTGCATAGATTTTAGGATCTATGTAGATGGCATCTTGTTAATTATTCTATGTACATAAGAACATAAGATATGCCATACTGGGTCAGACCAAGGTCCATCAAGCCCAGTATTCTGTTTCCAACAGTGGCCAATCTAGGTCATATGTACCTAGCAGTTTCCCCAAAAGACGCAGGTTCTGCAATGCTTGTACTGGGTCAAGCATTGATATCTTCGGTCACTTCTTAATGGTTTATGGACCTTTCCTCCAGGAACTTGTCCAAACCTTTTTTAAACCCAGCTACACTAACAGCCTTTACTACATCCTCCGGTAACAAATTCCAGAGTTTAATTACACGTTGAGTGAAAAAATATTTTCTTTTATTAGTCTTAAATAGTTTACCCTGTAGCTTCATTGCATGTCCCCTAGTCTTTTGATATTCTGATAACGTAAACAATCGATCTACGTTTACCCGTTCCACTCCGTTCATTAATTTATAGACTTCTATCATATCTCCCCTCAGCCGTCTCTTTTCCAGGTTAAAGAGCCCTAACCTTTTTAGCCTTTCTTCATAGGAGTATCCTTCCATCCCCTTTACCATTTTGGTGGCTCTTCTCTGAACCTTTTCTAAAATCACTATATCCTTTTTAAGATACGGTGACCAGAATTGCATACAATATTCAAGGTGCGGTCTCACCATGGAACGATATAGAGGCATTATAATATCTTTGGTTTTATTTTCCATTCCTTTCCTTATCATACCTAGCATTCTATTTGCTCTCTTGGCCGCCGCTGCACACTGGGCCGAGGGTTTTAACATGGTATCCACAATGATGCCTAAATCTTTTTCCTGGGTGGTGGTTTGGGTTGTTCTTCCCTAGGTGCATAACCTTGCACTTGTCCACATTAAATTTCATCTGCCATTTTGGTGCCCAGTCTTTCAATTTATCAAGATCCTCTTGCAATTTTTCACAATCCTCTTGGGTTTTAACAACTTTAAATAGTTTTGTGTCATCTGAAAATTTGATAACCTCACTCGTTATTCCACTTTCCAGGTCATTTATGAATATGTCAAAAAGCAGCGGACCCAGCACAGATCCCTGGGGTACACCACTATTCACCTTTCTCCATTGGGAAAATTGGCCATTTAGCCCTACCCTCTGCTTTCTATCTTTTAACCAGTTCCTGATCCACAATAGTACACTGTCTCCTATCCCATGACTCTTTAATTTTGCCAAAAGTCTCTGATGAGGGTCCTTGTCAAAGGCTTTCTGAAAGTCCAGATACACAATATCAACTGACTCACCTTTGTCCACCTGTTTATTCACTCCTTCAAAAAAACATAACAGATTAGTAAGACAAGATCTTCCTTGTCTAAAGCCATGTTGGCTGTCTCCCATTAGGTTGTGACTATTGTGACATGGTGGATTCCTCCAGCCCTTTAGAGAGAGCCAAAAAGGAGGAATCTGAAGCAGTGCTGGATGGTAAACAAAAGCACATGGCTAGTAGTTACCAGGGAAAACAGACACAGGGGAAGGAAACACGCCCTTGCTGCCAGTTAGCTCAGGAGTCACGAGATGATTCAGAGCACCTGCTAGGAGGAGGAGTCAGGCACTGCCCTAGAGGGCAGACACATAAAGAGGCTTCAGTAGAAAGAAAAGGCTCTCGACTAGGAGCCACAGAGAAAGCTCCAACACAAGCTCAGCTGGGAGGTCACTTACAAGGCCAACCGTGGGTTCCGGTGAGAGGCCAGCAGAGAGGCCAGCTAACAGACCAAGAGAAGGACCAGGGAGGAGTCCGAGTTCCAGGCCTAGGCAGAGCTACCGGTAGAATTCCAGCCCAGAACTGTGGGAGAGAGACCGTGGCAAGCCTAAAGGAACACTCAGTCAAGCAGAGAGAAAGCCCAGAGCCAGAGCCGAGCTTAAAGGTAGAAGGAGAACCATTTATAAAGTTTCATTCAAGGGAAGAATACAGCAAAAGCAGGCCAGGCTGGTTGCAGTATTCTGGGAATTACAAGGAGAGGAAAAAGCCAGGAAGGCAGTTGCAACCCACAGCTCACAAATCAGGTTTTGAACCAGCAGCTGTTTCCAAAGCCCAGAGAAAACCGTTTGCAGGCAGACGAAGAGGTAAGCCCAGAGACTGGGTTTCAAATAAGGCTGTTGATAATCAGTGTGATTTTACTTACCGAAAGGGTTGGGACTGTGGTTTTAATACCTGTAATGAGGATGATTGTTTATAACAATACATGTGCCAAGAGTATGATATAAAGCCTAAGGCAGAGAGGAAGGGTGTGGCCCCAGAAACAACGCTGCAAACATTTCTGCCTGTCTTCCATGAGGAGTTAATGGAAACAGAGCCAGGGCTAGGCAACATGTCTGAAGAATTGATGGACTGTACGATTACAATATCGAATGAGATATTTTCCCTGCGTTGAGTTTAAGCAGTGCAGAGAACTGCAGTAGTGTTAAGAGAAAAAGTACAAAGCTGTGGGAAACAGAACTCTTTATTCTAATTGCTGGGAAGCAAATGTTTATTACAGCTGAAGTTAAGCTATTTCTGTTGGAGACTTTTTATTTTGTCCTTTGCCAGAAGTATATGGTTTGTGTTACCTTTGTTCCATGCTGAAATCCGCCCAGAGGGGAAATAAATCCTGTTTGCTTAAAAAACACTTTGAGTTCACACTACTCTTCATTGGACAGTGAAAGAAACTACATTTCCCAAAAGGCTTTGCCTCAGGAAAAGGTCAGAAAGCTGTTCAAAGAAGGATAACAGGTCGCTTAAGCCCTACACGCTTTGGCTGGGGGCACTAAAGGCGGTTACACTATCTACATGCTGAGTAATTTTATTCTTTATGATGGTTTCTAACATTTTTCCTGGTACTGACGTCAGGCTCACCGGTCGGTAGTTTCCCGGATCACCTCTGGAACCCTTTTAAAAAATTGGTGTTACATTGGCGATCCTCCAATCTTCAGGTATTAGAGATGATTTTAATGATAGTTCACAGATTACTGATAGCAGGTCTACAATCTCATATTTCAGTTCTTTCAACACCCTTGGATGTATACCATCCGTCCCAGGTGATTTGCTACTCTTCAGTTTATCTAATAGTTGTAAGACATCTTCCCGATGTATCGATATTTCCTTCAATTCTTCCACACCTTTAAATACCACTTCAGTCATAGGTAACATCCCTACATCTTCCTCAGTAAAGACCGAAGCAAAGAATTCATTCAGTCTCTCCGCTGTCGCCTTGTCGCCTCTTAGTGCTCCTTTAACCCCTTTATCATCTAATGGACCAACTGACTCTCTCACAGGTTTTTTGCTACGAATGTACTTGAAAAGGTCTTTATTTCGTGTTTTTGCTTCCGCAGCAAGCTTCTTCT
The DNA here is from genome assembly GCA_033557465.1 of Ichthyophis bannanicus. Classification (NCBI taxonomy): domain Eukaryota; kingdom Metazoa; phylum Chordata; class Amphibia; order Gymnophiona; family Ichthyophiidae; genus Ichthyophis; species Ichthyophis bannanicus. The sequence goes on from CM066037.1 coordinate 34,816,443, forward strand.
CAAATTCTCTCTTTGCCTGCCTTATCAATGCCTTGCATTTGACTTGCCAGTGCTTGTGCTGTTTCCAGGTTTCGTCGTTTGGCTCTTTTTTCCATTTCTTGAAAGATGCTTTTTTGGCAACAACAGCCTCTCTGACCTCACCTTTAAACCATGCTGGCAGTTTTTTGGACTTCCTTCCACTTTTCTTAAAGCATGGAATACAGCTGGTCTGGGCTTCCAAGATAGTATTTTTCAACAACAACCAAGCTTGATATACGTCTTTAACCTTTGCAACTGCTCCTTTTAGTTTTTTCTTAATTGTTTTCCTCATTTTATCATAGTCTCCCTTTCGAAAGTTAAAAGGTAGTACTGTGGATTTCCTTACTATCCCTCCTCCACTAATTAAATCAAAGGCGATCATGCTATGATCACTATTGCCAAGTGGCCCCAACACCCTTATCTCTTGCACTAGATCTGGTGTTCCACTAAGGACTAGGTCTAATATGGCTTCCCCTCTGGTCGATTCATGAACCAGCTGCTCCAAGAAGCAGTCATTTATTTCATCTAGGAACTTTATCTCCCTAACATGTCCTGATGTGACACTGACCCAGTCGATACCGGGGTAATTGAAATCACCCATTATTATTACTGCACTGTAACGTTTGTTAGCTTCCTTGATTTCTTTGAGCATTTCATCATCCATTTTGTCATTCTGGCCAGGTGCTCGATAGTATACCCCCACTGCCATTGCCTTCCCCCTTTTATATGGAATTTCAATCCATATAGATTCTACAGCAGATTTTGTTTCCTGCAAAACTTTAATCCTTTCTGAGTCAATGCCCTCTGTAACATAGAGCGCAACCCCTCCACCAATTTGATCAGCTCTATCATTACGATATAGTTTGTACCCAGGTATCACAGTGTCCCACTGGTTGTCCTCCTTCCACCATGTCTCTGATATTCCAATCATATCTAACCTTTCATTTAGTGCTATATATTCTAACTCTCCCATCTTATTCTTTAGACTTCTAGCATTTGCATACAAGCATTTTAGAGAATGTATTTTATTCATGTTAATTTGGCTATTGTTAGACATGGGTAAATTGGGATCTTTAAGCTCTGTCTGCTCCATACTTGAGGGCATTTGGGCTACTTTACTCTTTTGTGGAACCTCTCTGCTTTTGGTAGTATCCTTCAAGGATACATTCTTCCGAACCATCCGCTCTTGGGTGACTGTCGGCTTTCCCCTAATATCTAGTTTAAAAGCTGCTCTATCTCCTTTTTAAAGGTTAATGCCAGCAATGTCTGATTGATAATGACGTAGCCCCACTGTGGTTCTTTCAGAATTTTATGGCTGTTGGCTAATGGCCTGGAACAAATTACCTGAGCTGGTATATCAGGCTACATCTCTGACCCTTTTCAAATCAAGGCTAAAAACTCACTTCTTGAAGGCCGCTTTTGGATCTTGATCCACTTAGGGGTATGTTTACTAAACTGCGTTAGTGCAATTCGCGTTAGGAGCCGCGGTAGTGACAGAAACCCCAAATAAGGACATGGGCGGTACATCGTTACCACTAACGCGCGTTCCAAAAACTAACGAGCGTTACAGGGTGCCGTGGCGCATTACTGCGCGTTAATCGTAAGAAGGCGTACAGACACAAAGCACGGAAACAGAGCTGTACTGACCGCTGTTACAGGCAGCATGGGTTTGAGTCCCCAGTGTGCCTAACGCAGAAGGCTGGCCCAGGCATCACACTGTACATTACATAGGGAATGAGGAGGCATGTTTTTCTTTACGTGGAGTAGTGGTGTCAGAAACACACCCTCGGAGTGTGCCTAGCCACGTGCGAGGCTGCGTGCGTTGGTACGGGCGTAGCCCCGTGCGTAGCTGCATGCATTGGTGCGTGCGTACAATCGTGCGTGGGTAGGTGTGTTTTTACCAGCATGGGCACCTTATATTACAGACTCTTTAGGGTGTCTTGCACCTATGCATTATGCTAACAGATGTACGTGTGATGGCCTATGGTTTATCAGAGCCCGTGAGCAGGTGCTGGATTTTCCCAGGGTTGGATTGTGCCAGTCACACCCATGATGCACTGCACATGCAAATCAGCTGTCCACAGATGCACACCATGGGGAATGCACCCCCACAGCACCTCGGCCCTGTAGGGGGTACTGACCGTGTGTTGTACTGGCACAGAGTAGCTACACACCGTCACATTGTGCGGGTACTGTGCTCACGCTGAGGGTGCAGTGAGGCGCCCAGCACCATGTCCACAGCACCGTCCATGGCTGAAAGAGGCCATGGCGCAGGTCCAAAGCAGTGTTAATGTGTGAGATAGGTAGTTTCTGCAGAAACACTTTGGATATCTCTGTCTGTTTCAGTCAGGTGTAGCCCCCATGGACCCCTAGGTGGCCCATGTACCACCCCCCCCCCCCCACGGGCCGAGGGGGACAAACAGGGCCTCCTAACAATAGATCCACAGTCTACCTCCCTGCAAAGGTGGCAGTAGAAGGGAACATCAACCCCGATCCTGCTGAGGAACAGACACCCCATAGGGCAGTCAATGCAGCTCTGTACACATCCATAACACACTAGCAGACAGACATTAGGCCTGGATATGGTAAGCTGCACCACACCACTATCTGATATGCTCCTGCTGCAAGCCATCAGCCACTGCAAGCCACTCCATCAAGACACATACCAGCTGCAAACAGCCTGCTAGTTAGTCCATAGTGCATGTGCCCAGTGGAGATGCATGCACCCAGAACTGGGATGTCAGCATACACAGCAAGCAGATAAATAAGTGACTGGGCCCCAAAAGGAAACCCATATCTATCAGATGAGAGAAATACCACATAGCAATATGGGGGTGCCTAGCCATGCTGTGGTCACTGCACAGTCAGGGTGAGAGTGATCTCTCAGCAGGACATACTGAGGTCACCCTGTCTGTGTAGGTGGTGGCCGGGCACTAATATTTCCCAGTCAGTGCCCTATGCCCTGTGCAGATGCACCCTGGCCAGGCCACCCTGTCTGGCCTATACCCACGGTACCTTGCTCCTCATTATGCACATTGGCAGCCCAATACTGGCAACATTGCTGGCAGTGTGGGCTGTGGAAGGTGTTTGCAGCCACCACACACTGGATAGACAGACAGCCACCCCCACACCTATGCCAGCATTGTGCTACTATAGAGGAGTTCAGCAGCCATACCCACCACACCAGTCCTGGGCACAGTACAGGCATGGATATGGTACGCAATACTGTTGGGGGTCACTCCCCAGGGTGGTGAACACTATCAGAGACCAGACCTGCTGCACACACCGCAGACATCAGAATGATTGTTATGGTGGGGCTCAATGAGCAAAATGTGCTTAACTTAGGAATTGATATCTGCCAGTTATCATAGGAAACGTTTGATAGCTGTGTACCATATACCCAGGTGTAGGGTGGCATTGCTAAGGCAGTGGTCCCCAACCCAGTCCTATGGGGATATCCCGAAAACCTGACTGGCCGGTGGGCCCCATAGGACTGGGTTGGGGACCACTGTGCTAAGGCATGCAACTGCTAGTATTGGGAGATACAGGCAGGCCCCAATGTCCTGCCTCTCCAGGAGGCATTGGCCACTGGGGCCTGTGGGTGTGTGTGTGGGTGTGTCTGCCCATGTTTGCTGCTGCTTTACGGCAGAGTTTCCCAACTCTGTTTGTATATAATTTGTATATAGTTTCCCCTGTTATCTCCAAGTTACCAACCCTGTTATAATGTAAGCAAAGGATTGTCCCAATGCAAAATTTGTTAACTGTAAACCGCACTGGTACCAAAGAGCGCGGTATATAAGAACTGTAAATAAATAAATAAATAAACTCCAGTCCTGGTGTTCCAAACACTGTTCGTGTTTTCATGCTGTCCCTCATAAATATGCATGAGCTACATCTGCATACCATGGGGGTGGTGCATAGATATGCAGCACAGGCATCTTTATTAGAGGCAGCATGGAACCTGAATGGTGTGGGGCCCTCCAGGACTGCATTTGCGAGACTCTGCTCTAGGTAATGCGCCTGTTTATGGTGTCTGTGTTTGGTGTGGTAAAATATAGGCTTATTAACCATGCGTATGTTCTCTGCAATAAAGGAGTGTCTTTACTATCACTGTTTAGTGGTGGGTAAAACTATGGGGACTGGGTTGACAGGAGCCTCAGCTGGGATTTGAACCTGTGACCCTCTGGTCTTATAGGTACTGGCTGTGTCTGTTGCACCACACTGTGGCCACAGAGACAGTGCAGTCCCTGGAGATAGGACAACTGGCCTGACGAGTCAGAAACCCTGCTCTGCACAATTGCACTGTGGGCTCATTTACCTTGTATGGAGACAAACGTGCACATGAACCTCAAAAAAGACCTCGAAAAAGGGGCAAACACCCATAACCAAGCTGGGCAACAGTGATAGCAATGGGCAACAATAAAAAACACTCCCAGGAAAGCTCCAATAAAATGAAATGATTTTTGAAAGGGTCTACGGAGCGTAGACCCTTCCAAACATCATTTCTGTTTTTTGAGCTTTCCTGGGAGTGTTTTTTATTGTTGCCCATTGCTATCACTGTTGCCCAGCTGAATTATCATTTTTACACTGTTTCTTGTGGTCATTTTAAGGTTCTATTTGACATTTTGTTCTGAGCACATGTATCACACTGCTCACGTTTTGTGGGTTTCCCCGGTTTTGCTGTACATTGCTGACGTAAATGGTTTCTCTTCCCTTTAATATGCCTTTAACGACAGGTTTTCATTTGCGTTGGAATTGAGCTCTGAAATTCAGCACGTTGGTGTGAGGGGAGCCTCTCCCCGCCCACTCTCCGCCCATTGACCCCTTCTCTCCGCCCACTCTCCACCTTCTGCGGTGTTTTAACGCGCCGCGGGGGTTTACGATCGTTAACTGCGGTTAACGCGCGTAACGTACACTTTAACGATCGTTCGCACGTTTGAACGCGCGTTATGACGTGCGAACGATCGTTAAGTGTACGTTACACGCTTTATTCACGAATACCGCAGCTTAGTAAACATACCCCTTAGTCTCTTGCTCTTCAGCTATGTGCTTCCTTACCTTTCCTCTAGGCATCCTAGTCCCCAGTTGTGGTGTTTTCTGTCTTGACTAGACTGTAAGCTCTTATGAGCAGGGACTGTCTCTTACATGTCTCTGTACAGCATTGTGCTTGCTTTGTAGTGTTGAACAAATGATTAATAGCAGTAGTAGTAGTAGTAATAATAATAATTCTTAGTAGGGAATGGGATTGTACCGCACCAGCTACTATATCATTGGCAGGTCATCAGCTTGTGGTAAGTAGTGAGGTGCTATACTGAAGCATGACTTTCAATTCTAAGTTTATTACGCATTCTCTATGGCAGTACTTTTCAAACTTTTATCCCATATGACCCCGATTTAACAACTGAAAATTCCCATGACCCCAGATGACGAAATCAAACTGGCAGATCTCAAGCCTCCTTCCCCACTTTCCACTCATCTAAAACAGGTTGGCAGCAGAAACAGTAGTCGCAACAGCAGTAGCAGTCAGCACAGGGTCCCTCGTGCTTACAGACCCCAGTACTCAGCATGAGTTTCCAGCCTAACAGGAAGCTCCGCCAACAGGGACAAGGGACAAGGGCCTATGAATGTTCACTGGCTCACAGGCCACATGCTGACTGGTGACTTATCACCCAGATAAACTAGTTTCCAACTGGGACCACGCCCTTAAATCAGCTGCCTCCCTTCCAACCACAAGAATAAACATCAAGAAGCGAGAACATGCTCCATGGTACACCAATGACCTTAGCGCGTCACTCCTTCACTTACGTAAACTAGAGAGACACTGGCGCCACGCCCGGTCCCCTGAATCTCTACGTACATACACCTCTTAGCTACAATCTCATCGAGCAATGACGATGGAAAAAATAAAACAATACCATGCAGATATTCTAAAGCGATCGCTTAACAAACCCCATGATCTGTTCAGCATAGTTAAGTCCCTAACAGGTGACCCAGCTCCCGCCCAAACAACTATGCCTCACCCACAAGATTATGCAAACTACCTACAATCAAAGATAATCCAAGCCAACAAGTTATCAACCTGCACAATCTCCTCTACTATCTTTAATTCTTACACATTTCTCCTCTCTATTTTCTCCTCTATACTCCCCTTTCACATCTGGCACCCCCCCCCCCTCCTTCTTCTACTTCTCCTTCTCCTTCCCCATCTCCATCAGGCACCCTCTTCTTCCCTGCTTTCCTTTTCTTTATCAGGTACCTTCTTCTCAATCAATGAGAACCCATCCCCCTGCCCCAGCTCAGGAAGTCTGTGCTCCCCCCCCCCCCCTCACCCAACCTCCTCCTTCCCTGCGGCTGCTTGAGCTGCTGGTTTCACTCCTCCCCCTCCTGCAGGATTCACTAACTATCTTTTTGGACCATGTTACTCTCTGCCTACAGGACCCCTGTGTAGTTCAAACATCAGTGCTAAAGCAGTTGTTGAGAAGAGAAGGGAGTAAGGTAAAGGAAGACTCAGCCATGCTTGACTGAACATTGCCGTGCCTGGTCACTCCCTGTAATTGGACTTTATACAGTTGCTAGCATGACAACCAGACTGGTCAAAAAACCAATAGATGGCCACTCTATGGCCTGATGGGTGAATGGCAAGTACTATCCACCTCAATTCTGAAGTTTCCTTCCCAGATTCCCTGGGTGTTCTGTACCCTGGGTCCCAGCCCCTATCAGGACGGAGCCATGATCATCAACAAGGACACTTCTGACTGGATTTAAAGCCCACACCACAGGGTTCAAGAAGATGTTTTGGTGCATGACTCCTATCTTCAGGACTTTCTGCAATAACCTAACAAATGTTTAAGGTTGAGCCTATCAACATAGGAGAAACATCCCCTGGTGGTTGCAAATGAAGGCTCATGGCACCAGAATCCCAGTAGGTGTTCTTACTGAACTGGAAATGAAGGGCAAAGGATTTACCTGCAGTCTAAAAAGTATACATATGCTTACTTTCCCATTAAGGTTCTTGACATATCTCACATAGACTGAAATACATTAGCTATGTTAAAAGAGGAGTTTTGGTACAGAAGTATAGCTTTCAGTGAACAGTCAAGATAGCAAACATGAAAACATGACAGCGGTATGAGATGTTACTTCGTAAATATGATTAACATCCAATTTTTGCTGCATGCATAATGAGCTAGGAATCATCACAATAGGTGTGCCGAGGACAAGAGATGTGGGCCCTGGAGAGTCCATTGAGTAAAGAGGTTCAGCAATCAAAACGAGAGGACATAAAGATGAAAATGAGAGCTTTAGCGGCGACAGGTCCTGGGATCAGAACACCGAGTGCAGCATTGCAGAGAAGGTATCCGGTGACTTTGCAGATAAGGAGCGGGAGCCCCTGCTAGGCACATAAACCTACATGAGGTAGCCTAAAGTGTCCATTAAAATACAAGTTCAGCACACTGGCTGAGTTCTTGCTGCATGCTTCAGCCAAAAATTAAAATTTGATTACAGAATCACTGTTTGTGTCCTGAGTCATTATCTTTATTAAGCGTAAAATGGCATTGTTTGACTGCTTTGTGTAAGCACCTTCGAATCCTTGCATTGATAGCATCCCGTCTCCTCTGTGTGGGGATGCCTTCATCTCATGTTCTCATCAATTCTTTAAAACCTGTAATAGCTTCATTTTGCACACTGAGCCAAATAAAAGACACAGGAAGAAGCACACTGGGCCTCATTTCCATGACTTTTCCTGGCTCGGACTCAAACTTCCAATTAGGCTTCTGTTGGGTTTACTTCCAATGTGGCAACGAGTCCTGGCCCAAGCCATGTATTTGTTAAGACAAGAACGGCTCTGGCCCTTGCATAGAGTTCCTTAATAAGTATTCTGCCGATCTCAGAGCTTCATTTAAAAAAACACATATCAAAAACTGTGAAATGCTAAATTTCAATTGTTACAACACTAGATCACAGTTGGTCAGATTGCTTTTTCCCAATTATCCTGTCGTTGCCATAGATACATCATCAGATACATAAATTCTATTACTCTTTCAGAAATACATCGTCCATGTTTGCAGCATACATGCTTCTGCAAATAATGATAGCCCTCGTCCTTTCCTCATTATCTTCCTCCACTGTGCTTCCGTGGGCATAGTAATGTAAGCAAAGTTTATTTTATGCAAACTGCATTAGCAGTTTACCAAACTTCTTTAAGCACTTTATTTATTTTCTCTGCATTGTCTTTGCATTCTCCCCCTCCCCCCCTTTTTGTCCCTGTACTGTATCTTATGTTTTCATTGAAGTATCTGTTATTTTCAACATCTTCAGCATACCCCTATTTGCTGGGGCAAGGGTAACAATTTCCACCAGTTCCTTTGATGCTGATCAACCTCTGTTTTGGAAAATGGCGCCACGAGCCTCCATTTACAAACACCCGGGGTTGTCTGCCCATTCTGCTAGCCTATCTAGATCGACCCTTCCAGTGGCGGTCCTAGGTCAGTACACGTACAGTATACCTGAGTCTGGCCACTCCGTGTCATTGCTGTGTGATGTTTGAGACTCCTTCTAGCTAGAGCAGAAACTGAAGCCAGGTACTTGTCTCTTCTCTGTTTCCCTAATTTCATCTCCCTCCTTTGTTCTCTCTCTTCACCATTTCATGCTAGTTCTCTTACTCTGCTTTGTACTTCTTCCCCACGGTTTTGCCTATTTTTTCTTCTTTCTCTCCTTCCTGCTATTTTTCTCCATTCTCTTTTTCATCTCATTTCTTTTAGTCTCTAGTCTCTCTTTTCCATCCATTCGTACCCTACATTAACACGTGGCAGTCCCCATTTATAAGGGAGATGAACCACAAGAAATGAGCTATGGGCCAACACAAGTATGCAGCTTAAAGGAAAGATAAGATAGTCAAGGAATTTAAAATAATTTGAATTAGATTCAGACCTCCTAGTGCAGATTCAGAAAATGGATTTAATTCAGCTACTACATTTGTTCTGTAAAGAGAACACCTATTAATATTACGCTGCTTTTGATGGTGATATTCAACATAAAAACTCAGGTCCCTAATTACTGAGCTATGTTATGACAATAAAACATGTTATATGCTAATTACTTTCCATTTCCACAGGTACAAACTTAGAGCTAGATTCATTAGAAGATGCTACCGTGTTACCTGGCACTAATATGCATTATTTAACCGAGATTCTATTTCCTAATCATGCACGCTAATGATCTGAGGGCATGCTAACACTGTAGCACACTTTAGTAAATCTAGTCCATAGCTCATAAGCCCTATAGGAAAATGCTTTCTGATGCTTAAGCTACCAATGAAAATGAGTGAATTAAATAAGAAAATGCATATTAATGGATGTTTTGTTATGTGCATTATTTGCCAATAACGCAGCATAATGCCTGAAATTGTAATGCAATGCATACTAAATAATAATTCACTAGCTTAAGCCTGCACAACAGCTTATCAGTAAGTAAAATTGACTAGTACAACTTGCAGTAAAGTGTAAGCTGTGCTTTTCACTGAAAGACAACAGCATCTCAAGAAGCAAAATGAAAGACACCCCACCCCCGCTAACCCCTGAATTCCAATCCATTGTAAAAATTTAAAGTAGCCCTACTCATTAATTTCTCACCCCTGCAAAATCTTCATATGCCCCCACATCCAACCTCAGCTCCTGATCCTGGTCCCCTCTAAAACTTGCAAATACCCTTATAGCCTCCCCTTATCCTGATCCCTTGTAACAACTATAATTGATCCCCTTAAAACACCCATTCCTTTATCCCCAATCCTTTATAAAAATTGCAAATTGCTCCTCATAGCAAGCCCCTTACTCCTAGATTCCACCAGGCACTTACTGAGGTCTCCCTTGTGGGTAGTGAGGGGGCATAAAGCCTGTTTGATTCTGCCCTGGCGGTTCCCTCTGTAGATATGGCAGCCTGGCCCTTTGCATAGTCTTGCGGTATAATCTCTAGGAGCAGGTTGCAAAATCAAGGAGTACTCCCATCCAGAGGATGCTCTGTCCCCCACTAGTCACCAGGAAGACTAGGTAGATGGCAGGGGAATGGGAGCGTGGAATTATATACAATATAAAGGAGGATGACACTTGCAAGGGATCAGTAATCAGGGTGGCAGGTACCTGTAACAGCATTACAAGCCATCAAGAATGTCACAAAGCCCCAGAGGCACCATAAGAGGTTCAATGAATAGATATAATGGCCAGATGAGTACCAGAAACTACCATGAGAAGGCAAAGCAATAACAAAGTGCAATGAACAACTCAGGGGAAGAGAGCACAACACCACAATTGGTGCAAACACAGCAAGGTACTTTGTGAGGAGTAAAATGGCAAGGAGATCAGCACAACCCCCAAATTAAGCCAGGAGAAGCAGCACAGCAATTATGTTCTTCTATCAACTGCAAGGCCCTAAATTATGCCAGGAGAACCAGGGCCAGAGCTACCTATTAGGCAAACTAGGTGGTTACCTAGAGCACCAACATTTCCACTGTGGCCTTCTGTCGCCCTTAACTGAACTGCAGTGGAGGCAATGACATTAAAACACACCAATGACTTACCCAAACTCACCAGTGTTGCACTATGACAAGCTCTTTCCCACCCTCTGATGCAGACTTCTTGTTTGCATGGGCGTGGCAGTGGGATCAGGTGTGGGAGCAAGGAGATGGTGGAATGAGGGTTTGCCTAGAGCACCTCATATCTCAGCACTGGCCCTGAGGAAGACCAGCACAGCACAGCACAGCAACCAGATTTCTGGAAGGCCCTAAATTATGTCAAGAGGACCAGTGCAACACAATGCTTGGATTGGCTGGTAATACCTAAATTATGACATGACAACCAGCACAACACCCAGATCGGCTAGAAGACTGTAAATTATAGGACCAGAACAGCATCCAGATTGGTTGGAAGGCCTTAAATTATGCCAAGGAGCAGGGCCAGTGCTACCATTAGGCAAAGTAGGTGCTTTGTACAGGAAGTCAGCATCAGACAGTGAAGAATAGTGAAGCAAACAATCCCACGGCGCCAAAGCTTGAAGGTAAGCGCTTTGGGGCTACTTGCAACTATTGCTGCCTCCACCGGTCCCAGAGAAGGGTGGCAGTGGTGGCAATAGGTGCCATGGGGGAACACACATTAGGGGGAGGCGCAAGGGATGAGGTTTGCCTAGGACGCCAGGTAGCCAGCACACCACAACACCCAAATTTTCTGGAAGGTCCTAAATTATACCAGGAGGACCAACAGAGCACCTAGATCAGCTAGAAGGCCCTAAATTATGCCAGGATGCCCAACACAGCATCCAGATTGGCTGGAAGGCCCTACAACAGCTGAAGAGAGTCCACAGAAGAGCAGTACAAGACCAGGCTGCAAGAACGAGGCGAGTTCCACTAAGCTGTGTGCCTGCAAGTTAGAGTACTCACACTGAGGACTTAGGTCCCAGCATTGGAACATTAACTGCAGAGGAAGAAACATCCCCCCCCCCCCCCATGTGGAAGAAGCATTAATGGATTGTATTGCAGTCATTTAGTAAGTTTTTTTAGTCGATAACTCAAACAAGTATAGTTTCTTATTTGACAAGTACAGTAATGAAGGGTGGTGGATGTGAGGGCAATCTGTCATAGAATGACAGCTATGATTGATTCGGCTCTCAGGCTGGCTATGTGGGTATCCCCTTCCATTGTCAGCGCTCTGGGCTTATTTTTATTTACTTATTTATTTGCAGTCTCTTTTATACCACGCTATTCGACATCAGTGCGGTTTACAATGAACATAAGAGTTGCACATCTCAATTTCGTGATTTGTGCTTACAGTGAAACAGGTATAATAACTTGGGTATACATTAAACAGGAAAATTAAACTTGGGTATGCATTAAGCAGGTATAACAGGTAAAATAGGGTATAAATAACCAGTCCCTTAACAAGGAGACACGATGAATAAATACAGTCTACTTTATGCAACAATATAATGAGTTATGCGGCACTGCATAAGTTTCTCATGGTGGTTGGAGGGGAAGGTGTGATTGCGAGTGATCAGTTTGGGAATGTGACGTGCATGAGTTTGAGGTGCTGCATTGAGATGTGAGAGTGGATGAGTGTGGGGAGAAGACTGCATCATCGTAGTGATGAAGAAAGAGGTGCCGTTTCAGTGCCTTCCTAAATTGGGAGAGTTCACTGATGGTTCTGATAGTTGCTGGTAGTGCGTTCCAGCAGGATGGAGCAAAGAAGGAGAAGGCTCTGGATCTAGTGAATTGAGAACACTTCGTGCTTGCCTTAGGTAATATGAGAGTTAATGCGGCATTCGATCTCCTTGCTCGATTGGGAGGTGTGATTGAAATTAGGTCAGTAATGGCAGTAGCAGGGTATTTCTTGATGGCTTTATAGGTCATAATTAGGATCTTGAATGAGATCCTGGCTTGTATGGGTAGCCAGTGCAATTGTTTTAGTATTGGGGTAATATGAGAACTTCTTGAGGCTCCATGAAGGATTCTTGCAGCTGAATTCATTGCAAGTTGTAAGGGGTTAGTCGTGCACTTAGGTAGACCATACAAGATCGCATTGGCATAGTCAAAGTGAGGCATTATTATGGCCTGAAAGACAGTTCGGAAGTCATCAGGCTCTAACAGTTGACGCAGATTGCGGAGGGTCCGGATTTTATGGTAGACCGACTTTGTTATGTTTTTGATATAAGCCTTCATATTAAGTTGCTGATCAAGCGTTACACCTAGGTATCTTACTGTAGTCTTGCATATGATCTCTGCATCGCGAACCTTGATAGACATTGGTGGAGTAAAAGCCGGATTCCTGGTGATGAAGAGGGCTTCTGTCTTTTTGAAATTTAACTTAAGCATTTGTGCATTTAGCCAGTCTGTGACAGCATCAAAGCACCTGATAAGTGGGGATAGTTCAAGATGTTCTGTCGAAATTGGCATGTACATCAAGACGTCGTCGTCATAGACCAGGCAGTTGATATTAAATGACTGGATGAGATCACAAATGGGTTGCATATAGACATTGAATAGCAAGGCGGATAGAGATGAGCCCTGTGGAACACCTTTAGTTTGGGGGAAGGAATCGGAGTTGGAGGGGCCAGAACGGACATGTTGCCAGCGATCAGTGAGGTATGAAGCGCACCATGACAAAGCTGAAGCGTGAACTCCCTTCTCTCTGAGGCGTAGCAGGAGAACTTCGTGGTCTATGGTGTCGAATGCGGCGGCAGTGTCCATGAAGATTAGTGCAAAGCCTTGTCTGATGTTATCGAGACCTAAGGTTATGGTGTTGAATAAGGTTGTGAGTAATGTTTCAACACCATGTGCTTCGCGAAATCCATGCTGGCAGGGATGCAGGGGTGCATTAGTATCTATGTGATCTTGTAATTGGCGTTGGATAATGTTTTCAATGATTTTCGATAGGAGAGGAATGCTGGAGATAGGCCTGTAGGATTCCATCATCGAAGGGTCCAACTTACTGTTTTTTAGGAGTGGTCTGATAGCCGTCTGTTTCAGGCTTCGAGGGAATGTTCCAGTAGAGAACAATACATCAATCAATTTGGATAGGAATGGGCTGAGCTCGGCATGCAGGGCCTTTATCCAGGGAGCTGGATACGGATCGGAGGGTGCTGTTGTAGTGTTTAAGTTTAGGATAGTGTCTTGAATGACTCTGTCAGATGGAGTAGAAGATGATGTGATAGTGTGTTGGGACCCACTCAAGAAATGACCAAGAGGAGGTTGTGGGATGGAGAAAGGTAGGCTGGCTGGTATGGGGGGCTTAGCAGGTTGGGCAAGCTGATTACTTTTCTTACACAAGTAAGAGGTAATTAGATCTTACCTGCTAATTATTGTTCCTGAAGGAACGACAGTCCAGTCCCTTTACTTCAGGGTTACGCAACCCTTCCAGCAGCTTGGAGGCTGAGCCCAACCTTTTTGGGGTGGAGCGGTATATATACCACTGGTGCCACCCACCAACTCCAGTAGCCTACTGTAAAAGCAGACTATTCAAACCTATATAACTGTGAAACCGGAAATAACCAAAGTCAAGCCAAAAACCCTATAAATATATATATTTAATTTTTTTTTTTTTTTAACAGAAATAGGTAGTAGGAGCGGAGGTCAAGGAGGGGAGGTAGGAGAACTGCTATAGAGCGGGCCTTTCCTTCCGCTTGACCCGCCAGCGCAGCCTGAATCCGCCCTCGGGCCGCAGACCCGCCTCAAAGAAACAGCCGGAATGGCTAAAGAGCTAGGGAGGGGAATAGGGACTGGACTGTCGTTCCTTCAGGAACAATAATTAGCAGGTAAGATCTAATTACCTCTTCCTTATCGTCACTCCAGTCCAGTCCCTTTACTTCAGGGAAGTACCAGAGCAGTACCCGCCCGGGTGGGATTCGCCATTCCGGAATGTAGCACTGCCTGCGCAAACCTGGAGTCCGCCGTGCTCTGCACGTCCAGCCTGTAGTGCTTGGTGAAGGAGTGCAGCGAGGACCAAGTTGCTGCCCTACAGATGTCCAAAGGGGGAACTAGGCTGAACTCTGCCCAAGAGGTAGCCTGTGCACGAGTTGAGTGAGCGCGCAGGCCCCCTGGGACCTGTTTCCCCTTGAGGATATAGGCGGAGGCTATCGCCTCCCTGATCCACCTGGAAATTGAGACCTTGGCCGCCGCCTCTCCCTTGTGAGGCCCTCCGAACTGCACAAAGAGTCATTCTGATTTCCGGAAGGGCGCCGTGCGGGAGAGGTAACGCTTCAAGGCTCTGGGGACGTCGAGCAGATGAAGCTTACTATCTCCCCCTCCCGGTCCCTCCGGAGAGAGAGTTGGGAGAGAGATGGACTGGTTAACGTGAAAGGGAGAGATCACCTTAGGCAAAAATGAAGGGACCGTCCGAAGGACTACCTTATCCCTGAGGAAGGACAGAAAAGGAGGCCGAGCGGACAGGGCTTGTAACTCGGAGACTCTTCTAGCTGAGCAAATGGCCACCAGGAACACTGTCTTCAGCGTCAGATCCTTCAAGGAGGCCTTCTTCAAAGGCTCAAAGGGTTCCGCGGCTAGTGTATTTAGTACCAGGTTGAGGTCCCAAGGGGGGATGACCGATCTTCGCTGCGGTCGAAGCCGCCTGACCGCTTTCAAGAACCTGACAACGTCCGCATTGGCTCCCAAAGCTTTTCCGCCCACTTTGCCCCTATAGCAAGCGATGGCCGCCAGTTGTACTCTCAAGGAGCTGTGGGCTAGCCCCTTGTCGAGACCTGCTTGCAAAAATTCCAGCACCTCCGGGACCGAGGCGGACAGAGGATTCTTACGGTGCTCCGTACACCATGCCTCAAAGATACGCCAAACTCTTACATAGGAAAGACAGGTGGAGCGCTTCCTCGCGCTTAACATAGTCGCGATTACTGCCGCCGAGTAGCCGCGCTTCAAGAGCCTCGCCCCTTCAATAGCCAAGCCGTAAGCGAGAATCGATCCACGTGTGGCATCTGAACCGGACCTTGCTTGTGTAGGTCCTTCCTGACGGGGAGGCGCCACGGGCGGTCGGCGATCATCCTTACCAGGTCCGCATACCAAGGACGACGAGGCCAATCCGGGGCAATAAGGACTACAAGGCCCCGGTGAGCTTCCACCCGCTGGAGGATCTTCCCGATTAGGGCCCAAGGGGGGAAGACATAAGGAAGACCCTCCGAGGGCCACCTTTGAGACAGGGCGTCTAGGCCCTCGGACATCCTTTCCTTCCGCCGGCTGAAGAATCGGCTTACTTTGGCGGATGCGAACCGCGCCATGAGGTCCATGACTGGGGGATCCCACAGGGCTACTATCTGGTCGAAGATCTGCTGATGCAGCTCCCACTCGCCGTGGTCTATCCTGTACCTGCTGAGGTAATCGGCCATGATGTTGTCCGTACCGGCCACGTGCTGCGCCGACAGCGCTTCCAGGTGAACTTCCGCCCACTTGAACAGGGAGTCCGCCTCCTTTTCCAATGCCGGACTGCTGGTGCCGCCCTGGTGATTGATGTACGCCACGGCCGTGACGTTGTCGGAGAGAACGCGAATCGCTTTCCCTAGCACCGAGGACTGAAGCGCCTTGAGTGCCCGGGCGACGGCTCTCAATTCCAGACGGTTGATAGGCCATGAGGATTCCACTGCCGACCACCGACCCTGGACAAACTGGTCCTCGCAATGTGCTCCCCAGCCGGCCAGACTGGCGTCCGTCGTCAACAGCACCCACTGAGGAGGCTCGAGGGGCATTCCGCGACTCAAGTTCCTTGGACACCTCCACCAGAGGAGAGAGTGCTTTGTCCGAGGGGCGCAGGGAAGCTGCCGGGACAAGGGGTGCTGTTGGGGAGACCACCGCCGCAACAGAGACCGCTGTAACGGGCGCATGTGTGCTCTGGCCCACGGAACAACCTCTATTGCTGCCACCATGGTTCCCAGCAATTGTAGGTAATGCCACGCTGAAGGGAGCCGCCTGTCCAAGAACTGCGAGACTAGGGTTCTCAGGTCCTTCAGCCTTGAGCTGGACAGAAAGACCCTGCCTCTGCCTGTGTGGAACTTTGCTCCGAGATATTCGAGCTCCTGGGATGGAAGCAAGCTGCTCTTTGCTCGATTGATGACCCATCCTAGCTCCTCCAGAAGTTGAATCACTTCGGCTGTAGCCCGGAGACTTTCCTCTTCTGATTTTGCCCGTATCAGCCAGTCGTCCAGGTAGGGGTGCACTAAGATTCCCTTCTTTCGTAGGGCGGCCGCAACCACCACCATCACCTTGGTAAAGGCTCTCGGCGCTGTCGCTAGACCAAAGGGTAGCGCCTGAAATTGAAAATGACCTCGAGGGACAGCAAATCTGAGGAACTGCTGATGGGCCCTTCTGACCGGGATATGCAGGTACGCTTCTGTCAGATCTAACGAAGTCAAGAATTCTCCGGCTCTCACAGCCGCTATCACTGATCTCAGAGTTTCCATCCGGAAGTGAGGTACCTTGAGGCAGCGGTTGACCTGCTTGAGGTCCAGGATTGGACGAAAGGAGTCCTCCTTTTTTGGGACGACAAAGTAAATCGAGTATCGACCCGTACCGCATTGGTCTGGAGGCACCGGAACTACGGCCCCGAGATCTAAGAGGCAAGAAAGTGTTGACTCTATAGCGTTCCTTTTTGCTGTGGAACTGCAGGGAGACTGAACAAAGGCTGGGAGTATTTGCTTTGCAAATTCGAGGGAGTATCCTTCTCGAATCACCTCTAGCACCCACTGATCGGATGTGACTCGGGACCAGGCAGGAAGAAAGTGCCTCAGGCGACCGCCTACTGGAAATCCGCCCTCCTGGGCCCCCTGTATCTCATTGTAGTTTTCTGGGGCCCGAGGAAAAGGAGGAGGAGGAGGATGAGAACCCCCTGCCCCGAAACCCCCGGGATCCTTGGCCCCTAGCGTTAGAACGACCCCTGAGGAAAGGGTTAGGTCTAGATGAGCGAAACCTCCGAGGTTCTCTAGGTTGGTTCCGAGCTGTGGCAGAAGATCGAGCTTGCTTGGGCCTGTCCTCGGGAAGCCTGCCGCCCTTGGACTCACCCAGGTCTTTTACTAACTTGTCAAGGTCCTCTCCGAATAAAAGTTTCCCCTTAAAGGGAAGGCGACTCAGGCGAGCTTTGGAGGAGGCATCAGCGGCCCAATTCCGGAGCCACAAATAGCGTCTGGCTGCCACCACCGAGGCCATGTTCTTAGCTAAGCTCTGGATGAGGTCATACTGGCTATCCGCCAAGAAGGCCGTACCTGATTCCAACCTAGCCGCGTTGGCTAGAACCCCCTCGGGGGAGCCCTCCTCTGCCTGGAGTTGTTGTGACCACCTCAAACAGGCTCGTGCCACCCATGCCCCAGAAACTGAGGCCTGTAAGGCGAGAGCGCTCACGTCGAAGGCTTGCTTAAGGAGTGTGTCCAATCTTCTGTCTTGTGCATCCCTTAAAGCCGCGCTGCCCTCCACTGGGATGGTGGTTTTCTTCGTCACTGCCGAAACCGCCGCATCCACCCTGGGGGACTTCAGAAGCTCTTTGTCTGCTTCTGGGAGAGGGTAGAGCCGAGACATGGCCCTGACCTCCCTCAACGCTGACTCTGGTTGATCCCATTCCTCCTGAATCATCTGACGCACCACTCTGTGGACAGGAAAAACCCTCTGGGACCTTCTGATGGCCTGGATCAAGGGATCTTCCAAAGCTTCCTCCTCTGCGGGGGCGTCCGAGGCTACGTTGAGAGCTTTCAGGGAGTCATTTATTAGAGCGGGCAACTCCTCCCGCTGAAATACTCTTATTATGCGAGAGTGGTCCTCCTCCGGGATCTCCCCTTCCTCCAGCTCCTCCTCTTCCTCCTCCAATTCCTTATCCGAGGTCTCTTCTTCAGGCAAGTCCTGGAAGAGCGGAGTGAGGGGCTCTTCAACCACCAGTCTGGGGCGCTTTGAGGGTATCCCAGAGTCCTGGGCCTTAGACTTCATGGGTCTGACCAGTTTAGCCTCGGCCGAAGGACCCGCTTCCCCCGGACCAAGACCCTTCTTACGCATGCAATAGGCCTGGTGCAGCAGGAGAATGAAATCAGGAGAGAAGAAGTCCCCGGCTCCCCCTTCTCCTGTAGGAAGGGAGGGGGGAGGAATAGGGGGAAGAGGAGCCTCTGAGTGAGAAGGGGGGACAACTGGGACGCCACTTCCCCTTCCGACGGGTCCGAGGACCCCTGCGAGACCTGGGACATGGCAAGCCTGATTTCCTGTTCCACCGAGGAAGCCACTGCAGCGCAGCCCCTGCAGACCCCTGCCTCGGATGCAGTACCTCTCCGGGTGCCACAAGATGGACACCTTGGTTTGCCTGCCATGCTCCTCGGGAGTAGCTAAAGGGATTTCCCTTACAGAAAGGAAAGAAACTACCCCAAACAAGTCAATAAGGGAAAATAAATTAAACTAAATTAAATTGATTCAAATTAAAATCAAAAATTAACTCAATATATTAATTAAGATTAAAATTAAAATTAAAATTAAAGTGAAGCAATTATCCCCCGACTAAGAAAGGAAATGCTCCCCAGAAGCCGGCATGCACAGACAGGAATCCCGAAGAAAAACCGGGACACCGAAGTCCTTTTAGAATGAATCACCCTATTCAGGCTGAGTAAACATAAAGAACTTTAACAACGTTTAAATCTTTTTTCAGCACATCAGCTGAATACTTGCGGTTTGGATGATTCTCTCCAGGCCCGAGGCCGTGATCCTCCGGAGTCGGCTCAACATGTGGTAGGCCACGACCACATGGAGCCGTTTGCAGCGGAGCTCGTCCCAAAGCTCTTTTTACTGTCTCGGCCGCTCCGGGTGGAGGAGAGACTGGAAGCCGCGAGCCGACTACCGCGGGAGCCTCCCTTGCGGTTCCGGAGTCAGACGCTGCCCTCGATCGCGCCGCGGTGAGAAGAGGAGCTGAAGTAAGTAGCACCCTCTCCCTCCTGACCGGCAAGTCCTCTAGCGCTCAGCCGCCGGCGGGGGCTTCGGCGCGAGGACGGACAGGGCTTCAGGCAGGGCTGCAGAGGAGCAGGTCGCTCTCACAGCGAGAGGAAGGCTGCTCGTTCCTCCTCGCTGCAGCAGTGGGCAGAAGAAATCTCCTTCGGTCCCCGAATCGGGCCGCGGGGGGGGGGGAGGAGGGGGGGGAGAGGAGAGTGCTCCCACAAGAGGGAACTAAAATGAAGTAAATTAAGCCAATTAAGTAAAGAAGCTACCTAAGAGGAAATAAAATAAATCAAACTGATGAAAATTAAAATTAAAATTAAAATTAGGAGAAGTTAGGACTCCAGTAAGCCCTAGGCTTACGGAACCCTCCAGCTGCTTGGAGGCTGAGAATACTGGAGTTGGTGGGTGGCACCAGTGGTATATATACCGCTCCACCCCAAAAAGGTTGGGCTCAGCCTCCAAGCTGCTGGAAGGGTTGCGTAACCCTGAAGTAAAGGGACTGGACTGGAGTGACGATAAGGAATAAGCATATTCTTGTGAGTCTGGGTAGGGTAAGTTCTCTTGAGATGGCTCCTTTGCTAGAGATTTCACAATTTGGAAAAGCTTGTGGGGTTTGTTCAAGGAGCGTTGTAGTCTTTTTTGCATGATATTGTTTCATACTTGATGCTACAGATAACCGATGTTTTCCTAATTGTGCTGTGAATGCCTCATGGCTCTCAGCTGTTCTTGATCGTCGCCAGCGTCTCTCAAATCATCTGAGTTGAAGGAGCGAATTACGTAGTTCTTGGGAGTACCATGGGGCATTCTTTTTCTTATGTGGTGCTTTGTTCGTGGTAGGTGAGTGGATCACGGCATCTAGGCTTGAGTTCCAAGTGGCGACCATGTCATCGAGGCTTTGAAGAGGAGGGTCAAATAGATTCTGTGTCTTCTTTAGAATATCTTCTCTGTTAAAAGGGTGGAAGTGCTTTAAATGTTCTGATATGGGTTTATCTTCAGGTATGGATTATCCCTTATCCCTCCTGATAGAAATATCATTCTTTGGTCAAGGGTATAACATTAGCTGCATGCCCATTCTAGAACCTCCAAACAAATATTGTAATGGAAATTTGAAAAGAACTCTGAAGAGAAATCTCAAGGTTAATCGACGGTGGTAGGTGTTTGTAGTATCCTCCCACTGCACTGTGTTCAGTTTCTCCTGGACTCAGGTTGTTAGGAACTATATATCAAAATGGGTAGCAGAACATAGCCATAAGTATTAGCAAGCCAAAAGTACCCATAAAGATGTAAAGTAAGAAGTGAGTGAGGGATGAGGAGTGGCTCAGGACATGCAGCTAGAAGGGTGACGACCAACCAGCATTCAGAGCCATACAACCATTAGAAAAGACTAGGCTTTCCTCCTAGGGTAGCAGTTCTGAGGGGAACAATAGAAACATAGAAACATGACAGCAGAAAAAGACCACATGGCCTATCTAGTCTTCCCTTCCATATCGACCACTACAATAGTCCCCTCTTTTCCTTCAGAGATCCTCTGTGTTTGTCTCATGCTTTTTTGAATTCAAATACTGCTCTCATCTCTATCACCTCTACTGGGAGACTGTTCCATGGACTCTTTCCATAAAGAAATATTTCCGCATATTACTCCTGAGTCTATCCCCTTTCACCCTCATCCTATGTCCTCTCGTAGCAGAGCTTGCTTTCAATCAAAGGAGGCTCTCCTCCTGTGCATTTATGCCACAGAGATATTTAAACATCTCAATCATATCACCTCTATCCCGCCTTTCCTCTAAGGTGTACATATTAAGATCCTTAAGGCTGTCCTCATATGCTTTATAATGAAGACCACTAGCCATTTTAGTAGCCACCCTCTGCACCAACTCCAACTTGTTTATATCCTTTTGAAGGTGCGGTCTCCAGAATTGCACACTATACTCCAAATGAGGTCACACCAAAGACCTATACAGAGGTACTATCACCTCCTTTTTTCTGCTAGCCATTCCTCTCCCTATGCACTCAAGCTGTTCCAATGAACAGCAGCAGTCAAAGCAAAACAATAGATCTTGACAGCCAAACAAACTCAAACAGCTATCAACACACTACATGCATGGAGAACAGGCACAGACATACATACAAAGAAAAGTTTAATATTTAGAAGTATGATGCCCAGATATTCATTTTTACAGGATTTTTGTGGGAAGGGGGTGATGATTGTTGAGTTTAATTTTGAGGGGGGGGGGTGTAAGGCTGAAGGTTTGCTTACGGTGCAAAATACCCTTGCATTGGCCCTGCGAACATTGCATTTAAGAAAGGTGGAAGAAGAGCAATGACGCACACCCACAAAGGTTCAAAGCAGGAGGATAAGGAAGTGTGGCCCAGAAAAGTCAAAGCAATGAGGGCATAAAGGAAAATAGCCACAGGGTCCTGACCCAAAAAGAGCCAGCATTGTTTAACATGGGAGTCGTCTTCTGGACTCCAGCTGTACCATCTGCACTGAGCAGCTGCCCTTGCACATCCAAAAATAAATAAGGACAGATCAAGGGGGAAGATGGCTGCCACTCTGAGGAGAATCTCTAGCCCTGATCCGAAGAGTAGAGAAACCTGGACCGGTGACAGAGCTGCTCCCTGGACCCACATTCAGCAAAGGCAACAGATGGCAACATTGTGGGAAGATTTCATCCAGACAATCCACACTATAAAGTTTGGGGTGAAAGCATATCTTGTTTCAGACTGTGGTAACCTCTTCTCTCAGGTTTGCCGGAAACGATTGAGTTCCAGGTATATGTCCTTGGTCTGATTCTTTTTAACATCTTTTGTTAGTGATATTGCAGAAGGGCTGTCGGGTGAGGTTTTCCTCTTTGTAGAGGTTACCAAAATCTGCAATAGGAAAGAGTACATAATATGAGAAGGGATCTAGTTAAGCTTGAAGAATGGTCAAGAATTTAGCAGCTGAGATTTAATGGCAAAAAATGCAAGGTCATGAATTTGGGCTGCAAAATTCCAAGGGAGTAGTACAGTGTAGGGGGTGTAGTACTTCTGTCCACGAAAAAGGAGCAGGACCTGGGTGTGATTGTTTTTGATGATATTAAAGTAGCTAAACAGGAAGAAAAGATGACAGTGAAAGCCAGAAGGATGCTTGGGTGCATAGGGAGAGGAATGGCCAGCAGAATAAAGAAGGTGATAGTGCCTCTTTATAAGTCTCTGGTGTGACCTTATTTGGAGTATTATGCACAATTCTGGAGACCGCACCTTCAAAAAGATATAAAAAGGGTGGAATTGCTGCAGAGGGTGACTATTGAATTGGTTAGCGGTCTTCATCATAAAGCATATGGGGACAGACTTAAAGATTTTAATATGTATACGTTAGAGGAAAGGGGGATAGAGGAGATATGATAGAGACTTTTAAATCCCTCCGTGGCATAAATGCACAAGAGGGAAGCCTCTTTCGATTGAAAACAAGTTCTGCTATGAGGGGACATAGGATGAGGGTGAAAGGGGATAGATTCAGGAGTAATATGCAGAAATATTTTTTTATGAAAAGAGTGGTAGATCCGTGGAATAGTCTCCCAGTGGAGGTGGTAGAGATGAGGACAGTGTCTGAATTCAAAAAGGCATGGGAGAAACACAGAGGATCTCTAAAAAAAAAAAAGGGGACTATTGTAGTAGTTGATATGGAAGGACAGACTAGATAGGCCATATGGCCTTTCTCTGCTATCATGTTTCTGTTCTTCCTGAGACCTTCTGGGAGTAAGTGGATCACATCTGGCCAGCTGAATCCAAGGCTATTGGTTTGATCCAGTTCTATAGTAGCAGCAGCAGAGATTCCGAGGCATATACCATATTGTACTTAAACCTGAACAGCAAGAAGAGATATAGCACTGTGGACAACAACTGGGTGAAGGTGTACATTATTCCTCTACCAGCCTTCCAATCAGTACCATTTAAACTGTACTCACTCGTAAGTCCAGGACTGAAAGCGACACAGAGAAACCTGTTACTAGCACTCACCCAGTCTCGGAGCTCCTCCTTGGTTCCTGCTGCACAGTGTAGGGTCTGATAAGCTGAGAAAGAGAAGAAGACTTGAGGAAACATTGGGTCTCATGTTCTCTTAAGCATCTGCAGCTAGTATCATGGTCTTTGCAGTTTTCCAGGTCATGCCACTTCTTGGTAAGCTGTGCCGACATTTCAGCCATTGTTCTGTGGCTTTCTTTGGGTGAAGTGGTTATACAGTGAATGCCAGTTCTCATATACAGTGGTTCTCAAACCAGATGGTGGGTTTGAAGCAGGAAATTTAATTTTTGGTGGGAATATTCATTGGAGAAAAGGTGGGAAATTTGAATTTGATTTCAGAGGGAAAGTTTCTTGGAAAAAGGAGGACGTTTTGAAATTTGAATTTTGATGGGAAACTCCATTGGAGAAAAGACAGGAAAAGTGCAAGTAGGAATCCTGGAAGGAGGACATTTGGGTTTTAGCGGGAAGATTGTGGTGACAATCTCAGTTTCTGGAAGGTGGAAAAAATCCTTTGTCATTGTCCGTAGACCTTGTACCTTATATACGATTTCATAGACTCCAGCAGTTTGGAGCGGGGATATGCAGTCCTTCACTTGTGTGCATGAGGGTGCCAACTTCTGTGGTGCGCTATACACTGTTCTGATGTTATTCTTTTTAAGAAGTTTGCCTTTGCAATCTGTTACACCTTGGATATAGGGGAAACCACAAACCTTTGCTGTGTCATAGGGTTGTCATTTAAGATAAAAGAGGCAGATATGATGAGAGAAAAAATATTTCCTTCTATTTGTTCTAAATATACTACTTAGTAAGTGGAAATGACCTTTCAACATTAATGATGTTGCTTCCTTTAAGATGAAGTGGTTATATAGTGGATGTCTGTTATATGTAGTGTTTCTCAAAACAGATTGGTGGGATTGAGGCAGGGAATTTGAATTTTGGCGGGCAGGAAAATTTGTTAAAGAAAAGGTGGGAAATTTGAATTTGATTTTGGAGGGAAAGTTTATTGGAGAAAAGACAAGAATAGTGCAAGTTTGAATTCTGGAGGCAGGAAATTTTGAATTTTTGGCAGGAAGATTGTTGTGACAATCTCAGATTCTGGAAGGTCAAAATATTGTTGATCTTTGGCAGCAGTCCTGGTAACTCTAAACCGTCTATGAAAGAAGGGTTGCCATGCTTTGTTGATGCTGAGTTCTTTGTCCCCATTAAGGTTTTGTGGGTGTCTTGCTTTCTCTACCACCTCTTTGATCCTCCTTGGCCACCAGCATTCTTTTTCCAAGATTCTTGCGTTATCAAATTTGATTGTATAGCCAGCTTCCATTGCATGGAGTGCTACAGCAGATTTTTCTGTGTTTCAGAGTTTATAATGCCTTTTGTGCTCTTATAACCTTTCTTCTATGGTGCAACCAGTTTTGCCGATATACAATTGGCTACAGCTGCATGGAATTTCATAGACTCCAGCGGTTTGGAGCAGGGGGATGCAATCCTTCACTTTTGTGACTGAGAATGCTAGCCTCTGATATTATTCTTTTTAAGCAGTTTACCTATGTGGTCAGTTACTCCTTGTACATAAGGGAGCACCACAAATCTTTGTTCTGCCATTGGATTGCCATCCAGTCGTTGTTGATGACTGCTGTTCTTGTGATTGGTTTGTCCAAAGATTTTAAGGCTTGGAATATGGCCATTTTGTTGTAGTCACTGGCTGAGAATGTGTCGGAGGGTGTTCCTTTCTTCCTGGAGACTGTCCGGGTCATAAACTCTTAGTGCCCTGTTTACGAGTGTGCGCAGGATACCTCTTTTTATGGATGGATGGACGTTGGTTCAATTCCTCATGTAGATAGCGGTTAGTATGGGTGGGTTTCCTGTATACTGCTTCAGACACACCAATCTATATATAATAACAGACATTTACTGCATAACCATTTCACCCTGAAGAAAGCCACAGAATGTCGGCAGAAACATCGGTTCCACTTACCAAGATGCAACATGACCCGGAAAACTGCAAAGATCATTGGGTCTTATCTCCTTCCCAAGAGTTCCAAAACAGTAGACCAAATCAATAGTTACACACACAATTCTGCTTTTGTCCCTTTGAAGAAGAGCCTCTGAGACTGGGGGAGGAGTAACCATCCCAGACTGGCTTTTCTCTTGTCTGTTGCCCCCTTTTTTCTAGCACAGAGAGGGGTCATGCTGATGCCATCTCAGTCTTCAGTGCCATCTGATGCAGGGTTGCCTATTGCTACACTCACCTCTACAGTGCATCATAAGTGAAATTCCACCTGGCACTAATATGCAGCTTGAGCTAGTGCCCCCTTGCTTTCTGCTTCTTAAGCAACTCATGCCCACCCCTTCGGCACTTCTAGAGCAATTCTTTCAGGGCAGTGCTTCCACCTGCCTTGCTGCCCGGGTCTAGGGGGTCACTGACCACCAGGTACAGCAAGTGTGCAAAGCATCTGAACCCATGAAAGCCCTCTCCCCCCTTCCTTTGCTGCCTTGACCATGGTTGTTCCACCACCTGTTACAAACAAATCCAAATGCACAGTGCTATATTTGTACTCTATGTGCCACCCCTACATATTGTCCTTCTTTTTTGCCAACATATAGTGTAGCACCCTCTACGGGTTAGGAGGTTGCCTATATGTAGTGGGCGTACCCAGGGCCGGATTTACCTTGAGTGAGGCCCTACGCCAACAAAAATTGTGGGCCCCCAGCAGGGGTGGCCCAAGGGGGGTGCGGGGCCTCATTTGCATAAGGGGCCTCATTTGCATAAATATTTGCATAATGTTACCATATACTAACTTTTAGTAAACGTGCCTCTTAGTAGTGTATGGATAAAGAAAGACTAAAAGATTTCTACATTACTATAATCCAGTGCAAACTGCCAGACACATTAGGAACTACTACAAACACTGCCCATTTAGAACCCATAGCAAACCCGACGTATCCTAACAGCACTACCAGGACTCACAAAGCACCATACTCTACCAATCAAAAGGCAACACTGCAAATATTAAACCAATACATTTCAGAGAACAACAATACATGACCTACTGGGGAAAGAGAACAAGTGGCAATGTCAAATAGGAATTATATAAACAGAACACCTCAGCTCAGTTACACATGCAGAACATAGACCATCACCAAACAAGTAATCACAATTTAGAAACAGGAAGACAATAATTAAACTGGGAATCCCAAAAGCCAAACTTGGAATGTACAACACTGTAGAAATAAAACTATACATTAATTTGCTCTTGTACTAAACAAAGCGCAGAGTTAATGATGCACATTTACCAGAGCTGACATATTCCAATTAATAAATTCAAAATAAAGAGATATTTTTCTACCTTTTGTGCATTTTTTTCAGCTGTAATTGCTCCAGCCACTTTCTTCTGGTTTCTTCGTGTCTTCTGCTAACTCTCCATCGTCTGCTGTCCATTTGTCCTTTCTTCTAGTTTTTTTCCATTCTCTCTCTACATCTGCTTTAACATACTAATCTTTCTCCTTTTGCTCTTTCCTCATTCCTATTTCATCCACTCAAATTTTACCCCTCCATCCTCAATCCCCACTTACTCTCCCAATACCCGGCCAATTGTAGATTTTTTATCCCTCCCACACAAAATATTTTTCCCTTCTCCATTTTACTCTTCCAGCCCCATCCCATTCTAATCCTCCCCCAACATCAGCTCCCTTCTAGTTCCAGCCTCACCCAGCATCCATTCCCTTCTAGTCCCTGCATCAGCCCATTTCCAGTCCTAGCCACCCATCAGCCCATTTCCAGTCCTAGCAACCCCCCAACCCAATACCAGTCCTAGCCCCCCATCAGCCCACAGCCCATTACCAGTCTTAACCCCCCCAAAGCCCATTACCAGTTCTAACCCCCCCAATAGCCCACAGCCCATTACCAGTCCTAACCCCATCAGCCCACCTCCAGCCTCAACCCCCCCAGCCCATTTCCAGTCCTAGTCCCCCCATAGCCCATTACCAGACAGCCCCCATCAGCCCACAGCCCATTACCAGTCTTAACCCCCCCAAAGCCCATTACAATTTCTAACCCCCCCAACAGCCCACAGCCCATTACCAGTCCTAACCCCATCAGCCCATCTCCAGCCTTAACCCCCCAGTCCATTTCCAGTCCTAGCCCCCCCATAGCCCATTACCAGACAGCCCCCATCAGCCCACAGCCCCTTACCAGTCCTACCCCCCCCCAAGCCCATTACCAGTTCTAACCCCCCCCAACAGCCCACAGCCCATTACCAGTCCTAACCCCATCAGCCCACCTCCAGCCTTAACCCCCCAGCCCATTTCCAGTCCTAGACCCCCCAAAGCCCATTACCAGACAGCCCCCATCAGCCCACAGCTAATTACCAGTCTTAACCCCCCCACGCCCATTACCAGTTATAACCCCCCCCCCACAGCCCACAGCCCATTACCAGTCCTAATCCCATCAGCCCACCTCCAGCCTTAACCCCCCAGCCCATTTCCAGTCCCAGCCCCAGCCCCCCCAATAGCCCATTACCAGTCCTACCCCCCCCCCAAAGTAAAATTTAATTTAAAAAAAAACCTGCTGGCTGCCGCCGCGTGGCCCCCTCGGCTGCCACGGCAGCATGGACTGACCCGCGGGGCCCCCTCTGCAAGGTGAATCAATCGGTCGGTCCGTCTGTCCCTCCCTCCGTGCAGGCTTTGAGAGGCGCGAAGGGAGAGTGTCTCCCTCGAGGGAGACACTCTCCCTTCGCGCCTCTCAAAGCCTGCATGGAGGGAGGGAGGGAGGGACGGACGGACCGACCGATTGGTTCACCTTGCAGAGGGGGCCCCGCGGGTCAGTCCATGCTGCCGTGGCAGTCGAGGGGGCCCCGCGGCGGCAGCCAGCAGTTTTTTTTAAATTTTATTTTAAAAAAAAGCTAATTAGTTTGATTTTTGTGGGCCCTTGCCAGCTGTGGGCCCTACGCCACAGCGTAATGGGCATATAGGTAAATCCGGCCCTGGGCGTACCTCTTTATGTCCCTTATCACCTGAATTCCCAATGCTGAGGCTTCTCAATAATGTAGTTGTGTGGTAAGAACCAAAACAGCCGAGGGTTTCAAAGGTAACAGGAATTTTATTTTCTACTTAACCATTGAACTTCTTTGTCAGCAGTTCAGATATAACCATAACAAAAATGGGATACTTCTCCATTCAAAAAGGAAAAACTAACTTTACAGCACAGTTCAAGCATTAGCCGTTTCAAACAGCTTGTTTTAAATGAAGCAATAAACGTTGCCTTCAGTCAAGATTACATTCTTAGGTCCCAGGCTTGGTATAGCACAAATCTGTATCACTCAGGGCTCTGCACAGCACCTTAGCTTCTTGGTTACAAGCTGCTAAGCCCGTGTATCATTCCTTTTTAAAGACATTAGCATTCTTCACTTTCAAGTTGCAAATATTGGCTTTTAACTTCCAGCATTCATAGCCTTCTTTGAGCCTGTCTGACTAGCTCAACATTAGTGCTTCAATTAACCCAATTTCCAGCAGGTCATAAACTTTCCAAAGCTTCTGGCTTTTCACTACTTTTAAAAAAAACATACAGCTTTTACTTCTTCTGACTCACACAGTAAGAGCAATCAATTTCAACATCAGAACATACACTTTCTGAAAGGCATTCTTCTACTTCCATACTTTCCTCATTTGGTTCAATTAGCACCTGGCTGGCCTCAGCGTCTCTAATGGCAGGTTTCAACTGCTCCAACCATTTCAAAACCTGTTCCCATTGGGAATCCTTACTACGCTGAGTTGCAGAGGAAGGATATAGGAGATCTTTCTTTTTTAATAAACCTTTTAAAACTTGCAAGGGGCTCACCTTGTTCCCAGCACCCTGTCTTCTCTCAGGCTGTGCCACCAGTAGAACCTTCTCCACAGCCTCTCTCACAGAGATTCCTGTTCCTTGCTTTCCACCAGCATTTCCCCCAGAATCAACTCTCCTGCGTTCCAAGCCAGCTGTACTCTTCCTACCAGCTAGGCTTCCTTCAGGGCTTGAGTTGTCTGAATGCTGCATGCAATAAGGATCTCCTTTGAGGCTTCTGATAGAGCACTTCTCTCTTACACGTGTCCTCCTAATCTCCTTACTTCCTGTAGTTTCAAGAGATTCTCTGCTAGTGTCCAGCCTGCTAGGGAACATCTCCTCCTCAGAGGATTTCCCTCCTGGATTCCGTCCATGGACACAATCTCCTCCTGCTTTCCTTCTTCCTGGTCTCTCTCCTTTCACTCCTCCTCCTCCTTTCGTTCCCCCCTCTCTGGAAGACTCTCTCTGCTTATATGATTGGGGCTGCCCTATAGCCTCAGACTCCACCCCCAGGCTTCCCTCGTCACTTCCCCTGGTCACCATGGAGCTAGGGCGTGGCTCACTCTCTACATCTCTGTGCAGAGAGTTTTTTTCTTTGGTTAGAGTTTTAACCCTTAAACTCCCTGAACCTTTCTTCTGCCCAGAGGTAAAAGGCTGTTTTTTCACACTTTCTTTGGGCTCTATACCTGTCTCGCCACCACAATAGATCCACTTATGGCTGTCATCCATTAACTGGCTGTGAAGCACAGCCCTTTGGTCCCCTCCTGCTGTTCCTCCCATGTCAGTCTGTTCCTGCCTCGGCAGACTGTCACCAGTGTGCTGTGAGAGAGAGGTAGGCGTGTGTAGTGTTTTGACTAGTCCAGATGGAGGTGGTGAAATGCACCCTAATACCAGCTTCTTCTTTTGCCAGTTCTGCTTCAGCTGGTCGTGCAACTGATTATACAGGCTGGGGAATCACCTCTCTACTAAACGTTGTCCTGCAGGCACTCAATAAGCAGGAGCTAAGAGATGCAGCAGCCTCTTAAACTATACCCTTCTCAACCATCTTCAGGGGATGGTCATCCAGGCCTACCCCTAATGTACTGTATCACCACCCGTGATGCTGCCTGCCGCCTGCTCTGTGACAGGGCTAACGAACACTACCCCATTTCTTCCATGGTAGCTTGCTTTGATGCATGTCAGGCCTGCTGCCATGCCATCTGACAGGTAGAAGAGGACAAGGGCTCTGATTGGGAAAAGGATTTTATTTTTCCTGTACCTTTCACACCACTGCTATTTCTACTCCTGGATGGAGGCCCTAGCCTAGCATCAGCCTCCTCCTTTGCACCAAGCTGGAAAGAGTGCTGTTTTTCCAAATGATGAAGCGTGCCACTGTTTTAATTTGACTCTTAGCCTCTTTCTTCTAATATGTTGGCATCAGTAAGTCATCAAGCACACATGTGAGGTTTTATGAAACTTCCCCTCTACTTCCTTGGGGTGTGGCTGGTGCTCTTGGTGGTGCTGCTGGAACTGTAGCTATGGGCAAAGGAGAGGATGAACGGCCAGCAGCATCCTTCCCACTTTCTGCTCTCCCCTCTACTTGTGTGGTGCTCTTGGCCTTGGCTCTGTCAGAATCACATTCAACCTCCTCACCAGTTGGCACAGTAACAGAAAACACTTCAACAACCTCTTCAGCCAGTACATTTCAATCCTACCCATGGATCCCTCAGATTCTGTATCTGCCTAAACCATCTCTACATACCTTTCAGCAGGGAATACAGTGCACCTCCTTCAAGGCTGATTTGTATTCATCTGCTGCTTCTCTGATTTCCCTCTACCCGACGTTATGTCAGTCACCCTTTGCCCCTCTGTGGAGGTGACACCGGACACGGATATGGGCTCTTCCACAGATGCACAGGAAACTGTAGCTCTTTCTACTCTCCTTGTAAAGACATCTCTCTTTAGCTGGGATGGAGGCTAAAAAAGTCCATTACCATATCCCGGAAGTGCTTTGTCACTTTCTGTGCACTCATACCAGTACTATTCCCACCTTTCCCCTGTTCTTTCTTTCTATGTCCATTTAATTTTCTAAACGTACCCTTCCTAAGAATTTTGATATGCAAAGCTTGGCCGTGCAGTTTCAGCTAAGGTTTCATGGCTCTGCTGACACACTTGAAAGCACCAGGGGGAGAGGAATGTGTTTTCCCTCTGCCCACCCCAGCTATGCTTTTTCAGTTATAAGATTCCAAGAAAACTGGTGGATTCCCAGAGACTGCACATCTATGGAAACATTTTTACTTTAAAATTTTTATCTTTAGCTTTAAATTTTACTATTCTATAACAATGGAATGGAATAGAAATAGTACAGTAAGGTGCCCTGCCCTGCCTCAAATATTGCAGGTAGGGTCCTATTCCTAGCCTCAGATCAGCTCTGTGCCCTGCGCTCTCCCAACCTCACAACTGCTGTCACAGATAATATATGAAAAAGATGGTTGCAGAAAATATTGATGCACTGTATCTTATGCTTCAGCAGTGGAATACATAGGTTTTGACACAATAACTTCTGTGTTGTCTCAAAGTGCAAAGGCACTCCCCTTTGAAGTCTCTAGTGTGGCAGGCTCTGCAAAGGAAGGCAAAAACATTCCATGAAAAAAAATCTTGAATCTCTTCTATCTCTGCTTTGATATAGCAAGGCAAAGAGGCCACAGATTCAAGTCAGGCTTGAAGTTCTTTGTATTTTCTCAGCTTTAAAGTCCTCCTTTGCACCAGGCAGCCCTATGGCAGTAGCCCCAGTGCTGCTAGCAAAGCTAGTATGTTTTGTTCTTCACTTTGCAATCCTACCCAGCCACAGCCATACTCAAACTCCTGTCTCTCCCTTACAATTCTAAAACTAGCACCAGTCCCCCTTCCTATGCCTCTAAAAATCAAAGCCAAAATGCTTGCCTTTCCTTTGCATTCACTGTCTGCTGCAGCCCTGCTATCACGTCATCAGCCATGAGATTTGTAGAAGTCAGACATGGATAGGTTTCTCTGGCTGCCTTTCAAGCATTCAAAATAGGATTGGCTCAAGTGTCTCATGCTGGCTGTTGGTGACTCTTTCTTGACTTCCTCACACTCTCAAATTTACTGAGCATGAGTGCTTGGTTATTTAATGCAGGATGAGCCAAAAATAATGATTTTCATTGCTTTTTCCATTCTTAAAAAATTAATGGACATACCTAATAATTAGGGCTCAGCTATTCTTTTGAAAAGAAGTTTGACATTCTGTTCAACAAACGTATGAAAAATGCACAGGTCCTTTGAACTAATTTGATGAAATATTGTTGACCGCATTTCTAACCAAATCTGTGTCAGATCCTCTCAAAATTCCATTTATTTTCCAAAGATATCTGCTAAAATTTACATTTCCTGTTGAAGCAAACTGAAATCTGGATTGTACATTGGCGATGAATTATCCACACACTCTTACCTATAATTGCTTAGTATTCTTAATGTTCATAAAGCTTTGGAAGAACTTGGATTTGAATCAGATTGCATTGCATTCTGCCAACCTGAGGATGTACAAATAAATATATAAACCAAGGAACACTGGATATTTATATTATCTGTGCAACTTTAATCAACTGTGATCTGCAGATCCAAACATTGATAGAACCAGGTTACAGCCAATATGTCCTTTGGTGTTTTCTATTACCCTTCAACTGTAGAGGACAAGAGAGTGAAGATGAAAGCAGTTTTCCACAGTTTCTCTCTTTTGTGTCCTTGATCCATATCTTTCTAGTACCATAAAGAATTCTAACACTAACATCCTTAGCTATGATACAGCCATAATAAGACTTCATGGTCACTGTCTGCAAAGCACAATAAATCTTTCATATCATATTGCAATGAAAGAGATATTATGGTGGCGTTTACTGACTAAATGACAGCAGGCCAATGTAGGAAGGAAGACTAATAGAGAATTATTGAAAATGATCACAAAAGATTTAGAAATGGATGGCCATTGTGTGTGTGTGTGCCTTTTGAGTCAATTCTAACGCCTGGTGACCCAGTAGCTCCTAGGTTTTCTTGGCAGTAGATCACTAGGCCTTTCTTCCAAGGAAATGGAGGGTTAATTGACTTGCCCAAGGCGTGCTAGTAAGAATTGAACCCTGGACTCTTAGGGGTACATTTACTAAACTGCGTTAGTGCGATTCGCGTTAGGAGCCGCGTTAGAGACAGAAACCCCAAATAAGGACATGAGCGGTACATCGTTGCTGAGAACGCGCACTACAAGGCGCCATAAATGAACGAGCGCTACAGGGCATGTTACCGCGCGTTAATCTTAAGAAGGCGCGCAGACATACAATCACAGAAACAGAGCTGTAGCACAATGGTTACAACACTGACTGATGGTACAGGGGTCATGGGCTTGATTCCCCAGTGGGCCCAATGTATAAGCTGGCTGAGGCAGCACCCTTTACATTTAAGAAGTGATTGTTGAGGCATTTGACATGTATTTTAATTTGTGCTGCCAGCAAACACACCCTCACGGTGGCATAACCTAAGGTGCTGCATAAGGCACCCCATAAGGCACTCCATAGGGCACATTATAAAGTGTACTGTCCGCCAAGACACCCTATAATGTCCCCTATAGGACACCTTATAAGGCTGTGAACAAAGCCCTGGCTGGCTGCAGGACTGCACGTCACCACACAAACTGTCTGCTGTGGTTACCAGGATAGGGTTAACCCACCCGTACCCATGATGCACTGCACATGCAAATCAGCAGTCGAGATATGGGCACAAGATTGGGTATGCACCCCCACAGCACCTCGGCCAGGTAGGTGGAACAGACCGTGTGTGGTACTGTCACAGAATAGCCACAGACAGTCACATTGTGCGGGTACTGTGCCCACCCTGAGGTTGAGGTGGGGCACCCAGCACCAGGTCCACAGCACCATTCATTCCTGAGCTATGCCATGCTGCAGGTCCCCATCAATGTGTGATAAATAGTTCCATTAGACACACCTAGGATACATCTGCGCCCTGCTATATGTCTCGGTCATGTCTAGTCCTTATGGGCGATAATGCACCCAGAATATTGCATATCCTGTGTTGGTGCCATGGTTACCTGCTGTAGGTGAAAGGGGGGTGTGTATGGACCCATGGGCAGACCATGTACCACAACACAACCCACCCTCTGGGGCTCAGTGTGGGAAATAGGATCACCCACCAATAGATCCACAGTCTACCTCCCTGCAATGGTAGCTGTAGAGGGGATCATCAACCCCAGTCCTGCTGGGGAACAGACAGAGAGGTACACATCCATAACACAGTAGCAGACAGACGGCAGGCCTGGAAATGCTCAGCTGCCCCCCACCATTATCTGACATTCTCCAGCAACAAGCCTCCAGCCGCTGCACCCTGCAAAGTGTTCCAGCAAAACACATACTAGCTGCAGACAGCCCGCCAGCTAGTCCATAGTGCATGGTCCTGGAGGAGCTGCATGTACCCAGAACGGGGATGTCAGCATACACACCAAGCAGATAAGTCAGTGATTGGGCCCCCCAAAAAAACCCATATATATCACATGAGAAAAACACTATATAGCACTATGGGGGAACCTAGCCATGCCATGGTCACTGCTCAGTCAGGGTGAGAGTGACCACCCAGCAGGACATGCTATGGTCATCCTGTCCGTGGAGGTGGTACCAGGCACTACAATGTCCGAGCCATTGCCCTATGCCCTGTGCAGATGCGGCCAGGCCAGGCCACCCTATCAAGGCTTTTTCCACGGTACCTTGCTCCTCATTATGCACATTGGCAGGCCAATAGTGGCAACAGAGCTAGCAGTGTGGGCTGTGGAGGGTGTTGGCAGCCACCACACACTGGATAGACAGACACACACTCCCCACACCTATGCCAGCATTGTGCAACTATAGAGGTGTTGGGCAGCCCAGGCCACCACACCAGTCCTGGGCACAGGGCAGGCATGGATATGATATGCAATACTGTAGGAGTCACTCCCCAGGTTGGTAAACACTGTCAGACACAACACCTGTAGCACACTCCACAGACATCAGAAAGGTTGCTATGATGCAGCTCACTCAGAATATTGTACTTAACCTAGGAATTTCTATCTGCCAGTAATCATAGCAACCTCTTTAAAGATGTGTACCATATTCCCAGGTTTAGGGTGGCATTACTAAGATATGCAAGTGCTAGTATTGGGAGATGCACGCAGAGCCCAGAGTCCTGCCTCTCCAGGAGGCTTTGGATAATGGGGCCTGTGGGTGCGGGTATGTCTGCCCCTGTTGGCTGCTGCTCTACAGCAGAGGTTCCCAACTCCAGTCCTGCGGTGCCAAACACTGTTCGGGTTTTCATGCTGTCCCTCATGAATATGCATGAGATACATCTGCATACCATGGGGGTGGCGAATAGAAATGCTGCACAGGCATCTTTATCAGAGGCAGCATGGAACCGGAATGGTGTTTGGCCCTCCAGGACTGCATTTGGGAGACTCTGCTCTAGGTAATGTGCATGTATATGGTGTCCTTGCTCTGTAGGGTAAAATGTGGGTGTCTTGGGCATGTTTACGTCATCTGCAATAAAGGTGCTGTCTGTATTAGCACGTTGTAGTAGTGGGTAAAATATGGGGACTGGGTTGGCAGGAACCACAGCTGGGACTTGAACCTGTGCCCTTCTGCTTTTGAATACACTGGTTTTGTGCACTGCACCACCTTGTTGCCACAGAGTCTGTATGTTCCTTGGTGATACCATGACTGTTTGTCAGACAAGGCCCGTCTGTTGCAGTACACGGCACCCACCTACACAGGGCTAGGCCACGGTCTGCTCTGGGCAGCTGCCACTGCCCCCTCCACCACCAGTATCCCTCAGCCACCATGCTGACATGCCCTTCTGCTGGTGGAGCTGGTGGTGCGCAGTCTCAGGCCATCCAGTATGCAGGTAGGTGGCTGCCTATGGTGCGGGTTCTGGGGTAGGGGTGCCTGCATAGACGTCCACGCTCCCCCCCAGCCCCGCCTGCCAATGTTCCGTGCCCTTGGGGGTTGCTGTTGGGTACTATCCCCTGTGACATCTTGGGAAACACACTCATGCCCATGTTGGGCCTTCAGCAGTTGCTGTCTGGCTGCTCCGCTGTTTCAGCATTCGTATGGGCCACCTAGGCATCACCCTAGTCCACACTGTGGCCCAGCTCCACCACAGCATGTGCCGCCTGCGGCCCTCTGTATCCCCTTCTCCGGCATCTGTCCAGTTGCCGTTCCGACATGCCTGCCCTGATGTTGCGGGACATGTGCACGCCATAGGAACCCTGCCTGATGGTGGGGAAAACCCTGAGCAGCGCTATTTCACTGTGGGCCCAATCACCTTGTGTGGGGACGGAGTATAGACCCTTCCACGATTTATATCTGTTCTATGGAGCTTACTCGGGGGAGAGGGGTTGATGTTTCTCATTGATACCACTATTGGCCATCTTGGTTATTGTTTTTTTCCAGTTTGTTGGGGTAATTTTCAGTGTTTCTGTGCCCTTTTGTTCTGTGCACATGTATCACACTTATCACTTTTGTTTGGTTTCCCTGCCTGGGCTGTACATTGCTGACACTTAAATGGTTTCTCTCCCCTGTAATGTGCATTTAACGGCAGGTTTTCACTCGCGTTGGAATTCAGCTCTGAAAATCAGCATGTTAGTGTGAAGGGAGCCTCTCCCTGCTCACTCTCCGCCCATTGACCCCTTCTCTCTGCCCTCTCTCCACCTTCTGCGGTGCTTTACCACGCCGCGGGGCATTACGATCGTTAGTGCATCATAACGCGTGTTATGTAATGTTAACGATCGTTAGCGCATCATAAGGCGCGTTTAAGATGCACTAATGATCATTAACGTTACATAACGCGCGTTATTCACGATTACCGCAGTTTAGTAAACATACCCCTTAGTTGCTAAGCTAGGGCTCTAGCCATTAGGTTACTTCTCCACTCCTGGAGAACTGTTAGAACCTGCCAACCTGAATGAGAAAAGAGTTCAGACCAGGCCGTTTTAGGTGCACTAAATCATCAACTGAAGTTCTATACAAGGAAAAGCAGGTTATAAGGGGCAAGCGGGCTATCTGATTAGAGAATCAGGAATCCGAAAAGCTACTGGAGAATTGGTTTGTACTGTAATGCTGCATTGAAATCAGGAGATTAGACTAAGGGATCTAGTTTCCTGTATGCACTGTATTAGATACAAGTATAACTCTGACTCAGAGTCACTCCTGAAGTGTTTATTTGCTTTAATCTGGTTTTAATCCTTGGTCGTATATTTTCTTCATTTATATTGTTGTTTGCTCTTTTTTCTAATATTCAACCGATTGTGGACTTCTGGGGATCTGCAACACCATTAGAGGAAGACATATGGCACAGAAAAGAGAACAAGGAGAGGGAGAGACTGAAGGAAATTAGCTGGGGGGAGGGAGAGAAAAAGAGGTAAAACTGGTACAGATAGCTGGAAGGAGAGAGAAAGAGAGACTGGTAAAGACAGGAAAGGGGAAAGTGGGCTAGTGGGGATATGCTTGGTGCCGAGGAGAGAGGGGGTCATGGTGGGATGAACTGGGTCCCTGAATGTTTTGAAGATTATCTGTTATATGCAACATCTTCAACATGCCCTATTTGTTGGGGGGACAAGGATGACAGTTTCCTCCAATTCATTTGGGATTGCAGTTCAGTCAGAAGCAACGTGAGATAATGGTGCCAAGAGCCTTCATTCACAGCCAG
Organism: Ichthyophis bannanicus; assembly: GCA_033557465.1. Taxonomy (NCBI): domain Eukaryota; kingdom Metazoa; phylum Chordata; class Amphibia; order Gymnophiona; family Ichthyophiidae; genus Ichthyophis; species Ichthyophis bannanicus. Next base: position 34,854,449 of record CM066037.1, read on the forward strand.
CTGGAGTTATATGCCCTTTTTTAATCCATCTAATTTATCCCTTGCTGTGGCAGCCCACGTCAATACACATATATCCTGAGTCCGGCTACTAAGCGTCCCTGTTGCATGATTATTGAGACTCCCTCAACTTAATGCCATCAAGGGGCCAAAACTGAGCTCAAATTCTCTTCTATTCTTCATGCTTGTCCTTTCTCTTCCCTATTTCCCTGATCTAATCTCTTCTCATCACTGTTTTGCCACACAACCAAAAAGGAAGGAATCTCTGTTCTAAATGAATGACAACAGTATTGCGGGAATAGCAATTTGTTGGAACTGGATACTGGTGGCAGGCCTCAAGTTGGGGAGGGTCTGGAAGGCTGTTGGCTTTCCATCTGACACACTAGATAGTCACTGAAAGTCAGCTGATAGAATCAGAGGTTCTAGATCCTGAGGAAACAGATTGGTTCCAGGACTTAACTAGGAGCAATTTGAAGGCTGCTAAGTTTTTCTGCTGAACCCAGATATTGTATCCATGATGCTTGATACTTGATAGTTGGGAGTTATTTGTGGTTAGTGGGAGTACTTGAATATAATGACTTGGATCTGCTTGTGAGTACCCTAAATTGGCTCTGCTCACGTCTGCTTGGAGTGGAAATCCTTGACCTGTTGTAAGTCTCTAGAAATAATTGAATTTGCTACTAAAATGGTAATTTTGAAGAAATTGTATTAGGAACTTTTTATATCGATAAACCTGTTTGCTAATTTGCAAGAAGATATGTCCCACAAGGTTTCACTTTTGAAAATCAGGGCTGGCAAACACCACAGGTACAAACATATCCAGGAATTTTGCAGCCGCTCTAGAGCAGGAGCTAAGTGCATACAGTCAAATGCTTTTCCAGCCTTAACGCCTCCCATTTTCCCATGGTGAACAATACATTTCGTGAAGCCTTATTTGCCCCTGTGGGGAAGGCCATATGAGCCCAAAGAATGTATGAAGCTAACTGCTTTGAAAACTGTAATTCTGGGTTTGAGTTAAGCACTTTGATAAAGGGGTTTATGTTGCAAAACAATATGGGCCCGATATTCAGCACTGGTGGATAGTGCTACTGAAGTGGCTAGCTGCTGACCTTAGAACCCAGATAATCAATGTTGGGGCCATATCTGAGCTCCAACATTGAATATCTGGACTGCCTGAATTGCTGGGAAGCTAACCGGGCACTGGAGATATTCAGTTGTTATCCAGTTAGTTTCTGCAACGAAAGGCCAGAGAGTCCTGTGTCTGCCTTTCATCGCATATCACTAACTGGGTCAGCATTGGGGCTTGCAACGGCAACACCCACAGCTAGTCAGCGGCACTCACCGTGTTAGTGTTGGTGAATATCCTACACAGTGGCAAAACTGACTGTGGAAATGCCTTTGAGTATTCTCCCGCCGTATAAATAACAAGTAAGTTTATATAAATGATAAGTAGTAGTAGTAGTAGTAAGTTTGTAATCTAATATTTATTCATTAATATTTATACCACAGGCGGCCAGCAGTTTGCCTTGAGCCTAAGGGGCATGTTTACTAAAATCCGCAAAAGAGCGCGCCGCAAAATAGCGCACGGCAACGCGGCACTGAAACGCGCAGAAACGCGTTTAAACGCCCCGCACACGTGCGTGTCACCCCCGCACAGGTACGCGGCTCACTAACGGGCCCGTACAAGTGCGGGCCCGCAAATGTCCGATAGAGGCGTGGAACGGCGAAAGGAGGGCGGAGGAAGGCTCCGGAGGGGCGAGGGACGGGGTCAATGGGGGAGAGTGGGAGGGGAGAGGCTCCCCGCACAGTATCGAGCCCGAATTTCCATGTAAAAACTACCGCGAGTGAAACACTCGCGGTAGAAAGCATTTAAAGGGAAGAGAAACCATTTCCGTCAGCAATGTACAGGAAAACCGGGGAAACCAGCAAAACGTGAGCAGTGTGATACATGTGCACAGCACAAAAGTGAAAATAAACATAGAAAATGACCACAACAGAACTATTAAAAATAGTAACTCAGCTGGGGAACAGTTATAGTGATGGGCAAATACAGAATCACACCCAGCAAAGCTCCAGAAACAAGAAATGAATTTTGGAAGGGTCTACTGAGAGGAGACTCTTCCAAAAAACATTTCCACGTTTTGGAGCTTTCCTGGGAGTGTTTGCTATGGTTGCCCATTAATATCACTGTTGCCCAGCGTGGTGATATTCTGTCCCACATTTCCCGTGGTCAGCTCCGGGGTTTATGTGCACGTTTGTCACAGACAGGGTGCATATGCCCACAGTAGACTTGCGTAGAGCAGGTTTGTGACTCCATCCTGCCAGGCTTACTGCCTCCAGGGGCTGCACTGTCTCTGTGGCCAAAGTGTGGTACAGCAGACAGAGTCATTACCCTCTAGAACAGAGGGCAGAGGTTCAAACCCAGCTGGGGCACCTGCCAGCCCAGTCCCCATATTTTACCCACCACTAATAAAGATAGCGCAGACACCCCTGTATGCATGGGGAAAACACCCATATTTTACCCAACACCGCACACACACCACAACAATGGGCATTACCTACAGCCAAGTCCCCCAAATGCAGTCCCATACTGCCACAGTGCAATCAGGTCAACTGCTTTTCTGAGAGACGGTCATGCCAGCATGTTGGCGGACAAGTACATGTGGTGCAGGGGGCAGTGGCTGCTAACCACAGAAGACAGAGGCCTAGCCATGTGCAGGCTGGCACAGTCCACTGCAACAGACAGGTCCTGCCGGATCCACAGTCATGGACAGTCCAGGGAATCCAACCAATCTGTGGCTACACAGTGGTGCAGTGCACACAGACAGTGCATACAAGAACAGAAGGTCACAGGTTCAAAGCCCAGCTGGGGCTACTGCCAATCCTGCCCACATATTTTTCCCACAACTAAACAGTGATAGTAAGGACACCCTTTCATGGCGGGGACATATGCAATGGACATCTATCTTTTACCCCACTGAGCACAGACACCATGAACAGGGGCAGTACCTAGAGCAGAATCACCCAAATGCAGTCCTGGTGGGCCACACACCAGTCAGGTTCCATGCTGACACTCATACAAATGCCTGTGCTGTATATCTATGCACCACCCCCATGGCATGTAGATGTAGTCCATGCATATTCATGGGATAGCAGGAAAACCCGAACAGTGTGATGCACACCTGGACTGGAGTTGGGAATCTGTGCCGTAAAGCAGCAGCCATCAGGGCAGACACACCCACACCCCAGGCCCCATTGGCCAATGTCACCTGGAAAGGCAGAACATTGGACGTGCATGCAGCACCCAAACGAGCACTTGCATAACTTACCAATGTCACCCTACACCTGAGGTATACGGTACACAGCTCGGAGACGTTTGCTAGGAGCACAGGCAGGCAGTTATCCATACGTTACGTACATACTGCTAGTTGGCCCCATCCAAACAATCTGTTAGGTGTTTGCGGGGCATGCTCCAGGCCTGGCCTCTGACGGTGCTTACCACCCTGGGGAGTGACCACCAGCTGTAATGCGTACCATATCCATGCCTTGCCGTGCTCAGGACCGGTTTGGTGGGCAAGGCTACTTACCCCCCTCAATCGTAGCACCATGATGGCAGAGGTGTGGAAGTGTGTGTCTGTCTATACAGTGTTTCCCAACCCAGTCCTACGGGGCACACCGGCCAGTCAGGTTTTCGGGATATCCCTAATGACTATGCTGAGAGATATATATGCATTAGAGATATCCTGCCAACCTGACTGGTTTGTGGCCCTCCAGGGCTGGATTTGGAGACCCCTGCCTTATACCTCTGTCATTTAAGATTGTGAGTGGGCAAGGTGCAGATGTCCTAGACATCAAAAGGGTATATAGAATGTGACACAGTCCTCCTTGATTCTCACACCACCAAAAAGTTGTCTAATAGACAATATTTTGGTGGTGGTGAGAATTGAGGAATGTGTCACATTATATACCTTTCGATGTCTAGGATATCTGCACCTTGCCCACTCACAATCTTAAATGACAGAGGTGTAAGGCAGGGGTCTCCAAATCCAGCCCTGGAGGGCCACAAACCAGTCAGGTTGGCAGGATATCTCTAATGCATATATATCTCATGCATAGTCATTAGGGATATCCCGAAACCTGACTGGCGTGTGCCCCGTAGGACTGGGTTGGGAACACTGGTCTATACAGTGGGTGTGGCTGCAAGCCCCTTCAACAGCCCGCACTGCCAGCACTGTTGCCAGTATTGGCCAGTCAATGTGCATAATGAGGTGCAAGGTACCATGGGTATAGCCAGGGCAGGATGGCGTGGCCAGGATGCATCTGCACTGGGCATAGGCCCTGGCAGGGACATTGGCTGGGATATTGTAGTGTCCGGCCACCACCTACACAGACAGGGTGGCCAAAGCATGTCCATCTGGGGGATCACGCTCACCCTGACTGTGCAGTGACCACAGCATGGCTAGGCCCCCCATAGTGCTGTATAGTAGTTCTCTCATGTGATATATATGGGTTTCTCTTTGGGGCCCAGTCACTGATATATCTGCTTGCTGTGTATGCAGACAGCCCAATTCTGGGTGCATGCATCTCCATTGGGAACATGCACTATGGACTAACCAGCAGACTGTTTGTAGCTGGTAAATGTCTTGCTATAATGGCTTGCAGGGTGCAGTGGCTGTTGGCTTGCTGCAGGGGAATATCTGGTGGTGGAGTGCAGCTTACCATACCCTGGGCTTATGTCTGTCTGCTATTGTGTTATGGCTGTGTATGGAGCTTCCTGGGGGGGTGGTGGTGTTTCTCAGCAGGACTGGGGTTGATGTTGCCCTGTACTGCCACCTTTGCAGGGAGGTAGAGTGTGGATCCCTTGATGGGGACCATGTTTGCCACGGGGGGGGGGGGGGGGGTGCCTGATGGCGGCAGACAGGGATATCCATGGTGTTTTTGCATAAACTAGCTATATTACACATTAACACTGCTTTGGAATGCCCGCTTGGCCACCAACAGCCATGGCAGGTGTTGTTGACCTGGTCCTGGCCACCTCATTGCACACTCAGGGTGAGCACAGTACCCGCACGATGTAACGGTGTGTGGCTACTCTGTGCCAGTAAAACACCCGGTCAGTGCCCCCTACTAGGCCAAGGTGCTGTGTGGGTGCACCCGGTCACTTCCCCCAACAGGGCCGAGGTGCTGTGGGGGTGCATTCCCCATCTTGTGTCCATCTGCGGACAGCTAATTTGCATGTGCAGTGCATCATGGGTACGGGTGGCCTAACCCATCCTGTTGACACCAGCAGACTGTCTGTGAGGTGACGTGTAGGCTATCTGCAGCCAGCCAGGGGCCTGCTTACAGCTATGGAGCTGTAGTGCAATGGTTACATCACTGCCTATGCAGCTAGAGGTCATGGGTTCAAACCCACAGTGGGGCCCTTTGGTAGGGCTGTCCACAGCTTTATTTTTATTTACTGTACATATGTCTATGCCGGCAAGACCACCCTCAGCTTACTATACTCATTAGGTGCCTCTGAGGGTGCTTCATAGGGCGCCCTGTAGGCCACCTTATGGTTGCCATCCCTATAGGGTGCACTATACATTATCCTGTGTCGCAACATACATGCTGCCCTATAGGGGTCATTCAAGGGTGCCTTGGCGAACAGTGCACTGTAACATGTGCCTTATGGGCCGCCGTATGTTAACATGCTGGGAGAGTGCGTTTGCTAGTAGTGATAACAAATAAAATTATACAGCCTCCTACAGCACTCCACAACATAATACCTCAGCAGGCATTTTTCACTGGGCATTGTGAGGAGTTGAACCCCTGATCCCTGCACCATTGGTCAGTGTTTTAACCATTGTGCTGTGGCTCTGGTCCTGTGCTTGTGCATCAGCGCGCCGCCTTGTGCCTATCAGCGCGCCGCCTTCTGCCGCCCAAGGGGACCAGTGCGCCGCCTTCTGCTGCCCAAAAATAACTGTGCGCCGCCTTATGCCGTTCCAAATTAATTTGCCTCCTAAAACAATGTTAATCATTACAGTTACTGCCTCAGCTGACCTTTGTTGTTGCACACACTGGGGATTGAACCCATGGCCCCTGCACCATTGGTCAGTGTCTTCACCGTTGTACCACGGCTCTGTTGTTTTGTATACTCAGCAGCGCGCCACTTTGCCTTTCCACGCGCTAATGTCGACCCCCGCACATTAGCGCGACGCACACACGTCCGGTTGCTTACTACCGTTTTTTTTCTATTTTCTGCCTGAACCGCCCACTCCTTATATGGCACAGGCACACTAGCGCGGCCCCGCACGTTAGGAATGTTTAGTAAACATGCCCCTAAGGATAAGAAGTGCTTATGCAGTAATGTTATGCTGTAGGGCAGGTGCTTCAGTTCTTCCTGAAATATTTCTGAAGATGCCTTTTAAATTTAATTGTATTTTCTAATAAATGATTCCATTATTATATTTCTTTGTATGGTTTGTGATTTTTTTTTTTTTTTTTTACCTTTTGAGTCCAAGCTCTCTGACATTGTAGGATAATCTCTTGTATCAGAGTATTACCCCTGATTCAGGCGTGTTTGCGGAAACATGGTCCATGTTGGGTTTTACTGGTGTGTAATGCATTGATGATTTATTGGTATTGTAATTGTTTTTTTATTATCTGTATCTTTATATTTTAAAGGGCTTATTTTGGGAGACCAATTCATGTCTGAAAACAGGCTTTGAGACATCCAAAGCACAGAGATGTATCCAGAGCCATTTTAGAAGAGAGGTCTGTGGATGTCCCCAGAGTAAAGATGTCCAAGTCTGAATAGGGGTGTGGTGGAGGCATTTCCAGGAAGTTACTGCCTGATCTCAGACACGTCCAGTGTTGTGTCTAAATTTAGACCTGTTCCAGGCAGGAATAAGCTAAAGGAGAGTGTTCTTTTTGGCTGAAAAACATCCAGTACTCAGCACAGTGCGATTTAACCCTCGCTTTCCTGGACTTAGTCTACTACTCTAACCATGAGGCTATCTCTAGACACCCACGTTCTGAAATACTATTCTGGCGCTCTGTATGTAGACAACCCTGAAAATGTCCATATTAGATACGTCCATGTTTATAAAATTGTGTCTGTCCCTGGACGTGCCTTGTTTTCAAAAATTCTGGCTTAGACATCCAAGATTGCACTTGAACGTGCTTTTTAAAATACCCCTCTATGTTTTTCTTTATGTGAGATTTGCTTATTAAACGTGGATATTTATTCTGAATAATATTTATGCCACATTGTTTCCCTACTGTTTTTTGAGTGATATTTAAACTTCCCAAGCCTGATGGATTTGGATTCACCAAACCCAGTTCCAGTTTCTTAATGAGATGTCACAGATTTTACGCTATCATGCTCTTTCCCTCTCTGGCTTATTTTACTGCTCAGAATAAGCATCAAGGCAGGATTTTATGTCAATCAGAAAAGAAAAAGTCAACTCTGCTAATGCCTCCTTGAAATGAAACTGATACTGCTGAACGGGGGATCTGCCAAAAAACATGAGTAATGACAACATAAAGATTACTGGGACTATGAAAGAGCCATTATCATTGCACGCTTTAAACAAAATTAATAATGTACTTTTTTGGTTTACTAAATGGTTTTGGATGGACTAAATGAAACAGATGGCCTCTCTGGAGCAGAGGAGTAGCCTAATGGTTAGAGAACCCTCTTAAGAACCACAAGACCAGGGTCCAAGTCCCACCAGCACATCTTGGGACAGTCACCTACCTCAGAAAGATCCAAGTTATCAAGGTACACTACCAAATGTGTTACAAAATAAACAGTTTTGACAGAAATGATAAAGCTGTATAAAAAACCCCTATTTAATAGAAAAATCTGCCTATCAAATCAATACTAAAGATCTTGTCAACTTAGTCTAAAATATCATGGATGGTTTTTCTGTTTACCTCCCTAATTGTTTATGTCTCTAATGGCTTTGTTCAAACACACCTTAGAGTACATAACTTTAAATTCCATCTTTTCATCTCCACTGTACTTGACAATGTCAGACTGCCTCCATCATATGTACGTCTTTGTCTTTGTTTTTTCAGGAAACCTTTATATGTGGATTCAGTCATTTTGTTTTCCTATGGTGACATTCCACATATAGTAGGCCTAAACAGGTCAGATTTACGTTATGGGCATGAGGGTGAAAGGGGATAGATTCAGGAGTAATATGCAGAAATATTTATTTATGGAAAGAGTGGTGGATCTGTGGAATAGTTTCCCAGTGGAGGTGGTAGAGATGAGGACAGTATCTGAATTCAAAGAAGCATGGGAAAAACCTAGAGGATCTCTAAAGGAAACAAGGGGACTGTTGTAGTGGTTGATATGGAAGGGCAGATTACATAGGCCATGTGGTCTTTTTCTGTCATCCTGTTTCTATGTAAAGGGCCACAACCTCCTGGCAGAGGCGGTAGGAGCCTGTGCCACCCTGCTTGTTCACGTAGAACATCGTCACCTGGTTGTCCATCTGGATAAGCACTGACTGGTGCTGCAGGTAGTGCCAGAAGGCCCTGAGAGTGAGGAAGACTGCTTTGACTCGAGCAGATTGTTCTGTTGCCGGCTCTACTTGGAGGACTAGACTCCCTGAGTATGGAGCTCTCCGCAATGAGCGCCCCAGCCCGTCAGGGAGGCATCCGTAATGAGGACCCTCTGGGGGCTCAGGGGCTGAAAAAGCCAAGCCCACTTGCAGTTGCTGAGTGTCCTGCCACCAGGTAAGGGACTCTGTCAGCTGTCGAGATATCGTGACTCTGTTGTGGAGTTGGCCTGAGGCCTGAGACCACTGGGACCAAGGGCATCACTGAGCTGCCCTTATGTGGAGGCAGGAATCGGGAACCACATGGACCATGGAGGCCATGTGGCCCAGGAGGCAAAGCAACAACCAGGCCGACACTGTGCGGTACCGCTATACCTTGGGTGCGAGGGCCGCGAGCCAATCTGCCCTAACGAGGGGGAGGAAAGCCTTGGCCTGTACAGTGTTGAGGCTGACCCCGATAAACTCCAGCGCTCGAGTTGGGGTGAGCTGGGATTTCAGACGGTTTATCATGAAAACCAGGTGCTGTAAGACCTGAATGCTACGGCTGGTGAACTGCCCAGACTCCAAGGCTGTATCCCCTTTTACCAGCCATTCGTCAAGGTAGGAGAAGATGCAGGTCTTTTGGAGGTGGAGATAGGCCGCCACCACCACCAGACACTTGGTAAAGACCCTTGGGGTGGAAGCGAGGCCGAAGGGAAGAACCCTGTACTGGTAGTGGTTGCCTCCGACCATGAACCTCAGGTACTTTCTGTAACTTGGATGGATAAGGATGTGGGTGGAAGCATCCTTTAAATCCAAGGAGCATAGCCAATCTCCCTGCTGGAGGTAGGGCAGCAGTGGGGATGTACTATAGATCACCTGGCCAGAAAGAACAAATGGATGATGAAATGCTCAAAGAAATCAGGGAAGCAAGCAAAAGTTACAGCACAGTAATAATAATGGGTGATTTCAATTACCCCAGTATTGACTGGGTCAGTTTCATGGCAGGACATGCTAGGAAGATAAAGTTTATAGATGAAATAAATGACTGCTTCTTGGAACAGCTGGTGCCATATGGCACAGAGGGGAAGTCATTTTGGAAATAGTAATTAGTGGAATACAAGATCTGGTGCAAGAGATAAGGGTGTTGGGGCCACTTGGCAATAGTGATCATAGCATGATCGTGTTTGATTTAATAAATGGAGGAGGGAGGGTAAGGAAATCCACAGTACTATCTTTTAACTTTCAAAAGGGAGACTATGATAAAATGAGGAAAATAGTTAAGAAAAAACTAAAAGGAGCACTTGCAAAGGTTAAAGATTTACATCAAGCTTGGGTGTTGTTTAAAAATACTATCTTAGAAGCCCAGATCAGCTGTATTCCACGCTTTAAGAAAACTGGAAGTAAGTCCAAAAAACTGCCAGCATGGTTTAAAGGTGAGGTCAGAGAGACTGTTGTGGCCAAAAAAGCATCTTTCAGGAAATGGAAAAAGGAGCCAAATGACGAAAAATGGAAACAACACAAGCACTGGCAAGTTAGATGCAAGGCATTGATAAGGCAGGTGAAGAGAGAATTTGAGAAGAAGCTTGCTGTGGAAGCAAAAACACATAATAAAGACTTTTTCAAGTAAATTCATAGCAAAAAACCTGTGAGAGTTAGTTAGACCATTAGATAATAGAGGAGTAAAAGGGACACTAAGAGAGGACAACGCCATAGTGGAGAGACTGAATGAATTCTTTGCTTTGGTCTTTACTGAGGAAGATGCAGGAATGTTACCCGTGACTGAAATGGTATGTAAAGGAGATGCTGCGGAAGAATTGAAAGAAATATTGATATACTGGGAAGATGTATTACAACTATTTGATAAACTGAAGAGTAGCAAATCAACTGGACCGGATGGTATACATCCGAGGGTGTGAAAAAACTGAAATATGAGATTGCAGACCTGCTATTAGTAATCTGTGAACTATTATAAAAATCACTAATACCTGAAGATTGGAGGACGGCCAATGTAATGCCAATTTTTAAAAAGGGTTCCAGGGGTGATCCGGAAAACTACAGACTGGTGAGCCTGACGTCAGCACTGGGAAAAATGGTGGAAACCATCATAAAGAGCAAAATTACTGAACATGTAGATAGTCATGGCTTAATGGGAGACAGCCAACATGCCCTGTCTTACTAATCTGTTATGTTTTTTTGAAGGTGTGGAAATATGGAAAGGGGGCATGCAATGAGGCTAGAGGGTAACCTATTTAAGACTAATAAGAGAAAATATTTTTTCACTCAACATGTAATCAAGCTCTGAAATTTGCTACCGGAGGATGTAGTAAAAGCTGTTAGTGTAGCCGGGTTTAAAAAAGGTTTGGACAAGTTCCTGAAGGAAAGGTCCATAAACCATTATTAAAGGGGACCCAGAATATAAGAACATAAGATATGCCATACTGGGTCAGACCAAGGTCCATCAAGCCCAGTATCCTATTTCCAACAGTGGCCAATCTAGGTCATAAGTACCTAGCAGTCTCCCCAAAAGACACAGGTTTCTCAATATTTGTATTGGGTCAAGCAGTGATATCCTGGGTCCCTTTTAATAATGGTTTATGGACCTTTCCTCCAGAAACTTGTCCAAACCTTTTTTAAACCCAGCTACACTAACAGTCTTTATTACATCCTCCGGTAACAAATTCCAGAGTTTGATTACATGTTGAGTGAAAAAAAATATCTTCTCTTATTAGTCTAAAATAGGTTACCCTGTAGCTTCATTGCCTATCCCCTAGGGGTATGTTTACTAAACTGCGGTAATCGTACATAACGCGCGTTATGTAATGTTAACGATCTTAAGCGCAGCATAACGTGCGTTATGATGTGTTTACGATCGTTAACGTTACATAACGCGCGTTAATCGTAGTTAACGATCGTAAACTCCCGTGGCGTGGTAAAACACCGCAGAAGGTGGAGAGAGGGCGGAGAGAAGGGGTCAATGGGCAGAGAGTGGGCGGGGAGAGACTCCCTTCACACTAACGCGCTGATCTGAAGAGCTCAATTCCAACGCGAATGAAAACCTGCCGTTAAATGCACATTACAGGGGAGAGAAACCATTTCAGTGTCAGCAACGTAAAGCCCAGGCAGGGAAACCTAAACAAAGTGATACGTGTGATACTTGTGCACAGAAAAAAAGGGCACAGAAACACTGAAAATGACCCCAACAAACTGGAAAAAAACCATAACCAAGCTGGCCAATAGTGGTATAAATGAGAAACATCAACCCCTTCCCCCCCAAGTAAGCTCCATAGAACAGATATAAGTCGTGGAAGGGTCTATACTCTGTCCCCATACAAGGTGAATGAGCCCACAGTGAAATAGCGCTGCTCAGGGTTTTCCCCCGCATCGGACAGGGTTCCTATGACGTGCACATGTCCCGCAACATCAGGGCGGGCATGTCGGAACGGCAACTGGACAGATGCCTGAGAAGGGGATACAGAGGGCCGCAGGCGGCACATGCTGTGGTGCAGCTGGACCACAGTGCGGACTAGGGCGATGCCTAGGTGGCCCACACGAATGCTGAAGCAGCAGAGCAGCCAGACAGCAACTGCTGAAGGCCCAACATGGGCACGACTGTGTTTCCCACAGTGTCACAGGGGATAGTACCCAGCAGCTACCCCCAAGGGCACGGAACATTGGCAGGCGGGACCTGGGAGGAAGCGTGGACAGCTATGCAGGCACCCCTACCCCAGAACCCGCACTATAGGCAGCCGCCTACCTGCACACTGGATGGCCTGAGACTGCGCACCACCAGCACCACCAGCAGAAGGGCATGTCAGCATGGTGGCTGAGGGATACTGGTGGTGGAGGGGGTAGTGGGAGCTGCCCAGAGCAGACCGTGGCCTAGCCCTGTGTAGGTGGGTGCCGTGTACTGCAACAGACGGGCCCTGTCTGATGAACAGTCATGGTATCACCAAGGAATGTACTGACTCTGTGACAACAAGGTGTTGCAGTGCACAAAGCCAGTATATTCAGAAGCAGAGGATCACAGGTTCAAGTCCCAGCTGTGGTTCCCGCCAACCTAGTCCCCATATTTTACCCACTACTACAACATGCTAATACAGACAGCACCTTTATTGCAGATGACGTAAACATGCCCAAGACACCTACATTTTACCCTACAGAGCACAGACACCATAAACATGCACATTACCTAGAGCAGAGCCTCCCAAATGCAGTCCTGGAGGGCCAAACACCATTCCGGTTCCATGCTGCCTCTGATAAAGATGCCTGTGCTGTATTTCTATGCGCCACCCCCATGGTATGCAGATGTATCTCATGCATATCCATGAGGGACAGCATGAAAACCCGAACAGTGTTTTGCACCGCAGGACTGGAGTTGGGAACCTCTGCCTTAAAGCAGCAGCCAACAGGGGCAGACACACCCTCACCCACAGGCCCCATTATCCAAAGCCTCCTGGGGAGGCAGGACTTTGGGCTCTGCGTGCATCTCCCAATACTAGTACTTGCATACCTTAGTAATGCCACCCTAAACCGGGGAATATGGTACACATCTATCAAAAGGTTGCTATGAGTACTAGCAGATAGCAATTCCTAGGTTAAATACACTTTTCTGAGTGAGCTGCATCATAGCAACCTTTCTGATGTCTATGGAGTGTGCTACATGTCTTGTGTCTGACAGTGTTTACCAACCTGGGGAGTGACTCCTACAGTATTGCATACCATAGCCATGCCTGCACTGTGCCCAGGACTTGTGTGGTGGCCTGGGCTGCCCAACACCTCTATAGTTGCACAATGCTGGCATAGGTGTGGGGAGTGTGTGTCTGTCTATCCAGTGTGTGGTGGCTGCCAACACCCTCCACAGCCCACACTGCTAGCACTGTTGCCAGTATTGGCCTGCCAATGTGCATAATGAGGAGCAAGGTACTGTGGGAATGGCCTGGATAGGGTGGCCTGGCCTGGATGCATCTGCACACGGCATAGGGCAATGGCTCGGACATTGTAGTGCCTGGCCACCACCTGCATGGACAGGGTGGCCATAGCATGTCCTGCTGGGAGGTCACTCTCACCCTGACTGAGCAGTGACCATGGCATGGCTAGGTTCCCCCATAGTGCTATATAGCATTTTTCTCATGTGATATTTATGGGTTTCCTTTTGGGGCCCAGTCACTGACTTGTCTGCTTGGTGTGTATGCTGACATCCCTGTTATGGGTACATGCATCTTCTCCAGGACCATGCACTATGGACTAGCTGGCGGACTGTCTGCAGCTAGTATGTGTCTTGCTGGAACACCTTGCAGGGTTCAGTGACTGGAGGCTTGCTGCTGGAGAATGTCAGTTAATGGTGGGGGGCAGCTGAGCATTTACAAGCTTGCCAGCTGTCTGCGGTTGTGTTATGGATGTGACCCGCTCTGTCTTCCCAGCAGGACTGGAGTTGCTGGTCCCCTCTATTGCAGGGTGGTAGACTGTGGATCTATTGGTGGGTGGTCCTGTTTCCCACCCTGAGCCCCAGAGGGTGGGTTGTGTGGTGGTACATAATCTGCCTATGGGTCCATACACTCCCCCCCCCTTCACGTACAGCAGGTAACGATGGCACCAACACAGGATATGCACTATTCTGGGTGCAGCATTGCCCATAGGGATTAGACATGACCGAGACATACAGCAGGACACAGATGTATCCTAGGTGTGTCTAACTGAACTACCTATCACACACTGATGGGGACCTGCAGCATGGCGTATTTGAGCCATGAAATGTGCTGTGGACCTGGTGCTGGGCGCCCCACCTCAACCTCAGGGTGGGCACTGTACCCGCACAATGTGACTGTCTGTGGCTACTCTGTGGCAGTGCTACACACGGTCTGTTCACCCTACAAGGCCGAGCTGCTGTGGGGGTGCATACCCGATCTTGTGCCCATCTCTCGACTGCTGATTTGCATGTGCAGTGCATCATGGGTAGGGGTGGGTTACCCCTATCCTGGTAACCACAGCAGACAGTTTGTGTGGTGACATGCAGTCCTGCAGCCAGCCAGGGCTTTGTTCACATCCTTATTAGGTGTCCTATAGGGGGCATTATAGGGTGCCTTGGCAGACTGTACACTTTATAATGTGCCCTATGGAGTGCGTTATGGGGTGCCTTATGCGGCACCTTAGGTTATGCCACCGTGAGGGTGTGTTTGCTGGCAGCACTAATTAAAATACACATCACATGCCTCAACAATTGCTACTTAAATGTAAAGGGTGCTGCCTCAGCCAGCCTTATACATTAGGCCCACTGGGGAATCAAACCAATGACCCCGTACCATCAGTCAGTGTTGTAACCATTGTGCTACAGCTCTGTTGCTGTGCTTGTTTGCCTGCGCGCCTTCTTAAGATTAATGCGCGGTAACGTGCCCTGTAGCGCTCGTTCATTTATGGCACCTTGTAACGCGCGTTCTCGGAAACGATGTACCACCCATGTCCTTATTTGGGGTTTCTGTCTCTACCGCGGCTCCTAACGCGAATCGCACTAACGCAGTTTAGTAAACATACCACCTAGTCTTTTTATATTCTGATGACGTAAACAATTGATCTACATTTACCCGTTCCACTCAATTCATTAATTTATAGACCACTACCCTCAGCCGTCTCTTTTCCAAGTTGAAGAGCCCTAACCTTTTTAGCCGCTCTTCATAGGAATATCCTTCCATCCCCTTTACCATTTTGGTGGCTCTTCTCTGTACCTTTTCTAATAACACTATATCCTTTTTAAGATATGGCGACCAGAATTGCACACAATATTCAAGGTGCGGTCGCACCATGGAACGATACAGAGGCATTATTATATCCTTGGTTTTATGTTCCATTCCTTTCCTTATGATACCTAGCATTCTATTTGCTCTCTTGGCCGCTGCTGCACACTGGGTGGAGGGTTTTAACATGTTATCCATGATGATGCCTAAATCTTTTTCCTGGGTGGTGGTTCCCAATGTGGAATCTTGCATCATGTAATCATAGTTTGGGTTGTTCTTTCCTAGGTGCATAACTTTGCACTTGTTCACATTAAATTTCATCTGCCATTTGGATGCCCAGTCTTCCAATTTATCAAAATCCTCTTGCAATTTTCCACAATCCTCTTGGGTTTTAACACCTTTAACTAGTTTTGTGTCATTCGCAAATTTGATAACCTCACTCATTATTCCCTTTTCCAGGTCATTTATGAATATGTCAAAAAGCAGGCCACCTAGCACAGATCCCTGCGGTACTTCACTATTCACCTTTTTCCATTGGGAAAATTGGCCATTTAGCCCTATCTTCTGCTTTCTATCTTTTAACCAGTTCCTGATCCACAATAGTACACTGCCTCCTATCCCATGACTTTTTAGTTTTGACAAAAATTTCTGATGTGGGACCTTGTCAAAGACTTTCTGAAAGTCCAGATACACTATATCAACTGACTCAACTTTGTCTACCTGTTTATTCACACCTTCAAAAAAACGTAACAGATTAGTAAGACAAGAACTTCCTTGTCTAAAGCCATGTTGGCTGTCTCCCATTAATATCCATTTTTTGACCCAATACAAGCATTGTGGAACCTGTGTCTTTAGGGAAACTGCTAGGTACTTGTGACCTAGATTAGCCACTGTTGGAAACAGGATACTGGGCTTGATAGACCTTGGTCTGACCCAGTATGGCAATAGGTTGTGCCAATTTTAGAGGTAGATTTTTATTTTTCCAATCTTTACAAGCTTCTAGTGACCAAATTATGCAGTTTTGCATGCTGAATCTAAAGTTATCTTTAGAAACTACTTAAGGTGAATATTACCTACATCAAATCACAGTTGAAATATGTGGAAATTAAGTAAAATTTATTTGAACATACAAATAGTCTGAACAACATCTGTAGCCACATAATTGCCATTAAAATGTCATTTATGCAGTTAATTTAATGCTATTTAACAAAATCCAGCAAAGAAGCCATATCTTGTTTGCTCCTGTTTTGGCTCATGAGCTCCCGGCTGACCATCTGACCCCTAATATAATGTTCCCTCCTCTCCTGATTGTACACATGACCAGCAGCCTCAGTTGTCATTTTTACACACCTTTCTATGGACTGAGTGTGTGGCAGCCAGTCTGGAGCCACCATGAGCTTTCTCAGAAATGCCTTGATCTCTGCTGTTGTCATGGTACAGGTAAGAGAAGGCTCAGAGACTCTAGAGCTCCAGTCAAGCAATTGGGTGAGTGTAGTTGCCTCATTGTTGATGGATGATGTTTTCCTGGGTCTCACACTGCTGTCTCCAAGCTGAGTCTTCTCATCTCTTTCACCTCTGATCTCCAATATCTTCTCCACTGCATCTCCTCTCTCCTGTTCCTCTTCACTGCACAACATAGCTTGCAGAACAGACTTGCTGTAACCATACCAAGCTGACCTTTTCACTGTAGGCATGACTATCTTCCTTACCTCTTCACACTGTTCTTTCAATAGTTGCAGCTGGAAAAGGAGATGCCTAGGACCTCGTGTCCAATTGCTATTTATTTTTATATCAAACCAGTTCATCATGTAAATCCCAACACAGAACTCTACAATCATTCTTAAGTTTTTCAGATTTTTTCCTTTCAGATTATGCTTGGAAATCCATATTCTCATGACCCTTAGAGCTGCTGTTAGCCATCTGCTACGTGACACAGATCCTGTTCCCAACAGTAATTTGTGTATTTTTGTGTAATTTGCATACGGGTAGATAACTAACATATTACACAAAATTTAAAAGCTAGTTGTTGATTTGCCACATGAAATTATACCATTTTTTCACTAGTGCTTTTTAAAATTCTGACATCTCCAAAATTGATACACCCTAATAAGCAATAGGTACTCCCACAGATATCACAGAAGGGGTTCTCACTGCCTAGATTCTCCATTTTCCCATTATTGTCTCTGACACGTCGCTATCCTGTTACCATGTAAACCTCTGTGTATGGTGGGGAGGGAGACCGCTTCAGGACCTGTAAACACATGAGGGCTGGCAGCAGAACCGGCCTCAAAGTTGGCTCAAGGTGTTAGTGCCCTAGGAAAACCTTAAGCCTTCTGAACCACCGCCCCCAACCGACTGTCGGAATCTATTGTCCAGCATGGAATAACTTGCTCTTTGCCACTGCCCTGAAGTCGCCACCTAGACAACCACCTAGTTTGCCTGGTGGTTAGGCCTGCCCTAACTGGCAGACCCCGCACTGAAGTTGCTTGCTACAGACAAAGGTGCTGCTGCTAGACTGGCCTTCTCTCGGGATATTGGAGCCACAGGGGCAGACCTAGATTGAGGCATGGCAGGTAATGATGCTCTGATGTCGATCAAAATTTGGCTCCAGATAGTACCTATATTTCCTATTCTTAAGTTTGAGCCAGGGGCTAATGTAGTATAATAAATCCTGAGCATCCATCTTTCTTAAGAGCTGCCTGGGTTTAACAGTTCCCGACTATCTCTTTAACAGAGCCTTAGGATTTCAGCAACAACGTCAAACCAAAATTGCAGAAGCCGGCACCAGGACATGACCCAGGCAATCTAAATTGCACCACTGCCCTTGTTAAATCTTCTCTCAAGTGAGCTGCACTGGAATCCTTTACTGGAGGAATTGCACTGGAGCAGCATAAGAATTATGTGTTAGGAATGTTCAATCACCAATACATTTTGGGTTATTTTCAGTTTGTTTGGCTTTTTTCCCAAATTTTGGACATTTTTTTGGCTCATTTCACATGATTTTCAATGCATGCTGGAACTTTAAAAAACATGCAAATTGATTCTTTGCCCATTAACGCATGTAAAATGCATTCTCTGCAAACTAAAATGTTTAAGGTGTATTAACAAATCAAATGCTCATTAACAAATGCATCTCTCAGCTATTCAAAGATGTACTGGAACAGTATAAGGGCCTTTCTAAAGATCACAATGTATAAAAGCTTTCTAGGCCACACATTTCCCTTCTTCCGATGTCTTGTAGGGTTCAAAAGAGTACATCATTCAGTGGAGACTTTAATTTCTGACATCTTCTGGAAGGGAAAAAAAAATCTCACATTAAAAGTTTGGCAAGCTAAAATGTGAGAAAAGAGTGCTGAGTGTGTGTGTGTGTGTGGAGAACATTTTCAGGTTGATATTCAAAGGGATTTACATGTTGGCTGCTGGGTGAAAACACACAAATCCTTTGTGTACTTTTAAGAATGTGTGGAGAATATTCCATTTAAATCACTAAGGGACATGCTTACTAAAGTGCAGTAAAGGTTTGCACATATTTTCACATGCATTAACTATTAAGGCAGGTCCATGGTAAATGCTACTGAGTGCTAAAATCAGTCAGCACAGTAAAAATATGTGCACAGCAAGGTGGGCACTAGGTGGGCTATGGGTGGGAGTGGGTGTGTCAGTTAGTGACACCTAGTGCATGCTATTAAGAGCAATCACGCTACCGGCAATCTGATAGTATGGCCGCTGCCCATAGAAACCTTCAAATGCTGTGGCCACAAAGTACCTCCCCACTCTGATCTCTCTCCCTCAGCTCCAATCTCCCAGCCTGGCTCCAATTCCCTGCCCTCAAACAGTGCCCTCTGGCTCCAATTCTCTCCTACAATGTACTCCCCTGATTCCGATCCCATGCCATGAAGCCTCCTCTGTATTCAGTACCTGAAAGAGTGGGAAAACCCACAACAAGCCCCCCTTCAAGGACCTTCTCTCACCCCTTGCCCAACCAGTCCTTACCAAGGGGCTCCCTAGTCATCCCGAGGAACGGGGAAGGAGCACTCAACCTCAGCTCCTGCCCAGATTTGAAAACTACAGCTAGGGGTAAGACTACTGCTAGGTGTCCTGACACCATTTTCTAAGCCTCCACAGCTGGGACAGGAGCAGAGAGTGACTGTTCTGCCCTGTTCCTCAAGATGACTGGGGATCCTCGATAAGGACTGGGAAGGGATCTAGGGAAGGTTGGGGTAAGGTCCTTGGAGGGGACTGGTTGTGAGTAGGGTATTGTCATGAGATTTGGCCTTGGCTTTCCACCCTTTCAGATGTTGAAAGGTGGATATGCTGAGAGGTTTCATCTGCCCTCTCCTCTCTCTCCCTCCCCCCACCCCTCCGCCCCCTCCCCCTTCCCCTCCCCCTCTTCTTTCTCTTCTCCCCTCTCTTCTCCCCTCCCTCCCCTTCCCCCTCTTCCCCCTCTCCCCTCCCCTTCCCCCCCATTCCACCCCTTCCCCCTTCACTCTCCCCTTCCCCCCTCTCTCTCTATTCCCCCTTTTTTCTCTCTCCCCCTCCCCCTCCCCCTCTCCTCCCCCTTCCCCCTACCCCCTCTTCCCCCTCTTTTTCTTCCCCCCTTTTCTCCCCCCTTTATATGTCAGTGAATACATGCAAAATTTTTAGATTCTATTTAATGAAGTTTATATTGCATATTGCTATGACATCTTAAAAGTTTTTAAAGTGATATAGATACCATAACATTGGTTTTACTCATTGCACACATTATGAGATTGCTATATAACACTGGTAAAGTTTTTTTAGTCATTCATACAATAGGGTTTCACTTTAAAAACTGATGGGCATAACATCGATTCAACATTATTCTTATTGAAGTCTATTCAGTGCAAGGACGTTTTGTATTATTTGAAATTAATCAAAATGAATATTACAGCACAATCAATAGGTAAAATTATTATCTAAGGTCCATATAAGCCATTGCACACATTGTGAAAGTCTTGACAAGTAAATATATTTTAGTATTAGGGTCTAATAGTGTTCATATTTGCACACTCCGCATGTTGCACTCCTGCTTTTTCTCTCTTTCTGTTTTATTTTATTTATTTTATTTATTTATTTTAATTTCTTTTATACCGCACTCTTCGACATCAGCGCGGTTTACAGAGAACAAAACAAAAAACCAGAACAACAGGATGTTCGGAGTTACATATAACAGGATTATCAACTTGGAAAACAAGGGAGAACTATTTACATGGAAAATGTAATCTATTAACTAGATCACATGCTCGAACTATGTACATGAATTAGCACGATTGTAGCTTCTAAAGAATATCATATATGGGCTAATTTATCCACAGAGGTACCAATATATAGTTTTTATGTTACATCCTTATGCTATTGCTTTTAATATTGGTGTTTATGTTTTTTGTCTTATTCTCAATTTTTTATAAATTTATTTATGAATGCATATGTTTATTTGTTTATTTATTTAATTTTTAAGATGTCACGTTTTAACATTTGTTCATATTTAAAACGTTTTTAAAGATACAATTGTTTTTATTGATATGGTTTTGTTTTTAATGTTCTTATTGGTTTATGAACAATTATTTGATCAAATGTTTATGTTTATTATTGTAGCACGCCAGTACACCCCTGAGGAAGTGTTTAACGAAACACGGCCTGTGTCGGGTCCCTTGGCGTATTTCCCTCTGTATGATGATATAATAAAATAGCTCTGCTCCTTCTGTTTATCACGTTTCTAGTCTGGGTACGGAAAGGTAGGGGGTGCAGGAAGTTCCCTGCAGCCGAACCCTGGATATCAGAGGCTGGATCGAGGGTCCAGCTGCAGGGAAAGAAGGACATCAGCGGCAGCCGGCATTCATGGCTCCTGAATGGACCCGCGGTGCCATGGCAACGTACACCATGGCATTACGGCTCCATTCAGGAGCCTGACTGAGGTAGCTGGGCATGTGGCTGGGCATGCTGGCCAATCAGAATCAGGACCCTGCCTGCACGTTCAGGCTGTAGACCCGATTCTGGACCTGTGGACATGTCTAGCCCCCATGGGATCAGAATTGGGTCTACCTCTGGCCTTTCCGATTCCGATCAGCCACACAGGGGTCTGGACAGCCATATTGGAATGTGCCTCCACATTACTATGTTACTATGTGCCAGCAAAAAATCCCACTTGTTGGCTATCAGAGCCACTTTGGTGGCCACTCCATGGATATTTTTAACTGCAGGGTTTTCAGAAATATTCAGTGTTTTGATAATTGCTTAATGAAAAATTACACAGAGACTACCTCAGGTTTCTTCTGTGGGTAATTTTTAAATTTTTGAATATGCATTGTTATCTCTAATCAAACCTGTATGTACTGTCCCTCTCTCCACCCTTCTGCAGTGCCTCAGAGGCTTTTACTCGCAGGCAGTCTGAGCAATATTTGTTGCCCTCATTTGCATTCCTTGTTAACCACTTTTGAGAATTGCTCTCATCAAGTAAGAATTGCATGCATTTTTGCTTGTCCAACTTTCTTTTTCCCCTTGGAATTTAGAAGATTTGCTTGATCACCTTATCTAAAACACCCCCTCTCTCTCCAAAAAAGAATTTGAAATGGATTGCAAGGTTTGAGAGGATATGAGCAAATTTAATTGAAATGCAAAAGCTTATATAACTTGAGCTCATCAGTGAAAAACACAAAATGAAAACAGTGCTGTCAACCTGCAGATGAACTGCATAGCTTGAAAGAAAGACTTATACAATTTAAACTCACTCTTTTTCTATGCATGCAATTAAACTCTCCATGAATTATATTTAGTTTACAATTGCTGGCTCAGACCCTATATTTAGTATAGTCAACCAATGAACTAAAAAATGTGATTTGTAATAATAAAAAGGATGGTTTCCACAGGTCTCAATATTGCAAGAAGAGATTTATTTATTTATTTATTTATTTATTTTATTTCAACTTCTTATATACCACACTCTTCGACATCAGCGCGGTTTACAGATAACATGAAGAAACCAGAACAACAGGCTGTTTGGTATTACATATAACAGGAGTATCAACTTGGATAACATGGGAGAACTATTTACATGGAGTATATAATCTATTAACTAGATAACATGCTCGAACTATTTACATAAAATTAGCAGGAATACTTGGAAAAAGGAGAGAGGCTGTGGATTTGTGGGTTGTATTAGGGTGGGGCTATTATGTTACACTTCATGTGGGGTAGTATTTGATGAAAAGGTGCAGTTTAAGGGCCTTTCTGAACTGGGTTAGGTTGGTTATGGCGCGGAAATCAGGTGGGAGAGAATTCCAGCATTTTGGTGCACTAAACATGAAAGCTCTGTTTGACGTTGATAGGCTGCACGTTGTTATAGCCTTTGGGGTTGTTAGTGAGTTTAATGCTGCCTGTCTCCTATTTCTGTTTGATGGGACGGTTTGGATGAGTTTAGAAAGTGATGTGGACTATAAACCATTTATGGCCTTAAAAGTGAGAGTGAGGGTTTTGAATGTAAGTCTTCCGTGTATAGGGAGCCAATGGAGCTGTTTGAGGATAGGTGTGATGTGTTCATTTTTGGGCGCTCCTAGGAGAACCCTGGCAGCGGTGTTCATGGCAAGCTGTAAGGAGCTTACGGTGGATTGTGGGAGTCCTTGTAGAATGGAGTTGGCGAAGTCAAAATGCGGTAGTATCAGAGCTTGGTAGATGGTTCTGAAGTCTTCGTGGTCTAGTAGGGGACGTAGGTGTCTAAGCGTGCGTATTTTGAAGTACACAGATTTTACGATATTGTTTATGTGTGATTTCATGTCGAGCCTATGGTCTAGTGTGACTCCGAGGTATTTTATTGTTTCCTTGGTGCCTAGGTCAGCTCCCTTGACACTTATGTGTGGTGGTGGAGTGAAGTTGGGGGTCTCTTGTGATAAAGAGAACCTCAGTTTTCTTATGCTGAATGCGTAGGTTCTGTGACAGGAGCCATTGTGAGACTGCGTCGAAGCAGTTTGTTATAGGCAATAAATCCATTTGCATTGTGGAAAATGGCATGTAGAGTAGGATATCGTCAGCGTATATCATACATTTCACATTGAAAGACCTGATGATATCGCAGATAGGCTGCATATAGATGTTGAACATGAGGGATGAAAGTGAGGACCCTTGCGGAACACCTTGTCTTTGATGGAAGAGATGACAAAATTATGCATATTGAAGTTTGCCAACCATATGCTTTATGACAAAGACCACTGACCATTTTAGTAGCTGCTGTCTTCTGTAAATGCGGTCTCACTAGGGACTTAACAGAGGTGCTTTCAACTCTTTTTCCTTGCTGGCCATTCCTCTCCCTATGCTCCCAGGTATCCTTCTGGCTTTTGCCATTGCCTTTTCTACCTGTTTGACCATCTTAATATCATCAGAAATGATCATCCCCCAGGTCACGCTTTTTTTGTATGCAGAAATACTTCACCTCTATACTGTAACACTCCCTTGCTTTTTTTGCTGTCCAAAGGCATGACCCTCCATTTTTTTAGGATTAAAGCTCAGCTACCAAATTCTAGTCCATTTTTCAAGCTTTGTTAGATTCCTCTTCGTCTTATTCACACCTTCCAGGATGTCTACCCATGTTCCAGATATTGGTGCCATCTGCAAAAGAGAAAAGATATTGTTGGAGGCCATTTTATAATGATTTTTCCTTATGCAAAATATGTTTTTTTTATTCAGAAAAGGCTTTTTATAGACATGTATGGAAATATATGAGCATGCCAGTGTGGGCGGTGACAAAACGATACAGACTTATAGGCACAATGCAGGTATATGTTCCTAGGAGCGTAATTTGGGCATAGAGTTGTGATGTATGTGTATATTAATAAATGAATGGAGTGGAACGGGTAAACGTAGATCGATTGTTTACGTCATCGGAATATAGAAAGATGTCATTGGAATATAGAAAGACTAGGGGACATGCAATGAAGCTACAGGGTAACCTATTTAAGACTAATAAGAGAAAATATTTTTTTTTTCACTCGACATGTAATCAAACTCTGGAATTTGTTACCGGAGGATGTAGTAAAAGCTGTTCGTGTAGCTTGGTTTAAAAAAGGTTTGGACAAGTTCCTGGAGGAAAGGTCCATAAACTATTATTAAAAGGGATCCAGGATATCACTGCTTGACCCCAATACAAGCACTGAGGAACCTGTGTGTTTTGGGGAGACTGCTAAGCACTTATGACCTAGATTGGCCACTGTTGGAAACAGGATACTGTGCTTGATGGACCTTGGTCTGACCCAGTATGGCATATCTTATGTTCTTATTTACAGCAACTTTAGAGCATGTGCAAATGTGTACGGGGACATGGATGTGCTATAGGAGCTGCTTCTGAGTGCCTTCCTCAAATTGCATTTAGCTCATGCCTTTTCAGTAATAGCTCAAAGTGGGTTATATTTAGGTATAGTAGGTATTTACTTGTCTCTGGTGGTACTGAATATGATTCTATAACACGCACAGCAATCCCCCTTGTACACATAAAGCAAAGATGGGCCCGAATTAAACCCGATTCCACAATGTGGTTCCAGAATCGAAAACAGAGACGGCACCAGCACAGCACTCAGAAACCCTGGAACACGGGTGCACGCAGTAAGTGGGCTTGAATTTGCCACCCTTGGGGAATTATGAAACAAAGTTTGTCTCCACTGCTGCCCCTCTCCGTATGGCCATGTATCCACATGGAAAGAGCGCACCTGCGAAGCGTCTCCTCATACCGACTGTGTGGTCCGCATGCAAGCCACTCCTGATGTGGGGATGTAGAACAGAGCATAGAAGCCAGGCCCATGCATGACTGCACAATGCAACGTAGGCCGTCTGCACTCTGTGATGGCACGACATCAATGAGAAGGCGGTAACTTTACCCTGCCATACCTTGCAGCATGACATACATGGCAGTGGGGGGGGGGGGTAGTGTGGTTGTGCTTGCAGTGGCCATCTCTGACAACTGGCCATACAATGCTATGTATAGAACAGTCGATGACAGGAAGGGTCCTCCACAGCCAAATGCCAGGGCATAGCTCTGAGAATAGTTAGATGTAGATGTAGATACTTTGATTCTAGTAAGAAATTGTTTGCTGTGCCTAAATGTAATGTAATGTAAACCGCTACTGATCGCTGGAAGAAGCGGTATACAAATGTAACCAAATAAATAAATAAATAATTAGAGACCCTGGGAATCTGTGCATGCACTGTGCAGACAGCAGTATGTGATGGCCAAGGGTACCGGTGCCGGCCTCGACAAATGTGCACAGTCATGGGACCGCTGATGGGGCTGCTGCATGTGTATTAGTGCTGTGTACCTGGTTGAATGCACATATTCTGAGGGTCCCTTACCAGTGAAAGGGATATGCTTGGTCATCTTGCTGTAGAGACCCTTTCCTGGTATGTCCTGGCCATTCACACCGGCACCTGCTCATGCTGCAGTCTTCCCAATGAACCAGGGACTGGCCAGGCAGTGCTGTCCCTGAAATAGCGATTAGGCACCCCATGGCTCCCTGTGAATCCCTGTAAGCACACACACACACTCTCTGACATACAGGCACGCAAAACATATGTATGCTGTCCGGCTGGCCTGCACCTCTACAGCACAGCTGGGAGAACATATTGGCATGGTATCCCAGGACTATTATTCTGAATTGCGTTTCTCACCCACACATACTTCAGTCCTATATTCACCCACATCCCATTCCTACCTCAACAATCCCACTACTCCTCATACAGGATGTTTTAGCATACAGCAGTAGATGTTTTCGCAAGACTAACATCTACCCCATACATCCACAGGGCACGTTCACATTCCAGAATGACCTCCATTACAATCTGAGCTTGCACCTGAGCCAATGGAGGGTTAAGTCACTTGTTCAAGATCAGAAGGAGTGTCTGTTGGATTTGAAACCTGGCTTCCCTGTTCAAACCATTAGCCTGCTGCTCCTCTTCTTTATAAAGGGATATAGAAACATAGATAAAGATCATACAAGCTATACTGTACAGTTTGTCCATCCATACCAGGACATCAGGCAGACTGCAGAGCACGGTGTGGCTGCATAAGCTTTGGCGCTGTGGTGAGTCTGCATGTGGACTTTGAGGGAGTGGGGTGTTTGTCTGGTAAACCCTATAATCCCTTTCTCTCCCTTAAAGGTCTTCTATGCTTGTCCCATGCTTTCTTGAATTCATATTTAGCCTTTGTCTCTGCCACTTCTGCTGGGAGCCTTTTCATGCAATAAAGCTACAACGTGGCACATTTAAGAATAATCAGAGAAAATATTTTTTTCACTCAGCGCTTAATCAAACTCTGGCATTTGTTACCGGAGGATGTAGTCAAATCTGTTAGTATAGCTGGGTTCAAACAGGTTTGGATGAGTTCCTCGAGGAAAAGTCCATAAACCGTTATTAAATAAGACTGGTTACTCTTCTTTTAACAGAGTAGAGGAGTAGTCTAGTGGTTAGAGCAACACCCTTGTACCCAAGAGATCAGGGTTCAATTCCCACTAGCACTCCATGACTTTGGGCAAGTCTGACCTTCAGAAGAAAAGCCTGGTAATTTGCTTCTAGTCATACCTTGCCAAGAAAACCCAGAGGTTGCCAGGATTCAGCATTGACTTGAATGCACTTAAAGAAAAACAAAAAGAGACCTGGGGAAACACACTACTTACTCCTGGGACAAGCAGCATGGAAGGTGTATGCCTTTGAAACCTGGAATGACCACTGTTGGAAACAGAATACTGATCCAGTACAGCATCTCTTCCCATAAAGAAATATTTCCTCAGATTGCTTCTGAGCTTGTTCCCTTTCACCTTCACTCTATGCCCTCTCATCTCCAGAGCTTATTTTCAATTGAAAGAGGCTCAGCTCCTGTCCATTTGTGCTCTATCTTATCTCCCTCCTTCCCCTTTATTCCAAAGTATATTGGAATATACTATTGAGGTCTTTAGGTCTGTCTCCATATGCTTTATGATGGCAACCACTGACCATTTTAGTAGCTGCCCTCTGGACTGACTCCATCCTGTTTATATACTTTTGAAAGTGTGGTCTCCAGGACTATGCACAATAACCTAAGTGAAGTCTTACCAGAGACTTATATATAGGCACTATCACCACCTTTTTCCTGTTGGCCATTCCTATTCCCATACACCCGAGCTTCCTTCTGGCTTTCACTGTCACTTTTTCTACCTATTTGGCCATTTTAAGATCATCAGATATGATCATCCCCAGGTCTCATGTTTCTTTCATGCACAGAAGTACTTCACCTTATACTGTACCATTCCCTTGGATTTTTGCTGTCCTATTGCATGACCCTGCAGGGTCATTTTATAAAGGCATTTCCTCATGCAAAACCTGTTTTATACCCAAAAAGGCCTTTTATAAAACTGTGTGGTAATATATGCATACACCAGTGTGTCCGATGACAAAATAACACATACCTTTGCATAGTAACATAGGGGTATGTTTACTAAACCGTCTTAATGTGCGCCCGGCGATAGGGTGCAGGCTGCCATAAAAGGAGTGGGTGTTTCAGTCTTAAAGTAGCAAAATGGGATTATCACGCGATAACGCGCGCTGCTGCGCACATTAACGGGCTAAGCGCCGCTAAGCGCGTTAATGCGCAGTAATCTTAAGTAGGCGCCCAGACATGCAAACACAGAAACAGAGGTGTAGTACAATGGTTAATACACTGACTGATGATACAGGGGTCATGAGTTTGATCCCCCAGTGTGCCTAATACATAAGGCGGGACGAGGCATCAGCTTTGACATGTAAGTATTGTTTCCTGAGGCATTTTATGTGTATTTTAATTATTGCTGCCAGCAAACACACCCTCACGTGCCGTAACCTAAGGTGCCGCAGAAGGCACCCTATAAGGCACTCCATAGGGCACAATATAAAGTGCACTGTCCGCCACGGCACCCTATAATGTCCCCTATAGGGCACCCTATAAGGCACTCCATAGGACACCTTATAAGGCACCTTATATGGACTGTAACCATAAGGTGCCTTATAAGGCACCTTATGGTTACAGTACTCTGAGGGTGTTTTGCTGGCAGCACTAATTTACATTAAAAAACAACAATGCTTTGGACAGCCCTATCAAATAACCCCACTGTGGGTTTAAACCCATGACCTCTGGCTCCACAAGCAGTGAAGTAACCAGTGGGCCACAGCTCCATAGCTGCAAGCAAACCCCTGGCTGGCTGCAGAAGGACTGCACGTCACCACACAAACAGTCTGCTGTGGTCACCAGGATAGGGTTAAGCCACCCATACCCATGATGCACTGCACATGCAAATCAGCAGTCTACAGATGATCACAAGATGGGGTATGCACCCCCACAGCACCTCAGCCTGGTAGGGGGAACTGACCGTGTGTGGTACTGGCACAGAGTAGCTACACACCGTCACATTGTGTAGGTACTGCACTCACCCTGAGGGTGAGGTGGGGCGCCCAGCACCAGGTCCACAGCAGAGATAGACCATGCTGCAGGTCCCCATCAGTGCTCATGTGTGAGATAGGTAGTTGCTGAAGACACAGCTTGGATATATCTGTATTTCTCAGTCAGGTTTAGCCCTTATGGTCCCATAGGAGGATTATGTACCACCAGCCTCACCCTCTGGGGCTGAGGGTGGTAAACAGGGTCTCCCACCAACAGATCCACATTCTACCTCCCAGCAATGGTGGCAGTAGAGGGGACCATCAACCCCAGTCCTGCTGGGGAACAGACACCCTACAGGGTAGTCAATGCAGCTCTGTACACATCCATAAAGCAATAAGCAGACATTAGGCCTGGATACGCTAAGCTGCACCCCACCACTATCTGATATTCTCCTGCAGCAAGCCTTCAGCCACGGCACCCTGCAAGATGTTCCATCAAGACACATTTATTTATTTATTTATTTATTTAAAGTCTCTTTTATACCGCGCTATTCAGCATCAGCGCGGTTTACAATAAACAGTAAACATACACATTTCCAATAGTACTTTGTGTTTACATATGAACAGGATAATCAACTTGGCTAACAGGGTAACTATGTACAACCACAAAATATACAATATATACAATTTGTAGGCTGATCATGTGTTTGTATGGTTTTAGACAGTGGTGATTTGGGTGGTTTCGGCAGATGGTGCTGAGTTTCTATTAGGTTCAGGGTAATGTATGAGGAAGAGGTAGAGTTTCACGGCCTTCCTGAATTGGAATATGTCTGGGATTGATCTAATGTTGTGAGGGAGGTTATTCCAGATCACTGGTGCATAAAGATTGAAAGTCCTGCTGGATGTTGACTTGGAGCATTGAGTTATAGATCTTGGGACTATCAAGGTGTTTTGAGCTACTGACCTTCTGTCTCTGTTGTGGGGTGTCATCTGGATTAGCTCAGTTAGTGAAGTTGACGAGAGACCTTTGGTGGCTTTGAAGGTGAGCAGCAAGGTCTTGAATGTAATTCTACCTTGAATCGGGAGCCAGTGGAGTTGTTTCATTATAGGTGTGACATGGTCTTTCCTGGATGCTCCGTGCAGTACTCTTGCTGCGGTGTTCATTGCCATTTGCAGTGGGTTTAGGGTGGTTTGGGGGAGACCTTGAAGTATTGCATTTGCATAATCGAAATGCGGGATAATTAGTGCCTGATAGATAGTCCTGAAATCATCTGGCTCCAGCAGAGATCTTAGGTATCTAAGGGATCTAATTTTATGATATACTGCCCTTACAGTGTTACTTATATGAGCTTGCATATTTAGGTTCTGGTCTAGTGTGATGCCGAGGTATCTGATCGCGGATTTGGTCTGGAGGTCTGCTTCCTTCACTTTCAGTACTGTTGGGGCAGTGAAGTTACGGTTCCTTGTAATGAACATCACCTCCGTCTTCTTGTGTTGAATCCGGAGGTTTTGGGATTGTAGCCAATTGGATATTTCGTTTATGCAGCATGTTATTGGTTCGAGGTCTGGGTTATCTGTTGCAAAAGGCGTGTATAATAGCACATCATCTGCGTATATCATGCAGTTAATGTTGAAAGACCGGATCAGGTTGCAGAGAGGTTGCAGTCTGCCAGCTAGTCCATAGTGCATGTTCCTGGTGGAAATGCGTGCACCCAGAACTGGGATGTCAGTATACACACCAAGCAGATAAATCAGTGACTGGGCCCCAAAAGGGAACCCATAAATATCACATGAAAAAAATACTATATAGCACTATGGGGGAACCTAGTCATGCCGTGGTCACTGATTAGTCAGGGTGAGAGTGATCTCCCAGCAGAACATGCTGTGGCCACCTTGTCTGTGCAGGTGGTGGCCGGGCACTACAATGTCCCAGCCAGTGCCCTATGCCCTGTGCAGATGCATCCTGGCCAGGCCACCCTGTCCGGGCTATACCCATGGTACCTTGCTCCTCATTATGCACATTGGCAGGCCAATACTAGCAACAGTGCTGGCAGTGTGGGCTGTGGAGGATGTTTGCAGTCACCACACACTGGATAGACAGACACACACTCCCACACCTATGCCAGCATTGTGCTACTATAGAGGTGTTTAGCAGCCCTGGCCACCACACCAGTCCCGGGCACAGTGCAGGCATGGATATGGTATGCAATACTGTTGGGGATCACTCCCCAGGGTGGTAAACACTGTCAGACACCAGACATGAAGCACACTCCACAGACATCAGAAAGGTTGCTATGATGGAGCTCAATCAGCAAACTGTGCTTAACGTAGGAATTGCTATCTGCCAGTAATCATAGCAACCTTTTGATAGCTGTGTACCATATTCCCAGGTTTAGGGTGGCATTGCTAAGGTATGCAAGTGCTAGTATTGGGAGATGCACGCAGGGCCCAATGTCCTGCCTCTCCAGGAGGCATTGGCTAATGGAGCCTATGGGTGTGGGTGTGTCTGTCCCTGTTGGCTGCTGCTTTACGGCAGAGGTTCCCAACTCCAGTCCTGGTGTGCCAAACACTGTTCGGGTTTTCATGCTGTCCCTCATGAATATGCATGAGATTCATCTGCATACCATGGGGGTAGTGCATAGATATGCAGCACAGGCATCTTTATTAGAGGCAGCATGGAACCTGAATGGTGTTTGGCACTCCAGGACTGCATTTGGGAGACTCTGCTCTAGGTAATGCGCCTGTTTATGGTGTCTGTCCTCTGTAGGGTAAAATGTAGGTGTTTTGGGCATGTTTACATCATCTGCAATAAAGGTTCTGTCTGTATTAGCACATTTTAGTAGTGGGTAAAAAATGGGGACTGGGTTGGCAGGAACCATAGCTGGGACTTGAACCTGTGACCTTCTGCTCCTGAACACACTGGCTTTGTGCCCTGCACCACTGTGTTGCCACAGAGACAGTGCATTCCCTGGAGATACCATGACTGTTTGTCAGACAGAGCTTGTCTGTTACAGTGCATGGCACCCACCTAAACAGGGTTGGGACATGGTCTGCTGTGGGCAGCAGCCACTGCCCCCTCCACCACCAGTACCCCTCTGTCACCATGCTGACATGCCCTTCTGCTGGTGGTGTGCAGTCTCGGGCCATCCAGTGTGCGGGTAGGTGGCTGCCTATGGTGCGGGTTCTGGGGTAGGGGTGCCTGCATAGATGTCCACGTTTCCCCCCAGCACCGCCTGCAAATGTTCTGTACCCTTGGGGGTACCTGCTGGGTACTATCCCCTGTGACACTGTGGGAAACACACTCGTGCCCGTGTTGGGCCCTCATCAGTTGCTGTCTGGCTGCTCTACTGTTTCAGCATTCCTATGGGCCACCTAGGCATCACCCTAGTAGTCTGCACTGTCGCCTAGCTGCACCACAGCATGTGCCGCCTGCAGCCCTCTGTGTCCCCTTTTCCAGCATCTGTCCAGTTTCCCATTCCGACATGCCCACCCTGCTGTTGCGGGTCATGTGCATGCCATAGGAAACCTGTCCAGTAACAAGGGAAAGCCCTGATCAGCGTTATTTCACTGTGGGATCATTCACCTTGTATGGGGACAGAGCATAGCACCTTCCAAAATTGATATCTTTTTTTTTGGAGCTTTCTCGGTAGTGTTTTTTGATGTTTCCCATTGATATCACTATTGCCCAGCTAGGTTATTTTTTTTTTCCAGTTTGTTCAGGTCATTTTCAATGTTTATCTGCCCTTTTGTTCTGTGCACATGTATCACACTTATCACCTTTTGTAGGTTTCCCTGGCTTTGCTGTACATTGCTGACGGAAATTGTTTCTCTTCCCTTTAAGTCTACTCTAATGCCAGGGTTTCACTGGTGTTAGTTTTCAGCCCCAAAATCCACAGCGTTAGTGTGCAGGGAGCCTCTTCCCTCCCACTCTCCACCCATTGACCCCTTCTCTCCGCCCCTGGGGAGCCTTCCTCCGCCCTCAGGGAGCCTTTACTCTGCCTTCAGCGCTTGTTTGCGTTGCTGAGCGCCGCTGAGCGCGTTAGCACGCGATAAGGTATCTTATCATGCGATAAGGTGCCTTATCGCGTGCTAAGGTGTCAGAGCGCTCATTAAGACGGTTTAGTAAACATACCCCTTAGTATATGATGGCAGATAAGGACCAGTATGGTCTATCTAGTCTGCCCAGTAAGGAGGCTAGAATAGTTGTAACAGCTGCTCCATGCAAATCACCCCCACTTCTATGACTTTGTTTAAGGTTGTTGGAGGTGCTCCTTGTGGTTCAAATACTCCCAAAGCGAAAGAGGGTGTGCACATCTGAGGTTGATGTAGAATCTCCACCCCTCAAAAGGAATGAATTTTCTAAAAGCATCCCGCCGCAAGGTACATGTGTATGTTGTGAAACTGCGGCACATGCACATGGAAAATATCCAAGGAGAAAGCGCCACAACGATGTGTAAATCCATCTGAAATTATAGCTGCACATGACTTGCACCAGGGCGGAAAGAGGTACGTAGAAGATAGACGTGGTGCAGAATTTTCAAAGGATTGCAAATGTTTTTTTATTACAGTATGGTCTATTTATAAATTATGCTAAAACTGGAGCCATGATTATTTCTCAGAATGCCAAATAGTTCATTCTTGGCTGGTAAGAAAGTCCCATTGGTTTCTGAAGTTTGGTATTTACAGATTGCATTAGATGTGGCTATATCAATGAAGACTCAAGTGGTCAAAGTAGCTCATAGTGCATTTTATAGACCACGAATGGTGTGTGAACTTAAATGTTTTCTGAAAGTTGAGGATTTTAGAATGGTTGTAGAAAGAAATTTGAAAGCCGTGTTAGTCCACTATAATATTTATCTACCAGAATGGTTGTACAAATGCTGATTTTGCCTTTTCTTCAATTATTGTAATGGTGTTTATTTAGCTTTCCCAAATTATTAATTCATTCCTTACAAATTATTCAGGTTATATTCGGTCTAAAAAACATGATCATATCTCTGAGAAACTAAAGGAATTCACTGATTTTCAGTTGAGAAATGTGCTATTTTTAAAGTGTTATGTTTGATTTATAAATCAGTTTATGATCCTTCAGGTTCCAAATCATCTATTTAATAAAACAGTATGAACCATCACAAAGTCTGTGTTCTACTCAGACTGGTTTATTGACAAATTTCTCCATGGGTCATGCAAGGAAAGTTATTACCATATCTCTTGCCTTCTTGGTTGTTGTTGTTAAGTATTGTTGAGTTAGTGCCCTCTGGATAGTTGTCCTAAATTGTGTTCACTATTCAGTCAGGCAGCTAAGGGGTATGTTTACTAAAGTTTCTTAACGTGCGCGCCGCGTTAGTCTGCAAGATGCCATATAAGGAGTGGGAGGTCCGGTCAAAAATAGCAAAACGGGATTAGCACCTCGGCCTGGTAGGGGGAACTGACCGTGTGTGGTACTGGCACAGAGTAGCTACACACCGTCACATTGTGCAGGTACTGCACTCACCCTGAGGGTGAGGTGGGGCGCCCAGCACCAGGTCCACAGCAGAGAAAGGCCATACTACAGGTCCCCAGCAGTGCAAATGTGTGAAATAGGTAGTTTCTGCAAACACTCTTTGGATATATCTGTTTGTCTCAGTCAGGTGTAGCCCCTATGGACCTCTAGGAGAATTATGTACCACCACTCTCCTCCTCCAGGGCTGAGGGTGATAAACAGGGTTTCCCACCAACAGATCCACATTCTACCTCCCTGCAATGGTGGCAGTAGAGGGGACCATCAATCCCAGTCCTGCTGGGGAACAGACACCCTACAGCAGGGGTAGGGAACCCTGGTCCTTGAGAGCCGCAGACCAGTCAGGTTTTCGGGATATCCCTAATGAATATGCATGAGATATATATGCATTAGAGGTATCCTGCCAACCTGACTGGTTTGTGGCCCTCCAGGGCTGGATTTGGAGACCCCTGCCTTATACCTCTGTCATTTAAGATTGTGAGTGAGCAAGGTGCAGATGTCATAGACATTGAAAGGGTATATAGAATGTGTCACATTCCTCCTCGATTCTCACCACCACCAAAAAGTTGTCCATCAAGTTGTCCAAAAAGATTGTCCATCAAGGCCCAATCGGGGCACCCCAGGAACTTTTAAAAGTTCGCGCCAGCAGGCGCCGACCACCCGGAGCCCCCACCACCACCAGCAGCTCTCCCCTTCCCGGGGATCGAGCCACCGGCAGCAGGAGGGGCCTGCCGTCCATCAAGGCCCAATCGGGGCACGCCAGGAACTTTTAAAAGTTCGCGCCAGCAGGCGCCGACCACCCGGAGCCCCCACCACCACCAGCAGCTCTCCCCTTCCCGGGGATCGAGCCACCGGCAGCAGGAGGGGCCTGCCGTCCATCAAGGCCCAATCGGGGCACGCCAGGAACTTTTAAAAGTTCGCGCCAGCAGGCGCCGACCACCCGGAGCCCCCACCACCACCAGCAGCTCTCCCCTTCCCGGGGATCGAGCCACCGGCAGCAGGA
This sequence comes from Ichthyophis bannanicus, assembly GCA_033557465.1. NCBI lineage: Eukaryota > Metazoa > Chordata > Amphibia > Gymnophiona > Ichthyophiidae > Ichthyophis > Ichthyophis bannanicus. The sequence continues at coordinate 34,889,597 of CM066037.1, forward strand.
GGGGCCTGCCGTCCATCAAGGCCCAATCGGGGCACGCCAGGAACTTTTAAAAGTTCGCGCCAGCAGGCGCCGACCACCCAGAGCCCCCACCACCACCAACAGCTCTCCCCTTCCCGGGGATCGAGCCACCGGCAGCAGGAGGGGCCTGCCGTCCATCAAGGCCCAATCGGGGCACGCCAGGAACTTTTAAAAGTTCGCGCCAGCAGGCGCGCCCGCGACTGGTGGGCCCGCGCCTGAGGGCCTCGCCAGAGGGCCCTTTGGCGTGGCCCTTAGGCGAGGCACGATAGGCGACACGGAAGATTCCACAGCAACTCACCGGTTACCCGACGCCTGCCTCAATCAACCCTCTGCCGCCTGACCAAAAAACCAACACTCTGCCTACAACGGAACTCAGACATGAACTCAGGCCTCTCTACACAACTCACAAACACAGCAAGTATACAGACTAATCATGTGAATGCACCATACCTCATAACTACTCTCATTTTCCCTATGGCACTCAATTAATACTGTTGCCAGTAGCATTCTATTATTACTGTTATAGTAGCATTCCATTATTACTGTTGTCAGTAGCATTCCACTATTACTGTTATAGTAGCATTCCATTATAACTGTTACCAGTAGCATTCCATTATTACACCAAAAGATAACCATAATCATAACACCAAAAGATAATAATGACTACCTCAACCCTAACGTTCGTTTTTCTCTATATTATTGCAATGACCCTTCATGACTCTGTTTCATACATCCATGAACATAACCCCATCCCAGCACTCCTAGGATCAAATAGAAAACATCACTACAACTATTATCAAACTTACCCAAACCCTCAACAAAAGAGACAATCACGCCTGCTCTACATAACACTGGAAACCATTACTAACAAAAAGAACATCAAAGACGACCTGCAACACGAGCTTAGATGTGCACTCATCAACGCACAGTCTGTGCGCAACAAATGGCCTGCCATCACAGACCTAATATCCAACTACAATTTAGACCTCCTAATGGTCACTGAGTCATGGCTCTCTGACTCAGACACTGTCCTAATTAATCAAATCACGTCCCCCAATTTCTCACTCTTCGCTTGTAACAGAGATAATAGAAAAGGTGGAGGAGTCTTCATAATAGCAAAGTCAGAGTTGCAATACCGAGTGTCCATAACCAGGAGCTCCAAACATCTAGACACTTTAACCATCGCAAATAGAAGCAACTCTATAAACCTCGTCTACTCAGCACCAAATGCAGTATCAGAAGATCTCTCAGATATAATAAACTTAGCCTGCAATCCTGACAACCCCAACAAACCAAACTGGCTGTTAGGTGATTTTAACCTCGCTTCTCTACATCATGACTTATCCAGTACATTCCTCGATGCCATGACAGACCTTGGATTCAAACAAATCGTGCACAACCCCACACACAAACAAGGGAACATCCTCGACTTGATATTCGTTCCATCAGCAGTCTCAAGCTTAAATAATTACACCAAACCATCTATTATCCCAGTCCCTTGGTCAGACCATAGCCTGATCTTATTCCTGATTCCAACAAATTCAAACACACTCACCCAGCCAGTCACCTCAACAACTAGCACAGGGCGATTTAAGCCATTAGACATAGAGACCCTCACTAAACAAGCGTTGCCAAAACTAGACAAGCCAACGGACAATCTAAATGAGTTGATCTCTAACTGGAATGACACTCTCTATCAGTATGCACATAAACCAAGCATGAACAAGAAGCTCCCACCCAGGAATCGCTCCAATAAAAAGCAGGATGCCCCTTGGTTCTCTTCTGAACTACGTACATCTCTACTCCAACTGAGGAAGTTAGAAAGAAAATGGAGACACACCCACAACAGCAAAGTTCAAGAAGAGTATCTCACCCAACTCAAAAAGCATCGCGATCTAACTTGGTCTACAAGGAAAGAATTCCACTCCAATCTTCTCTGCAAAACACTAAACAGACCACGCGATCTCTTCAATTTAGTAAAAACATTAACCAAAGACCCATCGCCACCGCATCAAGAATCCATACAACCACAATTATATGCTAATTTCATCCAAGACAAAATGATCAAGGCGAACACAACGTCATCACAAATACTAATCCAACTCCCACAGGCCCAAGCATCACTCGATAAATTCTCACCACCATCAAGAAAAACCATCGAAGAAATTATCGCTACCATAAACACCACCACAGCACCAAATGACCCATGTCCAGCACACTGGATCAAAACCTTACGTGCCGAGCTTAGCCCTTACATAGCTAAGATTGCAAATATCTCCTACCTAACTGGCATCTTCCCTACCGCCCTTAAACAAACATCAATTCGCCCTCTGCTAAAAAACAACCAGATGGACCCAACAAAGGAAGAATCCTACCGCCCAATCTCCAGCATTCCCTATCTAGCCAAGATACTTGAAAAGGAAACTCAGAGGCAGATCCAACACCACATTGATACAGCAGCCCCGTTGGACCCATGCCAACACGGATTCCGAGAAGCTCACGGAACAGAAACACTCATGACTTCACTACTTAACAAACTCATTTGTGGGATTGACAACATTCACATGGCCATTGCAATGATTTTTCTGGACATATCAGCGGCATTCGACTCAGTCGACCATAAGATCATGCTAGCTAGACTCCACGAAAAAGGCATCCGCAACCAAGCCTGGAACTGGTGCAAATCTTACTTAGATGAGCGCTGGCAACAGGTCCGTACAGGCAACATTACTTCTGAACCCTTCAAACAGAAACAGGGAGTACCTCAAGGCTCATCTCTATCTGCATTGCTTTTTAATATATACATGCAGCCTATCTGCCAAATCACCAGAGATTTCGGTATATCTTGCCTATTTTACGCAGATGACGTGCTAATATTCACACCGATCAATATATCAAATCCCGACTACTTTCCACTAATCAATTGTTTCAATGCAATAACTGACTGGCTCCTCAATCAAAACATGAGAATAAACTTCAAGAAAACCGAAGTACTCATAGCAACAAGAAACAAGCAATTTGCTCCGCCAACCACCCTCACAGTAAGAGACGCAGAACTCCCAATCAAGGCCTCCATAAAGTACCTCGGTGTGATACTTGATCAACAACTCAATCTTAAAGAGCACATAAAGAACACAGTAAAATCAATTTACTACAAACTAAAAACACTGCGCCACCTGAAACCAATGATGGAGACCAAGGACTTCCGTACAGTTTTCCAAGCAATAGTCACACCGCATTTCGACTATGCAAATATCATCCTTCATGGTCTCCCCAAGAATACACTAAATCCACTTCAACTGGCGATGAACGCAGCAGCCCGCATCCTATCTGGAGCTTCTATAAGAGATCATATAACACCAATACTGATCGATCTGCACTGGCTTCCGATAAATTGCAGAATAACATACAAAACCCTCCTCATCACATTCAAGGCTATTAATAATTTATCTCCTGCATCGATCTCAAATCTCATCACCCACACACCAAACAACAGACCCAGGAGACTAGTAGCAGAAAACACACTAGTTACTCCTAGTATCTCCACAAAATGGACACAACAAACTACTAACAGAGCTTTTGTGTCCTATGCTCCCCAGTGCTGGAACAGACTACCTCCAAACATCAGATCAATCAGGGATATCACTCAATTTAGAAAGTCCATCAAGCACTATTTATTCACTTTACACTTCAAGCTACCATACACACAATAGAACCGGCTCCCGTATTACTCAGAAAACGACTACACATAACAACAACCCAGAACAAAAGATCAAAATGTGAAAACACTGTATTCTTATCGAATATCAAATCTTGTTGTAACCTATTCAATGTATATATAATTATGTATAATTATTTAGATAGTTATTCCCCAGTTCACACCCAGTTGATTTTCCCTGTTAGCTGTAAACCTAGATCAGTCATATACTGACAGGTATGTTGTTGTTCAATGTAAACCGCACTGATGATGAATAGTGCGGTATATAAAAAATGTTAAATAAAATAAATAAATAAATAAATAAATAAAACACCGCAGAAGGTGGAGAGAGGGCGGAGAGAAGGGGTCAGTGAGCAGAGAGTGGGCGGGGAGAGGCTCCCTTCACACTAATGCTCTGATCTGAAGAGCTAAATCCCAACGCGAATGAAAACCTGCCGTTAAATGCACATTACAGGGGAGATAAACCATTTCAGTGTCAGCAATGTACAGCCTAGGCAGGGAAACCTAAACAAAGTGATAAGTGTGATACATGTGCACAGAACAAAAGGGCACATAAACACTGAAAATGACCTCAACAAACTGGAAAAAAACCATAACCAAGCTGGCCAATAGTGGTATTAATGAGAAACAGCAACCCCCCCCCCACCGAGAAAGCTCCATAGAAAAGATATAAATCGTGGAAGGGTCTACACTCCGTCCCACATACAAGGTGAATGAGCCCACAGTGAAATAGCGCTGCTCAGGGTTTTCCACTCCATCGGACAGGGTTCCTATGGCGTGCACATGTCCCGCAACATCAGGGTGGGCATGTCAGAACGGCAACTGGACAGATGCCGGAAAAGGGGATACAGAGGGCCGCAGGCGGCACATGCTGTGGTGCAGCTGGGCCACAGTGCGGACTAGGGTGATGCCTAGCTGGCCCATACGAATGCTGAAACAGCAGAGCAGCCAGACAGCAACTGCTGAAGGCCCAACATGGGCACGACTGTGTTTCCCACAATGTCACAGTGGATAGTACCCAACAGCTACCCCCAAGGGCACAGAACATTGGCAGGCGGGGCTGGGGGGGGAGCGTGGACATCTATGCAGGCACCCCGACCCCAGAACCCACACCATAGGCAGCAGCCTACCTGCACCCCGACCCCAGAACCCGCACCATAGGCAGCCGCCTACCTTAATGGCCTGAGACTGTGCACCACCAGCACCACCAGCAGAAGGGCATGTCAGCATGGTGGCTGATGGATACTGGTTGTGGAGGGGGCAGTGGCAGCTGCCCAGAGCAGTCCGTGGCCTAGCCCTGTGTAGGTGGGTGCTGTGTACTGCAACAGACGGGCCCTGTCTGACGAACAGTCATGGTATCACCAAGGAATGTACTGACTCTGTGACAACAAGGTGGTGCAGTGCACCGAACCAGTGTATTCAGAAGCAAAGGGTCATAGGTTCAAGTCCCAGCTGTGGTTCCTGGGACTTGTACATAGTTTGACATGTTCTCCAAGTTCAAATTCCTGTTTATTGTAAGTCCAATGTAGTTTCCCCACACTGGACATTGTGTTACATGTGAACCGCGCTGATGTAAATAGTGCGGTATATAAAAAATGTTAAATAAAATAAATAAAAATAAAATAAACCCAATCCCCATATTTTACCCACTACTACAACGTGCTAATACAGACAGCACCTTTATTGCAGATGACGTAAACATGCCCAAGACACCTACATTTTACCCTACAGAGCACGGACACCATACACATGCACATTACCTAGAGCAGAGTCTCCCAAATGCAGTCCTGGAGGGCCAAACACCATTCCGGTTCCATGCTGCCTCTGATAAAGATGCCTGTGCTGCATTTCTATGCGCCATCCCCATGGTATGCAGATGTAGCTCATGCATATTCATGAGGGACAGCATGAAAACCCGAACAGTATTTGGCACTGCAGGACTGGAGTTGGGAACCTCTGCCGTAAAGCAGCAGCCAACAGGGGCAGACACACCCGCACCCACAGGCCCCATTATCCAAAGCCTCCTGGAGAGGCAGGACTTTGCGCTCTGTGTGCATCTCCCAATACTAGCACTTGCATACCTTAGTAATGCCACCCTAAACCTGGGAATATGGTACACATCTATCAAAAGGTTGCTATGATTACTGGCAGATAGCAATTCCTAGGTTAAGTACAATTTTCTGAGTGAGCTGCATCATAGCAACCTCTCTGATGTCTGTGGAGTGTGCTACAGGTCTTGTGTCTGACAGTGTTTACCAACCTGGGGAGTGACTCCTACAGTATTGCGTACCATATCCATGCCTGCACTGTGCCCAGGACTGGTGTGGTGGCCTGGGCTGCCCAACACCTCTATAGTTGCACAATGCTGGCCTAGGTGTGGGGAGTGTGGGTCTGTCTATCCAGTGTGTGGTGGCTGCCAACACCCTCCACAGCCCACACTGCTAGCACTGTTGCCAGTATTGGCCTGCCAATGTGCATAATGAGGAGCAAGGTACCGTGGGAATAGCCTGGATAGGGTGGCCTGGCCTGGCCGCATCTGCACAGGGCATAGGGCAATGGCTCGGACATTGTAGTGCCCGGTACCACCTGCACGGACAGAGTGGCAGCAGCATGTCCTGCTGGGAGGTCACTCTCACCCTGACTGAGTAGTGACCACGGCATGGCTAGGTTCCCCCATAGTGCTGTATAGTATTTCCCTCATGTGATATTTTTGGGTTCTCTTTTGGGGCCCGATCACTGATTTATCTGCTTTGTGTGTATGCTGACTTCCCAGTTTTGGGTACATGCATCTTCTCCAGGACCATGCATTATGGACTAGCTAGCCGACTGTTTGCAGCTAGTATGTGTGTTGCTGGAACACCTTGCAGGGTGAAGCGGCTGGAGGTTTGCTGCTGGAGAATGTCAGGTGGGGGGGGGGGGCAGCTGTGCATTTCCAGGCTTTATGGATGTGTACAGCTCTGCATTGCCTGCCCTTTAGGGTGTTTGATCCCTAGCAGGACTGGGGTGATGGTCCCTTCTATTGCCACCATTGCAGGGGGGTAGAAAGTGGATCTGTTGGTGGGAGATCCTGTCCCCCACCCTGGGCCCCCAAGGGTGTGTTGGGTGGTGGAATGCAGTCTCCCTGTGGGTCCCAACACCCCCCTTCACTTACATCATGTGACCATGGCACCCACACAGTGTATGCACTTTTCTGGGTGCATCATAGTCCACAAGGGCTAGATGTGACATACAGGTGAACACAGGCATATCCTAGGAGTGTTTGCAAAGACTACCTATCACACATTGGCACTGATGGGGACCTGCAGCATAACCTATCTCAGCAAAGCCAGGTGCTATGAGAATGGTGCTGGGCACCATACCTCTCCCTCAGGGTGAGCACAGGACCCGCACACTGTGACGGTCTGTAGCTACTCTGTGCCACTAACACACACCGTCGGCACCCCCTACCAGGCTGAGGTGCTGTGGGGTGCATACCCCATCTTGTGATCTTCTGTAGACTGCTGATTTACATGTGCTGTGCATCCTGGGTACGGATGGGTTGACCCTATCCTGGTAACCACAGCAGAATGTGGGTGTGGTGCCGTGCAGTCCTTCTGTAGCCAGCCAGGTGTTTGTTAGCAGCTCTAGCCCACTGGTTACTTCACTGTCTGTAGAGCCAGAGGTCATGGGTTCAAAACCCACAGTGGGGTTCATCAATAGGGCTGTCTTAGGCATTGTCTATTTTTATTGTATATTAGTGCTGCCAGCAGAAACACCCTCAGGGTACTGTCACCTTAGGGTGGCTCATAAGGCGCCCTATAAAGCGCCTTATAAGGTGCCTTATATGGTGTCCTATAGGGGACATTACAGGGTGCCTTGGCAGACAGCGCACTTTAGAATGTGCCCTATGGAGTGCCTTCTAGGGTGCCTTATGTGGCACCTTAGGTTACGCCACTGTGAGGGTGTGTTTGCTGGCAGCACTATTAAAGTACAACTAAACTTCCTCACAGCCCAATACTTAACCCTTTCTAGGCCAAGCCCAAAACTTTCGGGATCCAAACTTCTGCCTAAATATTCCTATCAAATGGTATATAATACATGACCATGGCAGAGGGAACGTCACTATTGGAACATATTGAATAAGACGGGTACAATTTTCCTGAAATATGCAAACATTAACCCGGCTTCAGAATGTGGATTAAAATATTATAGTAGGCCTTCAAAGGGTTGCACATGACACCGCAGTCAGCCTTATTCATTAGGCACACTGGGGAATCAAATCCATGACCCTTGTACCATCAGTCTGTGTAGTAACCATTGTGCTACAGCTCTGTTTCTGTATTTGGTTGTCTGCGCGCCTTCTTAAGCTTAACGCGCAGTAACGCGCCCTGTAACGATCGTTGCTGCGCGGCGCCTTATAACACGCGTTATCGGTAACGATGTACCGCCCATGTCCTTTTTTGGCATTTCTTCCACTAACGCGGCTCCTAACGCGAATCAGTCTAACGCAGTTTAGTAAACATACCCCATAGAGTCATTATACGATAAAGAACAAATGGACCAACAGCTGTTTCAACCTGTACCGTATGATCAAGAATCATTGGTGATGAAACAAGAAGTAGAAGCAGCACTGAAAGCATTATCAAAGAACAATGCACTGGGAATTGAAGGTATTCCCTTCTTAGTTAGTGGACCTATTAATAGGAATATTGTTCCAAAGAATTAAGAAAGGAGAAGGATTTTTTGAAATTCTGTAAACATTTAAAGACATTGTTGTTTTAGGGTTGTTCAGTATTCACATGTTTGCTTTAAATTTTTATGATATTGTAAACCGCTTAGAAGATTTTCTATAACTGGTTTATAAATTAATAAATGAAATGAAAATACAATAGGAGCCTATGATTTGTACGCATGTGCAGATAGTAGTAATTTGGATGATGTACATGTACCCTTCACATGCAAGTGCTATTTGGCGGCAAAATACATATGGCACTGTTCCCTCTAAGCTGTGCGCGTGTGCGCGCGCACACACCTTGCCAAGCGCACATACTTTACAACAGAGCGCACAAAAATTACGGCTCTGATTCTGATAGAAAACAACACAGACGTCTTAAAATTTAAAAGTTATGATTGTAATTACTAGAAATTTCCTGCTTCATTTAGTAATCGTCTATTTTCATTTAATTTGATTAAAATCAATGTGGTGTACATACTGTATTCTGACGTGTAGTCAAATTTTAAAGTATATAACTCCGAGTGTCGTTATGTGGCGCACAAAAATTTAACCTTCCTTCAAAAGCTGCACACAGCTGATATTTTATGCGCACACGGCCTACAGAAAATTAGAGGGAACATTGCTCCGTGGAACTGTTTTAATGTGTTTCTGGCCCTGCACACTGTAGAAGCTACTAGAGGACGGCAAATTAGAGAGAACCAACATGTCGAGCAGGAGAAAGCGCAGTTTCTCTGACACAGAGCGTGATCTCTTGGTGCACCTGATGCTTTCTAATGAGCACAGGCTGGACCAGCCCCAGAGTTGGAGGACACTCCAGGCTGCAGTACAGAGGACATGGGAGAGGTTCTGCAGTAGATAGCCCTGGACAGATAAGTCTAAACCTTGCCCCTTACATCTACCCCAACATCTGCTAGGCTGCCTTCTACCTCAGGGATGACACCAATGAGTTGGTAGCAACACACTGTGATTGCAAAAGTCTCCCCTGAAGCATTCCAGAAAGTGCACACATATGCTCCATAATTTACCAATGACATGTCATGATCTTTATATCACACAGTCTGTGATGCTTCACATAATAAACATATAGCCAGATAGCAAGGTTGCTGAGGAGCTGTCCACGTGCAAATGGCAGACTTACTTATTGTCCATGCCACCATTAGGAGGCAATGAAGCCAGACAGATAAGTTTGGTCCTACTACTCTATTCCATCCCAGTCTGCATGCAACACTCACTACAGTGGCATAGCTCATGTACTCACACTGCTCTGCAATCTGCCTGACGTCTATTCTAGGTCCCTATATGCATTTAGAAAGAGATGCCACCAAAATCATGGGCAGAGGCGCAGGTTGACTTTTTCATCAGTCATGATCTGCTCCAAGCAAGGGTAGGAGCCCCACCCTGCCTGCCCAGTTGCCACAGCCCCGATCATCCATATGGAGGCTAACACATCTGATAGAGGTGGCCTGCACAAATGGGGAAAGTCTGACTGAAGGTGGCAGGATCCATGTATGGATAGGGAGCCCAGTCCACTAATATACAATACTCTCTTCTCTTCCAGATGTTTTGGAATACCTAGGGAGCTTGAAGCTTACTAGACCAGGTTCAGAGCCATCTAGAGGACCCATTCCAAAGTGCTGCAGCAACAGCTGGTGGTACATCAAGGTATGTCAAACTGCTGAAGACTTTGCACCTTTAGATGTAGTCACACATGTAAATAAGAGTTGCAAAGGTGAAACACAAGGAGAGGCCATGCCATGGTAGCAGTCACCATGTGGTTAGGGCACAGACCCCATGGAAGCTGCGCCAGCATAGCTATAATCCCAGAGCAGGTGCCAGGGCAAAGTGGCAGTGGCAAACAGAATGTAAAAAGCAACTCTATGCTTAGCAACAAGGGCATCAATTTGGCAAAACATAAAACATGATTCCCAATCCCAAACCATTTGGATGTGGGTAAATAAAGGAGGCCTCCATTCCTGGGAAGGGACAAGTGACAATGCAATGGTTAGACATAGCATGTGTGGGGCATGACAGTGGTAGATGATGATCATGGTTGGTGTCTGCCCCAGACCCAGAAGCCACATAGAGATTGCCTAAAGGCTGAAAGAATCTGTAGGATGACAACTGAAGTGAAAACTGCAATAAAACAAACGAAAGAATTAGAGCAGTAAAGATGTAAGAACAGAGAAGTAAAGGTGACTTCTGACAGATGTTCCAGGCAGATGTCTGCAAGACCCCTGCACCAGTTTCCTTAGTCTTGTTACACAATATAATTTTAGCGAGCAACATTTCCAAACTTGTTGTTCTTTAGTTGTTTTCCCTTACAAGATCAAGCCTAATCATCATGATTAAGCTAACCACTAAAGACAGATGGTCCCACGTTTATCTTCACCTAGTATCTATTCACTACTTGGAACAGTTAACAGACATTTATAGCTCTTTTTTTAATATGAAGAAACATCTAGCTTAGCATGTACATAGGCATCGTGTGTTTTTCTATTTTTCTAATATGTTCCTACTAGCTTATAGCAAGCAATTTTAACCCTTTTGCTTCTCACAATCATGCATTAGCCCTGTGTGGATGGGGCTACACATGGAGCTCAATTCCATAACATGCACATCCAGCCCGCAGACACGTCTAAGTCACAGATGGGCCCCTTTGAACCTAATTCCACATTCATGGGTCTAGACATGCCCACGGGTCCGGAATCGGGGAGATAGACATGTTCAGCATGGCACAGGCATAGTGCTTTTCAGTCAGCGTGTGCAGACATCTGCTGCATGGCCCGCACATGGGTGCAGGCCAGCCCCATGCGATATAATGGAGAAACAAGTCCATCGTCAATATTATCGAACACGGGTAAACAATTTAGACATCGCCACGCCCACCGTATTCTGAAAAGTTACACATTTAGAATCCTGCCTGTCTCCATGATGTACCTGCGGATGCCACGCCCCTTGGGAAAAAGGTACATCTCCTGGGCTACACTTCACACTGACAGTAGTTTGCTGATGTAAATGACATAAATACCAATAGGAAATGACTGCTGCTGCAACTAAGACCATATACCAGTCCTCCACAGGCCCTGAAAAGTGCTAGGTAATCCTAGTGCATCTTAATATGGTATAAGAGATTGTAAATATCAACATGCATGTTAGGACATACCTTGCATCAAATGGTATTTGGAAGTAGGAACCGGACCCAGTTATTCCTGTCTTGGTCATCCCAACAAACACGCTTTATACTGCTAAGAATGGACCCATACCAAGTGCACCAAACCCAAAACCAGTGGTGGCTCTATAATGAGGCGGAGTGAGGATGCCGCCTCAGACAGAAAAATTTTGGGGGCAGCAAAAAATGCCCCAAATCAGCCACCTCACTATTCCTTAAAGGTTAAAAAAAAAAAAAGGTGGAGAAGTTGCTGCCGCTGCTTCTCATGGCCAAGGTACAGCAGCATCACACAGTGTCGGCCTGGATGATGCTTCACCTCCTGATCCACATGGCCTCCATGGTCCATATGGTTCACGATGCCCACCTCCACATGATGGCGGCTCAGTGGTGCCTCTGGTCCCAGTGGTCTCAGGCCACCGGCCGACTCTACGACAGAGTCACAGTATCTCAACAGCAGACAGAGTCCCCTACCTAGTGGCAGGACACTCAGCAACTGCAAGTCCCCTGAACCCCCTGAGCCCCAGGGGGTCCTCATGATGGATGCCTCCCTGATGGGCTGGGGCACTCATTGTGGAGAGTTCTGCACTCAGGGAGCTTAGACCTCCAAGGAGAACCGGCAACAGATCAATCTGCTCAAGCTTAGAGCAGTCTTCCTCGCTCTCAGGGCCTTCTGGTACTACCTGCAGTATCAGTCAGTGCATGTCCAGTCGGACAACCAGGTGATGATGTTCTACGTGAACAAGCAGGGAGGCACAGGCTCCTACCGCCTCTGCCAGGAGGCTGTGGCCCATTACATAGAAACATAGAAATATGATGACAGAAAAAGACCACATGGCCTATCTAATCTGCCTTCCATATCAGCCACTACAACAGTCCCCTTGTTTCTTTTAGAGATGGACACCATCTCTGCTCTGCAACCCTTGGAACAGCATCCCATGATCCAGGAAACCAAAATGTTCTCGATGACACCACGCAGCCATGCATTCATCTCCAGGATGCGAGCTTCTCTGCCTTGGCCTTTACCCTCAACAGGGAGGATTGAAGAGAACACCACCTGTGCCCCTATCTGCTTCACCCTTTGTCCCAGAGCAATGAAGTAATTTGATATGCTCAGAGGGATACCTGGCAGTATCATTTGTGCCGACATGGATTAGCAACATTGGGTAATAGTCTGCGGGTTTGATGAGTCTCGGCAAACTCTCTGTAGCATCTCAGATTTTGGCACCTGGCAGGCAGCATATCTCTCTGGACATCAAGTCTGGTCGGCAGATGGATGCCTCAGTATCCCTCAGGAGAGAGTCACCAACCACCACTACCCTTCGCTTCCTTATGTCACTGAATCTGCAACTTTGGGGTGCTTGAGCTCTGGTTCTTCCCTTTCCAGGGATGCTTTCACCTCCTCCACTTCCAGGGTTGCCTAATGGTTCTTCAATTCAAGGGCTGGAGAAGTTGGATTGGCAGTTCTGAAGGCCCTGGTAATGTGTGTCAAACCTTCATAATTTTGTAGACTCCCATCTTCTCTTCTGCTGGAGAGCTTGGATGTTGCAAGAAGCATCTCATCAATGTACTTCTCACTATCATGAATACTCCTCAGACTCGCCACCTCCTCTCTTAGTTCATCCACTTGTTTTCTGAGAGCTTCTGCCTGCAGACATCCTGAACATGGCACTGGCCATCAACCGGCATTGAGACCTCTGTCTGGACAGATGCAGAAACTGTAATGGGGGCAACAGCTTTGGTGATATGATTTTTCCTAGCCATTGTTCAGTCGGTGGAGCTTAGGTATCTGTTAAAGCAAAAGAGAGAGACCTACCAAAGTATCAGCTGGTTTCCCAGCTGTACTTTCAGAGAAACAGCAGTTAAATCTCTTTCAGTGTGTCCAAAATGTGCTGTACCAAGTCCCTGTGTGTAGCTAATTGGGGAGGTGCCCTATAAAGTAAGGCTGCTCACTAGGGGTGGATGGGAGTTGGAGGGGGTAGGGAGAGAACTAACTCCTGATGAGGTGTCAGTAGCTTCAAAGAGCTAAGAAAGATACTTACATAGTAGCATAGTAAATGATGGCAGATAAAGACCAGTATGGAAAAAGACCATCAATGCCGTTTGCAGTCCCCATGGTGTGGAGAGAGCCAAGCAACCACATAAATGACTGTTACTTCTGCTTGGTTCCTCCTCTTTCCAGCAGAATAACGAAACAAAAGAAGTTGAGCATAGTCTACCCAAACATTCCGTCTGCATTGAGACCAGTTCCACATGGTGAGGGACTTCCTATTCCAGAACCTCCATCAGAATATTCTCTTGATTCATCTGATGAGGACAAGGGTGAGCCGACCTGTTCCGTCAGCTTGCAGTGACACAGATTTTCACTGGGATGCATATCAACTCCACACAGAATAACACAAGAAGAACTAAATGACCTGGTTCATGATTTGGACTTATCCAAGAACAAGGCAGAATTGCTAGGGTCAAGACTCCAACAATGGAATCTTCTAGAAGAAGATGTCAAAATTACTTCATATCGAAAGCACCACCAGCAGTTGGAGCCTTTCTTCAGAAAGGAAAGTAATCTGGTATTCTGTTCCGATATTGAAAGCCTCATGAATGCCTTAAAAATCACTCATGACCCACAAGACTGGAGACTATTTATAGACTCTTCAAAACTGAGTCTGAAGGCTGTGCTTTTGAACAATGGAAACCGTCTTACATCTATTCCAGTAGTGCATGCCGTCCACATGAAAGAGACATATGATAACTTAAAGCATCTACTGACTTCCATTAACTATAACAAGAACAGCTGGCACCTCTGTGGTGACTTGAAGTTAGTTGCCCTTTTAATGGGACTGCAGCAGGGATATATAAAATACATGTGTTTCTTATGTGAGTGGGATAGCCGAGCAAGGGATTGGCACTACTTGCGGAAGGAATGGAATCACAGACAAAATGTAACAGTTGGAGAGAAGAATATCCAGCACCCAGCTCTGGTTGAGGCTCAGAAAATCCTGCTACCACCCCTTCACATCAAACTAGGTTTGATGAAAAACTTTGTGAAAGCCATGGACCGCACTTCGCCAGCTTTCCGATACCTGCATGAAAAATTCCCTTGACTTAGCGAAGCAAAGATTAAAGAGGGAGTTTTTGTGGGTCCTCAGATTCGAGAGCGCTTCAAAGACGACCGGTTCAACAACTTGCTGCAGGGTGATGCGAAACAAGCATGGAATACTTTTCGCCTAGTGTCAACAAACTTTCTCAGGAATGTTAGGGCAGAAAACTACAAGGAACTAGTAGAAGACATGCTGATGCAGTATCAGAAACTTGGCTGCAATATGTCTCTAAAGATCCATTTCCTTGATTCCCATCTCAATTTCTTTCCTGACAGCTGTGGCATGGTTAGTGATGAACAGGGCGAACGTTTTCACCAGGATATCGCAACGATGGAGCAAAGATACCAGGGAAAATGGTCCACTACAATGCTGGCTGACTACTGCTGGACACTCCCCAGAGAAGCTCCCGAACAGCTGTACAAGAGACAGGTGAAAAAAATCTAAGAAGTAGTCTATGACTTGGTTTTTTACAGGTATTAACCGAAGGCCTATTATA
Organism: Ichthyophis bannanicus; assembly: GCA_033557465.1. Classification (NCBI taxonomy): domain Eukaryota; kingdom Metazoa; phylum Chordata; class Amphibia; order Gymnophiona; family Ichthyophiidae; genus Ichthyophis; species Ichthyophis bannanicus. The sequence goes on from CM066037.1 coordinate 34,904,810, forward strand.
TTTACTATTGACATGCATTTCGTGATGTAAACATTAATTCTTGTAGATTACAAAAAAACTAGAGCCAACTTTGCAATTTCACTGTCATATTCGTGTTCAGCATATAAAAATTGATAAGAAATGACTATTTTTATTTCAGTAACATGACTTTTGTAAAAATTTGTTGACCAGTGATATTAGAAAAATTCATCTCAGCTGCTCTGTTTGGAACTAAAGATTGTCTTTCCACCCTAGAAAACAGTTCCTTTAGACCAAGGGTTCTCAACTCAGTCCTCGGGAGTCACCTAACCAGTTACGTTTTCAGGATAATCACAATGAATATGTATCGGAGATTTACATGTACTGCCTCCATTCTATGCAAATCTCTCTCAGGCATTTTTATTTCGGTTATCCTGAAAACATGACTGGCTAAGGGTATCCCGAGGACCGGATTGAGAACTCTTGCTTGAGACAATGTCAGAAGGCTTTGATCGTACTCTCTATAGTTGTTTTGCTGCTTTACGTTACTGAGCTACATGTTCATTCCACACTGGCTTAGCCTCAGAGATCTTCTTCCCGTACCTGTGTCTTTCTAATTTTCTCCCTTCCTGCTTCATTGCCCACCAAGCAGCTGAAAACCAAGGGGCTTATCTCCTTAGCCTACCTTAAATAGTCTTCAAGGCGGTAATTACATTCCACACTGAATCTAATTTGTGGTTCTAGCCATTAACCTGTTCTCTAACGTCCAGTGAAAGATACCTTAGTGAAACAATTTGCCAGCACATGATCTTTAATCAACCAAATACTCCTATGGGAATTCTTAACCTCTGTTCTCAAAAATAGATCTAAAGATTTAAAGGGGATCAAATGACAATCTGACCAGGATGACTGTATCAACAACTTGAGAAAATATGCCATTTTTCCACTGATAACAAATAAATAAATCAAGCCTTGTGTGTAAGGGCAGCTTTAATTTGTATAAATCCCAGTTCCACCATACTCTTCAAAAGATGTCATACCTCATTCTTTAGTTACCAACTGGTAGACTGGATGGCCTTGACCTGTCACCATCGAGAGATTGGGTGAGCCTTTAGTGCATTAAATGTTGGAAGGCAGAGGATGGAGGGACATGAGGGGTTAGGGAGCGATGTGGTTCTGAATTATGTATTTTCTTCAAGGGATGGGAAAGGAGGTCCTGTGTTTGAGAAGCACTAGCAATGTGTATTTGTTAGCATTCATTTGATTTTTCAATTCTAGAGCTGAGCAGTTTATGAGGGCAAAAATATATTTTTTTCCTGATTTATCTAGGTCAACTCATGAGCATAGGAAGAAACTTTTGTCTATGCGTCAGGATGCCTGAAATTTAGGCGCCTCTTTCAGTCTCCGATTTCCTTGTAAATGTGAACTTAGGTGGAATAATGTTAAATATTTGTTTTTTGGGTCTTCTTAGCTTACGTTTCTTTTGGACTCCAGACATCTGCAAGTCCATACTTCCATGCCAGTTGGATAGGGTCTTCCTCTTCTGTGTCTTGTGCCACTTGACTCTCTCTCTTTTCCTGAGCAAATTTCATGTTATATTTCTCCTGATATTTGGACTCCCCTCCTTGTCTATTTTGGTTTAATGTGGTTTTTTTCTTATCATTTGTTTGGAAAATTTTCCTAGTATTGAATTTCCTTTGCACTTTCTTTATTGCACGTATTTGCATGTACAATATTTTTCCATAATTAATTAAAAAACAATTCATTTAATTTGATTGGATGCCATTAACACACATCAACGTATAAATAAGCACGCATAAAGTCAATTTACACACATTAAAAAAATGTTATTAGCAGAAAGGTTTGAAGTGAGCCAAAAAAGTTCAAAACTCGAGAAAAATTTTATAAAGAAACTGAAAATGAACAAAACCTTTTTTCTGCACACATCCCTCCATTTTTTCAAACACCCCATCGTGCTAGTTATCATTTTTTGAACTTCCTTTCCTCTAAGTAAAGGGATCCCGTCTGTTTCTTTTTTATTTTATACTTCTGTGTGTTTATTATTTTAAGTCCAAGCTTGTTTTAGTTGATGTTGGTAATTAAATAGAGGATAACCCTAATATTAAGTTCAAAAATTTCTATTTCCTTAAACCAGATTATCAGGATTGAAAAATATCACAACCACTAGACACTCAGGAACTTGTTACTAAAGCATAGTAGCCAGGATCGTAGGTTTAGTGCACAAATAGTGTGCATCCTGGCCCTGTGATATCTGGGAATCTATGGCAAAAATATATCCTGCTAAAAATCCTCTCTTACTGGAATAATGTGCAAAAAGGCGGGGTTAGGGTAGATTTTGGATGGAGTGTAGCAGCTTGTGTGGCCATGCTAGCGGTGCTTCTGACCATGAAAGATGTTGCTAGCATGGGTGTAAATAATGTCCGTTTCCTACCAGGTGCTAGTTGCACCCACCAATGCATGGTATGGGTATGATTTCCCTACAGGTCACAGCCCAGAGCTAGCCCACACATATAACATGATAAACATTCATGGCTGACATTGTCCATAGGCAAATTAGGCAGTTGCCTAGAGCTTCTCCCCTGAGGGGCAGCAACATGTAGCAACCATGACAGCAAAGCAATAGATCTTGACATCCACAAAAACTAGAATCAACAGCATATGACTGTACCTGCTGGGAGAGTAGACACACAAAGCAACGTTAGTTATGCAAGAGCTGCTGGTAGGATAAGCTGAAGAATGGCCATAGGCTGGAGGGTCACCTATGATACCCAATACCCCTGCACCAGCCCCACAGATGACAAAGGCAGGTTGTATCCATGAACCTTGCTCCCATGCCATCATCTGCAGGAGGAAACACAAAACACCAGAGACCCAGCCAGATAACCAAGCCAGCTTTTTATTTATTTTTTATTTATTTAAATCTTTTTTATACCGCGCTCTTTAGAATCATATGCGGTTTACAAGTAACATTAATTTGAGCAATGCAGGCTGAAAACATACATTGAACTTTACATAGGGCAGGTATTACAACTTGGGTTTCAACAGGGATAACAATATACAGACTATATACAACTAAGCAAATGTCATGGGTATGTTTATGTCACCATGACATGATCTGGCAACTATTTACAGGTTGAGTAATTATATCGGTGGATATGATTACGTCAACATGATGTGTGTGCTGGATGGTGTCATCCTGATGGGTGGCGGGGTATGCGGGATTGTGTCATGTCACCGGTGTGGGAGTAATGTTGGAGGAAAAGATGGTGCTTTAGAGCCTTCCTAAATTGAGCTAGGTCAGTAATAGCCCTGATAGTGGTTGGTAGGGTATTCCAGAGTGTAGGTGCGTAGAACACAGATGAAGGCATTGCTTCTCCGGCACTGATTGGAGCATAGATTTGGCCTGAGGCAGAGCCCTCAAGATTTTTATCGGGCTTGAAACAGTCTGTGTCACTGTTTGCTGCTGTTGTTGTTATTGACCTCCCATTTTGGCTTTGCTGAACCCTGTGAAGCAACCACGGGGGGCTTCCTACAAGCTAAGTGTTTACAAATTATCTTTTTGTGGTTCACTTTGTGGTGTCTCATGTTTTGACATCTTTTAGCATCTTTATATTAGATTAAAAAGGAATCTGTTGTTTCAAGAGGAGCTTATGCTTCTCCGGACAACATTTCCAGCAAATAAAAAACCCGAGGCTTATTTTTGCTTTATTGTTTGGCTTTACTATACCCTGGCTTTATTTTTATATGATTCATCATCTGCAGGAGGGCAGAAATTGCAAAAACCTGAATGGCAAATGAAGGGCCCCTGCATTATCAGCAGTGGGGGATGGGGTGCATTGCACACCTCCTACATGGTCATTGCTATAGCCGGAGAAGAGCATGTTTAGGACAGTCACACATGGGTGGACAGCCAGCGCTGGTGAGGCATTGGGAGACCAGACCACATAGTCTATTGCACTCTAAATTGACTCAAGGTGAGAGGGTTTCATAGTCCAGAGCCCACCTGCTGGGACATGCTGACAGCTGCCTTCACCAGACTGGGGCCCCCTGCACTTGCGGCTGCGGCATTTGTGCCCGAACTCCCACAGACACTACTTCAGCACTGTCTATCTATAGGTTTGCTTCACTGATTTGCCTACCCCACTCCCTTGCACTTTGGCTCATATCTCTGTGCTGTGCAGCAGGGCACACATATTCCCCAGTCTGCCTTCTCTATCCTTCTCTGGCACTGTGCTCTGTTGGTGGGGTTGGGGACCATGTTTAGTTTAGTTTATTGAGATTTCATATACTGCCTATGGTGGACAGCAGCTACGCGGTTCACCATATTGCCTATTCTTTCTGCTGGCGTGTGGCGGGCTGTGTCCGTCCAATGCATTGCTCTTGCTCCTATCTCAGACATTGTGTGACATGGATTCCAATTGCATTGACATACGCTTGTACTACAGCTATCCTGTTGGGTTTCCTATATCACTATCTACTCTCCTGCCCCTCTGGGCACATGGCATGTTGCGGCTACCTGCTTGTGCCCTCTCTCATCCTGCTCTCACAGTGCTGTGCCCTCAGAGATATGCACCTGTCTAGGAGGATTGCATTGACATTAGCATGCACACGCAGATGGGCAGGTAGTGCACACTTGACATGCAGTCACTACTAATGCATATCTGATGCACCTAGCATGGTATTACTTCCCTTCTGCAGCCACTGTGGTGTGCATTAGTCCTGCTCTGCTTACAGCACTTTAGTAAATATGACCCTTGGTTTGTAGGTCCTAGAAATTGTAGTGATCTATTTCTATTGTTCACTGACAGGGATCCTACCAAGAATAAAATGTTGCTTTTTATGGTAATCTTGATTTGAAATAAAAGGATGTGTGGATGGAAATATTTCTAAAGGAAGGATAATACAGTCCATAGCAAATAAAATAGGATATTACAGCATACAAATAGGAAGACATCTCCTAGACAGAGGCATTTATTCTAAAACGAAGGCATTGATAGCAGATTTGTTTAGATTTCTTATTCTGCCTCTACTATCTTACATCTCTTTTCTACGACATACCTAGCCAAGCAAGTCCTGCAAAGTTAGACATATGTTTCTCATCAGTGCTCCCAGTGCCCAAAATGTTTCCATTCTATTTTAAAAATAGTCCATATTATATCTCTACATTGTCCTTCTGTGCAAGAGATCTCTGGTAAGTCTTAATTTATCCCATTCTTTCCAGCTGGTCTGCAATCCAGATACCCCAGTGAGGAAGCCCGCTGCAGGGGACTGCGCATAGAGCATGATGCTGTCTCAACTAGTCTATCTGGCTCTCAGGATATCCACAATGAGGAAGTATGGCATACATTCACAGATTTATGCGAATATTGCACAAGCATGTTCATCGTGCATTTCCTGAAAATGAAGATGGCTGGGTAGCCCTACGGGAGTGGGAGTGAAAAAGAATTATCTAGGGATATCATTACATTCAAAACTTTCTCTACACCCACAGATCATGAATGTAGTATGCTTTGCCTTTTTTTTTCAATTACATTGTATTAATTCCTTGCTTCTGTCCTTTTGTTTGGCAGCTCAGACTAATGTTCTTTTGGTTTTAGATTTCTATGACGACGATTTATCAGTCATTTGTATGGTGCTACAAAGCATCCACAATGCTGCAACCCATACATGTGAGAGACAGCCCTGCTTCACAGAGCTTACAATCTATTTGAGACAAACAGAACCAACAAGGAACTAGGGGATTTTCTTTAAGGAAAATGACTAAAAACACACATGGGTGTTAAGACAGGAGACTGAGAGGTCGGGATCCAAAAGCAGCCTCCAAAAGGTGGGCTTTTAGCCTGGCTTTGAATAGGGCCAGAGACAGAGCCTGACATACCAACAAGCTGAAACGAAGAGTCTTGAGTTGGCGGTGGAAGAGAAGAGCACTATTTACCTTATGAGCTGAGTTCCTGGGAGGTATAAGAAGAGATAAAGGAGGAGAGAGAAGGAGGAGCTGCAGAATGGACGCACTTGGAGGCCAATAGGAGAAGTGTAAACTCTACGCAGATTCAGATATGGAATCAATGAAGTGACTTGAGACAAGGGGATATGTGAGTGTAGCGACACCAGCGGAAGATTACTGTAATTCAGTATAAGTGGGCCTACTCACAGTTTTCTTGCGACTTCTAGATTAATTCAAAATGCTAATGCTCTTCTGATTCTGAAGAGTAGGTACTGCGATCATATTGCTCCTTTGCTATTTGATTTACACTGGTTTCTCATTCAGTATTGCACACAATTGAAATTGTTTATATTAGTCTTCAAGGATTTGTGTTTACTGTAGAATACATGTCCAATTCGCAAGCAGCCCTTCCTCACATCAGCTCCACCATGCTATAGATTAGAACATCCAGTCGTATGTGGAATTTGCTTGGTGGCCACATAATTTTTTGTCTTTTCGGTTCTTGGTCCTGAACTTTGGAATAAACATCCGCTCCTCCCAGTTTCATCAGGAATGCAATTTGTTGACATTTCATACGAAATTAGAAACATGGTGCCTGATATTCAAAAAGGCTGATATTAAAATACCATGGCTGTCAGCCTTGACACTTAAATATCGGCAGGATATTCAACAGCAGTATCCAGATAGGCGGTGTAACTGAATACCAGGACTGAACAGCGCTAGGCAGATAAGTGCCCACACGTGTTTGGGCAACATGATACTGTATTTAGCTGGCACTTATCTGGATTGCCACTTAGGCCTGCTTTTCATGCCACCCAAATTGGCTGGATAGGTGCCGGATGAATATTGTGCTGACTGGATAAGTGCTGATATTCTCCAGATAGTGCTGAAATGCTCTCACACCACCCACAGACTGCCCCGGAACTAACTGGATAGTGCTGGGGAGGTCTGTGGATCTATTCAGTGGCCCTATCCCGACAGAGTCGCTGAATATTGTGGTCAGCTGTTGGCTGACCAGCTAAGGGTTCTTTATATTGGCTTCATATATTTTTTAGTTTAGCTTGCCCTGGAATATAATATACAGTATTGGATTGTATGTCTTAAAGTAATGGAGGTTTCATTTGTGACACTATGGGGGTCATTTCAGAAGCCCTATTGTGCTTTGGATGTCCAAAAACAGGCTTAGAGACATTTCCAGAACCATTTTAAAGTCCATTCTGGGACGTTTCCAGCACGAGGATGTCCAAGTCTGAAGGGGGAATGAGGAAGGCATGGAAGGGGTGTTCCCAAGTCTGAAGAGAGAATGAGGAAGGCATGGAAGGGGCATTCCCAAATCTGAATGGAGAATGGAAACGGCATGGCGGGGATGTTTCCAGGGCTCTGGACATCCCTATCTAATCTCAGAAATGTCAGGAACATCCATTGTCACGTCTAACTTTAGACATGCTCCAAGCACCTAAAAAATGCTAGTTTTAACAAAAAAAACATCCAGAAAACATAGAAATAAAAAAAGCACTCTATCTTCCCCAGTATTCCCCCCAACTTCAAAAACAAAATCAGAGAAATTTGAGCCCGGACTGCCTGATTTCTAATCCACTACTTGAACCATTAGGTTGTTCTAACGACATTTTGCCTCATCCAGTCTAATACTGGTCACCTCCAGGTCCAGCAAGTAGACATCCAATAGCTCTCCCAGATTAACATACTTTCTAAGAAAGATCCAAAAACCAACACTTTATAGCCCTGCTCACCACCAGCAGGGAGGTCTATCTCTGGGGTTCCCCTGTATGTTAGGGTAAGTAACCAATAGTCCAAAAGTCCACATCTGTTGGGATCTCTTCTTACACTAGGGTCTGCCCCCCCCCCCCTTCTGGGAAACTATCCCCTCCTTGGTTCCAAAGTAGCCCTATCCTGGGTCCTTTGTATCAACACAAATGTGAATAATATTCAAATTAGGTCAGGAATATGTAAATGACATCTTCCCAATATCCTTCAGTTTAGCCCAGAGCTACTCAATTCCAGTCCTGGTGGCCCGCAACCCTGCAGGTTTTTGGGATATCCCTAATGATATGCATGAGATATATATGCATTAGAGATAGACTGCCAACCTGACTGGTGTTTGGCCCTCCAGGGCTGGATTTGGAGACCCCTGCCTTACACCTCTATCATTTAAGATTGTGAGTGGGCAAGGTGCAGATGTCCAAGACATCAAAAGGGTAGATAGAATGTGTCACATTCCTCCTAGATTCTCAACACCACCAAAAAGTTGTCTAATAGACAATATTTTGGTGGTGGTGAGAAGCAAAGAGGAATGTGACAAATTCTAACCTCTTTGATGTCTTGGACATCTGGACCTTGCCCACTTACAATCTTAAATGACAGAGGTGTAAGGCAGGGGTCTTCAAATCCAGCCCTGGAGGGCCAAACACCAGTCAGGTTGGCTGGCTATCTCTAATGCATATATATCTCATGCATATCATTAGGGATATCCCAAAAACCTGCAGGGTTGCGGGCCACCAGGACTGGAATTGAGTAGCTCTGCTCTATAGACGTCCATATCGGGCACGTCAATGTTTGTGAAATCACGTCTGCACCTAGACGTGCCTGTTTTTTATTTCAGATGTTCTGGCTTAGTCGTTTCAGATCCTCCTCTATTTTATCAATAATAATAATTTGTTTTACTATATTCTTTTAAACTTTTTGACAAAGTTATTTATGCATTTTGTAAACCTCTTTGAAGGGTGATGAGTACAATGGCATATAAAAGATGCAGAAATCAATAGATAAAATAGAAAAAGAATGAGAGAACTGACAGGTGAGAGAAAAGAGACTGCCATATTTGATTGATAGTGATAAATTGCATCAATGTCATATAATAGAATTTTAGCTCCTTGACAGAGTTTACCTTGGTGTCCTGCTTTGTTCTCTGGACTGAATCCACCTAATACTGCAATAAATAGTTCACAGTTAACAGAATAGTTTCTGCTTAACCTTCCTATTTGTCTTTTTATCTCATTACTGCTAGTATACAAATGCGAGAGAGCTAAGGCTGACAGAATGTCTATGAGTCTCCACCTAACCAGGATCCTTTTATTCACCTCTCTACCTCAGCAAAGAACAGCATGTATCTTTGGCTCAGAATGAATATGTTTCCTTGCAGCTCATTCTAATTACGTCACTTTCTATTCGCTGTGAATTCTGCTCTTGCCCTGAATGTGTTTCTCATTTTCTACCTGCTTTTAGCCAAAGATGAAACAGATAAGATAAAGGGGGAAGGAGGCAGAGATTCAACAAATTGTGGTTCAAGTTGAACAGGCCAGAAAGTCAGAGTCACTCTCCCAGAACCACAGAGAAATTAGTCTGGAAAATATATTTGATTGAATTATCTTTGACTGCTCTCATGCAGGTTTCGCTTGACTAAGGATTGGACTTTGCAAATGGTAGTGACAGAGGAATGCAGAAAGGAATCCCTTCAAGGACAAATATCCCATGGATAGGATCAGTGAGTAGAGATCCCCACATTTTAAGGCTGCCTTTAAATCTTAACCTAAGGTTACTAAGGGGTATGTTTACTAAACTGCGTTAGTGCGATTCGCATTAGGAGCCACGGTAGAGACAGAAACCCCAAATAAGGACATGGACGATACATCGTTTCCGAGAACGCGCCGAGAACGCGCGTTACAAGGCGCCATAAACGAACGAGCGCTATAGGGCACGTTACCACGCGTTAATCTTAAGAAGGCGCGCAGGCAAACAGGCACAGTAACAGAGCTGTAGCACAATGGTTACAACACTGACTAATGGTACAGGGGTCATGGGTTCGATTCCCCAGTGGGCCTAATATATAAGGCTGGCTGAGGCAGCACCCTTTACATTTAAGTAGTGATTGTTGAGGCATGTGATGTGTATTTTAATTAGTGCTGCCAGCAAACACACCCTCACTTTGCCATAACCTAAGGTGTCGCATAAGGCACTCCATAGGGCACATTATAAAGTGTACTGTCTGCCAAGGCACCCTATAATGTCCCCTATAGGACACCTTATAAGGCTGTGAACAAAGCCCTGGCTGGCTGAAGAAGAACTGCACGTCACCACACAAACTGTCTGCTGTGGTTACCAGGATAGGGGTAACCCACCTGTACCCATGATGCACTGCACATGCAAATCAGCAGACGAGAGATGGGCACAAGATTGGGTATGCATCCCCACAGCACCTCGGCCTTGTAGGGGGAACAGACCGTGTGTGGCACTGCCACAGAGTAGCCACAGACAGTCACATTGTGTGGGTACTGTGCCCACCCTGAGGTTGAGGTGGGGCGCCCAGCACCAGGTCTACAGCACCTTTCATGGCTGAAATACGCCATGCTGCAGGTCCCCATCAGTGTGTGATAGGTAGTTCAGTTAGACACACCTAGGATACATCTGTGTTCTGCTGTATGTCTCGGTCATGTCTAGTCCCTATGGGTGATGCTGCACCCAGAATAGTGCATATCCTCTGTTGGTGCCATCGTTACCTGCTGGAGGTGGAGGGGGGAGGTGTATGGACCCATAGGCAGATTATGTACCACCACACAACCCACCCTCTGGGGCTCAGGGTGGGAAACAGGATCACTCACCAATAGATCCAGAGTCTACCTCCCTGCAATGGCAGCAGTAGAGGAGACCAGCAACCCCAGTCCTGCTGGGGAACAGACAGAGCAGTACACATCCCTAACGCAATAGCAGACAGATGGTAGGCCTGGAAATGCTCAGCTGCCCCCCACCATTATCTGACATTCTCCAGTAGCTGCACCCTGCAAGGTGTTCCAGCAAGACACATACTAGCTGCAGACAGTCCACCAGCTAGTCCATAGTGCATGGTCCTGGAGGAGATGCATGTACCTAAAACTGGGATGTCAGCATACACACCAAGCAAATAAGCCAGTGATTGGGTCCCAAAAGGAAACCCATAAATATCACATGAGAAAAATGCTATACAGCACTATGGGGGAACCTAGCCATGCCATGGTCACTGCTCAGTCAGGGTGAGAGTGACCTCCCAACAGGACATGCTATGGCCACCCTGTCCGTGCAGGTGGTGGCCAAGCACTACAATGTCCGAGCCATTGCCCTATGCCGTGTGCAGTTGCATCCAGGCCAATACTGGCAACAGTGCTAGCAGTGTGGGCTGTGGAGGGTGTTGGCAGCCACCACACACTGGATAGACAGACACACACTTCCCACACCTATGCCAGCATTGTGCAACTATAGAGGTGTTGGGCAGCCCAGGCCACCATACCAGTCCTGGGCACAGTGCAGGCATGACTATGGTACGCAATACTGTAGGAGTCACTCCCCAGGTTGGTAAACACTGTCAGACAAAGACCTGTAGCACACCCCAATTACATCAGAAAGGTTGCTATGATGCAGCTCACTCAGAAAAGTGTACTTAACCTAGGAATTGCTATCTGCCAGTACTCATAGCAACCTCTTTAAAGATGTGTACCATATTCCCAGGTTTAGGGTGGCATTACTAAGGTATGCAAGTGCTAGTATTGGGAGATGCACGCAGAGCCCAATGTCCTGCCTCTCCAGGAGGCTTTGGATAATGGGGCCTGTGGGTGCGGCTGTGTCTGCACCTGTTGGCTGCTGCTTTACGGCAGAGGTTCCCAACTCCAGTCCTGCGGTGCCAAACACTGTTCGTGTTTTCATGCTGTCCCTCATGAATATGCATGAGATACATCTGCATACCATGGGGGTGGCGCATAGAAATGCAGCACAGGCATCTTTATCAGAGGCAGCATGGAACCGGAATGGTGTTTGGCCCTCCAGGACTGCATTTGGGAGGCTCTGCTCTAGGTAATGTGCATGTTTATGGTGTCTGTGCTCTGTAGGGTAAAATGTAGGTGTCTTGGGCATGTTTACGTCATCTGCAATAAAGGTGCTGTCTGTATTAGCATGTTGTAGTAGTGGGTAAAATATGGGGACTGGGTTGGCGGGAACCACAGCTGGGACTTGAACCTGTGATCCTCTGCTTCTGAATATACTGGCTTTGTGCACTGCAACACCTTGTTGTCACAGAGTCAGTACATTCCTTGGTGATACCATGACTGTTCGTCAGACAGGGCCCATCTGTTGCAATACACGGCACCCACCTACACAGGGCTAGGCCACGGTCTGCTCTGGTCAGCTGCCACTGCCCCCTCTACCACCAGTATCCCTCAGCCACCATGCTGACATGCCCTTGTGCTGGTGGTGCGCAGTCTCAGGCCATCCAGTGTGCAGGTAGGCGGCTGCCTATGGTGCGGGTTCTGGGGTAGGGGTGCCTGCATAGGTGTCCACGCTTCCCCCCAGCACCGCCTGCCAATGTTCTGTGCCCTTGGGGGTAGCTGCTGGTTACTATCCCCTGTGACACTTTGGGAAACAGTCGTGCCCATGCTGGGCCTTCAGCAGTTGCTGTCTGGCTGCTCTGCTGCTTCAGCATTCGTATGGGCCACCTAGGCATCGCCCTAGTCCGCACTGTGGCCCAGCTGCACCACAGCATGTGCCGCCTGCGGCCCTGTGTATCCCCTTCTCCAGCATCTGTCCAGTTGCCGTTCCGACATGCCCGCCCTGATGTTGCGGGACATGTGCATGCCATAGGAACCCTGTCCGATGGTGGGGAAAACCCTGAGCAGCGCTATTTCATTGTGGGCTCATTCACCTTGTATGGGGACGGATTATATTCCCTTCCACGATTTATATATGTTCTATGGAGCTTACTCGGGGGGGGGGGAGGGGTTGATGTTTCTCATTGCTACCACTATTGGCCAGCTTGGTTATGGTTTTTTTCCAGTTTGTTGGGGTCATTTTCAGTGTTTATGTGCCCTTTTGTTCTGTGCACATGTATCACACTTATTACATTTTTTTAGGTTTCCCTGCCTGGGATGTACATTGCTGACACTGAAATCGTTTCTCTCCCCTGTAATGTGCATTTACCGGCAGGTTTTCATTCGCGTTGGAATTGAGCTCTTCAGATCAGCGCGTTAGTGTGAAGGGAGCCTCTCCCCGCCCACTCTCCGCCCATTGACCCCTTCTCTCCGCCCTCTCTCCATCTTCTGCGGTGTTTTACCACGCCGTGGGAGTTTACGATCGTTAACTACGGTTAACGCGCGTTATGTAACTTTAATGATCATAAGCGCAGCATATCGCGCGTTATGCTGCGCTTACGATCGTTAACGTTACATAACATGCGTTATTCACGATTACCGCAGTTTAGTAAACATACCCCTAAATGTCCCCTGCTTTTAGAGTTGTGTCCCCAGCTCACACCTGTTTGGCAACGTCCTGTCGCCGATTCCAGCAATGGCGACAGAGAGCGTAGTAAAAAAAATGAATTTAGTGATTGGAATATGTCCGTTTTTACAATTTACATCCACTGTCTTTATATTTTGCACAGTATAGGGGAAATGAACCACTCTTTCTATTTCTCTGTTGATTTCTCTGATTGGAAGTAAAATTTTGCTGTCATGGGATAGATGGGGGTGGGGGGGAGGGAGGCAAATTAATGACTTCTCTCTTTAACACCTCGTTCTTCAAACCTGGATCCAAGGTGTCCCTTTCTCTCCTCTCTGCCCCCAAACACTTCAGATAAGTGTCCCACATTTGCCTGCAAAAAATCCGGTAACCTTATCGTAACCCCATATTCTTCTGTTTTAACCATTTCCATAATAAATGAAATCTCCTAAGTCTTGTAATTGTTTTGCTTGTCTCTCTCGATTAGATTGTAAGCTCCCTGGTGCAAGGACCGTCCTTTAGGTGGATGTATACAGAACTGTGCATCCCTGGTAGCACTATACGTAGAAATGATAAATAGTAGTAGGAGGAGGAGGAGTGAATTTTGCACACGTTGAAGACAATTTTATTAGGATGACTGTAAAGCAAGTTCTTTCATACCCAGGGAGGAGGGGTTATGTCTTCCTCACCCCATCACCGAAGACAGCTGGGGAACTGTCCTTAGGACCCACAAGGGTAAGAATGATGATAAAACAATAATCGGGCTACTGAAAATAGTTAACATAGTCCATAGGATTATTAGATAAGGGATACTGAGGTGGATGATTTATTATTTTTAATATAAGGCATCTCCATTTCTGCCTTCTCCTGTTGTATTTTCTACATTTGTCATGTTCTATAAAACTAGAACAAGGGAATTCTTCTGAATTTATTATCTTTGTTTGACTTACAGCTGTACAGTGCGTACTAAACATTTCACAGATCTCAGAGGGCTTTGACAAAAGCCATGCTGATTAATACTCTATCTGTTTCAAATTCCATTTGATGCTTAAAAAGTAAGAGCAAAGATCCCATGGCGGGACATAGCACCCAAGGAATAGAGTAGAGAAACAAAAAAGATCGGAGACTGGTAGTAATGCAGATGGAAAGGAGCTTATAAGATGCAGTCATGTAAAAACAAAAAGCTGTTATCCATTTTTGTCTGGGAGAAAAAAAAAACACTCGACCTCTTGCAGCTTCTCTGTGATGTCAAGAGGTTGCAGTCGAGTTAGCTGAAGGCAATCTTTCATATTCTTAGGACCTATATTTGGGGACAATGTGCTAGACTGTAGCTCAGGGGATACCATCTAGACAGTCAAGATGGCAGCCCTTTTGAGATCTGGGAAGCCGTTTCTAGGGCTTCCAATGGGAAAGAAAGCACTTTCTTAATTTGTAGAGTTTGACTGACTACCTACTATTAGACTTCAGAAATATGATGATTTCATGGATTTTGCAACTCTGATTGGTATTGTAGAAGATGAAGCCAGGAACACAGGAAGCCATTTTCATCTTCCATTTTTCACTGTGAGGGCATAGTACGAGTATTTATTTGTCTTGTTGAACAGATGAAAAGCATTGTGGAATGGCAAACAAAAGGATCAACACTGCTGCACCTAATAGATTTAGGGAGTTATTCTAGAAGCTTTGTTCATAATTTTCACATAAAAAATCCAGCATTTGCATGTGAACATGGTATTCATGCATCAATAATATTTTTAGAAAGAGCTAGGTTGACATGTGGATGTCCTTATTACATAGAAATTACAAAGAGTATGTCGGGAACATAGTGAGGACTGGCCTGGGTGCATTGAAAATTTACATGTGCATTCCTTATTTCATTTAGTGGATGCACATGTAGGACAAAAATTATCTACATCAGGATTTACAGCATGTTAACATTTTTTAAAAATGTTCATTTCAGCCAGTTCTTGATAGGAAGGATTAAGGGAGTTATCAGGGCCGGAGCCACCATTAGGCAAACTAGGCATCTGCCTATTGCCAAGGCTGCCACCGCTCTCTGGGACCTGTAGCAGTGGCAATGGCCTCCAACAGCCCCTCAGTATTTATCTCAGAACTTCAGCACCACAGGGCTGTTTGCTTCTACCCCCTCTGATGCCCAATGCTAACTTCCTGTTGCCATCCCCATGCAAAACAGGAATTTGGCATTGGGCATTAGAGGGGTGGAAGCAAACAGCCATGTGGCATCAAAGTTTTAAGGTAAGCGCCGCCGAGTGGTTTGAGACCATTACAGCCACTGCGTTATCGCATCCATTCGTCTGATCATCAAGAACTCTCTCCTCAACCCAAACCTCCCCACTTCCTATAGGCCCATTGCAAGCCTGCCTTTCCTAGCAAAGGTCATTGAGAAGGTGGTACAAAACCAATTGCAAGACTATATCACCTCCCACACGCCACTCGATCTGCAGCAACATGGCTTCAGACCCAAGCATGGAGTAGAGACACTCCTAACAGCACTCACTGACAGACTCACAAAAGGCATGGACAAGCCACACCAAGGTTTCATCATGATATTCCTCAACATTGCCTCTGCATTTGACTCAGTCAATCACAACATTCTTATATCACAACTACAATCCCTGGGGCTAAAGAATACTACCTTGAGATGTTTTCACTCTTACCTTACAGGCAGACAACAGGTCAATCTGGGATCATTTAAGTCAAGACTCTGCAATTAACAGCAAGGAGTCCCGCAAGGCTCTGCCCTATCATCCTTGCTATTCAATTTATACCTTCAGTCTATTTGTCCAATCATCCAAGCCCATAACATATTTTATCAAATATATGCAGATGACATTATGTTATACACACAGTTCTCTATCTGATGCCCTTCCTACAACACATTATTAGCATGCTTCACAGTGGTCACCAGCTAGCTCTCCAAGCACAACCTCTTCATCAACTACAAGAAAACTGAGGTTTTTCACATCACAAGAGATCTAACTTTCCATCTTCCAACTTCTCTGATGATTCCTGGAACTCCTGAAGCCGTATTAGAAGTCAGAACTCAAGTATGGTACCTAGGCATACTCCTGGACCAGTGCCTTACCATGCAACCACACATTACCAACACATTAAGAATTGTATACCACAAAATGAAAACACAACAGCGGCTTTGTCTACTCCTAGACTCAGATGACTTCCTTACAGTATTTCAGAACTTGGTATTCCCACATATGGATTTTTGCAACATAATCTTACAAGGTACACCTGAATATGCTCTTCACACCTTCCAGCTGGCGCAAAACACTGCTGCCTGCATCCTACATGGTGCCTCCAGATTTGAACACATAACCCCAATTCTAAACCTACTTCCCTGGCTCCCCATAATTAGTCGAGCAGAAAGGCACAAAGTAGCATGCCTCATCCATTGGAAAAACTGTAAATACTACAACATCACTGTACGTGAAAAGCACCCTAAGAGAATTACAAAGAATGAAGAGGTTATGATCACCTGGGATATTCCCATTCCAACCAATAAGAAACTGGAGGAAACTCAACCTAGTGGTAAGGGAGAAAAACATCAGACGGGTATTGATAAAAGAAGTGTTGGTTCCGAGTGATTATTCTATGAATCACACGGAGATGCAGAAGATCCTGTGGTACCATGAAATGCAGGTAGAGACCAAATAAATGTGGTAGAAAGATGCAGAAATATTTCCCGTCATATTGTGGGCCACAAGCTTGATAAAAAAGAATTTCCAAGCACATCTTGACAAACTACCCATACATGTTACATCTTGCGAACTTCAAAAGGAAGCTCTCTTTGGCATGATGCAAGTACTACACCAAGCATTAGCAGTAAATATGAGACTGAGATCATACTCCACATACCTTGGCTTAGAAGTGAGGTTCACGACTGTCATAGTAAGCGCAAAACTAACCTATTTGGAGTTAAATTTTTAGCTGAGCAAAATGCAGAGCCATTTTAACCATCTTCAAGGTATCCAACAACATCAGAATACTTCAATCACTCCTGGCAGTTGTGTGTGTTGTTGTTGTTAAGTGCCGTCGAGTCGGAGTCGACTCATGGCGACCCTCTGGATAGCTATCCTAAATTGTGTTCGGTCTTCAGTCAGGCGGCTCATTGTTGACAGACTGGTACCCGTAGCTGCTGTTATTGTAGCAATCCATCTCATTGCTGGCCTTCCTCTTTTGCGTTGACCTTCTATCTTGCCAAACATGATGTCTTTCTCTAATGATCTCTCTCTTCGCATGATGTGTCCGAAGTATGAAAGTCGAAGTCTTGTCATCTGAGCTTCTAAAGAAAGCTTAGGTTTGATCTCTTCTAGTACCGACTGGTTTGTTCTTCGGGCAGTCCATGGTATACACAGTATTCGCCGCCAGCACCATAATTCAAAGGCATCAATTTTCTTCCTGTCTGTCTTTTTCACTGTCCAGCTTTCACATCCATATGATGTTATTGAAAATACCATGGCTTGAACAAGTCGAATCTTTGTATGGAGAGAGACATCTCTGCTCTTGAGAATCTTATCTAGATCTTTCATAGCCATTCTGCCAAGAGCAATGCGTCGTCTGATTTCTTGACTGCTTGTTGCTTCTTTATTGATAGTTGATCCAAGTAGGTTAAAGTTGTTCACGATTTCAATTTCTTCTCCTTCAACGATGAACCTGTTGATTATGCCAGTTGTCATGATCTTTGTCTTCTTTACATTAAGGTGCAGGCCCATTTTGAGACTATGTTCTTTGATTGTGAGAAGCAAATGTTTCAGATCATCTTCACTTTCAGCCAGTAATGTGGTATCATCAGCATAGCGAAGGTTGTTGATGAGTCTTCCACCAATCTTCACACCTCTGTTGTCTTCATACAGTCCTGCTTCTCTGATGATTTGTTCTGCATATAAATTAAACAGGTAGGGGGAAAGTATGCAGCCTTGTCTTACACCTTTGCTTATTTTAAACCATTCTGTTTCTCCTTGTTCCGTTCGAACTGTTGCTTCTTGATCAATGTACAGATTACGCAAGAGAACGATCAGGTGTTCTGGTATACCCATGCTTCTTAATGTGGCCCAGAGTTTCTCATGGTTTACACAGTCAAAAGCCTTGCTATAGTCGATAAAGCACAAATAGATATCCTTTTGGTATTCTTTAGTCTTTTCAAGGATCCATCTCACATCCGCAATGATGTCTCTCGTTCCTCGCCCTTTCCTGAACCCTGCTTGCACTTCAGGTAGTTCTTGTTCTAGGTATGGCTGTAGTCTCTTTTGAATAATCTTCAGTAGAATCTTGCTGGCATGTGGGATCAGAGCGATTGTGCGATAATTTCCACAGTCAGTTGGATCACCTTTCTTTAGTATTGGTATAAACACAGATCTTTTCCAGTCAGTTGGGCCATGATGTTGTCTTCCATATTTCTTGGCAGAGCCTTGTAAGTACGGTAACAGCTGCATCAGATTGCTGCAATACTTCTATGGGAATGCTATCAATGCCTGGTGCTTTGTTCTTTGATAAGGCTTTCAATGCTGCTTCAACTTCTTCTTTCATCACCAATGGTTCCTGATCATAAGGTATAGGTTGAAACGGCTGTTGGTCCACTTGATCTTTATCATATAAAAACTCTGTATATTCCTTCCACCTTTTCTTGATCTTCTCAGCATCATTCAACATAGAACCTTGAGCATCTTGTAACATTCCAATTCGAGGCTGGAACTTTTTCTTTAACTCTCGCAGCTTTAGGAAAGCCGATCTTGTTCTTCCTCTAATAGTTTCTGCTTCTATTTCCTTGCAAGTGTCATTGTAGTACTTTTCCTTGTCCTGTCTTGCTGCACGTTGGAAATCTCTGTTGAGTTCTGCGATTGTCTTTCTTTCTCTCCTTTGGCTTTAGCTTCTCTGCGTTTCTGGGCAATTTGACGAGTTTCTTCCGTCATCCATTTTGGCCGTTTTTGCTTTTTCACCTTTTGTAGAGACTTCTCACTTTCTTCCAGCACAACCTTCTTGATGTCATTCCATAACTCTTCCGGAGCTCTGTCATTTGTATCTAAGGCAGCAAATCGATTTTGCAGGCAGTCTTTTAAATTCCAGTGGTATATTCTCAAGGTCATATTTTGGTGCATTCATGAGTGGTTTGCTCTTTTTCAACTTTAGCTTGAGTTTGCATACTAGTAGTTGATGATCTGTACCACAGTCAGCTCCAGGTTTTGTCTTTGTTGATGTTACAGAGCTTTTCCATCGTTGACTTCCACAGATGTAGTCAATTTGATTTTTATACAATCCATTGGGTGAAGTCCATGTGTACAGTCGTCGCTTGTGTTGCTGAAAGAAGGTGTTTGAGATGAATAGATCATTTGTCTTGCAGAATTCTATCAATCTTTCTCCAGCTTCATTTCTGTTGCCAAGTCCATATTTTCCAACTACTTTGCCTTCTTCTTTGTTGCCACTTTTGCGTTCCAGTCACCCATGACTATCAGGATATCCTGTTTGCATGTTCTGTCAATTTCAGCTTGTACTTGTTCATAGAACTCTTCAATTTCATTCTCTTCTGCAGCTGTTGTTGGGGCATATACTTGAATTATAGTTGTGTTGATAGGCAATCCTCGTAGACGAATAGAGATTAAGCGTTCGCTGACTGCATTGTATTTCATTACAGTTCTTGCAAGTTTCTTCTTTATATAAATGCAACACCATTTCTTCTTTGTCTTTCATTTCCTGCATAGTAGACCATGTGATCATCTGATGCAAAGTTCCCGATGCCAGTCCATTTCAGTTCGCTGACACCCAACAGATCAAGATGAACACGTTCCATTTCATTCTTGACAACTTCCACTTCCCTGGTTCATGCTTCGTACGTTCCATGTTCCATGTGTAAGACATCTTTACAGCTTCTGACTCTCATTTCATGTGCAGCTACATCAGCAGTCAGACTTCCCGAAGGCTTTGATCCAACCACATCATAAATGCTGGCTTTACTCTGAAAAGTCTTCAGCTCTTCCCCAGTAGCTAGTTGAGTGCCTTCCGACCTGGGAGTCTCATCTTCCAGCACCATAGCACAATTTGTTTTGTTGTAACTATCCATTGGTTTTCATGGCAAGATACAGAAGTAGATTGCCGGGCCTTCCTTCCGCGCAGTTTAAGTTTGGTGTTGTTGCCGTTGTCACAGAAATGTGATCCTCCGCCGTCAACACTATCCCATTCTGCTGCTGCCCAGATGGGTGGTTTGTCTTCGTCTGGCACCTCAGCTGAGACCTGTCCATCTTGGGAGACCCTGCCAGTAGTTAAACTACCAATAGTTTAGCTCTCAGCATCACTGATGCACACAAGCCCTCACAGCACGACAAGCTGCAAACCAAGTGAAAGCAGTTGTGTGTAAGACTGGGAAATTACAGACCCAGGAGGATCCAAAATGGCGATTGAAGTGGTGTGTTGAGTGACACGGCATTTTTCATGGGGAAGAAGAGTAAGTCCAGAGGTGCCAAACAGCCTTCGGCACCCGTGGCTTCGACGCCCTTACTGCTAGTTGTAACGGGTCCTTTGGGCACTATTTTTTTACCCGTGCCACGGCAGTTGTCCGTAGAAGGGGAGAGAAGCTCGGCAGTGCAGCAGTCGGAGGTGTTAGCCTTGTTGTCTGCCTCAGGCGGAGATCTATCCTTGCCGGGCTCAGTCCGAGCCTCGAAGGTTCCTCAACAAAACTTTAGTGACTTGGGGAGCCAGGAGAAGGGCGTTGAGTCAGCGGACTCCGCCAGAAGGCAGGGCTTGGTCTTTGAATGTGGCCAGGGCTCTATGGTCCCCACAGTTTCGTAACTGAGTACCGAGGATTCAGCAGGAATGGCAGAAGGTGGCGAGGGGTTTGTGTCTGGCCAGTCGAATCCCGCCCCGTTGCCGGGCATGGTATTGGAGTCTTCAGCTTCAGTGGAAACTGTTCCTGCAGCGTCACTGGGAACCCGGAGGTGATAACATTGGAGGCTATCTGGGCTGCTATTATGCAGCTTTGGGAGGAGTTGGCACCGCGGATGAACAGCTTGGCGACCCAGGTTTCTACTAACATGGATATTATACAGGATAATGTTAAAATTTCTTCTCTTCAGACAGAGGTTTCTTACTCACTTAAAAATTCATCACTTAACAGTTCAATAACATCCATCACCAAAAAATAAAGATGGAATGAACTTATCTGTACTCAGCATAAATACACTGCTGATTGAAGAGTTCAGTAATTCAAGAATCCAAAGTGGCTGTATGCTCATATGTCCACACAGTCACAAGAACATCCTCTCTCAGATACCCCAACCTCGGCTACAGGTTTCATCAAATGGTTTCCTCAGGGATTTCTGAATAAGGCAAAAAAGAGGAATCAGCATGAATAGAGTCACTGCAGTACGCACTCAACTCCAGATTTCATTCTACGAAAAAACTTGGCGGACTGCTGCTCCTCAGTATCGCTCATGAGGAAACTGAATCCCCAAAGGGAGGAGCTACATCTTAAAGAAGCCGATGCCATTCCACTTCAGTCTTTAAATCATAAGAGCCACATGTCTGCTGGTTGAAAATAAATTCCTATTCATGTTGTGCCAAGCATCTTGAAAAATCCCTACCTCCCACAGAATCAACATATATTTGTTTTGCCAGTTTTTTCAATACTCACTGTTAACCATCTCATCCATAAGCCACTGTCCTGTGCTGCAACTATCAACCTCTCATCCTTCAGTTTCAGTTCACCTCTCCTTAACCATATATATATCCATTCTTGATCAGAAAACGGTTCCTGGAGTAACACTTTGTATTTTCCTCTGTATCTATGCATTTGCCACTTGTTTTTCCTTGTTCATTGATTTAATTCTTTGAAGAGTTTTTTCTCTTGTGCAAATTCTGCTACTTCCTTCCCTATGTATGATTGTGGATTCTTACTCATTCCTTCTAGCTATTGGAATGCTTGTCCAAGTTGATGATGGAGACAGATTCTGGACATTTACTTTCATATTTCAGCACTTTTTGCGTATTTGGATCCAGTGATGCAGTTAGGTAGGCCTGGTGGCCTATGATAATAAACTGTATGTGTAATTATTTTCTATGGGGTCTAGCCCTCCTTCAGCTCTCGGGATGTACAGTCTTGGCATACACAGCTTCTTGTAAATTACTTCATGGGCATGGAGTAGTTTTCTTGTTTGCACATCCAGTTTTTCAAGATCTTTAAGAAGCCAGTCCACAATTCCAAAGCTGAGCAACTGCCATCTGACTGATGGTTGTATCTTATTTTGTGATGCTAAAGCACTTTTCAATAATGATTGTAATCACCTGTAGTATGTTTTACTGATCTTTTCTCTCTGTAAATTCTGCTTGAGTGTTGTTTCTTCCACTATTCCGAGATACTTATATACGCCTTTCTATTCAAGGTCCTTGATGTCACAATCTTCAGCCAGGGAGATGTTTTCCATTTTGCTAAATTTTCCTCTAAAAAAAGTTGCCTTAGCACAGTTGCCTTGCTAATTGTTGGTCACTGTAACTGTAGAGCATCAGATTGTCTACAAATAATAAATGGGATGTTGTTTCTGGGTTGTTACCTTCTTTAGGTTTCAGGCTAAATCCGTAGCCCAAAGAGATGGAGAGAGTACTCATTGGATTAAGGGCCACACAAAACAGAAGGGGCGACAGGGAATATCCCTGAAATATTTCCCACTGGATCCTGATATTAGGAATGATATACTGACCATCTTCATATTTCAAAAAGAGTGTGGTTTGCCACATTGTCATGGTGAACTTAATCAAACCAGGATTTATTTTATACATTTCAAGGCAATTTATTATCCAAGTGAGGGTGTTTTCAAAAGCTTTCTTATAATCGATGCATGCTATACTGAGATTTCTGTTTTTCTTAGCACTGGCCACAATGGCCTTATTCAACATTAACTGGTCTTTGGTTCCATATGCTCCTCTCTTATTACCCTTTTGCTGTATTGCCTTGATGTTACTGGACTCAATATGAGCATATATTCTGTCTGCATCTATTGTAATGAACAGCTTATAGATTGTAGGTAGACAAGTTATTGGTTTGTAATTATTGGGAATGTTACTTGGGTATTCCTTTGGAAGGAGAAATGTTCTTCCTGTAGTGTCATTTGTGGTGTTAAGTCTGGATGCCTGAACAATTGATTTTTGCAGTTTGCCCAGTCTTGGTGATGCTAACTGTTGGAGCCAAAAGTTTGTTACTCCATCTGGACCAATGGAGCTTGTTAACCTGCTTTCCATCTCTTTCGTTGTTACAGCAGACCATTCCATATGTTTGATGTTTGCGTTTTCTAAATGTTCCTGTGTGCAGGGTAACCATTCTGCTTCGTGATTGTGTTTTATAGGATCCTCGTATAGTTTCCTCCAGAAGCTTTCTGTTTTGTTTTTGGTTGGTGATGCTTTTAAGGTATTACTGTTGTTTCCCATTTCCCTGTAGAATTGTTTTGTGTTCTCTCTAGATAGTTTATTTGCATATCTTTCTTTTCTGTTTTCTTCATATTTTTGTATTTTTTGCACTTCTGCTGATATTTCAGTTTATTGTTGGAACATATAAATTCCAGCTCTTCTTCTGTTAATGCAGCATACTTCAGCTTGATGTCTTGGATCTTTCTCAATATCCTTGATAATCATAATCTTTTTAGATACCCATCTATCAGGGATACCTCTGCATGCAGTGATTTTTTTCCTTCGATTGGCTTTTTTGAAGGAGGAATTGTTCTTGTTCTCTTTTTCTTCTGGCCCTGCACTTTAGTTGGTAGTATTCTTGCAATAATAATTTTAGCTGCACAACATTGTATTTGATTTATCTTGGTGATGTCAATAAATGGTCCCTTTATATTGGATATAGCTTTGTTCATCTCAATTATCATACTTCTAACCTTAGGTGTTAATTTAACTTGGGTAATTTTCCTTGCCTGGAACCCAGCGTATTCATCTTTTTCCATGTAGACTAAGGGGTATGTTTACTAAATGGTGGTAAGGGAGCATATGTTATGGAGAGTTAATGGCAACGAAAAGGGGTTTACCATGAGAAAAAGGCTTGGCATGTAGGAGGCATTCCGGTGTTAAGTGCTTTATGGACTATTTAATTGGCGGTAGTGTGGCATCGGGTATTAAGGTGTCAAGCAAGCACCTTAATGTATGAAAATGGTTATAACCCTAATGCTAGATAAAGGAGCAGAAAGGGAAGACAATCTGAGATGATGGATCTGCTAGACCAGTAGGCACCATATGCGGCAGCCAATAAAGTGGATGAGCATGTGGGAGGCTGGTGTACAGATGCACAGGGGGCGTCAAGGTAATATGACACAATGTCAGTGTGTGGCATAGGATGTAGAACATGTGTACCCGAGTGGAGTCAGAAGTGGCAGGATATGTGCAGCAACAGGAGGGTAGGGTAGGAGTGGCAACAAACAGATCAGGCACAAGAGAGGTGTGTGTGTGGAGCAAAATTGTGGGAGAGCACCAGTGTAGGCCATGGTATAGCAGCCTGCATGAGAGGACATGACTACACCCAGCCAACAGAGGTGGATGGATGGATTGAAGGACAGATGGCAGTGGAGGAGAGGGTCGTATGGGCTGATAGCACTGATGTACCATAGGTGCCAACCCCAACGTATCTGTACTGTGCATGAAAATATGTGGCTTTGCCACTTGGAAGTCCTTATACCAGACATGTTGGACTCACACCTATCTTAGCCACACAGACACCATACAACACCTTAGACAAATGTGCTGATAACAACTGCACAGGTGTTATCCATACTGGGCACATGGGGTACGTATGGACATGTGCTGAGATCTGCAGGTGGATATCCGAGGGGTAGGATGTGTCCACATGTACTGCAGAGATAGAAGGGAGCCAAAGCTGTACAGTAACAAACATGATGTCACACATAACTCATGTTTCCCAAGTAGGTTACAGATGTATGCATGTAACTGCCTATTAGTATACCGCTGAAGCAGTGCAGTCATGCCGGGTTACATCTTACCATCAATTACAAATGTCTGATGAAAACCACGGACTTGCAGTCAGCTGAGCCATTGGTGGGTTAAGTGACCTGTTCAAGGTCACAAGGAAGTGCTGTCAGTCCATGAAAGTTTTGGCTGACATAAAATGCAACAGTGACTCATTCCAAAACGTCACATAAGGAGTGTTAGTGGGCCTCAGACCGTGGTATCTTGGCCTCCCCCCCAAGCCATTGCCATTACCATTACAATCATGCTATGCATCCAAGCAGGGTCCTGACATCTGCAGGGGGAACATGTCAGACCCCCTGCAATGGTCTGTATCAGAAGCAATCAAGCCATACTCGCAGAAGGCCATGATGTGGAATAGCATGTTTGCTGACCCAAAGTGTGGCCAGAATGTATAACAAAGTAGAAGAATAAGTATCTGCAAGTCACAGTAGAACCAGGACAGTTAAAAGGCAGGGAAATGGCCTGAGTAGCACACAAGCCCAAAATGACAATGTGGGAAATGAACCTCTGTACCCTGCTTATGAAGGCAGTGTACTAATCAGTAGGCTACACCTCCACAGCAATGTTGGGATTCAAAGAGCCTACAGATCACTGCCTAGAGTACCTATTGTGTGTGCTGGTATATGTTAGCCCCTCTAGTACCCATGAGACACTGCACAGGCTGAACAACAGTCTGCAGCTGATTACCAATAGGAGAATGCACTGATCCATCACATCCACTCAGTAAGATGCACTGACAGTGGGTGTGGCATGCACATAACAGCTACAAACCATGATACTGGGCAGTTTTAGCAGTCACCCTGAAAGTGAGGATGGGCTTCAAGCACCTGGTCCCCAGAACTTACACTGCTAGAGATGGTCTCTGCCAGCTGTGCTGAAGGTCTGCATCACTGCCAGTGTGTAATGCTAGTTACCTGGTTTCCTGCACAATTGCAGCATGCTGTGTGTCAGTCACAGCTTTTCCCTGTGTCTGGGCTCTGTTGGACAGAAACTCTCCTAAAACAGTGCATGTTAGTCACCAGTGTGAAAAAGCTGATGCCGTATGCAGTGGGGCTGCTGCTACTGTCCTGCTATAACCACAGTGAATAGGCCAGGAACAACTGCTGTCCCAACCATTGAGGACTAACAATCCACCACAGCAAGCTCACTCATACTGCACCTGTTGCCTACCACTGGGCTGTTCCAGCTATGCACATACCAACTGTAGCCGGTCAGCACACAATGAATGCACACAGAGTGACCATGTGCATCCCAGCTTGGGATAAACAGCATGGACATCCAGCATGTGGGCTCAGTGATTGGGCTCCCGCAACAGAGATTACACCCACATTACTTGATTCAGATAGTATAAAGCACTATGTAGATACATAGCTGTGCCATGGTCACTGCTTGGTCAGAGTGAGAGTGACCTTTCAGCATGACATGCTGTGGACCCAGGCCATGCACGTGACAGATGGGCACAACAAAGTCTCAGTCATTGACCCTACTGCCGAGGCAGGCACATCCAGGCCAATCCACTCTGTTCCAGGCCATGCCCACAATCCTCTGCTCCTCATCATACACATTTGCACACTAACACTGGGAACAGCTTAGGCAATGCGAGGCACAGTGAAGTGCAGAAAGCCACATAACAATTGAGAGACATACACACACATAGGTCCACAGTTTTGGCAAATTGTTATTGTGACATGGCTCTTTGTGCTACAAAAGTGATCATGCATTGGCCACCTCTGCCCTGGCTACAGGCGTTATTAATGTGCTCTGTACATTACAAGTGCTATCACCACAGATGATATTAGCTTGCTCTTCTAGCTAGTCTTTCATTGTGCAATTCATGTGCTTGACATCTCGATGGGTGGAACAATGATGGACATAAGGTGGTGGGTGGCACCTGCAGGTCCTTTGCCTCAAAGGCCCAATAAAATAAACACACCCTTGCATACCATTGTTGATCCACAGGCTGGCCTAGAACCAATGACCCCCTCAGTTGCACACTCAGGCACTATGTGTTTGGAGCCACAAGGCAGCTGTGTGGTGTCTTTGGTGCAGGGGTATTAGGGGGGATATTGTCTGGTTGCATGGGGCAGGACTTGGGGTTTGTTGAAATGCACTTAGCTGTCTGCAGACTCTATGATATCCTTGTGCATTGGTGTTTGTGAGGTGTCTTAGCTGGATGTCTCAGGGGGTCTGTATATTGCACTGCCCTGCTATGCTGCTCATACATGTGACAGGCATATTTTAGTGATACGATGTGTCCAGTCACAGTGGCAGGCCATAGCACATGGACACACATATTCCAGGCCCTGGGTGTCTGATCATACCACACTCTGTATCCATTGGATGGTGTATGCTTGTGAATGAATCACATACCACTCACATATGTTCTCATGCACAATGAGTACTCTTGATTAATATGTGTCCAGGATGCTTGTGTCCAGCTGTGTACTGAGTTACGGAGGTGGCCCCGGTGCACTCAACATTGAAGGACATCATTTAGCATGTGAGGAAGCAAGGTGCATATGTTTTAGAACCATAAGGTTGGCCATTGGATTGTACTGTATTGCTGACTACGTGACCTGTTTACACACAAAGGCCACATACCCACTTTGTTGGCACATGTCCAACCATCCTAATCCGAGGCACAGGGTATCACCTTGGCACACAAGCCATGTGCCAGGCCTCACCACTGGTGGTAGGCAGCAGGCAACTCCAGCAATCCATGCAGGCATACACCCACTGATACCACAGTGCTGCCTGTTGGCATATTTTGGTGAGCTGTATGTGGTGAGTCACAACATGGCATTCCTGCTCCCCACCCCCAAGGCCTGTAGCCACAGATGCCACCACCTTACACCTCAGATGGTGGGGATGTGGATGTGCTCCAGTATCCATACTGCTGCCATGCTTGTCATCCCACTGACAGTGGCAAATGCTGCATTGCACCTCTTCCAGACCAAGTGAACACATATCACCCCATTTGCAGGATGTACCCACTGCACTGCAACACACACTCTCACACAGCAGTGCCATGGCAGCAAGGTGACATTGGGGGTGCCTGAACTCAGTTCTGACTGTGGAAGCATGTATGTGTGCTGCCACTGTCAATGCAGCATCATACCATGCATCATATATGTTCCCCCTAGGCAACTGCCTTGTCATACTCAAGGATCTTAGAAGCACAGAGCAGCACCTACATAGCAACTTCTTTACTACATAACAGTACTCAGTTGACACCTCCTTTGCCACATTGGCACCTTCAGCATAGTGGCCTTTCATAACAGGACACTATACCCTTTGCTGCTAGTGTACCACGGCTATCACAGTCTTGGGCTCCCCTGTATGTTCATCACATTGCAGACATTTAAATAGGCTCTCTCTGCTCATCAGACACCCTTTCTGTGATGTTTCACATGGCGGTAAGGTTACAGGCATTAAGGGGCTCTAGGGAGTGTTAGTGCAACAGGCGTTAAAAGTACAAACACACTGTTACCACCCACTCTCTGCCCCTTGATGCCCATTCTCTGCCTCTTGTTCCCTTTATGCTGCAGGAACCTTTTATGCTCAAAAATCATCATTTTTGCAGTGTTAAGGGGCCAAGTGTGCCATTACCATGCATTAATGGCACATTTGATCTCTTACTGCCATTTTGTAAAAATACGCCTAAGAGTTCGATCTTGAATTCCTCCACCTCTGGGTCTTTCTCCTCCCTTTCAGTTGATTTGCTGACCTGTCCTGTAGTTACCTCACTCTTCTGCAGTTCCAGATGTCCAAGCTCCATCTACTCCTCAGCTGCTCTTTCTATTTCTGTGTATTCCTTTCTTCTGGTACTTTCATCCAGGTTGCCTCCTCCTCCCTGTGTTTCTCTTCCCATGGAAGCCCTTAGTTGCTCCAAGATGTTATCATCCACATATTTCTTTGTTTGGATCTGTGAAATTAAAGATCTTAAATTTGCATCCATTGCTTTTTGCAGTTTTTCTTGTGGAGGTTTTCCTCTTTCTTCCAGTTTTTGGCAGATTCTCTTTGTATACCTTCTTGATTTAAATATAGAGTGTGTAGCATACAAGTAGCAGTACATTATCTAGTTCCTCACTTTGAGGATGCAGCTTTGCTCATGCGCAATGTCGAGGAACTGCAGTCAGCCATATTTTTTGGTAGAATGAAATCTGGAGTTGAGTGCGTACTGCAGTGACACTGTTCATACTGATTCCTCTTTTTTCCCTTATTCAGAAATCCCTGATGAAACCATTTGGTGAAACCTGTGGCCAAGGTTGGGATATTCGAGAGAGATGTTCTTGTGACTGTGTGGACATATGAGCGTATGGCTGCTTTGGAGTATTGATTTACTGAACTCCTCAACTAGCAGTGTATTTATGCTGAGTACAGATAAGTTAGAAATATAGAAACATGACAGTAGAAAAAGACCACATGGCCTATCTAGTCTGTCCTTCCATATCAACAACTATAACAGCCCCCTTTTTTCCTTTAGAAGTCCTCTGTGTTTGTCCCGTGCTTTTTAAAATTCAGATACTGTCCCCATCTCTACCACCTCCACTGGGAGACTATTCCATGGATCTATCGTTCTTTCCATAAAAAAATATTTCCTCATATCACTCCTGAATCTATCTCCTTTCACCCTCATCCTATATCCCCTTGTAGCAGAGTTTGCTTTCAATAAAAAAAAGGTTCTCTCCCTGTGTATTTATGCCATGGAGCAATTTAAATGTCTCAATCATATCACCTCTATCCCGCCTTTCCTCTAAGGTGTACATATTAAGATCTCTAGGTCTGTCCTCATATGCTTTATAATGAAGACCACTAACCATTTTAGTAGCCACCCTCTGTATGGGCTCCAGCCTGTTTATATCCTTTTGAAGGTGTGGTCTCCAGAATTGCACACAGTACTCCAAATGAGGTCACACTACCACCTCCTTTCTTCTGCTGGCCATTCCTCTCTCTGTGCACCCAAGCATCCTTCTAGCTTTGGCTGTCACCTTTTCTACCTGTTTAGCTATTTTAAGATCATCAGACACAACCACGCCTAGGTCCCGCTCTTCTTTTGTGGACAAAAGTACTTCACCCCTATACTATATCGCCCCCTTGGATTGCTGTGGCCCAAATGCGTGACCTTGCATTTTTTAACATTAAATCTCAGCTGCCAAATTCTAGACCATTTTTCAAGCTTAGCTAGAACCCTCCTCATATTATCTGCACCTTCCTGGGTGTCTACTCTATTGCAGATTTTGTTATCATCCACAAAGAGGCAAACCTTACCTGGCAGCCCTTCCACAATATCACTAACAAAAGATGTTAAAAAAACAAGTTCCTTCAATCCTTATTTTTCGGTGATGGATGCTATTGAGAAAGAAAGAAAAAAGTGGAAGATGGATCCTCCGCAGCAATCCAATGCAGCCCAGAAAGATGCAGAGTGGAGCACGGCCACACCAACAGTTATTGCAATCATGTAATTTTATTCTGCAAAAACCTTATGGTTCAAAAGACTTGACTTGACCACGTTTTGGCTGTGAAGCCTATATCAGGGGTCTGAAAGGTACAGAAATAAAAATTGTAACATAAAAATGAAAACTAATAATAAATAATAAGTAGTAATTAATAAAAACATAATACATATAAAATTAAAATTAAAATATAAAGTGCAAACGGCACATACAAACATAAATATTTTTAAGGCGTAGAACTAAATGTCAAGGGAAGAATATCATACAATTACCAGCATGGGATAGGAAAATGATTTCTTCCACTTATCTTTCCAAATGAGGAAGTCTCACTATGCAATACCCTACAACAGTTAAAAAGCAAACTTGGTGATAAAATACAACCTTATTTATACATAAAAAGGTCTGCCTCAGGAGGTATAAAAGACATACAAATGAACATAATAAACGGCACAAATAACATAAGAATTTATCTCCTACCAGTCTTAGGAATTCTGCTCAATGCACAAAATAACCTGTAATGAATAAGAGGCCAATGTAAAAAAGGGGGAATATAAAAATAAAAGGAAAAGGGAATAAGCAGAAGATTAGTTAATCATTTTTGCAGCACTCAATTTACCTCGAAACGGGCCTTCTCGCTATTTTCTCCCAGCATCTGGAACAATCTCCCTGACAACATACGTGCTATAGCAGATCTTAAGGAGTTTTGTAAGGATCTTAAAACCCATCTCTTCAAGGAATAATTCAATAGGAAAACATGAAACTATCATCTCTCCCTCTCCTCACTGTAGTGTGCCCTCCCCTTCCACTGCCCTCCCTCTTAACTCCCAAAACATACAGATTCCTTTGCCCCTTCACTGTAAGAATTTTAAAGTTCAATGTATAATATAATTTTATAGTCTTCCAAGTTCAGACCCCATGTTCCATGTATCTATTTGTTGATCAGTTTATTGTAAAATGCTTTGACCGTGAGATAAAGCAGTATATACAAGTGGAGGCCAATTCCAAAATCATGCATGTCCAGGCAATGGGCACGTCCAAATGGAAATGGGCAGAAATGGAGCCCAATTCTGCACATGTGGGGATATTCGCAGCTGCGTGCACAGAATTGGCACATAGATGTCCTAGGTGCCACATGCACACAATGCAATGTTATGTTGTTGTTAAGTGCCGTCGAGTCGGAGTCAACTCATGGCGACCCTCTGGATAGCTATCCTAAATTGTGTTCGGTCTTCAGTCAGGCGGCTCATTGTTGACAGACTGGTACCCGTAGCTGCTGTTATTGTAGCGATCCATCTCATTGCTGTCCTTCCTCTTTTCCGTTAACCTTCTATCTTGCCAAGCATGATGTCTTTCTCTAATGATCTCTCTCTTCGCATGATGTGTCCGAAGTATGAAAGTCGAAGTCTTGTCATCTGAGCTTCTAAAGAAAGCTTAGGTTTGATCTCCTCTAGTACCGACTGGTTTGTTCTTCGGGCAGTCCATGGTATACACAGTATTCGCCGCCAGCACCATAATTCAAAGGCATCAATTTTCTTCCTGTCTGTCTTTTTCACTGTCCAGCTTTCACATCCATATGATGTTATTGAAAATACCATGGCTTGAACAAGTCGAATCTTTGTATGGAGAGAGATGTTATACGAAGACGGATATACGCTGACAATGGCTTTGTACTTTCCCGTGCTCACCATATTCCGAAAAGAAGTACATCTGTGAGCCTGCCCATCTGCCATATACCCGCAAATGGCCAAGCCCCCCTTTTAAAATGTGCAGGTATGAAGCTGCTGTGGGCATGGACAGTGCTTTTACGAGGCTGGATGACAATGAAAGTTGGCGATACTTATAGGTGAATGCAAGTTAGACAATAGAAACTAGTCTGTGGCATGCCCAGAACACTACAAAGCAATGGCAGTGCACAGTAATGTAGCAGGAAAACAGGTAGAGAGTGAAGCTACTGGCACAAGATGCCGTGCTGCACTACATACATGGCACTAGACGACCTCCCGATGTATGCTCCTTGTGAACATCTCAGGAACATGACTGCACAATGCTAAGCAAGGACATGATCCAGCAGAACAGGCCCCCCCCCATAGAGAACTACCCAAACACTTCCCCTGCACTACTAAAGGGCCATTGGAATGACAGCAGTCAGCGGAGCAAGCACCACACAGACATGCCCAGAGACACCATCGTTGCCCCCTACAGCAGTGCACATTTGTAGAGACCAGTGCTAACGTACTTGGGAATGGCATACTGTGATTGGCACTTGTGACAGGGAAGTGTCTGGACAGGGAAGTAATTGTGGAACCGTCCTGCTGAATCCTGCCTGTATGCACTGGCACCTGGTGATGCTGCAGAAAGCCCTATACCTGCCAGGCATATCTGCCCCCCACCGAGTATGTGGATGAGCACTCTAAACCTCCCTCCCCATGCAACTCTCCACCCACGCACACCCACTTGCAGTCCTACAGAAACAGCCATCTGCCAAAAGACTGCCCCGCACCAAATGTCGTAGCTGATGGAAAGGAAACCATAACAAGCAGTACTTTCAACCCAGCATCATACCTGCTCACTGCATTTCTATTTGGCTACTTACATATGTGATAACTACAATTGTGGACCTCAAAAAGAAAGAGA
The DNA here is from genome assembly GCA_033557465.1 of Ichthyophis bannanicus. NCBI lineage: Eukaryota > Metazoa > Chordata > Amphibia > Gymnophiona > Ichthyophiidae > Ichthyophis > Ichthyophis bannanicus. The sequence continues at coordinate 34,938,074 of CM066037.1, forward strand.
CCTGCAGTAGGCTCAATCAGCCCTTCCAGTATATCAACCTCAAGGGTCAAACCCATTATGCGCATTGAACATCACAGGCCCACATATGTAAACAACCGCAACAGTGACCTGTGCCCAAGATGTGTGCCATATAGCCACCAGCATAAGATATCCCCAATATAGTGTTCCGATAGGAATCACATATGCCCTTATCTGCATCAGGGGACTGTGCATATTGCATAGAGAATATTATAGAGATCCACTGTGTGGCGCGCAACGCTTCAGTTGGCTGGGTGCTGCACATTGCACCAATGGCTGGGCTTACATGTTCACATGTAGTGCTAGGACTCCGTCATCAGTATCATTTCCATGATATGGGCATTGTAGGGGAGCCATAGCTGTGCCCTTCTAGCTCACACAGCAAATGCCAGCATAACCGGATTGAGCACTTGTACTCTACTGCATACATTTGTGGTGGGTTATTTCTGCTGCTTTGACCTTCATCCTCCCTCTCCTCTGCTCCCTGTGGTTCTCCAAACTGCAGTCACACCAGCACATAGTGTAGGTTAGACATCCATTCATCACTATTGGTTGCATTGGGGTGAGGAGTAGTAATAGTTCTAAGTCCTACCTTTATTCCATGGTTTTGTAGGTATAAACTGGACGTCTGCGGGTCCGAGTGCAGACAGACACGGGTGTGGCCAGAATATGCTTTATACGTCTCTGTGGCTGGCCACACCAATGTTCTGCCCCTTCCTGCCCACGTTCTGTGATCCCTGTTTAAGTGCCGTGTACATGCGGGGAAGTGGAGGGTCGGAATACGGTTCTGTACGTTTTCGCAAGATGCATGTCCATCTTACACATACAGGCGGCTTATTTGTGGTTCAGAATGACCACCATAGCTAATAAATAAATAATTGACTGGTGATTAGTCACGTGGCAACTGCCCAGCACCATACATTTTGGAAGAATATGATTGCCTCGGATGAATTTGTTCACTTGCATTCTTAGGGCCTAATATTCAAAGGGCATTTACACAGTTTGCAGCCCAGTAAACTGTATAAATGCCCTAAATTGGGATAGTCAAAGACACTTACATGGTTAGTGCTGTTAAATATCCCTTTCAAAGCCCACTACATGCCCCAATGCTCTGCGGTTAGCACTGTGGCGTGTTGGTGTTCCGGAGCAGAGTGGAGGTGGAGATTGCCGCTACTCGGTTAGTGATCCATGGCTAAAACTAGGCCAGATTTTGGCTCACCTAGTTTTAGCTGCAGAAGCTAACTGGGTATTGCTGCTCTCCGGTTAGCCTCGGTGGCTCCAGGGTATGTGCGGTGACACCAGATATCCAATACCATCACCAAAGCATTGAATATCTAATGTGAAGTGTCGGCCATAGTGGCACATAGCCTGCCCAATACAGTATCGGACCCTTACTTCCTAAACTTCATCCAACCAATACTATGGTCCTCTAGAGCCTGAAGATCAGTTTGGAACAAGTCTAGTGAAACCTGTATGAGACTACTGGTGAAATGCTGATTAACATATATTGATGCTTTCATTTGTTTTCTGGGGTCAGACACCATTGTATCTTTATATAAAATTTAGATCACTTTCACAAATTAGATTGCATGTCTGAAGGAGAAAGTCTAAGATTGGAGATAGATTCGTTCTTTGAGTCAGAAAATACAGTCTTCCAGAATTCTCTAAGGTGTCTCGAGAGGCAGAAATTATTTCTTGCAATGAATCAACCAAAATCCCCCTGAGTTACAGGGGCATTCTGACTGACTGTGGTTTTAGTTATAAGCCCACATAACGTCCCTCCTTATTGCCTCTTTTACTTTCTTTCTGTCATTATTTTGTCATCACTCCATTTGTGGATTGGATCATGTGGTCTCAGTAAATACTGACATCCTTTGTTATTTCTTTTCTGTTTTTATGGCTTTAGTTATGTGTGACATTTACATTTTCCTAAGCAAGTGTCTTAGTCTGCAGGAGTTTAATAATTTAATAAAAATAAAGCTAAAACAAAAAGATTGGAGGCAGGTAAGGTAGTGATATAACAAATCACCTTTAGATGCAGTGCACTAATAAGAAGGCAAAAAGCATAGCACCCATACTATAGCATCATGCTAATATAGTAAAACGCAGCTGTTTTCGTCCTTGGTGTGCATCAGTAGCGGAGCCATGTGCATGCACTGACACCCAACAGCTGCGGAACCCCAAGGGAACAGTAAAATGCAAGGTTTTGCTCTGGCATTCATATTACATTTTGAAACATTCAGTCAGTAAACCTGTGCATTTCCTTGGGATCCCCTTTGCCCTTGATAGATTTTAGGCCCCTCGTCAGGGTAGATATTGGAGGTTTCTCCTTTCTACACATGATTCCCATTTACTGCCTGGAATCCTCTGTTTGGTTTCTGCTATTTACCTTATCTCCTCCCCCCTAATGGACCCGTTAAGCACTGACTCCTTCTCACCAAGCTCCAGACCAGCAAACCTCTCTTTTCTCCTCCCAAAGAGCACTAGTTGGGCTCCAGTCTTCCTAAATGTTCTGCTGGGCTGACATTGAGTCACTTAAGGTGAGGGACACAGCGGTGAACTGTAAGGTTTCCAATACAAATCGATAACCTCCAGGAACAACCCCCCCCCCACACACACACACACCAATAAACTGCCTAAATTCTAGCTACGGGGCACCCTCCTGCAAGAGGCAAGAAGCTTGAAGGAATGAGTTTCCAATTCAAAAAGAGGTGAAGCAATCTTTCTATTACAAAAAACTAAATCTGAAAAGGAGAACCAGCTCACCAGTCCCTTAGGTAACTGCTAATCTTGATGAAAACCCCAAAGAGCTAAGACTGAGGCATCCAGCCTGCAGATCTAATGCAGGAAGGAAGGTAATTGAAACCTCCTTCTCTTAAGCTCTTACAACTCTTTTCTTGCTATTTTCCCTTTTCTATTGATTAAACTCTAGGCATCATTCACTAGAAAAAAATATCTGGAATGGTCCATGGTAGCCACCTCCTCTGTACATTTCTGCCTAGCATGTCTCCTTCTATAGGGAAATACAGTTTTGTAAACTACATTGATTTTTCTGAATATTCATGAATTACAACAATTATTCACAGCTTGTCTACACTGCCTGCAGTTTTCAAGGGTCAGTTCTGTATCTAGCATTTTAAAGATGTAAAGTTGGAAAACTAGAATTCTGTAAAGATCTTTATCCCTTCTCTGTATAAGCTGGAGCAAAGAGAATTTCCCAGGCAACTTGTAAGAGAGGGTCATGTGCATGATAAAGCGGAAGGACAATTGCTTTCCTATGTCAGGCCCTGGAGAATGCATGCCTTTGGTTTTGGAAGGCTGCAAATTGAACCCAGATTTTAGAGGGGGTTGTAAGTGTTCACCTCCATGTTACCGTGGAACACCCACTAAGCCACATACTATTATAATTAAAACAGGTCTTGTTCAAATTGCAAAGATTTAAACAGTTGTAGGGACCTTGAGAAGAATTAAGAACTTAACACTAAGACAATGAATGTCAACTGAAAAACACGTCATTTGGTAGCTAGCTTGATGAAATTAAACATATTAAGAAATGATGAAATGTAGGAAACTGAATTAGCACTAACATATAAAGTATGCACATTCACATCAACGCGCTTAATATTATGCCAGCTGGTATTTGATAAGAGGCCATTAACGTGGGTAACCATTCTAGTCACCTTACTGGGCAGACTAGATGGACCATGCTGGTCTTTATCTGCCATCATAAACTATGTTATTACTATGATACTTAGGGGATCCTTTACTAAAGGGCAGTAGCTGGCAGTGCGTGTTCTCTCACATGCTGAATGTGCAGTGAGACGTGCTTTGCCAGCTAATGCAGGGCCGTGACAGCATGGGACAATTCCCGCACCAACTGTATAGCCCATGTTAAAGTTGCGAACAGGCGGGTTAAAGGAGGAGAGTGGGCATGGGGAGCTCAGCGCAGTTAGTGCTGTGCTCACGTGCTACCTGCATTAGCACAGGATCAAGTAACCTGTGAGACAGTCAGTTGGACCATTAGATGATAGAGAGGTAAAGGGGGCACTATGTGAAGACAAGGCCATAGCGGAGAGACCGAATGGATTCTTTGCTTCAGTCTTTACTGAAGAAAATGTAGGGAATTTACCTGTGCCTGATATGGTATATAAAGGTGATGTATAGGAAGAACTGGAAGAAATATTGATAAACTTGGAGGATGTATTACAACTATTTGATAAACTAAAGAGAACCAAACCACCTGGACCAGATGGTATACATCCAAGGGTATTAAAAGAATTGAAATATGAGATTACAGACATACTATTAGTAATCTGTGAACTATTATTAAAATCAACTGTAGTACCTGAAGTGTGGAGAATGGCCAATGTAATGCCAATATTTAAAAAGGGTTCCAGGGGTGATCCAGGAAACTACAGACCTGTGAGTCTGACATCAGTATCAGGCGAAATGGTAGAAACCATTATAAAGAATAAAATTACTGATCATGTATATAGTCATGGTTTAATGGGAGAAAACCAACATGGATTTGGTCAAGGAAAGTCTTGTCTTTCTAATCTGTTATATTTTTTTGAAGGTGTGAATAAACAGGTAGACAAAGGTGAGCTTGTTGATATAGTGTATCTGGATTTTCAGAAAGCCTTTGACAAGGTTCCACATGAGAGACTCTTGGCGAAATTAAAAAGTCATGGGATTGGAAGCAGTATAGTATTGTGGTTAAAAGACAGAAGGCAGAGAGTAGGACTAAATGGCCAATTTGCTCAATGAAGAAAAGTAAATAGTGCAGTACCCCAGGGATCTGTGCTGGGCCTGCTGCTTTGTAACATATTCATAAATGACCTAGAAATAGGAATAACGATTAAGGTGATCAAATTTCCAGATGACACAAAATTATTCAAAGTTGCTAAAACCCAAGAGGATTGTGAAAAATTGCAAGAGGACATTGATAAATTGGAAGACTGGGCATCCAAATGACAGATGAAATTTAATGTGGACAAGTGTAAAGTTATGCACCTAGGAAAGAACAACCCAAACTTTGGTTACACGATGCAAGGTACCACCTTAGAAAACACCACCCAGGAAAAAGATTTAGGCATCATTGTGGAAAATAGGTTGAAACATTCCACAATGCAGTGGTGGCCAAGAAAGCTAATAGAATGCTAGGAATTATTATAATGCTTCTGTATCGTTCCATTGTTCAACCGCACCTTGAGTATTCTGGTCACCGTATCTTAAAAAGGATTAGAAAAGGTACAGAGAAGAGCCACCAAAATGGTAAAGGGGATGGAAGGACACCCATATGAAGAGAGGCTAAAAAGGTTAGGGCTCTTCAACCTGGAAAAGAGACAGCTGAGGGGAGATATGATAGAGGTCTATAAATTAATGAATGGAGTGGAACAGGTGAACGTAGATCAATTGTTTACGTCATCAGAATATAGAAAGACTAGGGGACATGCAATGAAGCTACAGGGGACATGCAATGAAGCTATTTAAGACTAATAAGAGAAAATATTTTTTCACTCAACATGTAATCAAACTCTGGAATTTTTTACCGGAGGATGTAGTAAAAGCTGTTAGTGTAGCTGGGTTTAAAAAAGGTTTGGACAAATTCCTGGAGGAAAGATCCATAAACCATTTTTAAAGAGGATCCAGGAAATTCACTGCTTACCTCAGGATGAGCATTGTGGAAGCTGTGAACTTTGGGTACCTGCTAGGTACTTCTGACCTGATTTGGCCACTGATGTACTCTCTGGAGGAGAGGAGGGACAGGGGAGATATGATTCAGACCTTTAAATACTTAAAGAGTATTAATGAACAAACAAACCTCTTCCACAGACGGGGAAGCTGTAAAACTAGAGGGCATAACATGAAGCTGCAAGGGGGTAAATTAAGAGGCAATGTCAGGAAATACTTTTTCAATGAAAGAGTAGTGGATACTTGGAATTCCCTCCTGATGGAAGTGGTGGGGGCAAAGACAGTGACAGAATTCAAACCGGCATGGGGCAGACACTGTGGATCCCTTTATAGCAACAGGATAAAATCAAAATAAACATAACTAACTATTTCAACAAATAAGGGGTGACCTATACGAAGCAGTTGATGCACCCCTAAAGAAAGGCATGCGGAGGGGTGATCTTCACGGAGCGGCATGTGCAGCTGCTCTTGCTACCATGCTGAGTGACTGGATGGATCATAGTGGTCTTTATCTGCCATCATATACTATGTTGTGTTACTATGTTAAGGATACTGGGCTTGATGGATCTTGGTCTGATCCAGTATGGCATTTCTTATGTTCTTATGTTCACCTCAATAGGTGGCGTTAAGTGCACCCGTGCTAATGTAGCATGAGCTAAGGGACAGGGCTCCACATTAACTGCTGGGGAAATACTTTCCATGCCTCCGACAGTTAATGCAGTGGTGTTGCACCTAACAGGCCATCATTTCGGCACTTTTGCCACATTAGATGCAACAGCTGAGCTACCGTTAGTGCAAGGTCCCCTTAATTTAGAATATAATACAGACCCCCCCCCCCCTCCACAAAAAAGAAAAAAGGAAACCTTCTCAGGCTTTACCATTGGCTACTTTGCTGGGGAGATATGATAGAAGTCTATAAATTAATGAACGGAGTGGAACAGGTAAACGTAGATCGATTGTTTACGTTATCAGAATATAGAAAGACTAGGGGACATGCAATGAAGCTACAGGGTAAACTATATTTCTTCACTCAACGTGTAATCAAACTCTGGAATTTGTTACCGGAGGATGTAGTAAAGGCTGTTAGTGAAGCTGGGTTTAAAAAAGGTTTGGGCAAGTTCCTGGAGGAAAGGTCCATAAACCATTATTAAGAAGGGATCCAGGATATCAATGCTTGACCCAGTGCAAGCATTGCGGAACCTGTGTCTTTTTGGGAAACTGATAGGTACGTATGACCTAGATCGGCCACTGTTGGAAACAGGATACTGGGCTTGATGGTCCTTGGTCTGACCCAGTATGGCATATCTTATGTTCTTATGGCACTGATGATTAAATATACTTTCATAACTCATCTTTCAGTTTGCCAATTATTTTGTGCCAAGCACATTTTAAATGTAAGGGACAATACCGATGAGACAAATTACCCTCCACACTTACCTGGGAAAAATATTAGAGGTCCTTGAATATTCTGTGGCATATCATGCATGATATTTGGCCATTTACTTAATAAAGTAGGTTGTCCACAGACAAGGCCAAATCTCTTTGAGTTTGCAGGGCATGGATGCTGAGGAATTTTCATCTGACTTATAAATTGGTTCAGATGAAAGGGGCATTGTATTATTAAGGATTTCTGAAAGTTAACGTTGATGGCTTTTCAGTCAATCCTCAGACTTAAAGGAATTCTGTTACAGAAAAATGTTCACATTTGTTCAAAAGTGACAATACTAAATCCTGTATAAATTAGCTCACGTGAACCAATTTTTTTGTCGGACTAGGTCATTCAAAGCTGTTATGTATCAGCTGCTCTTAGCGCGCTAGTCCTTTTATTCTTTTAGGTGATCAAAGTGAATTTTAAAAAACAAGAAAAAATCTCATTCTGTGTTTATTTTCATAATCACAGGAATATCCATATAGCCGACCACAACAGTCGCATTTCAAATAGACAACTTAAATTCTACATCAGGGCTGAGATAGTTCCTTTTATATATCAGTCATCTGTTAAATTGCAGAATAAGATCCATATCTCCCAGCAGTGAGCTTCTCTGGCTTATTCAGAAGATGGCTGCAGCGTTCTTTTGAAGTTCCCTTAAGGTCTGATTGGCTAACCCCTTCATATCAGAGTATACCATTCTGTTTGCTGATTAAGGCCATTGGGATAGTCCATATCAAGCGTGAATATCCAGTATTGCTCCATCTAAATTAATTTTTCCTCCTAATCTCCACCTCTCCAATTTTTTGGTACATAATCAATAATACATCATCTTAGGTCTGTAAAATCATGATTAAAAATTAAACAATGTTCCACTATAGGGGCAGAAGTATTCACAGTATTCAGTCTAGACCAATGTTTCCTTGATCATCTGGTACGCCCAATGTGTATAATTTTCTACAAGGGCAGTGCATGACATAAACATAAAAAATGAAATTTGACAAGATGTTTTCCAATGTAAAGGGACCCTGTTTTAAGTTAACTGGATGGTGACTGGAAAAATATAACAGATTATCACACGTCACAGGTTTCTGATGGTAAAGTAGCTGAGAGAACTGATTCTGATTTTTTGATAATTAAATCTTAAAAAGGTATTTGATGTAATCCATATGAACATTCAAATTGTAGATTAGGCTTTTGCATATTAAGCCCTATAGTGAATTCTCATAAAGAGGATAAGGACCGCTCCATAAACAAAATATCCATATAGCCGACCACGGGGGTGGAGTTAAGGGAACTTTGAAAAAACGCCGCAGCCATCTTTTGAATAAGTCAGAGAAGCTCACTGCTGGGAGACATGGATCTTATTCTACGATTTAACAGACAAGTGATACATTAAAAAGGAACTATCTTAGCCCTAATGCAGAATTAAGTTAAGTCTATTCGAAACACGACTTGTCATGGTTGAGTTAATGGATTTTCCTATGATATTTAAAGTAAACACAGAATGCAATTTTTTTTTCCTGTTTTTTAAAAGTCACTTTGATCACACAAAAGAATAACAGGACTAACACGCTAAGAGCAGCTGATACATAGCAGCTTTAAATGAACTAGACTGACAACATTTAGTTTGTTTAAGTGAGCAATTTATTTATACAGGATTCAGCATTGTCACTTGTGGAATTAACATTCCTGTACGGATTCAAGTAAAGGATGATGCGTTAGTTCAAAGACAACAGTTAATTCAAAGGGCTTTTTTTAATGTTTGTTTTGGAAAGACGTGTCCTGGGAAGATTAAGCCAAGAGGATGGAACAGGGAGTGGAAGAGATTTGGTATCCCAAATAAATCTTTACATGGAAAGAAGTTAGAGCATTACTATTCCCCAAAGGTATATCCAGTTCAAAAGTTATTTCAACATGAGGGAAGCATGCCGTATTGATTAATTGCATGACTGTCTCATAGAAAATAAATGATGCTACACATTTTTCATACACGATACACTTTCTGTTAATTATGTAACAAATGTAAGCCAAGAACAACAAAATGAAATTAATAGAAGTTCAGTTTAACCATACATCTCTCTTTGATCCAGCAGATTTTCCCCACACAAGCAAATGTACACCAGCCATCCTTGACTAATTAGGTTGAAATAGTCACGGTGGGGTAAAATCCATCAAAGAAACTAGATCGCAAACTTTGCCATTATATGTCTTGGCTGCATTAGGTTTTGGCAGCTATGGTGCTGATGTCAAATGAGTCAGCTTCAGGTAAGTAGAACAATAGTAGTATTTCAGTTACAGCATTGCTTCCAGTCCAGCAAAGCTCCCAATGTGGTTTACGAAGCTCTGCTATGCAACCCCATTCCTAAAGGGAGATTCTAAACTAGAACCCTCCTATATTTCAGATGGAAGGAGCAGGGACTAGAATATGAACTCAAAAGCAGCAATAGTCAAGAGTCTTCTTCCAAAAGCTGGCACCTATGCCTGGTGTTATGGTCATTTCTGTACAGTTGGGGGCTTCAACTGCATGATGGAGTCCAAAGAAGAAGGAGAAAAGGAGGTTATCATTACCTTTTGGTTATTGTCATTGTCTAGCAGTCAATGCATTGCTCTAGTTAGAAAACACAACTAAGAATCTGAAAGTCTTGGTTTCAATGTCCTTCTTGAAGCAAGTCATGGCTGCATGCCTGTGTTCATACCTACACTGCAAAATGTTTAGGACTAGGATATTGTCACTTTGGAAGGCTGGCTTGACCATTAGTTAGACTGGGGGGTTGCCTATGATGGCAACCTCTGGGGCAGCAATGATCAGCTTCAGGAAAAGCAAAGCAAAAGAGCCCAAGAGCCACACAAAGTCATCAGTGCATGTTTTCCCAGGGCTTTTTTTCATGTGGTCCGTGCCACAAGTTTGCACTGCCTCTCTGGTCCCCAAGTAAAATTCACCCTAGTCAGAGCCATCTCTCAGAAAGCAGGGGGCTCCAAGGTGCTCTTATCATTCAAGCTACCCTCTCTGACTGTCTTGTCTATCTTCACTAAAGCTGGTAAGTGGCACTAGCTGTGGGATCTGCAAGTGGTTATAGCACTGTTTGCCACTACCAATCTGCTTCCTTCTCTATCTTCACTCTTTATGTTCAAGGAGGGGGACTAGCAGGAGAAGACAGCTCACCTTGCAGGGGCTATTTTTATCATTTATTTATTTACCTTGTAAACCGTGCTGATCTTGAATAGTGCGGTATAAAACCAAATAAATAAATAAAATGTACCATTTTTGATGTTTAAGTTACTGGCTTATTTTTTGTAGCTGCTGTAGAAGGGGATATTTCTGTTTTAGGCAAATCTATTTTGCTGTTGGGATATTTTTATTTCTTCTTGTCTTCAAGTTCAAAAATGAGGGAAGGCACTGCATTGCTTAAGTATTGGTTCAGTCTCTTCCCACCACTCCATGTGAGAAATCCTGCTGTACAGAACCACAGGTCTTGACAAACATTAACCTGGTGCTCCTTCTGTTCTTCCGATAAAAGTCGGGGCACCATCTTGGTGCACACCTTCTGCAAACCCAGCTCCTGCACCAAGATGGTCCACACTGACTCCCTGTTCAGGCTGAGCTCCTCAGCTATCATCCGCACCATCAATCTGCGATCACTCCGCACCAGCTGGTTCACTCTGTCAATGTTCTCAGCTGTCTTTGTCGTGGAAGGCCATCCTGACTTGGGATCATCCTCCACCTCCTCGCGGCCAGTCTTGAAGTGTTTGTACCACTCGAAGACTCACGGCCTTGACATTGCATCTTCTCCATAAGCCTTTTGAAGAAGTTGGAGACACTCAGTTGGGTCCTTCTCCAACTTAACCAGAAATTTTAAGTTGATTCTTTGCTCCATATTTCTGCCACCTCCAGTTGCATGACAAAGCGATGGAGCAGTATGCTACAAATAAACCTGAAAAAGAAAAACAGAGTGAGAGAGATGAAAAATATTATAGCAGAATAGTGGCGAGATGTTGCACAACACAGTGACATAAGCAGTTAGCCAATTGGCATTGAGTCATGGGCGTGGATGCCACAGTCTTGTTTCTTTTTTGTCACACCTCATATGAGTTCTAGCAAAAGATTAGTCTCGCAGATTAAAGGGGAGTTTGGTGATTCAGAGGGAGACCAGCAAGAAGGAGGTTGCAATAGTCGAGACAGGAAGTAATTAGAGAGCGGACAAGGGTTTTAGTAGTGTGTTCAGAAAGGAAGGGGCAAATTTTGTTTTTAATAGAGAAAGAAACAACAGGTTTTAGCTATCTGTTGGATACATGAGGAAAAGGAAAGGGGGGAGTCAAAGATAACCTCAAGGTACAGGTTCAGAAAACAGGAAGTAGAAGAGTGTTATCTACAGAGATAGAGAAAGGAGGGAGGGGAGAGGAAGGTTTAGAGAGAAAATTAAGAAATTTGATTTTGGGACTTCCAGATGGCGATGTCAGATAGGCAGGCAAATATGTGTGCCTGGAGTGTCGGAGAAAAATTAGGTATAGAAAAATAAATCTGTGGGTCATCGGCATAAAAATGATACTGAAATCCATGGGACGTGATGAGAGCTCTATACCCCAATAACAGGTGAGAAAACAAGCAGGACTACACACAGAAAATCAGAATAGAGGTATTAGATTTTACATAAAAGAGGCTAGCTGCTTTTTGTCTGAAAGGACAGCTGAATAATAACTTAGAGACTTTGGTAGGTCTTTTTTATTCATTTCCTTCAATAGGTATCAAAGCTCCTACAACTCAATTATACCCAGGAAAAAATTGTGTCACCAAAGCTGTTGCCCCCATTACAGCTTCTGTCTCCATCTAGATGGACAGCCTGATCCCAGCAAGGGACTGGTTCCATGTGCAAGATGCCTGCAAGTTCAATCCCTCATGAAACAAGTAGAGGAACTGAGAGAGGAGGTGGTGAGGTTGAGAAGCATCCATGACAGCTAGAGCTACATTGATGAAATGATTCTTGAGGCAACAAAGATCTCCAATAGAGGTGAAGATGATATGGTACAGAAAGATGACAACTGGGTATGGGTCATCAGAGTCGGCAGAACCAAAACTCCAACTCCATCATCCCTCAACTGAAGATATGTGATGCAGCCTTTGAAGTGGAGGATCCAATTAATTTAAAAATAGTCCTAAAGATTCTGAGTGATCAATCACCAAAACCAAAAAAAAACAACAACCCAGAATTGCAAGTCTTCTTCAAAAATACACATTAACCAATAAATACTTGAATAAATTATATAATTATAATAATGATAATAAAAAGGAAAAATTACCCCAGTAAAATCAAGAGCTTGCAACCACTGACTGAACTTACACCTACTGTGGGTACTCAATAGATTACATCAATGGTCCAAAACCTCTAAACCCACCATGTTATTAGGACAGAAATTTATCTCTATCTTATTAGCATCTCTTATACACTATAATCACCCAACTTTCTAAAAACATTATCTTGTTTTTAATTTTTAATCTCTTTAATAGAGGGTGGCTGGTGGACGTGAGGATCGCCTGGTAACATGCCTGCCTGGTGCGAAGGTAGCGGACCTCACACGCCACCTAGATAAGGTCTTAGATAGTGCTGGGGAGGAGTCTGCTGTCTTGGTACATGTTGGTACCAATGACATAGGAAAATGTGGTAGGGAGGTTCTGGAAGCTAAATTTAGGCTTTTAGGTAGGAAGTTGAAATCCAGAACTTCCAGGGTAGCGTTCTCCGAAATGCTTCCCGTTCCACGCGCAGGACCCAATAGGCAGGCAGAGCTCCGGAGTCTCAATGCGTGGATGAGACAATGGTGCAGAGATGAGGGGTTCGGATTTGTTAGGAACTGGGGAACATTCTGGGGAAAGGAGGGGCTCTTCCGAAGGGATGGGCTTCACCTTAACCGGGATGGAACCAGGCTGCTGGCATTAACCTTTAAAAAGGAGATAGAGCAGCTTTTAAACTAGATAATAGGGGAAAGCCGACAGTCGCCCAAGAGCGCATGGTTCGGAAGAATGTATCCTTGAAGGATACTACAAAAAGCAGAGAGGTTCCAAAAAAGAGTAAAGTAGCCCAAATGCCCTCGAGTATGGAGCAGACAGAACTTAAAGATCCAAAATTACCCATGTCTACCAATAGCCAAATTAATATGAATAAAATACAGTCTCTAAAATGCTTGTATGCAAATGCTAGAAGTCTACAAAACAAGATGGGAGAGTTAGAATATATAGCACTAAACGAGAGGTTAGATATGATTGGAATATCAGAGACATGGTGGAAGGAGGACAACCAGTGGGACACTGTGATACCTGGGTACAAACTATATCGAAATGATAGAGCTGATCAAATTGGTGGAGGGGTTGCGCTCTATGTTAGAGAGGGCATTGAGTCAGAAAGGATTAAAGTTTTGCAAGAAACAAAATTTGCTGTAGAATCTCTATGGATTGAAATTCCATGTAAAAAGGGGAAGGCGATGGCAGTGGGGGTGTACTATCGTCCGCCTGGCCAGAATGAACAAATGGATGATGAAATGCTCAAAGAAATCAAGGAAGCTAGCAAAAGTTACAGTGCAGTAATAATAATGGGTGATTTCAATTACCCCGGCATCGACTGGGTCAGTGTCACAACAGGACATGCTAGGGAGATAAAGTTCCTAGATGAAATAAATGACTGCTTCTTGGAGCAGCTGGTTCATGAACCGACCAGAGGGGAAGCAATATTAGACCTAGTCCTTAGTGGAACACCAGATGTAGTGCAAGAGATAAGGGTGTTGGGGCCACTTGGCAATAGTGATCATAGCATGATCGCCTTTGATTTAATTAGTGGAGGAGGGATAGTAAGGAAATCCACAGTACTACCCTTTAACTTTCGAAAGGGAGACTATGATAGAATGAGGAAAACAGTTAAGAAAAAACTAAAAGGAGCAGTTGCAAAGGTTAAAGACGTACATCAAGCTTGGGTGTTGTTGAAAAATACTATCTTGGAAACCCAGACCAGCTGTATTCCACGCTTTAAGAAAAGTGGAAGGAAGTCCAAAAAATTGCCAGCATGGTTTAAAGCTGAGGTCAGAGAGGCTGTTGTTGCCAAAAAAGCATCTTTCAAGAAATGGAAAAAAGAGCCAAATGATGAAACCTGGAAACAGCACAAGCACTGGCAAGTCAAATGCAAGGCATTGATAAGGCAGGCAAAGAGAGAATTTGAGAAGAAGCTTGCTGCGGAAGCAAAAACGCGAAATAAAGACCTTTTCAAGTACATTCGTAGCAAAAAACCCGTGAGAGAGTCAGTTGGTCCATTAGATGATAAAGGGGTTAAAGGAGCACTAAGAGGCGACAAGGCGATAGCGGAGAGACTGAATGAATTCTTTGCTTCGGTCTTTACTGAGGAAGATGTAGGGATGTTACCCACGACTGAAGTGGTATTTAAAGGTGTGGAAGAATTGAAGGAAATATCGATACATCGGGAAGATGTCTTACAACTATTAGATAAACTGAAGAGTAGCAAATCACCTGGGCCGGATGGTATACATCCAAGGGTGTTGAAAGAACTGAAATTTGAGAGTGCAGACCTGCTATCAGTAATCTGTGAACTATCATTAAAATCATCTCTAATACCTGAGGATTGGAGGATCGCCAATGTAACACCAATTTTTAAAAAGGGTTCGAGGGGTGATCCGGGAAACTACAGACCGGTGAGCCTGACATCAGTACCGGGAAAAATGGTAGAAACCATCATAAAGAATAAAATTACTCAGCATATAGATAGTCATGACCTAATGGGAGACAGCCAACATGGCTTTAGACAAGGAAGATCTTGTCTTACTAATCTGTTATGTTTTTTTGAAGGAGTGAATAAACAGGTGGACAAAGGTGAGTCGGTTGATATTGTGTATCTGGACTTTCAGAAAGCCTTTGACAAGGTCCCTCATGAGAGACTTTTGGCAAAACTAAAGAGTCATGGGATAGGAGGCAGTGTACTACTGTGGATCAGGAACTGGTTAAAAGATAGAAAGCAGAGGGTAGGGCTAAATGGCCAATTTTCCCAATGGAGAAAGGTGAATAGTGGTGTACCCCAGGGATCTGTGCTGGGTCCGCTGCTTTTGACATATTCATAAATGACCTGGAAAGTGGAATAACGAGTGAGGTTATCAAATTTGCTGATGACACAAAACTATTTAAAGTTGTTAAAACCCAGGAGGATTGTGGAAAATTGCAAGAGGATCTTGATAAATTGGAAGACTGGGCATCAAAATGGCAGATGAAATTTAATGTGGAGAAGTGCAAGGTTATGCACCTAGGGAAGAACAACCCAAACTATGGTTACACGATGCAAGGTTCCACATTAGGAACCACCACCCAAGAAAAAGATTTAGGCGTCCTTGTGGATACCATGTTAAAACCCTCGGCCCAGTGTGCAGCGGCGGCCAAGAGAGCAAATAGAATGCTAGGTATGATAAGGAAAGGAATGGAAAATAAAACAAAAGATATTATAATGCCTCTATATCGTTCCATGGTGAGACCGCACCTTGAATATTGTGTGCAATTCTGGTCGCCGTATCTTAAAAAGGATATAGCAATTTTAGAAAAGGTTCAGAGAAGAGCCACCAAAATGGTAAAGGGGATGGAAGGCTACTCCTATGAAGAAAGGCTAAAAAGGTTGGGGCTCTTTAACCTGGAAAAGAGACGGCTGAGGGGAGATATGATAGAAGTCTATAAATTAATGAACGGAGTGGAACGGGTAAACGTAGATCGATTGTTTACCTTATCAGAATATAGAAAGACTAGGGGACATGCAATGAAGCTACAGGGTAAACTATTTAAGACTAATAAAAGAAAATATTTTTTCACTCAACGTGTAATCAAATTCTGGAATTTGTTACCGGAGGATGTAGTAAAGGCTGTTAGTGTAGCTGGGTTTAAAAAAGGTTTGGACAAGTTCCTGGAGGAAAGGTCCATAAACCATTATTAAGAAGGGACCCAGGATATCAATGCTTGAACCAATACAAGCATTGTGGAACCTGTGTCCCTTGGGGAAACTGCTAGGTACGTATGACCTAGATTGGCCACTGTTGGAAACAGAATACTGGGCTTGATGGACCTTGGTCTGACCCAGTATGGCATATCTTATGTTCTTATGTAATCCTTATATACTCATTTTTATATGCTGATGAATATTTTCTCTGAAAGTCATGTCTACATAACAGCAAACCAATATCAAACTTAGCTATCATTGATCATTCCATTGATTCGTGTTTCATATTTTTTTATTTACTTATTTATTCAATATTTATCCTGTCCTTCAAATCGCTCAGAGCAGTTTACAAATTACATACATAATAATAAGAAGTAACAACACAGGCTGACAATACCTCATCATAACACGTGGAGCCCGATGCAGGAAGGGGTATATCCGGGCCGTCTGGACATCCCTGAACAGGATGAGCACATCAGTACCCGATTCTTCACCATGGGAGCTAGACATCCCTGCAAGTGATAGCCCAACATGCCCCAGGATCCACTGCGGGGACATACACCGTGCATCACGGCCAAGCCGCAGCAGTGCTGACTCCCGTTTCCCTGCTGCTCGACCCTCGGCAGGAGCAGCCAGGGCCCGGATAAGGCAGCAGGGACTCACCTGCCTCTCCGCTGGCCATGTGGTGGTGGTTGGGTTTTGTGAGCCTCCTGTTACTGCACCTGGGGCTTATACCACCTCCAAGATGGTATAAACCCTACATTCAGATCACATCCGGGGGATGTACAGGGCCATGACCAGAATCAGTCCTGAACGTCTGGGTGCCAGGACTGCTCCCACTCTGCCCACTCTCCACCCCCGTGCTGTCCTCATCCACCGCAACATACACAGTGGCTCTCTGTGTGCAGGGGGCCAGGAAGCGGAATTTGGTGTCCATGGATAGTAAAACTAGATGTCCCACTGGGATGTACAGCCCGCTATCGACCGTACAGAATCGGGCCCATAATATCAACTCTTCATAAAAACTGCTTAATTTATAAGATCTTACAATGTCTATCATATCTCAGGAAACAGGCATATTTTTATCGCCTTCTGAAAACATGACAGATTGTCCATAGAACAGTACATGGTTGGTATTCCATTCCATAGTAGCAGCAAAGAACATGAATAAGCATTACAGCATGCACATTCAAGATAAAAATGTTTGCAAGAGGGAACCACTAACAAACAATCTGATCTCAGAATACCGGCTGGAATATACTTCTGCAATTTATTTACAACATAGACTGGAAGATGACCATAAAAATATTTACAGTAAAAGCCAAGACAAGCATTTTAAAAATGCAATTCTTCTCAACTGGTAGCCAATGAAGTATTTTAGATAAGGAGAGATATCTCTAAACCTCAAATCAAAAATCAGTCTCCCAGAAGCATTCTGTATCTGTTGTAGTCATTTTTTTTTATTTTGCATTCAATCCATAAAACAAAGGGGTATGTTTACTAAACCATCTTAAAGTGCACCCAGCGTTAGTGTTCAGGATGCCATAAAAGGAGTGGGCGTTCCAGTCTAAACATCGCAAGTGCGCGGTATCGTGCGATAATGTGCGTAGCGCACGTCAACGCACGGTAATCACAAGTAGGCGCACTGACCTACAAATATAGCAACAAAGGTGTAGTACAATGGTTAATACACCAACTAATGGTACAGAAGTTATGAGTTCATCTCCCAAGTGGGCTTGCTGAAGGAAGCAGTACCCATCACATTTACACACTGCTGTCTGAGGCAGTTCCCTTTTTAATTGAAATCTGTTCTGCCAGCAAACACACCCTCAAAGTGCTGTAAAATAAGGTGCTGCAGAAGGCGCCTCCTAAGGCACCCCAGAGGGCACCTTTTAAAGTGCACTGTATGCCATGGTACCCTATAATGTTGCCTATAGGGCACCCTAGAGGGTGCTATATAGGGTGCCCTATGAGCCACTGCAAGGGTACAGCACTGTTTTGGATGGCAGCACTGCACATGTTAACCCGTGGTCATCCTAAGTAGGTGCGCTGACATGCAAGCAGCAACAGCAGTGTACCACAATGGTTAATACAATGACTGATGGTACAGGCGTCATGGGTTCAATCCCCCAGTGTGGCTATTGCATCTGACTGCCTGAGACATTGCCCTTTACTATCAACAGTGGTTTGTGAGGCAGTTTCCTTTTATTTTCATTTGTGCTGCCAGCAAACACACCCTCACAGTGCCATACCCTAATGTGCCGCATCAGGCTTCCTATGGGGCTATCCAGGGGACACATTATAAGGTGCACTATCTGCCACAGCACCTTATGATGTTCCCTCATAGGGCGAATCATAGGTCACCTTATGGGGTACCTTTTTGCGCTTTATAGTGCGCTTTGGAGGCACCCTCAGGCTACAGTACTGAGGGTGTTGCTACTGGCAGCAATACTTAAAATTAGGAAAAAATATGCCTCTGATAGCCCTAGCAGGGAACCCCACTGTGGGTTCACACCCATGACCTCTCGCTCCACAGGCAGTGAGGTCACCAGTTGGCTACATCTCCATAGCTGCTAACTAACTGCTGGCTGGCTACAGTAGGACCTCAGGTAATCCCACGAACTGTCTGCTGTGGTTACCGGGATAGGGTTGTACCATACATACCCATGATGCACTGCACATGCGAAACAGCACTCTACAGATACCCACAGGATGGGGTATGCACCCCCACAGCACCTCAGCCTGGTAGGGGGTACTGACCGTATGTGTTACTGGCACAGAGTAGCTACGGCCATCACATTGTGCGGGTCCAGTGCTCACCCTGAGGGTGAGGTGGGCCGGCACCATATCCACAGCACCTGGCTTAGCTGAAATAGGCTATGCTGCAGAACCCCATCAATGGCAGTGTGTGATAGGTAGGTCTTGCAGATACACTTTGGTATACACCTGTGTCCATCGGTATTTCACAGCTATGTTTAGCCCTTGTGGACTATGATGCACCCAGAATAGTGCATATGCTGTGTGTGGACCCATAGGCAGATTATGTAGTACCACCCATACTGCCCCCTAGGGCTCAGTATCCCACACCACATCCCTGCGATGGTGGGGACCATCCACCTCAATCCATCAGGGGTACAGACAGCTTACAGGGCAGTCCATGCAGTTCTGTACGCATCAATTGGGCAATAGGGGACAGACAGTAGGACCGGAAATGTTCAGCTGCCCCCCCACCAATATCTGACATTCTCCAGCAGCGAGCACAGGGAGTCTCCAGCTGCTGCACCCTGCAAGGTGTTCTAGCAAGACACATAGAAACTGCATACAGCCTGCTAGTTAGTCCATAGTGCATAGTACTGGAAGAAATGTGTTCACCCACAACCTAAGATGTGAACACACCCACCAAGCAGATAGGTCAGTGATTGGGCTCCCAAAAGGGAAGCCCATACATATCACTTCATAGTAGCACTATGGGGGCACCTAGCCAAGCCATGGTCACTGCCAGGTCATGGTGAGAGTGCCTCCCAGCAGGACATTCTGGGGCCACCCTGTCCCTGCAGATGGTGGCTGGGCACTACAATGTCCCAGCCATTGCCCTATGCTTCTTCATCCTGCCCAGGCCACCCTGTCCAGGCTATACCCACAATACTTTGCTCCTCATTATGCACATTGGCAGACTAACACTCTGAACAGTGCAAGCAGTGTGGTCTGCATAAGGTGTTGGCAACCACCACACATTGGATGGACAGACACACTCTCTCACACTTGTGGCAGCATTGTGCAAATATAGAGGTGTTTTGCAGCCCTTGCCACCTCACCATGCCTGGTTACAGCACAGGCATGGCTATGTTACGCAATACTGTTGGGGTCACTCCCCAGGGTGCTAAACACTTTCGGACACCAGACCTGCTACACACTCCACAGACATCGGGGAGGTTGGTATGGTACAGCTCAATGGGCAGTTTGTGCCTAACTTAGTAATTGCTATCTGCCATTATTCATAGCAACCTTTTGATATATGTGTACCTTATCCCCAGTTTTTGGGTGGCATTGCTAAGGTATGCAGGTGCTAGTATTGGGAGATGCACGCAGGGCCCAACATCCTGCCTCTCCATGAAGCTTTGGGGAATGGCGCCTGTGGTTGCAGGTGTGTCTGGCCCTGTTGGCCGCTGCTCTAGGGCAGAGGTTCCCAACACCCGTCCTGGTGGGCCAAACACTGTTCGGGTTTTCATGCTGTCCCTAATGACTATGCATGAGATACATCTGCATACCATGGGAGCGGTACAGGGACATGCAGCACAGGCATCTTTATTCAGGACAGCATGGGACCTGAATGTTGTTTGGCCCTCCAGGACTGCATTTGGGGGACTCGGGTGTGGGTGATTCGCATGTTTATGATGTCTGTGATGTGTAGGGTAAAATATAGGCCTTTGGGGCATGTTTCTGTTCTCTGCAATAAAGGTCGGGTCTTTACTGCCACAGTTTAGTAGTGGGTAAGATATGGAGCCTTGAATATCAGGGCTACAGCTGGGATTTGAACCTGTGATCTTCTGCTCTTGAGAGCACTGTCTGTGTGTACTGCACCACACAGATGTGGCATTCCCTGGAGATACCATGACTGTTTGTCAGGCAAAGTGTGTCTGTTGCACTGCACGGCACCCACCTGAACAGGGCTCGGACGTGGACTGCTGTGGGCAGCAGGCAATGCCCCCTCCTCCACCCGTACCCCTCTGCCGCCATGATGACATGTCCTTATCTTGGGGACGGCATGAGCCCTGTATGATTTGAGGCCCTCCAGGGCTGCATTTGGGGAACTCGGGTGTAGGTGATGCTCATGTTTATGATGTCTGTGCTCTGTAGGGTAAAATATAGGCGTTTGGGGCATGTTTCTGTTCTCTGCAATAACGGTCCTGTTTTTACTGCCACGGTTTAGTGGTGGGTAAAATAAGGGGCCTGGAATGTCAGGGCCACAGCTGGGATTTGAACCTGTGACCTTCTGCTCTTGAGTGCACTGTCTGTGTGTACTGCACCACACTGTGGCCACAGAGATGCTTTATTCCATGAAGATAATATGACTGTTCATCAGACAGGGCCTGTGTGATGCGGTGCATGGCACCCACCTACACAGGGCTGGGCCACGGTCTGCTGTGCGCAGCTGCCACTGCCCCCTCCACCACCAGTACCCCTCTGCCACCCTGCTGACATGCCCTTATGCTGGTGGTGCTGGTGGAGCGCAGTGTCAGGCCACCCAGTGTACGGGGAGGCGGCTGCCTATGGTGCGGGTTTTGGGGTAGGGGTGCCTGCATAGGTGTCCACGCTTCCCCCCAACACCGCCTGCAAATGTTCTGTGCCCTTGGGGGTGCCTGCAGGGTACTATCCCCTGTAACACTGTGGGAGGTACACTCGTTCCCATGCTGGGCCCTCATCAGTTGCTGTCTGGCTGCTCTACTGTTTCAACATTCCTATGGGCCACCTAGGCATCACCCTGGTCCACACTGTGGCCCAGCTGCAGCACAGCATGTGCCATCTGCAGCCCTCTGTGTCCCCTTTCCCAGCATCTGTCCAGTTGCCCATTCCGACATGCCGCCCTGCTGTTGTGGAACATGTGCACGCCATAGGAAACCTATCCAATGGAGAGGGTAACCCTGCACAGCACAATTTCACTGTGGGATCATTTGCCTTGTATGGGGCCGGAGCGTGGACCCTTCCACAGTTCATATCTTTTTTTGGTGCTTTCTTGGGAGTGGTTTTTGATGTTTCCCATTAATATCACTATTACCCAGCTTGGTTATGTTTTTTTTTTATTTTGTTAGGGTCATTTTCAATGTTTATTTGCACTTCTCTTCCTTGCACATGTATCACACTTATCACTTTTTTGTAGGTTTCCCTGGTTTTGCTGTACATTGCTGACAGAAATGGTTTCTCTTCCCTTTAAATCATCTCTAACGCCAGGGTTTCACTGGCGTTAGTTTTGAGCCTCGGATTTCACAGCGTTAGTGTGCAGGGAGCCTCTCCCCTCCCACTCTCTGCCCATTGACCCCTTCTCTCTGCCCCTGGGGAGCCTTCCTCCGCCCTCCGGGAGCCTTTCCCCGCCTTCAGCGCTCGTTTGCGCCACTGTGCACATTATCACGCGATAAGGTATCTGTGCGCCTTAGAAAGCGCCATTATCGTGCGATAAGGTACCTTATCGCGCGATAACGTCACAGAGCGCACTTTAAGACGGTTTAGTAAACATACCCCAAAGTGTTACAATAATTGAGCCTTGATGTTATAAATGCATATACAAATTGTAAAATCTCAGATTGCAAAAAAACCTGACATCTTATATAATTGTCGCAAGTAATAGAAACAGGTCTTAATGGTTTGGGATACGAGTCCATCAAGAGAAAGATCGCTGACAATACTAACTCCCAGACTGCAAACCTGACTTTTGATTTGAAGCTCTACTCCCTGCCAAAATATTTTAGGGGTAGGGGAGGAGCTATTATGATGAATCCAAAATACCTCCGTTTTTGAGTAGTTTTGGGAACAAGAGGAAGAAAACATGAATCAATGGGATTAACAATGATAAGCTAAGGTGAAATTAGCCCTTACATGCTAATTTTCTTTCCTGGAGTCCCTCCACTCCAGTTCAGATGCATGAGTTATGCTCATCTACCAGCAGGGGAAGACAGAACAGCAAGTTCAAAATGTTTCCCTTAAGTAGCCTGTGCGTCC
The DNA here is from genome assembly GCA_033557465.1 of Ichthyophis bannanicus. Taxonomy (NCBI): domain Eukaryota; kingdom Metazoa; phylum Chordata; class Amphibia; order Gymnophiona; family Ichthyophiidae; genus Ichthyophis; species Ichthyophis bannanicus. Next base: position 34,960,898 of record CM066037.1, read on the forward strand.
CTGCAGAGCTAGTATGAACCTCACAGAATAGCAGAATGGAGTCCCAAAACCCCAACAGCTCCACCAGTCCTGCAACATGGTCACCTTGGTGAAAACCCTCTAAGGCCAGGGCAAAAATCTGAAAAGTCTGCTTAAGCAGAGCCTCCATACACTGATCCTGTGGGTCCTTCAAGGCCGTCCCTCCTTCCCCCAGAATGGTAGTCTTCCTGGTGACCGCCGCCACCTGTGCTTCCACCTGGAGGAAGTGTAAGTGCCCCTGCTCCTCCGGAGGGATGGGGTAGATCCTGCCCATGCTCCTACTGACCTGCTGGCCGGCATCTAAGACCTTTCACCCCCCATCAACCATGGCCTTGACCACCCAATGGATGGGAAAGGAGGATGGGGGCTTCTGAATATCCTCAAGTAGCGTATCCTCTGCCTGTTCCACAGGGTCCAGCAGTGGATCATCCATGATCCACGAAACTGCCAAGGTCTTGACAATGAGAGAGAGGAGCTTATCTCTATGAAATATGCAAAAGGATAAGGAATCTTCCTCAGCAGGGAGCTCCCCCTCTAATAACTTCTCAGGGTCTGGATCCTCCAAATAATAAGATGGACCCTTTAGGGCCCCTAAGGACCCCATTGAGTCCCCTCAAAGTCTGGGAACCTCTCCCAGCATGGGTACTTCCCCACCGCCAGGACCGACAGTCCCCCCTGTAAGGAGGGAGGCCCCTGATAAGAGGACCCCTCCTCAAAGCTTTGCTGCATTAAAAAGGCCTGAGGCAGCAATAACACAAACACTGGGGAAAAAAAGGGACTTGCCCTGACTCAAACCTCTTCAACCACCCTGGCGGGCTCTAGGGCCACCGGCAATGGAGCTTCTCTGTGCTCCGTGGCAGAAGAAGAAGTAGCGACAACATCATGGCCATTCCCACCAAAACTGTGGGTGTACTGGCCTCCCCAAAGGGTGTTTGCGGCCAGAAAACCCCTCCCACAGCTCCCTCCAATGCAGCCAGGCTGCCAACTAAGGTCTCCGCAGCCGCCATACACTCCTTAACACAGATGCTGCAGAGTCCTATTGCAGAGAGCAAACTCCTCTGGCTGCCGCATGCTGCACAATTGCCCCTCTCCAGGTAAGCCAAGTGAGCACCACGCAAGAACCTCCCCTGCCCTGACTCACCAGCTCCTGGAGTTCCCGCTGTGCTGCCGCTGCCTCTCCCCATGCTGCCTGCTGATCTTTTTTTTTTTAATGGATTCAAGCAGGAGCAGAGAATTCAACCCCTGGCCTCCTCCCAAGAGTTAGGGAGGAGGAGAAGAGGGAGGAGCAGCTGTCTCCTACTGCCCAAAGGGAACTGAGGAGCAGCTTCAGGAGAGGATGGGGAGGGACCTGGTGCCACTAGGTTTGGTGTGACACCTCCCAATCACACTGTTCACTCCTTTGTCAAGGATTACGGCCACCATCACTCTGGATCAGATCCAAAAGGTCCATACAGTCAGACAGTTCAGAGATCTTGTGTGGGACATTGTTCCATTCAAAAATCAATGCAAACGGAAAGCCCCACCTGTATTTGACAGATTTCTTCTGCAAGATCTGCATCAGAGGCTTGAAACTTTTCCTTCACTCCAAAGTGTATTAAGATAAGTTCTGAAAGATCTGGATCTCATGATCGTGGAAGAGAATGGCATGCTTGCCGTGGAGAATATGGAGTAAGGAAACCTTGTCCTCAAGGAAGCTGAAGCAAGCAATTATTGGTCGAGTCCTAGATTCAGTCCTTGGTTTGAGCCCCAAGCTGTGATGAGCCCTCTCCAACTTGACAGGGCCCAGTGATTCAGGCACACAGAAAGCATATAATTCTTGGCAGCCCAAGGACTGGAATGTTGTTTCGCCACTGGCAGTTCTCCATCTCTTCGTGTCATTCCTTTAGATCTTTAGTGAGCTGAACTAATTTGTGTAACTTAGATTGGAAAAGAGTAGTGGCATCAATCTGCTCACCGTTATATATTTCATTCTGTGAAACTCTATCATCCAGGACTGGGAAAGATGTCAAAAAGCATGGGAGAAAAAATAGATCCCTGCGGAACACTACAGGGAAGGGATAGTGGAGTGGAGGGAGAAGGAAGCAGTGACTACCTGAAAGGAATTATCAACATGACACATTCCTTCATTTTAACCTTGTTTTAACATTAATTTTAGTTTGTTTATAGACTTTATTTATTGATGTTTAATAATGTATGTAGATATGAGTTAATTTACTTTATATTTATTGATTCATCTATTTACTATTTATTTAACGACTCTCCTTTTTAAAATTGTTCTTATCAGTTAACATTTGTTCACAGCTTAGCAAGTTTTACATTTTGTTTCACTTTATTTTAAGTATGTGTTTTTATGTTTGAGCTGTTCTAATATGCTTGTATTTATTTATTAATTTGTTTAATGTTTATTGTTTCAGAACACCAAAGAACCCCCGAAGAAGGCATAGCTGAAACATGGCCGTGTCAGGTTGGGCTGTGGGTTACCCCTGACAGAGTTAACCATTTTTACCCCGTTAGAGATTAACTCAGTGATGTGTATTTCTTTTACCACGCACAGACTGGGCTGTTTGTTTGCTGCACGTTGTACAGTGTTTTTTGGTTGGATCTATGTTTCTATTACACAGTAATTGGTTCAGAATGCTGCAGACTGACTGCAGCAACCATGAGTCCATTACATCAGTTCTTCAATCATTATATTGGCTTGTAGTAGTCCAGTGAGTGAAATTTAAAATTTGTTGGTTCAGGGGTGCTAACGGGCACCAACAAACTTGTAGTCAGTGAAGTTTCCAAAAATTCAGTAAATAATTCTGTGTCCGGCACACATAATGGTCAGTTCTTCTCTTTATTTCCATGTGATGCTGACGTCCCCGCCCTGCTGAGCCAAGCCACCTGCCACCACCACTGCCACTGCTGATTCTGTCTTGGGGAGGGGTGGCCCAGCAACGGTTTAGAAGCGCTGCTTTGATGCCTGTGGCAGGACATGTGCTTTGGCATACATGGCCTGCTGCTCCTGCCCCCTCCAACAGGAAGTGGCATTGGACAGGGGTCAGAAGTGGTAGAGCATGCTTTTTGCACCACGGGTACCAATATGGCAGCACAAAGCTGACATGTCACCCAGAGGGTCTGCTGCTATAGTCGGCTGCCTAGCCCATCTAGTGGATCGCCTGGCCCTGACTTCAAGCAGTTCAAAATACTACTGCCCATATTTTATCTGCTGCAGGTAAATATGATCACATCACTCCACTTCTGAAACATTATCACTGGTTGCCTGTCTCAGTTGTCATTCACTTCAAGCTTCTAATCCTTGCTCATAAAGTTCTCTTTACCAGCTGTCCCTCTTGTTTGTTTTTCTATCTTATTTTCCAAACTGCACGGCAACATACTCTACATTCCTTGTACCCTCTAAGACAGGGGTCTCAAACATGCGGCCCGCGAGAGAACGTTGTGCGGCCCGCGACGGCTTCTGCTGCTGCTGCCGTTGCCGCCGTGGCAACGGCAGAATCGACGGTCAATTTAAAAAAAAAAAAAACTGGCTTCTGCTGCTCAAGCAGCAAAATCAGCTGTCCTGCGGCCCCTTCCTCTCTACCCGGAGATCCCCGAGAGTGCTCCATCAGCGGGTGCTTTTCAAGCCGCGAAGAGAGTATTTCCCTCTCGCGAGGCTTGAAAAGTGACTAGGTTTAAGCCGCGCGAGAGGGAAATACCCTCTTCGCGGCTTAAAAAGCACGCCGCAGATGAAGCACACTCAGGGCTCTCCGCGCAGAGGGGAAGGGGCCGCGGGACAGCTGATTTTCTGCTGCAGCAGCAGAAGCCAGGTTTTTTTTTAATTTACCTGGGGGGGGGTGTAGGACTGGAAATGGGCTATTGGCAGGGGGGGGTATGACTGGAAATGGGCTATTGGCAGGGGGGGGTTATGACTGGAAATGGGCTATTGGCAGGGGGGTATGACTGGAAATGGGCTATTGGCAGGGGGGGGTATGACTGGAAATGGGCTATTGGCAGGGGGGGTTATGACTGGAGATGGGCTATTGGCAGGGGGGTTATGACTGGTAATGGGCTATGGTGGGGGCTAGGACGGGAAATGGGCAGGGGGGGGTGAGGAAGGACTGGAGGTGGGCTGATGGGGGGAGTTAGGTCGGGTTATGAGCTATGGAGGGGCTGACTGAAATGGGGTAATGGGGGTTAGGGCTGGAAGTGGGCTATTGGCAGGGGGGGTTATGACTGGTAATGGGCTATGGGGGGGGTAAGACTGAAAATGGGGTGATGGGGGGTAAAACTGGAAGTGCGCTATGGGGAGGTTAGGACTGGTAATGGGCTATGGGGGGTCTAGGACTGGTAATGGGCTGGGGGGGGCTGGGGGGGGGTTGCTAGGACTGGAAAAGGGCTGAGTGGAAGGGGGGCTTGAACTGCAAATGGCTGATGGGGAGGGGGGCTTGGAATGGAAATGGGCTGTGAGGGGAGGGAGATAGGATTGGAAATGGGCTGATGGGGGGCTAGGATTGGAAATGGGCTGATGGTGAGGCTAGGATAGGACTGGAAATGGACTAATGGGGGGACTAGAAGGGAGCGGATGCTGGGTGGGGCTGGAACTAGAAGGGAGCTGATGTTGGGGGAGGATTAGAATGGGATGGAGCTGGGAAAGTGAAATGAAGAGGGGAAAAATATTTTGTCTGGGAGAGAAGACAAATCTACAATTGGCCAGGTATTGGGAGAGTAAGTGGGGATTGAGGATGGAGGGGTAAAATTTGAGTGGATGAAATAGGAATGAGGAAAGAGAAAAAGGAGAAAGATTAGTATGTTAAAGCAGATGTAGAGAGAGAATGGAAAAAAAACTAGGAGAGAAGAAAGGGCAAATGGACAGCAGACGATGGAGAGTTAGCAGAAGACATGAAGAAACCAGAAGAAAGTGGCTGGAACAATTGCAACTGAAAAAAATGCACAAAAGGTAGAAAAATATCTCTTTATTTTGAATTTATTAACTGGAATATGTCAGCTCTGGGAAATGTGCATCATTAATGTTTGCGCTTTGTTTAGTACAAGAGGAAATTAATTTATAGTTTTATTTCTACAGTGTTGTTGTACATTCCAAGTTTGGCTTTTGGGGTTCCCAGTTTAATTATTGTCTTCTTGTTTCTAAATCTTTTAGTCTTTCTTTATCCATACTCATTAAAGAGGCATGTTTACTAAAAGTTAGTGTATGGTAACATTACGCAAATATTTATGCAAATGAGGCCCCTTATGCAAATGAGGCCCCGCGTCTTATGCGGCCCCCGGGTTACTTTACAAGTCCTCATTTGGCCCTCAAAGCAATTTGAGTTTGAGACCCCTGCTCTAAGACTAGGTTTGAGTCTACCTATCGATCGGCATTTTTTTTCTGTGTCCCTGCCCTTTGGAATTTCTTGCCATACGCCTTCTGTCTTGAATCATCTTACCCTATCTTAAAAGCCCAACTCAAAACCCATTTATTCACCCAGTCTTTTGGGGCATAGGATGATGGTCAGAGACCTGCAGATCCCACTCTGTACTGCTGAAACATTTTTCTCTGCTTTTCTTTTGCTTTCTGTCATTACATGGCATTCTTTTCACCACTTTTATTGGTTTTTAGTTTTGTAAACCACTTTGCCTTTATTAGAAAGGTGGTATATAAAGTTTTTCAATGAACAGAAACATTTCAGGTACAGTAGCTATGTCTCTGTTCAGGAGAGCTTACAACCTAAGTTACTACTACAACTACTACTACTGAGCATTTGTATAGCGCTACAAGTCGTACGCAGCGCTGCACAGACATGTAAGAGACAGTTCCTGCTCATCACAGCTTACAATCTAGTCAAGACAGACAACACAGAAGGTGCAGACAGGGATAAAAGAAGGAGGAGTGGTAAAGAAACAAAGAGATCAAGTGAGTCAAGAACCAAAAGCAGCAGAGATGAGGTGAGTTTTCAGCCTGGATTTGAAAAGGGTCAGAGAAGGTTCCTGGCGTACAGACACAGGTAAGTTGTTCCAGGCGTAAGGTGCAGCAAGGTGAAAGGAGCAAAGTCTGGCATTAGCAATAGAGGAGAAGGGCACAGATAGAAGCAATTTGCCAGAAGAGCGGAGTTCCCGAGGTGGGGTGTAAACAGAGAAGAGAAGAAAGGTAGTGAGGAGCTGCAGAGTGAATGCACTTATTGGTCAGCAGGAGAAGTTTGAATTGGATGCAGAAATGGATAGGAAGCCAATGAAGTGACTTGAGAAGAGGGGTAATATGGGCATGATGAGGCTGGCAGAAGATTAGCCGCGCAGCAGAGTGTTGAACAGATTGGAGGTAAGAGAGATGATTCAAAGGGAGACCAGCAAGGAGTAGGTTACAGTAGTCAAGATGAGAGGTGATTAAGGAGTGGATAAGCATCTTAGTAGTGTGTTCAGAAAGGAAAGGACAGATTTTGTTGATGTTATAGACAAAGAAACGGCAGGTCTTAGCTATCAGATGGATGTGTGTGGAGAAGGAAACAGAGGAGTCAAAGACAACCCCAAGGTTGCAAGCCGAGTAAACAGGAAGGAGTAGAGAGTTATCCACAGAAACTGAGAAGAAAGGGAGAGGAGAGGAGGTTTTAGGGGGGTAGATAAGAAGCTCAGTATTGGCCAAGTTCAATTTCAAGCGGTGGTGAGACATCCAAGCAGCAATGTCAGAAAGGCAGGCAGAGATCCGGGTCTGGATTGTCGGGGAGATTTTAGGTGTAGAGAGGTAGATCTGGGAGTCATCAGTATAAAGATGGTACTGAAAGCCATGGGAAGAGATGAGTGCACCAAGGGACTGGGTATAGAGAGAGAAAAGGAGCGGACCCAAAACAGATCCTTGGGGTACACCAACTGAGAGGGGGTTAGCAACAGAGGATGATCCACCAGAACTAATACTGAAAGAGTGATGGGAGAGATAGGAGGAGAACCAGGACAGTACAGAGTCCTTAAAACCAAGCGAGGACAGGGTATCGAGGAGAAGGTTGTGGTCAACAGTATCAAAAGCAGCAGAGAGGTCAAGAAGGATGAGGACTGAATAAAGGCCCTTGGATTTAGCCAGGAACAAGTCACTGGAGACTTTGGCAAGAGCCGTTTCAGTAGAATGTAGAGGACGAGACAATGGAGGGTGAAGTGACTGTCCAAGGTTACAAGGAATATGAGCAGGCTTTGAACCCTCAATTCCCTGATTCTCAGCATACCACTAAAGCTATTCAAAAAGTGACAGTGTATATAACTCCTTCCAGGCAAAAATTATAAAAAAAAACATTTGGTAAGTACTGCATAAAATAGGACAAATATAAACAAAGCTCTGTAACAAGCTGGCATCAGCTATTACACCTAAAATATTAAACATTTTAAAAATGCAAATAAAATATCCTAAAAGTCTTCAAGGTCAAAATAAATATTTATTTATTTATTTTTACTTTTGTTACTTCAGCCTTTGTCTGTAAGCTGTCTCTCATTGGCTCTCATCCATAGTCTCTAGCTTTGATTTCCTTCTCCCAGCCCTTCTCTCTAGGGGGTCTGTTTACTAAGCGGCACTAGCAGCTTCCATGCAAAATTGGAGCTGTGGCCCTGTTTTATTCAATGAGGCCGTGGCTCCAATTTCACATGAAAGCCGCTAGTGCCACTTAGTAAACAGACCCCTAGGTGTCTCTCACTTTCTCTGTAGCAGTCTTTTCCCCTGAGGTTTCAGTAAAACAAGTTCATCTTTTATTAGGAACCCTCAGGAAACAAAAAATGTACAGGGTTGATGAAAGTATCAAGAAAAAAAGAACTTCAAATGAGTTTCCAAGATTCTTCCCTTGCTCCCTGTAACTTGCAAAGGAAATTGACAGAACATGGATTTGAATTAGTAGCTCTAACCTTTCTATGTTCTCCATTTCGTGGAGGAATTTTATCTTACTCCCTAACTCTTAAGCATTTGGAATAGAAAGAGCATCTGAAGAAATTTTCCAACCCCAAGTCCTATCAGAGAAGTAGACACAAAATCAGTGAAATGATTAAAACAAATATACATACATATAAACCTAAAACACAAAAGTAAACAAAACTATCATGAAAAGCAATTCCTGAGCAGTTGTTGTTTATTTTCACATGGGAGATATGAATTTAGTTTTGAAGCACTGGAGGTTCTTGTGTGTTTATGTATCTTTCAGGACCTGACAAGCACAGGTTGGTAATACACAGAAATGCTTGCTAGAGCTAGAATCAGGCAGACAAGATGGCTCCATCTGTGGGTTGCTTGCTTTCCAACAGAAGGTCACTATTTAAAGTATAGCCTCCAACTGTGAGAAAAAAAGCCAGCTTTGTTTTTTAATTGCCTGAGAACTAGTAACCTTTCAGCTATGTTTTTCCTTTGGGCAGCAGCCACAGCTACGTCTTTAATTAACAAAATTTCCCTGACATGAAAATGAATAAAAATGAATTGAAACCAGAATATCTGAAAAGAAAGCAGGCACGTCCAGGTGCAGAAAGGATTTAACAAACGTAGACATGCCTGATATGAACGACTTTGAGGGCGTGTAAATAGACATCCCCAAAATAGTAGGACAGAAGCTGGAAGTCTAGGAATAGCCTAATGGTCAAAGTAGTGGACTAGGAACAGGGCAGCGAGGGTTCAAATTCCCCTGATGCTATTGTTGACATTGTGCTGAGTACTGGGGATGATGGAGAGCTTTCTTCTCTACACTCTCTGGATGTTTTTCAGCAAAAACAAGCACTTTTCAGATGCCTGTTCATGCCTGGAGCAAGTCTAAACTTAGACATGACTCCAGACGGTTTCTGAGATCAGGTGGAGATGTCCAGGCTCCTGGGAACATCCCAGGCATTTCTCCATCTTGGCCCCATTCCTGACTACATAAGGGAGCTGGGAGTTTAGGAGTAAGGTGTTATGTGCGTGTGTGGATGTGGATGTTTTGAACGCAGCTGCTGGTGCACAGTAGTGTGGTTAGGTAGTCTGTATGATGCCCCGACTGTTTCCTGCTATGATTGGTATGGTCTGAGTCTTGGGTTGGTTGATTGGTAAGTAGCAAGGTTTGATATTGATCTTTGAATGTGTTTTGTCTGTGTGGGTGAGTATGCAATTGGGTGATGTGTGATTTATTTATTTAGTATACCGCTACTTCCAGCAATCAGCAGCGGTTTGATTACAGATTGGAAATTGTCAAATCATGACAGGAAATTTTTGAAGTATAAACACATTGATTAGACAGGAAAGCACAGCAAGAACTATTTTACAGGGAACATGGGCTATGGAGGGTTAAGTGGCTTGCCCAAGACCACAAGGAGCACCTGTGGGACTAGAAACCCCAGTCCTTCCAGCCCAAGGTTGCTGTCCTCTAGTGGGATTTGAACCCCTGACCTTCCAGCCCAAAGTACCTTGCCCCAACCACTAGGCCACTCCTCCACATAGTCAGGTCCTGGTGTTATTTAAAGCATGGGTGTGGCGTTTCTTTCCACAGTCTATCCATGCGGTTAATAGGAGTACTCTGAAGTACGCTTTTTGCTCATGTGCCCTGCTGTGTATAGCGTGAGTATTGATTGGGCTTTGGGTAATATACCTCGAGATGTACAGTAGTGGTGGTGTTTTTGTGAGCCTGGTTAGAAAATTGTTGTGCATTTCATTAGGCTTGATTTTGCGAGATGCTCTGACAGTGCGATCCACTGGTATGCGGATTTAGCTCCCTGAAGCAGCCTCTGCCAAATGCCCGGCATCTGAGTTAGACCAAAAGTTGCAACATCTGCTGGTTTTCAAAGCTAAGTGTAATATTTTTTGTTCAAAGCACATGAGATTTCTCTGCTTGGAGTTTAGAGGGATTTCCCTTTTGTATGGTCTGTAATATGGATACAGATACCTGAGTCAAGCCTTTTGTATAGTAGTCTATATAGAAGATGCTGTGGGGTCAATTAATTACTGTGGTATGCCATTGACAGCTGTTGCAGATGTACAGGGTGGCCCAAAAGAAGTGAGAACATCTCATAAATTAAAAGCTTAAATAGTTTACTTATTTACCTTTTTTAGCTATATAACGTCTTTATTTCGACAATTTACGGTCGCCATCTTTGTTTTTTTAATTTGTCAATCGTTTACATCTGTCTTTTTGAATTTTTAAATAACTTATATGCTACGAAATGTTCTCACTTTTGGCCACCCTGTATTATGTGTTTACGCAATTGATGCCATTGTTTTGTTACTGAAACCTTGAGGACGTTTTCCTCCAACATTCTAGTTTGATGGTGTTTGATGTTTTTTCTACTGGAAGGCTTTTTGTGTTAAGTTTTGAGTTTTTGATCCTGTGTTTTTTGGACTGTATTTTGGTACAAACGGATCTGAAGAAGCAAGTTTTGGAAGATAGGATCCCATTCAGATTTGGACTTCCTATACTGGAGACATCCACAGATCCAGCTTCTAAAATGGTTTTGGATGTCTCTATGCCCGTTTTTGGATGTCCAAAGCATGACTAGTGCTGCCAAAATGACCCCCATAATTTTCCATCTGCCCCATACCACAATCATCCAAAACCTTTGTACAACAGGTAGAGTAGATACAGGCTGATAAATCATGACCTTACTCAAATCCAACCCTGGTTTCTTCACAAGTGAACAAATCACTGTTCATTTCAACTCCTCAAGCACACAAACCTGTGATAATGAAGAATTGATAATGACCTCCAACACTGGTTTAGTAGCCTCTTATGTCATAACCATCTACATGAGGTACAAAGGTTTAAGCTAGATTCCTTATTCTTAACTGAAGTGATAGCACTTGAAACCTCGGACACCAAAATATTATGGAATTTAATCCACCTGCATGACCCAAAAGGTTTTAGTTTGATGTATATTTCCACATGTGGCATAATCTGCTTTAAGCGCAGCCCTGAAAAGTAAAATAGTAAGTCCAGTAAAAAAAATAAATTGTGTGGAACACTATTTCCAGGACCTGACAGGCTCAGATTGGTAATGCACAGAAATGTTTGCTATAGTTAAGATGACTCCATTTGTAAGCTGCTTGCATTATAACCAGAAGCCCACTCTTTCAAGTCTAGACTCCAACTGCGAAAGGAAAAAAAGCCGGATGCTTTTTTCATTTGCCAGTTCAAAGTGTGAATCTGGTCTCAGGTGGCAGAGGGATAGGGTCTGCTGTCCTACTTTGGCAATCAGCATGGTAAGGGATGTGGGCACACCTGCAGCCTGGCTTGGCCATGCTAATCGCTGTCCCTCAAACACAAGCTTCTGGTGTCACACTATTCCCCAGGGTCCCCTCATATCTACAGTGTTCAGGAGACCAGTGGGATGAAAGGGCTTGCTCCGCCACTAATGTGTGAAGCTTTTTTCCCTTTTCATATTCAATTGCAAACTGTTCCTTCCCAGACATGAAAGTAATGTTCCAGCATTTAAAGATAAATATGCCGACAACTGCATAGGCCTGCTCTAAATGATTTAGATCAACTCTGTAGCTAACGGCAAACCTTGTACAGTAGATTTGTCAGCGATTCATGGAAATGGAACTTAGGAAATGCATCTCAGAGCAACATTGTACATTTGTGGAGAATAAGATTGAATCTTAGCTTGCAGCTGTGCTGGAGATCTAATTTCTTTTCTTGCTTAGAGGCACAAACTTTTAGTCCTCAGGTTCTGAACACCCAACAGACTACTGCATCGTGGATTAGAGAAATAAATAGAAGAAATGGGCAACCTAATAATTTTAAGGGAGCAATATCAGATGCCGAAAAATAAATGGCAGTCTTATATTCCTGGGCTAATTAGAGATCTTTCTAAACTGAAAATGTGTTTTAAATCACTTTGAGAACAATTTTTAAAGCTAGCACCATGATTAAATAGATTTTTAAACAGGTACAAAGATCTGTCTGAAAGGAAACATAAGCTTCCACAGTTCACATGCTTTTAAGCATGGTAAAAGAACTGTTCTGGTGGAAATGTTTAGGGTTGAACAATTTGGAATATACGCCTATTAATTTGCCCCTGCTCTGTACAAATAGTAGGGTACAGAGTTCATGGGCGCTTTCAGTCTAGCTATGGGTGTGCTTTGCTAGTGTGCATTCAATTTGTTTTCTTTTAGGTGCTGTCAATGCTGTCTCCTGGTGACCCAGCAGCCTCTGGGTTTTCTTGACAACGTATCACTGGAAGTAGATTGCCAGGCCTTTTCTTCCAAGGCAATAGAAGGTAAAGCGACCTGCCCAAGGTCATAAGGAGTGCCAGGGGAAATCAAACCCTTGATCTTCTGGGTACTAGACAGTTGTTCCAACCATTAGGCTACTCCTCCATGCCAGGTCATTAGGATACCTAGAAATTTTAGAGCTAAGGAGTTGTTTTAGAAGCCCAGCCACTTATAAATGGCTATTTTAGAAAGGACAAATTTACATGTGGATGACCGCAACACGTCCAAAGAAGATGGGCGTGTTAAGGGCATCCTCCTGAGCAGGACAAAAATCTATATGTATATCCTCCATCTCATATAGGGGACTATTTGTGCCGGCTGCATGCCCTAAGTTACCCACCGGTTGTGCGGGGAAGTTAGTCGGGGGCAGGGAAGGGGTGGCCCAGAGGCAGAGAGTGTGCGGGCAGTGGGCTGTTGCTGGTCCTGGATGTACAGGGCCGATTCTAATGTCAGTCCTGTATGTCCAGGGTCAGCGAAATGGCCAGGGTGGAATAACTTCCCTGGACCTTCCTTTTTGGCAGACTCAGGGCGCGGAAGGGGCTGGGGGTGGGGCAAAGTTAATATCACGCAGCCTGAACCTGGCCTTAGGAGGCCAGATAAGGGGTTGGGCTGTGGGGAATTACGTTTTTTAGCAGCGGCCGGCATCGTGGCTTTTAAATGGAGCCGTTATGCCTTGGCAACAGGATGACATGGCGCTGCAGCTCCATTTAAAAGTCCTGGCTGAGTTAGCCAGGCTATGGCTGTATGTGCTGGCTGGGACTGAATCGCAGTCCCGGCCTGCATGTACAGGACTGTTCGCGATTCTGATCCCGTAGGACTAGACGTGCCACATGGGATCAGAATTGCTATCTCCTTTGTACCTCTGGCTCAACCCGGACATACAAAGGAGATCTACGTCATGGACAGAATCGGGCCCATAGTGTATGCATGTATAAACCAAAAATCATCCACATCCAAATTTACCCGTTTCCTCACTTGGAGTATAGTGCTCAGTTCTGAAAGCTGTACCTTACAAAGGATATAAAGACTTGAAATGGTTCAGAGGAAGGCGACCATGATGATATGGGGCCTGTGCCAGAAGGCACATAAGAAGAGACTTGAAGACCTAAATATTTACACCCTAGGGAGGAGAGACAGGGGGATATGATACAGACCTTTAAATACTTACCGGGTACTAATCACCAAACAAACCTTTCACAAAGAAGCTGTAGAACTAGAGGATATAAAATGAAGCTGCAAGGAGGTAAACATAAAAGCAACGTTAGGAAATACTCTTTCATGGTAAGGGTAGTGGATGCCTGGAATGCCGTCCTAAAGGAGGTGGTGGGAGCACAAACGGTGATGGGATTCAAGAAAGCATGGGACAGACCCCGGGGATCCCATATAACAAGAGGATGGAATGCAAGCAAATTTAAATAGCTTACTAAATAGAGAGGGGTAACAACCTCAAGCAAAGGCATAGAGAGGGGGGGGGGGAACGACCTGCACAGAGCTCTATAACTCCTGCCACCTTACTGGGCAGACTGGATGAGCCATGCTGGTCTTTATCTGCTATCATTTACTATGTTACTATGTTAAACAGCAGGGCCGGCGCTATCCGGTAAGCCAGGTAAGCGCGGCAGGAGGGCACCGGTGGTGGGAGGGTGTCGTCGCTAGCCACCCGCCACCCACCGCTTCAATAAAGAAAGCAGCCGCGGGAACATTTCTCTGTCCCCGCGGCTCTTCTATCTTTCAAACGGCTAGACCGTGGCATTTGCAGCAGTAACAAGCATTTCCTGTTTCCTGTAAAAAACAGGAAATGCTTATTATTTTCTTTAGAAACTCCGCTACCTAGCAGTGTGAAAGATAGCAGAGCTGCGGGAACAGAGAAATGTCTCGCGGTTGCTTTCTTTTTTAAAGGATGAATCAGAGCAGACATGGGGGCTGGAAGGGAGCAGACATGGAGGGGGGCTACAATGGAGTAGACACAGAGGGGGGCTACAAGGGAGCAGACACTGGGGAGCTGGAAGGGAGCAGACACAGGGGGGAGCCGAAAGAGAGCAGACATGGGGGGCTATGAGGGAGCAGACACTGGGGAGCTGGACAGGAACAGACATGGGGGGTTTGAAAGGGAATAGACATGGGGGGCTACCAGGGAGCAGACACTGGGGAGCTGGAAGGGAGCAGACACGGGGGAGGGGGGAGCTGGAAGGGAGCAGACACAAGGAGAAGCTGGAAAGGAACAGACACTTGGGGAAGGGGCTGGAAGTGACTGGGTAATAGGAGGGGGGTTGGAAGAGAACTGACAGGCGGGAAGGTGGAGGCTAGAAGGGAGCTCACATGGGAGGTTGGGAGTGAGCGGAAAAGAGGGGAAGAAGGAGGCTAGAGGGAAGGTGGAGGCTTGAAGGGAGCTGACATGTGGGGATGGCACTGGAAGGTGGACGGACAGAAGAGAGGGTGAGTGGAAGGGAACTGACACAGGATGGGGCATTGGGACTGGAAGTTCGCTGATACCTGGGATACTATATGAACTAGAAGGAGCTCGACAATGGAGAAGGAGGGGGACTAGAAGGGAATACATACTAGTGGTGTTGCTGCGAATGCAAGGGGGTCGACACTGAAAGGTACTGGGAGGTGAGGCTGTAAAGGGGCTGATACTGGGGAGGGTTACTGGGTCCAGAAAAAGGCTGATGGAAGAAAATGAAGAAAGCAAAAGGAGAGACAAAAAATGGAAGATGGACTATAGACCATAGAAAGAGAGCTAAGAGAAGACAGAAGAAAACAGAAACCTCATATTGGGACCAGCATGAACAAAAATTATCAGACAACAAAAGTAGACTTTTTTTTTTTTTGCAATTTAGTGACTGGACTTTGTGCTATCTATATTTCACACAGTACGGGGAACTGCATCTCTTATCTGGTGTGGCACCGCATGCAGAGTCTGACTTCTTGGGGTTTCATTTTAATTTTTGTCTACATATTTTTATTTCTGCTTTAGGTTGTGGTCACTTATTCTGTACTTGGTGAGGGTCTGTGTTCCGAGTGTGTGACCAAGGCCAGGTGTTCTGTTAACATGGAGTTTGTATGTAGGGATCTGTACTGTAGTAATTTGACTTGTATAGCTTTTCAAATAGGTGTATGGATGTTTTGGGTCCCATTGCAATATTTATAGTGCTGTTTTTTTCTGTGTAGGCCCCTTATTGTATAGGTTTTGGAAGTGTATGCTGGTATGGTATGATAGATTTGACTTTGTAGATTTTCAGTTACTTTTGCAGTGTTTTATATTAGTTCACAATATGCCTGGCACTGGAGAATGTTTATGTTGTTGTTAGTGAGATGACCAGAATCAGATTTTATTTTTATCTTTTTTAACTATCACAGCCTGTTTGTACGATGCTAAATATTTACTGCTAAATATTTTTATTTTGGTTATGCAATAGCTCTTTTGCTGCAATTTTCTTACAACACTGGATTTGAAGGAGAAATACTAATATTGCTTGAAAAGAGTTCACAAAGCGGTTTTGGGAAAAAGGAAGGTATAATAATAATGAGGGAGGGGCACTGATTTATAGGTTGCCGGGGGTCGCTAGAAACCCTAGCACCGGCCCTGTTAAACAGTTCTCCCTTTAGCCATCCGTTTACAGGAGAGATTAAAGGGGATTTCCCCTTTTTTCCTCCAATTTTAATTTCCCTCTCTGAACTGAAATGAGGCAAGAGCATGTCCCCTGTAATTAATTAAGAGCATCTGCATGTTTGTATTTGCAAACTGACCCAGACAGATGTGTAAGTGCCGATATTTAGACGTGAAATGCTGGCAATTACACGCTAAGCTGCCAAGTTTCCTCCAACACTCTTCCTGCAGCCCTTGCATGTGTATTTGAGAAACAGCTCCGCATTTAGCAGATTGGTTTCGAAAATATCAACGTGGTAACTTGGATGTCTCAGGTCGGATCTCTATGTGCTATTGAGAATACGCCTTCACGTCAATTTAATTCATGTTAACCTATGAAGAAGATGATTGCATGATTTAAAAATGTTAACGGACATTAAAACTTTTTATTTAAATGAATGTGCGAAATAAACCAAAAAATGGTTGAAAATCAGGAAAGCCATGTAAACGGAAAATGAATCAACGATTTTTGCCCTGGGCTTGGCTATTTGACAAGGAGTTGAGAAGAGAGGGAGCGTGTTTGCTGTATTTTACTTCTACATAATCTGAAAGGCTGTTACTTATGGTTCGGACTCTTTGACGAAGGATGATGTTATTATTCCATTGTCTGGAGAACTGGATTTGTTTTCAGTATTATTGTCGGTTCATTATGTACTGAGTTCTTTGTGCTCTTTTGCTACTATTACTTATCATTTGTATAGCGCTATAAGACGTACGCAGCGTTGTAAATATAGGTGTAAGACACAGTCCCTGCTCATCCGAGTTTACAAGACAAACAACATCACAAAACTGAAGACTAGACTATGGTAAGATACGCAATAACTGGTGACAAGAGAGTGAGGGGCATCAGGATCCAAAAGCAGCCTCGAAGAGGTGGGTTTTTAGCCTGGATTTGAATAGGGCTAGAGAAGGAGCCTGACATACTGACTCAGGTAGATTGTTCCAGTCATATGGAGCAGCAAGGTGGAATGAAGGAAGTCTAGAGTTGTCAGTGTCAAGAGAAGGGCACAGATAAAATGGATCTGCCAGAGGAGCGGAGTTTCCGAGGAGGAGTGTACAGTGAGATAAGATAGGAAAGGTAGTGAGGAACCACAGAATGATTGCACTTATATACGTATTGTTTTATATATGTTGATTGGATTGTTATTTACATATTTTACACTGTGAATTTTTTTTCATTGTTGTGGTGGGTATCCCATTATTTCTAAATAAAATAACTTTTATAGGGAAGGAATATGCGTTGTATCTCTGAAAACTGCAGGGACTAAAAGTGCTCAGATACACTGCAAATAGTACAGACTATGCAAAATTGCCCCCTTTGAAAAAAAGCAAAGGAAATCCCATCCAAGGAATCATATCTTGCTCAGGGAGCCAAATTCTGGGGGGAAGGGGAAGATGGATAAAGAGCACATTTAGCATTAAGGAGGTAGTTATTAAAAGTACATTTAGTTATAGCAATAATATACGTTATTTTGCTTTTAATGAATGTTAAAGTGCAGTAATGTGTGTTATTGCACCACAATGCACATAGTCCCACCATGTTGAATACCAATGAGATATAAAGCATGCAAATGCATTCAAAATACCTCATTAGGATTCACATGCATACTAGGAAATCACCGCAAGCTGCGGCATTATTTTTCTGCCTGAAGCACTGAGCTGGGAACATGCGGCCCAGCTGCCATCTTAAAGGGGAACTCCCTCCTCCAGACACCGCTGCATTCCATTTATTGCATTTATATCCATCAACCAGTTGCACATCTTGGCCGTTACAAATAACATGCCTTTTTAGAGGACTCTCAGGATGTCATCAATCTGCGTGCCACCATTATTGGTTACCTTTTCTTCTATTGAGGTTAAGCAGCATATCCTTAAAGCGTTTTTTAAAGTTAAGCTAGCTAAATTTTGTGGTCAACCGGTTAATATTTTCCCAGACGTCTCTTGCAGCACCCAATTGCTGAGGAGTGGAGGAGTAGCCTAGTGGTTGGGACAAGGTACTTCAGGCCAGAAGGTCAGGGGTTCAAATCCCACTAAAGGACAGCAACCTTGGGCCGGAAGGACTGGGGTTTCTAGTCCCACAGATGCTCCTTGTGGTCTTAGACAAGCCACTTAACCCTCCATTGCCCATGTTCCCTGTAAGTATTAGTGTATGTGTCTCAAATCCCCACATGTTAAAATGTATCCCCCACTTGTGTTGTGACTGCTTTGATTGAAGGATAAGGCGGTATACAAATACCATGAAATAAAATTGCATAGGTGGCAATTTTTGAACTTAAAGCCCCGTGTTTTAGTGCTGGGTGCTACTTTTTTTCTTCAGTTTCCGTGTAAATGCTTCATCACTTTTGATGGTGCTTCTTACATTTTTTGTGGAAGTAAGTCATCTGGAGAAATTTTTGGCCGGGAAGCAGGGTTTAGATAAGGCTGAGACTTAGATAAGTAGATGTTTGCCCCCAAATGTGGGTTAATTTAACCTGTAGTTTTCTTTGAAGTTTTCCGCTATTAGTCTTCAACTGACTCCAATGATGTGGACTTTATTATTTAGTTTTGTTTCCTATGCTGTAATTGGTAGCATTGTTAAATTTCCTTACTACCTTATTGTCCTATCACTAATTTGGTTGTTGTAATGACTAAAAACCTTATTTAAAAAAAAATATAACATACATAGTATAATTATACATAACTATAATAATTCAAATCAGCAGAAATCCTAAAGATTAATATGCTTTGTAAAGAAATATGCTCAAAGATTCTTATGAAAGACAAAGTGCTGAGAGGTTTCCCGCAGAGCAGGAGACAGGGTATTGCACAGCTGGGGAGTCTGACCAGAAAGAGCACGGAGCACCAGCATGGTATGAGAAACCTGGGTAATAGGAGGAACCTGTAGCAAATGTTGAAAAGAAAAATACTGTGTATGAGCTACCTACCCCCCGTAGTAGTCCTATGTCCAAAATCTATAATTGAAGGCCCTCCTCAAACATAGCAATAGTACCACAAGACTATTGCTAAGGGATCGTGGGCACCAGGCATTGGCCTGGAGGGGAGAAAGTGAGGCCTGCTACATTTCAGGCCCCACTATATCCACCAGGGGGCTTGGATGCCTTGGTAGTGTTGGGAGGTGGGGGTCCCTGGCCCACCAGTTCCACAGTACTCTGCAGCCCCTTCAAGATAGTGGCCAGCAGCATCAGGCCATGGGTTTGTAACCCATTGCTTCTTATGGGAAAAGAGCTGGCATTATTTTTCTCAGATTATGATGATTTACTAAGAATGCTTCACGTTGACCTTTTTTAATGTGTGGAAAACATTTTCCTTATCGTTCCTCCAGTTCAGTCCTCTACCTCTGGGTTGTCAATCTCCTCCTGCAGCTTGGAGACTGGTCTGTCAGAATCATGACATCACTGGATATAGCCTGCTTTCCTCCGCCTTCCATCCCAGTGTGACCAGTCTCCATGTAGCAGGAGGACTTGGTGAGCCCTAGGAGAGGGCTCTCTGGAGAAACAGATAAGGAGCTAGGCAGTTTATAGCTAGTTGGGTTTGGTTAATTGGATGGTTAATTGGGGTCTGTGCCTTTAAAAAAAAACAACAAAAAAAAAAGAAACAGAGCAAAGAAAGATATTGAACGGCTTGCCTCCCGGCATTCTTACCCCTCTGTCTGTCCAGCATAATATTGGGGGTGCAGGCTCAAGACATCGAGCGTGCTAACCCTCGGAAGGGGAGGCATAGAGGTTCTCTCCCCCGGACATTACGGGGGAGAGCCCTTCTGACGGCTTCGGGGTTTCCCGGCATCCAGCTCTGCTAGCAGCGGCATCAGAGGTCGCCGGCGATCAGAGCAGCGGTCGGCCCAGATGTGCTTCTTGTCACAGGGGCAGCCCATCTTTCCGCGTTAGCTCAGCGCGCTTGTCAGGTAAGTGTTTCGCCGACAGCAGGCTGCGCTGAAGGGGGAAAGTTGCCCGCCAGCAGCGGGGGGCTCTGTCCTCATTTTTGCGCCTTTTTCATGTGCTTCTGTGTTTGCGGTGGCCATTTTACCTGTTGCGGGCAGACTGCGTGGCTGCAGTGAGGCACGCAGACCAGGGCCTGGGAGACGCAGGGGAGGCCGTAGCTGACTGATAGTTTCTTTTATTTCTTTTCTTTCTTTTATATCTTTTAGTTCTTTGTTTTAGTTCGTTTCTTGAGTTCCTTTTACTTGGCTGTTCTCTCTGCTTTGCTTGATTCGGCGTTGAGCCTTCTCTAGCTTCTCAAAAAAAAAAAAAAAAAAGAACAGAGAAGGGGCAGAGGGTGTTTTTGCCTGGAAAGCAGAGCGGATAAATCCAAATAATTTTGTGTAATTGGCAGTCCCTTCTTGATTGTGGGGGGGCAGTTGGCTGACTGCTGCTGGTTTCACGGATGGCAGCCAGACCGCAGTGCATTGTGTGTGGCACTAGGAGGGGCACAGTGGCTGATACCGGGGTATGTCGAGCCTGTGCAACCCTTTCTTCCACGGTAGAACAGCTGATGGAGATCAGGGAGACCCAGGAGGTGCTGGCAGGAGCGGGGGCTGCTTCTCCGCGCCCTGTGGCGCACGGGTCGGAATTGGAGGAGCGGGCAGAACCCGCCGGAGTTTCCCTGGCGGAGCAGGCAGCGGGCATTGGGGCTTTTAGCCCTGAGTTTATTTTGCTGATGCATCAAGCCTTCTGCCTGCGGAGTCAGGGAAAAGGGCCAGGCTCAGGGACGCTGGGGGCGCCAGCCCAGCAGATGGAGGTGCTTGCGGAAGTAGCCGGGAGCCCTCCAGCCCCTAAGAGAGTAAGAACTCAGGAGGTGCTCTCGGAGGGTGAGTGGCCCAAAGTTCAGGATGCCGAATGGGATAAAGAGGATGGGTCGCAGGATCTAGAGGAAAGTGAGATCCTAGAGCCCGAGGATCTGGCTAGGATTATTAGAGTGTTTCGTAGAGAGGAACTAGCGGCCTTAATCTCGGAAACGTTGCAGATGTTGAATTTGGCTCCGCAGGCAGTGGTGGAGGAGGATGTTGAGGATCCCGTCATCCAAGCGGTGCGCCAAACGCAGGTGGTGTTTCCGGTGCATAGAGTAGTGGACAAAATGATACAAGAAGAGTGGGATAAGCCTGAAGCGGGCCTCCGGGGCATACGGACGATGAATAGGCTCTATCCGCTGTCGGATAAAGATAAGGAAAGGTTTCGGGCACCTCGCGTTGATGCGGTGGTGTCGGCGGTTACCAAAAAGACCACCATTCCGGTGGAAGGTAGTGCATCCTTAAAGGACACTCAGGACAGGAAGGTGAATAGATTGCTGAAACAGGTCTTTGAGGCGGATTCTATTTCGCTGCAGGCATCCATCTGTGGAGCTTGGGTGGCCAGGGCGTGTTTGCGTTGGGTCCAGCGGCTGCGTCAGTCCACGCTCAGGGAGCCCAAAGAATTAAAGGAGTTAGATCGGTTAGAGTCTGGAGCAGCATACTTAGCGGATGTGCATTACGACTTCATTAGAGCGCTGGCTAACAGTACCGCGTCGGTAGTGGCCGCCCGCAGGTCTGTGTGGTTACAGAATTGGGCGGCAGTTGGACCGTCTAAGTCCCGGCTTAGCAAGCTGCCATTTAAGGGTGGTCTTCTATTTGGAGAGGATTTGGACACGTTGGTGAAGGACCTTGGAGAGTCCAAGGCAGGTCGGCTTCCGGAGGATAAGCCAAAGCCGGGAAGATTCACTCAGGGCCCCCGCGGTCAAGTCCGGGATTTCAGGAGATTTCATTCGTCACGGTTCGGTAATTCCCAGAGGGGTCGGTTTCTTTCCCGAGCTCAGGGGTTTCGTGGGTTTTGGGGGGCGAGTCGAGGTTTCTACTCCTCCTCCTCGCCCGCCACCCATAAGGCGCAATGAAGTGAGGCGGGTCCAGGTGGAGGAGCCTCCCGTGGGGGGTCGGCTTCGGGGTTTCTGTCCGCTTGGGTCCACATCACGTCCGATCAGTGGGTGTTAGAGATCATTCAGCAGTGATACGCTCTAGAGTTCGCCCATCCAGTGCAGGAGTCCTTTGTGATGTCTCCTTGCCGGGGCCCCAAGAGGACTGCTGTGGTTCGCCTTACTTTGGAGCGGCTGCTGCGGCTGGGTGCAGTGGTTGAAGTCCCAGAGGCCGACTGCGGCAGGGGTCAGTACTCTATTTATTTCGTGGTGCCAAAGAAGGGCGGAACGTTGCATCCCATTTTAGATCTGAAAGCCGTAAATCGTTGCTTACGGGTGCCGCATTTCCAGACGGAGACCTTGCGCTCAGTCATCGTGGTGGTGCGTCAGGGAGAGTATTTGACGTCTCTGGATCTAACGGAGGCATATTTGCACATTCCTATCCGGGAAGCTCATCAGAAGTGGTTACGGTTCGCCCTCCCATGGGGTCACTATCAGTTCCGGGCCTTGCCCTTCGGTCTAGCGACGGCGCCGCATACCTTCACCAAGATCATGGTGGTGGTGGCGGTGGCGTTATGCAAAGAGGGGATTTTGGTTCATCTGTATCTCGACGATTGATTGATTCGGGCCAAGTCCTCCGAAGAGAGTGTTCACGTTACAGGCAGAGTGGTGAATTTTTTACAGGGTCTGGGTTGGATAATCAACCCGGCAAAGAGTCACTTGGAGCCATCCCAGGACCTCAAGTACCTCAGTGTCTGATTCGACATGAAGAGTGGGCGAGTGTTTTTACCCAGCATGAAAGTCGAGGAGTTCAGAGTTCGGGTACGGCAGTTCTTGTCGGTACCGGCGCCATCGGCGTGGGATTACCTGCGGATTCTGGGTACAATGGCGGCGACGCTGGAGGCGGTTCAGTGGGCCAAGGTTCACATGAGGCCGTTGCAGAGAGCGCTGCTTCGGCGCTGGTCGCATCAGGCCGATCCACTGAGCAAGCGTCTTCCTTGTCCGGCCGAGGTCAGACAATCTCTTCATTGGTGGCTGCGCAGGTTGTCCCTAGCGGCTGGCATGCCGTTGGAACTCCCGACTTGGATCCTGCTGTTGACGGACGCCAGTCTGGTGGGCTGGGGAGCCCACTGCGGGAGTCAGTTCGCGCAAGGGGCTTGGTCCCCATTGGAAGCCTCGTGGTCGATGAACTGTCTGGAACTTCATGCGGTCGCGTGGGCTCTTCAAGAGTTCGAGAGCTTGGTGAGGGGCCGAGCGGTTCGGGTCCTCTCCGACAACTCGACGACAGTCGCATACATCAATTGGCAGGGCGGCACGGGCAGTGCCGCAATGGAGGAGGAAGCGGACAGCTTGTTTGCATGGGTGGAGAGGCAGCTGACCGCTCTGTCCCTGGCACACATAGCAGGAAAGGACAACGTCACAGAGGACTTTCTCAGCAGGGTTCACATGGACGCTGGAGAGTGGGAGTTGAATCCTGACATTTTCACGCAGATAGTCGACCGTTGGGGGATGCCTGTGATGGACCTCATGGCGACATTCCAGTCGGTGAAGGTCATCCGATTCTTCAGCAGGCATCGAGAGAGGATGTCAGAAGGGATAGATGCGCTGGTGCAGCAGTGGCCGTCCGAAGGTCTTCTGTACGTTTTCCCCCCGTGGGCGTTGATAGGCCGGGTGGTCCAAAAGATCGAGGCTCACTCGGGAACCGTACTTCTGGTGGCGCCTGACTGGCCGAGGCGGCCGTGGTACGCGGATCTGGTGCGCCTCTTGGCCGGACAGCCTTGGCGTCTTCTGGAGAGGGCAGACCTGTTGCTTCAGGGTCCGCTGTTCATGCCCCAGGTGGCTCGATTCTCGCTTACGGTCTGGCCATTGAGAGGGCTAAACTGAGGAGAAGAGGCTACTTATCTGCGGTTGTGTCCACCTTGCTAAGAGCTCGAAAGCAGTCGACTTCTTTGGCATACGTGCGAGTCTGGCGGATCTTTGAGGATTGGTGTTCGCGGCATCAGATTAGAGCAGCCACTGTTGCTGTCCCTTCGGTTTTGGACTTCCTGCAGGACGGCTTTACTAAAGGCCTGGCAGCTAGTTCCTTATGAGTGCAGTTGGCAGAGCTTTCCTGTTATCGTGGCAAAGTCAATAGCGTGTCTCTAGGAGCCCATCCGGATGTGGGTCGTTTTCTGAAGGCGGTCTCTCAGTTGTGGCCGGCATGCAGGGTGTGGATTCCGCCGTGGGATCTCAAACTCATTTTGGGGGTTTTGGCTAAGCCTCCCTTCGAGCCGTTGTGAGGTGCGTCTCTGAAGGATTTGACGTTGAAGGCGACGTTTCTGGTGGCGATTTGTTCCGCTAGGTGCATTTCGGAATTGCAAGCATTGTCGTGTCAGGAACCATTCTTGTCCTTTTCTAAAGAGAAAGTGGTTTTGCATCCGGTTCCGTCCTTTTTGCCGAAGGTGGTATCCCCCTTTCATTTGAATCAGACGGTTTGTTTGCCGGTGCTTAGGTCTTCCCAGGGCGGGGAATCGGACCGCAGCCTTCGTTGTCTAGACGTGAAGAGGGTGCTGCATCAGTATCTTCAGGCAACAGCGTCCTTTCATAAGACGGATCGCTTGTTTGTGCTGTTTGGGGGTTTACGCAAAGGGGAGGCGGCAGCGAAAGCCTCCATTGCTCGCTGGATTCGAGAGACGATTGCTTCAGCTTATTTGCTTTGAGGACGTCCAATGCCTGCCGGGTTGCGGGCGCATTCCACCAGGGCGCAGGCATGTTCCTGGGTGGAGCACAGTTTGGTTCCGCCAGGGGACATTTGTAGGGCGGCGACTTGGTCGTCTCTACATACATTCAGTAAGCATTACCGGTTGGACGTGGCGGCAGCTTCTGAGGCCAGGTTTGGGTCGGCGGTGTTGTTGGCCGGTTTGAAGGGTCCCTCCCAATGATTACTGCTCTGGTACATCCCAGAGGTAGAGGACTGAACTGGAGGAACGATAAGGAAATGATAATTACACTTACCTGGTAATTGTAGTTCCTTGAGTGACGACAGTTCAGTCCTCCTTCCCACCCTGTCTTAGTTTTTCATCTTCATGGATCAAGAAGTGTTAACATGAGGTGAGGTATTACAGGTAGGTCTGCTCTCTTTCAATGTCATGATACTTCCCCGTTCCTTGTGGCACGACAGGGGGTAAGAAAGCTTTGTCGGAGGGGGTCTCGTTTTCTATGGGTAGTTAAAGGTTTCTGCTTATAGTTATGGTTGGCTACTTATTTGTTGCTCCTTTGAGTCTGCTTTGTTAATAGTTCACACTGGGATGGAAGGCAGAAGGAAGCAGGCTATATCCAGTGATGTCATGATTCTGACAGACCAGTGTCCAAGCTGCAGGAGGAGATTGACAACCCAGAGGTAGAGGACTGAACTGTCGTCACTCAAGGAACTACAATTACCAGGTAAGTGTAATTATCATTTATATGAGCTTCCAAGATGGTATTTTTAACTTCTCTCCATGTCTCGTACAAACATTTAAGTCTCGCAACTTAGGGGTATGTTTACTAAACAGCAATAACGTTGCAGCAGCGACGTTATCGTGTGATATGTAACATCACCACATGATACGTAATGTTTCACGCGATAATGTCTCCGGCGGCGTTAAGGCACACAGAGGGTGGAGTAAGTCTTTCCAGAGGGCGGAGAGAAGGGGTCAATGGGTGGAGAGTGGGCAGTGAGAGGCTCCAGGCACACTAACACTGTCAAATGTAGGGCAGAACATTACCATGATTGAAAACCTCGTGTTAGAGGCACAATTGCAGGAGAGAGAAACCATTTCAGTCAGCAATGTACAGCAAAGGCAGAGAGACCCAGAAAAGTGATAGTAGTGCTACATGTGCAGCAACAGCATAGTGCCCAAGTACGAAAGGACACTATGGTGATGGTGTAAATGGGGTACAGGGGGCTGCAGGTGGGACATGCAGTGGGGCAGCTGGGGCACAGGGTGGGCTAGGCAGATGCCTAGGTGCCACATAGGTAGGCAGAAACGGAAAATCAGCAAGACTTCAACTGACCAAGGGCAACCATGTCCACGAGTGTGTGTCCCACAGTTCCCCAATGGACATTACCCAGCAGGTGCCCCAAAGGGCACATAAAATTGGCAGGCGGTGCCGAGGGGAAGTGTGGATGTCTATATAGGCACCACTACCCCAGACCCCACACCATAGGCAACCACCTAACGGCACACTGGATGGCCTAGGACTGTGCACCACTAGCACCACCGGCATAAAGGCATGTCAGCATGGTGGGGGAGGGCTGCTGGTGGTGTTCAGGGGCAGAAAGTCACAGGTTCAAGTCCAAGCTGTGGCTCCTGCAGACCATGCCACTATATTTTACCCTACAGAGCACATACACCATAAACATGTGCACTCCCTAGAGCAGAGGTTCCCAACTGCAGTCCTGGAGGGCCAAACACCATTCAGGTTTTCATGCTGTTCCTAATAAATATGCATGAGATACATTTGTATGCACCGCCCCCATTGTATGCAAATGCATCTCATGCATATTCATTAGGGACAGCCTGAAAACCTGAATGGTGTATGACCCCCAGGACCGGAGTTGGGAACCTCTGCCCTAGAGCATCGGCCAACAGGGGCACAAACACCCACACCCACAGGCTCCACTATCCAAAGCCTCATGGAGAGTCAGGCTGTTGGGCCCTGCGCGGATTAGCAGCTACCACGACTAGCACCTGCATACTTTAGCAATGCCATCATAAACATGGAAACACGCTCCATATATATCAAATGGTTGCTATGATTAATTTCAGATAACAAATCCTAAATTAAGCACAATTTGTTAACAGAGATTCATCATAGCAACCTTTCTGATATATGTGGAGTGTGTTTCCTCTTTTCTGTTCTCTGACAGTGTTTACCACCCCGGAAAGTGACCCTAACAGTATTGAGTACCTTAGCAATGCCTGCACTGTGCCCAGGACTGGTGTGGTGGCCAGGGCTGCCAACCACCTCTATCATTGCACAATGCTGAAATATGTGTGGGAGTGTATGTATGTCTATCCAGTGTTTTGTGGCTGCCTACACCTTACAGAGCTCACAATGCTTGCACAGTTTCCAGTGTTAACCTGCCAATGAGGAACAAGGTATTGTGGGTATGGGCCGGACAGGGCAGTCTGGGAAGGATGCATCTGCACAGGGCATAGGGCAATGGCTGGGATATTGTAGTGGCCGACCACCACCTGCACGGACAGGGTGGCCACAGCATGTCATGCTGGGAGGTCACTCTCACTCTGACTGAGCAATGACCATGGCATGTCTAGTTTCCCACATAGTGCTATACAGTGCTTCTCTCCAGTGATATCTGTGGGTTCCCTTTTTTGGGGCCCAATCACTGACATACCTGCTTGGTGTTTGTGCTTATATCCCACATCTTGGTGCACATAGTTCCTCTAGGACAGTGGTTCTGAACCAGTCCTCCTTGAACCCCTAGGCCAGTCGGGTGTTCAGATAGCCCTAATGAATATGCATGAGATATATATGCATTAGAGATATCCTGCCAACCTGACTGGTTTGTGGCCCTCCAGGGCTGGATTTGGAGACCCCTGCCTTACACCTCTGTCATTTAAGATTGTGAGTGGGCAAGGTGCAGATCTCTGAGACATCAAAAAGGTTAGATAGAATTTGTCACATGCCTCTTTGCTTTTCACCACCACCAAAATATTGTCTATTAGACAGCTTTTTGGTGGTGGTGAGAATTGAGGAGGCATGTAACACATTCTATATACCCTTTTGATGTCTAGGACATCTGTACCTTGCCCACTCACGATCTTAAATGACAGAGATGTAAGGCAGGGGTCTCCAAATCCAGCCCTAGAGGACCACAAACCAGTCAGGTTGGCAGGATATCTCTAATGCATATATATCTCATGCATATTCATTAGGGCTATCTGAACACCCGACTGGCCTAGGGGTTCAAGGAGAACTGGTTCAGAACCACTGCTCTAGGAACATGTACTGGCTAGCAGACTGTCTGCAGTTAGCATGTGTATGGCTGGAACACTGTGCAGCAGGTGCAGTCTGACTGTGCCCTCTGCTGGTGAATGTTGGGGGGGGGGGGAGGGCAGCTGAGCTTTGCTGGGCCTACTGCCTGTCTGTCAATGCCCTATGTGATAAGTACAGTTTTGCATCACCTGCCATGGATGGTGTCCATTCACCAACTGGCCTGGGGTTGCTGGTCTCACAGCCTTTCATCATGTCCCTCTACTGTCTCCATCGCAAAGATGTAGAGTGTGGGTCTGTTGGGGCAGATCCTGTCTACCACCTTGACCCAGAGAGTATGATATGTGGTGCTACATAATCCACATGTGAGTCCAGACACACTCCTGCTCTTACAACAGGTGACCATGGCAACCACACTGGATATGCACTATTTTGGGCCAACAAGGGCTAAGACGTGACTGGAGAATGCAGATGAACACAGGATTATCGGAAGTATGTCTACAAGGAATATCTGCCACACACTGGCACTGATGGTGACCTGCAGCAAAGGGTATCTCAACCAACCTGGGTACTGCGGACCTGGTGCTGGGCGACCCACCTCACCCTCAGGGTGAGCACAGGACCCACACAAAGTCACGGTCTGTATCTACTCTGTGCCAGTAACACACATGGTCATTCCCTCTACCAGGCTGAGGTGCTGTGGAGACGTATACTCCATCCTGTGATCAGATGTAGACTGCTGTTCTGCATGTTCAGTGCATCATGGGTACTGGTACCTTTACCCTATCCCGGTAACCACAGCAGACAGTATGTGTGGTGATCTGCAGTCTTTCTGTAGCCAGCCAACACTATGATAAAAGCCATAGAGGTGTAACCCACTGGTTAATACAATGACTGCTAAGGCAGAGGTCATGGGTTTGATTCTGTAGTGGTGTTATTTAATGAGGTTTTCCTTTTAATTCCTGTAACAGTCAGACTCATCTCTACAATCTGTGTTGCCAGCCAAAAACACCCTCACCTCAGTGCTGTAACCTATAGGGCACCCTATAAAGTGCCCTGTCCGCCAAGGTGCTGTATAAGGTGCCCTATAGGGCACATTATAAGATGCCTTGGTGGACAGGGCACTTTATACTGTGCCCTATGGGGCACCTTAGGTTACGGCACTGAGGTGAGGGTGTTTTTGCTGGCAGCACAGATTGTAGAGATGTGTCTGAGTGTTACAGGCAGGAAAAGGGGTTGCTTCAAACAGCCTTATTAGGTGGGACCTCTGAGAGATCAAACCCATAACCGCTGGCTCTGCAATCATTGCTTTAACCAGTGGGCTACACCTCTATAGCTTCTAACACAGTGCTGGCATGAAATTAAGGTTACCGTGCGTTAACGAGCCAAGGCGTCCTCTATCGTGCATTAATCGGCCATTGCTACTTCAACACCGGTATGCCCACTTCCTTATATTGCACTTTGGCTCAGGTTAACGCTGCACCTAGCGCCGGTAACCTTAGCACGGTTTAGTAAACATACCCCTTAGTTTTCTTCTAATTATTTTTCTTATTTTACTTAGCCATCCTTTTCAAAGTTAAATGGTATTACATTGTTTTTCCTTAAATTTCCTTCTTCCAGTGATTGTTATTTGATTTCATTATGATCACTGCTGCCAAACTGCTTCACAAACTATACCCTTTGTATCAGGCCTTGCGTTCCACTGAGAACTAGTCGTAAAGTAGTTTTTCATTGCTTCTAGGGTCTGCTGGTCTTTAAATATAATTTTTGGCATGGTTAACTTTCCTAAATTTTCTTCAGTAAAGACCAAAGTAAAGAATTCATTCAGTCTCTCTTGAAGGGAGAAGAAAATAAATAAGATTGAAAAGTCTGAAAACAACTAAGGACGATTAGGGGCAAAATAATTTGAGGACTATGAGATTAAACATGACACAATGAGATTTGCAAAAGAAATAGATTCTAGAGGCAGGATGTAAACTAAGAGGACAGAAGAAAGGAATACAAAATACATAAAAATATGATTGTAAGAAAGTGTGACGGTACCAGTGTTAGAGAGCAGGATATGGGAAAACAAGACAGAGGATAAGATAGGTACATAAATAAGGTGACAACAAAATATGCAGCAAGGATGGCAGAGAACAGAAATAAAAGAAGAGAAAAGAGGGAGAAACATAGAAAAGCATCAAAATCCTAAAGCAAAAAATGGAAGAAGAAAAACTATTGAAGGGAGAAGATCTGAGACCTGAAGACTGAAAAGAGAGCGCAGGTGAGTCACGGTTTTATTAGAGTCTGCAGTACTATAGAAGGGCAGTGACGTCAAATGTTTGTTATGTGACAGGCGCTGTGCTGTTACAGAACTGCAGCAAATTTATACTGGAATATACAGTAAGAGTAGGCAGTCGACTAAAGCATTAAGAGGTTTGGTTTATCCCAGGTTTGCCATCTATTATAGGGGGTAATGTCATAAAGCATTTTCCATGTGTAAGGCATAGGTGGTTGAATTGCATGACCAAATATGTGCGTGTACATCTGCTTGCTGACAAGATGGCATGTGGTTATACGCATACCAGGCATAAGCATGCTCTGGCCATAGTTTAGTTGGCATGGAGGGTGGAGCTGCAATGAACATGCATATTTTAAACAATATGCTAGAATAGGCGTAAAATGTATATACCCAGGTGCATCTTCTTTGAAGCGGGTGTAACTTTGCACATGATGATATGCGTGCTACTGCGGCCGGATCTGAATGCCTGTTTTATGATGATGCACAGGTGCTATGTTGCTTGTATAAATCACGATGGATTCCCCTGGGGCTACCCTAAGTACATTTAAGGATTTAGTGGGTCTTTTACTAAAGGACGCTATCTGGCAACGTCTGTTCTGGCACACGCTGAAGGCGCACTGGGACACGCATTGTCAGCTAGCGCGGGGTCATGACAGTATGGGACAATTCCTGCCCTAACTGTGCAACCTGCATTAGGGCCATGAGTGGGCGGGTTAGGGGTGAAGAGTGGGTGTGGTGATCTTTGCGCAATTAACACAACGTTCACACCATGTACCAACTGTGTTCCATGCAATTAGCACATGTTCATCTAATGCCACTTCAATAGGTGGATTTAAGTACACCCACCCTAATGTGGCACATCTTAAGGGAATGTGCACCATGTTCACTGCTGAGGAAATGCTTTCCACACCCCCAACAGTTAACGTGGCAGAATCACAGTTAATGCACCATAGTTTTGGTGTTTTTGGCGCATTAGGTGAAACACCCTACCTCCCGTTAGTAAAAGAGCCCCTTAGTGTTGTGTGATCTTTCCCAGGCTGAGAAAGCTTATTTGAAGGATAATTGGTGGCATATTAGTTATACTGAACATCAGGCTCTGACGACGTTAACTCAGAGTAGGGATATTATCATTTCTCATGCCGAGAAAGGCCTGAGACATTGTGATTTAGGACAGAGCCACATAGAGAGGAGAGGCATATTGACAACTTGCTGATGGAAAGTTTTATAGAAGACTTGAGAAGGACCCATTTAGGGATCTGCTTATCAAGATTTCAGCTATTGTAAAGGAAGCTCTCTCTCCCTGGTATTTAGGGAGAAGAGATGATTGACTAATAGAGCACTGAGGATCTTCATCCCTACAAATTGTAAAGTATAGGAATAACTCCTCTCTACTGGGATGATTTAAATAAAAAATAAAAAAATACTGTGGGATCACTGATATGCAGTTCCACTTGGAATATACTGGTGGATTATGTATGATAAGGGGTTTAACAAATAA
The DNA here is from genome assembly GCA_033557465.1 of Ichthyophis bannanicus. NCBI lineage: Eukaryota > Metazoa > Chordata > Amphibia > Gymnophiona > Ichthyophiidae > Ichthyophis > Ichthyophis bannanicus. The sequence goes on from CM066037.1 coordinate 34,992,372, forward strand.
TCTTTTCTGAAATTACATAAAATTCTTTATGGATTTGCTCAGGTGAGATTTTTGTATGTTGTTGCTTTTACAAAATATCTATAAAATTGGTGGTTGTGGATATTCCACACAGACCATCTTTTATAAAATTACTCCTATGCTGTTGATTTCTCTCTGGAAAATTTGCAAATGGAAAGTAGGCCTCCTTCTTCTTAATGGCTGATATTACATTTAGTGACATGTTTTTTAAAGAGCACACCAGTAGCGCGTGCTCAGCTGTGAAACTAGTGTGGAGGCTCAGGCCAACTTCAGGGTGCCGGTGGTGCATTGCTAACACATGGCACCATGGATCCCAACATGGAACCCAGCACAAAACAGTCCAAACCCATCTACAGGATCATCTCAATACACATGCACCACTTGACCCACAACAACATGGTTTCTGACCTCAGCACGGAGTGGAAACCCTCCTAACCTCTCTACTCAACAAGCTAATGAAGGGAATCCAGAACATGGATTAAGTGTTTTCTTTGGTGAAAAGAAATGTCTTAAGAAGTTTTTGGAAGTCCTTTAGGTCTTTGGTGGTTTTGATTTTCTCTGGCAGGTTGTTCCAGATGGCGGGTGCAGCTAAGCAGAGAGCTCTTTTCATGGTTGAATTATTTGCTTTGGTATATGAGCTAGGAATTGGAATTGTATCCCTGGTGCTGAGTCTTTTCGGTCTGCTGCTCGAGTTTGTGGACAACAAGTCTTGTAGAGTTCCAGCTGATAAGTTGCTTCTTGTCTTGAATATGGTGAGAATAGTTTTGTATTTCACTCTTGAGGAGACTGGAAGCCAATGTAGTTGGTACAGTAAAGGGGTTATGTGTTCATATTTGGGCGAACTGTTATGATTCGAGCTGCGGTGTTCTGGGCAAGTTGCAAGGATCGGATGGTTTGGGTTGGAAGACCGTGGAAGAGTGAGTTACAGTAATCCAAAATAGGGGTTATTAGTGTTTGACATACTGTGCAGAAGTGGTCCTGACTGAGAAGAGGCTTTAGTCTTCAGATAATTGCAAGCTTATGGAATATGTTCTTGGAGGTTCTGTTAATGTGTGCTTGTAGGTTTAAGAAATGGTCGATGGTGATACCTAAGTATCTTACTTCCTCTTTTATTGCTCTTATAGTGTACGCTATGGATATAGATGCAGGGGGGAGAATGAGGGGTCCCGTGTTATGAATAGAGCTTCTGATTTCTTAAAGTTGACTTGGAGGCTGTTGGATACCAGCCAGTTGCTCATTTCCATGAGGTCTTTGGTGATATTTGAGTAGTCAGGCGTGTTGAGGTGGATAGGGGAGTAGACCATAATGTCATCTGCGTAAATTGCGTAGTGGATCTTGTGTTGTTTGAAGATGTTACATAAAAGCTGTAAGTAGATGTTGAAGAGGAGGGCAGACAGGGAGGATTCTTCTGGTAATGGAGCTGTCTCCAGAGCGTGAACTGCTGGAAATGTTCTATGGCCTTGATTGGAGTAAGTGAAGTCCTTGAATTTGCTGTGGAAACCTTTTAGTGACACACATTGTTTCATTGTCCACTGTGGTCTCTTTTCTTGGCGTGACAGAAGAATTATCCCAAGACAATGATACACACGAACCTTTGAGACCAAATAGGCCCCTTTTCTTTTGCGATGTGCATGACCAGCATGTCTCTGTACAGCACTGTGTATGCCTTGTAGCATTATACAAATGATAAGTAGTAGGCATTTCCGGGCCATCTGGACAACCAAAAAATGGATGGGCCCAAAGTGTACCCGATTCTGCAACCGCGGGAGCTAGCCATTCCTGCGGTTGTGAAATTGGACACTTAGATGGCTCGGTGCAACCCCGATTCAGCAGTTTAAGACATCCTCCCTTCAGCCTGTCCAGTCCACCCTATGCTCCTGCCGGTGTGCCGGTGCTGTGGTGCCCCATCGCCATGGCACCAGAATGCCCAAATGCCACAACGGAGTAAAACCTCTTTTCCCCACAGCTGACTCTCGGTATGGGTAGCCAGGGCTGGGATCAGGTGACGGGGACACCCCTGCATCTGCCTGGCTTGATCCCTGCAGTCGATGGGACTTATTTCACCTCCAAGGTAGAATAAGTCCCACGTCTATCTCTCTCCCGCCGGATGTACAGGGCTGTGACCTGAATAAGCCCTGTATGTCCGGATGCTTCAGCCCGCGCATGCTCTGCCTCCGGCCCTCCCTCTCCCACTCCATCCAATGCTCGCCACACAAAGTTGCTGGTCGTGCAGGGAGCTGGCAGTTCTGGATACGGTCCCTGCAAATAGCAGGGGTTGTACATCCAACTGGGATGTACATCCTCGCTATTCGCAGGGCAGAAACTACCCAATTGTAGACATGCTCAGTCTATTTAACATGTACAAATCAATTGTATGTGCATTAATTTGCAGGTATATTGTCAGGTCAACTGGCACTCAAACCCATGATCATGGGGACTGCAGACTGGTAGCTTACAATTGGATCCAGACAGGCTGCTTAACCTCAAGTGACTCAAGGAAATCTAATACCTAGAGGTGGTGGAAGAAGAAGTGCACCACTGGAGGAGCCCATTGGACCAGCAAAAGGTGCATCCTATTAATGACCACATATAAGTAGAGCTAGGCAGATAAACTCTTGCTGCTTCATCAGTTTTTGGTGAATCTGTTCTGCGTTTATTGTCACTCTAGCTCTCTTCACTTTACAAGCAGCATGTTTGCTTTCAAATATACATCTGCTTCTTCCTCCCGCTCACTTCCAAGACGCCAAGCTACTGACTCTCACCTGATTCCTGCTCCAGTATGGCTCCCTCCATACAGGACACCTGATTCCTGATCTATGTCTGGCTTCTATTTCTGACTGGCATCTGTGGCTGTCTTCCCTGGGACTAGCCTCTCCAGCCATGCTCCCACTCAGGACTTAGACATGTACAATCAATTTGTGTACGAAACATTTTTAGGCACCCAAAGAAATGGAATGCATGTGAATGAATGCACATCCCTCTTTCCTTGCAGAAATCCAGTTTTCTGTGTGGTCAATATGACTTATAGAGCTACTCTGCCTCTTTGTGCTACATATTTCTCCAGCACTGGTACACAGGCACACATTAGAGACAGTCCCTGCTTGCTGGAGCTTACGATCTAGAACAGGGGTCTCAAACTCCAGTCCTGGAGGGCCGCAAACCAGTCAGATATATTTGCATATATATCTCATGCATATTCATTAGGGATACCCTGAAAACCTGACTGGTTTGCGGCCCTCCAGGATTGGAGTTTGAGACCCCTGATCTAGAACAATCTTGTTTCAGATCAAAGGAAAATAAGAACATTGAAAAAATAGCAAAGACACACAAACAAGAAATGCAAGCATTATAGGAAAAAAGGTTAAAATAGGCAGGACTGTGGTCAGAAATATCCAGGGTTTAACATTTGAGAGCACCTTCAGAAGTGCATTTTTTGAGGGGATGTGATAAAGAACCAACTGAGGAAAACTGTTCTAGCAGTGAAGAGCAGCATGGTGGAAAGCACTGTGAGCAGCTTATCTAATGAACAAAGGTCATGGGGGGTGGATAACAACGGTCTGCAGAGTGAGTGCACTTGTATGCGCAAGAAATAATAGTGATATATTTGATTGACCCCCATGATTTCTTGACAGCATAACAAATGGCTCATTTGTATTATCCCTTTGATCTGCCTCTGGCTGTAAAATCGTAGTAATTCCACATATTTCTGCAAAGTCATACATTGTTTTTTTGGCTTCTAGCACCAAGCGCATTTCACATAATCCTTGTAGCACACAGTCAATTTTGCTCCTCTTCCTCCCCCTTAGAGAAGAGAGAATCTTAGCACAACCCAACACCAACAGCCATAACCACCTAACAACCAGACCAGTAAAGATTTTATATTTGGCTGATGCTTTCTTTTCTCTCCTTCCTTTTCCTTTATGATGAAATAAAGCTGCAAGTAGGAACATGCCCCTGTAGGATCTCTTCACCTCCAGGTATCGACAAACTCCCCCTCTGACTCCAAGGAACTTGGAAAAATGAAAAAGGAGAAAAGGTAACAGACATGCATATTTGTTGCCTTCAATCATGGTGCTTTTAAAAATGATTCCTTGGATACTCCAGTTCTCGTGTGACACCTGGAATGAAAATAGATCATACGCAAGCAGGTTGTATGCTATCTATTCAAACCCTATGGAGGCAAATGCTAACTAGACTCATTAGACAGTAGTGGTAGAACGTTCCATCTATTCTAGTTGAACAGTATATTATTAATATAGTGATTCAGAATTTTCTCTTTGTTTAGTATAATATTTTTGAAGTCATAATCTGTCATAAGAAGCCAAATGCACTTTAGCTAATTCGAAGCCAGATTCTAGCATCACAGACCATTGGGCACTGTGGCTGAACTTTGTTTTTTCAAAGTAGCTAAGTGTTTTTTTCCCCCCTGTGGTTAGTATTTGTGACTGCTAAACTGCGAGGGAAGTCCTCCGCCCGTGCTGTCAACGGCGGGGTGGAGATGCTGCCATCTTGTGCTCCTGCTGCCCAGGTATGATGGCAATCGGGAGTTAAGATAGTTGGTTTAACTAAAGAAAATGTTTTGACTTCACCCGTGAATTATTTATTTACATTTCTTTTTTAAAACATGCCAAAAACTGGAGTCTTTGAATTCAAGTAACTTAAAAAGATAATAGTTCTTTGCAGAGCTGAACTTTAACACTTTCTCCAGGCAAGATGTCAATGAGTCTGCTTCAGTAAATCTCACTTTCCAGCTGTCAGTCCATCTGCTCATATTTATCTTAAACTATAAAAACTGCAATGTGGGCCTGCAATTCAATACTGGCTCCTGGCAGCCACTCAGTTTTCCTGACAGTGTGACCAGAAGTAGATTACTAGGCCTTTTGTCTGAGGCAGTGGAGGGTTAAGTGATTTGCCCAAGGTCACAAAGAGTGTTAGTGGGAATCAAACCCTGGTTGCTTGGTTACTACAGCAGTGTGCTAGCAATTAGGCTACTCCTCTACTCAGCACCCTGAGGTATTCCCAAACTGTTCAAAATCATCAATATTGCAAATATGTATTGCTAAGGTACATTTGATGGTGGTGAGGAGTGGGGGAGACTGTTTTTGTTTGTGGCTAGCACTCCCGGTTTGAACGTCATTTTTTGGAATTCTGTGACCTTGAGCCCCTATCCCAGTACAGCACTTAATTCGTCTAACTAATTAGTCAAGGACATTGTTCCTTTTGCGTTCTCAAATCATGAAGTCTCAAAGCATGTCTATTTATCCTGTAAGTAGCTTCAAATATTAAATAACAACTCCCACTCCAACCAATAAAGGATATTGCACATAAAGGTAAAGGAGAAAAGCACCTGAACGGCATTGATAAGGAATATGTCTGTTCCAAGTGATTATTCTGTGAATCAGGCAGAGAGGGAGAAGATCCTCAGATACTAAGAAAAACAGACCAAGAAAATGTGGCAGAAAGATACAGAAATATTTCCATTGCATTGAGAACCCCGGTCCTGATTAAGAGGTACAGTCAAACCTCGGTTTTCGGTTGCCCCGGTTTTCGTCGGTTTCGGTTTTCGACGTCTTTTCAGACTGAGATCTTGTCTCAGTTTTCGTCTATCGCCTCAGTTTTCGTACTGCAATACACGCTGGTCTGCATACACTGCCTGCCCAGTCCCGGCAGCACTACCCCCCCCCCCCCCGGACTCACCGATCGCGTGTGCCAGATCTGAAAACCAACAGTACTGCAATAGTGTACATACATCTTCGCGCTGGTCTGCATACACTGCCTGCCCAGTCCCGGCAGCACTACCCCCCCGGACTCACCGATCGCGTGTTTAGATGCGAAAGTCAGGTGAGCAACATCCTCGAGCCAGAGATGCAAGGATTGCAGAGAGGAAGGCCCCGATCTCTCCACCGCCTGCCTGTTCTCTGGAGCGCCCCCTCAGGCTCGGAGGTAGCAGGGTAGCAGGAGATGTTGAATGGGTAAGCAGGAGATGTTGAATGAATGTGGCAGGCAGTTCTTTCTCTTGCGGGGTACGCTGTTGAGATGGAGTCAGCGATCAGATTAGTGTCCCTTCCAAACAATAACCTCTCCTCCTCCCTCTCCCCTCAACAAGAGTCTTCAATAAAGTTAAATGTGATGTTAAATGTTCATTTATCCATTTCATTAGTCATTTATATGTATTTCTCATTGTTTTCTGTATGTAAAAATATAGTTATTCTCTATAAAATGTATTTTTGTCAATATTTTTGGGTGTCTGGAACGGATTAATTGAATTTACATTATTTCTTATGGGAAATCTTGCTTCGGTTTTAGTCCGTTTCGGTTTTAGTCAGACTTTTTTGAACGGATTAATCATGAAAACCGAGGTTTGACTGTACTTGTAATCTCACTTGCATAGGTTGCCTATGCATGTTACATCCTATGAGCCGTGACCTCCAGAAGGAAGCTCTCTCTAGTATGATACATGTACCAGGCCGAGCATTAGCAGTACATTTGACAGACTGAGGTCATACTCCACATATCCTGACTTACAAATGAGGCTCATTCAGGGCCTACGGGACCATTAGGCAAAATCGGTGGCAGCCTAGAGCACCAGTAGTCAAAGGGTGCCCATGCCGCCCCCCTCCCCCCCCCCCCAGGACATGCAGCAGCAGCAATACATTTCAAAAGGCCCTGTGGTGCTAGAGCTACCTTCGCTTCTGTCCCTTTCCTATTCCACTTCCTACTGAAGTGGAATCAGAGGGGGCGGATGTGTGAATGGCACCATGTTGCTGAGAAAGAAGGTACTCTGGAGCCATGGTGCCATTTTTAATGTTTTGCCGCTGCTGTACGTCCCGGGGAGGGACAGTAGTGATGGCAACGAGCGTGGGGACAGGAGCAGGATGGCATTGGGAATGAAGTTAAAATAGGTCTTCTCATACCATGGGTTCATTGCTGTCTTGGTATAAGCAAAACTAACCTATTTGGAAACGTTGCTCCCATTAGACCCTCCAGAGCACAGATACATAAATAGGGTACTCCGTATCATCCTTCTAGACCAGTCCAGACAAGTGGGTTGTGTTCCCCTACCAGCAGATTGATGGCAACAGATAGCCAATGAAATTCCCAGGTTTCAATGACATCACTCCCATGCCTCTTTATGCCTCAACCACCAGAGGGCCCTTCCGTATTCTTCTGTCTCCAGCAGATGGTGGATGTTCTCCACTTTGAAGAAAATCTGAACAACTGAGAAGAAAAGATTGATTTCACTCATGAATGGCCACCTTGAAGGTGACTCTCTCACTGGAGCATGATGTGGGAGGTTTCACTAAAGTGTGATCTTTTCGGTAGCCATAGGAGAAGGCAAAATTGGATAAGACCCTGTTGAACAGCCAGAAAATCGGAAGGATTTGGAAAAGTTCAGGAGCCTCACACAATCTCAATGCCCCCTCACTCCTCCTCTGACCCCATTGCTCTCTCCTGAAGATCGCAGAAGGCTCTCAGAGGAATCTTCCTGCCAGTCATCTTATTTATTTATTTAACATTTTTTATATACCGCACTATTCATCATCAGTGCGGTTTACATTGAACATCAACATACCTGTCAATCCGTGACTGATCTAGGTTTACAGATAACAGGGAAATACAATATCTGAAAAGCAACAGAAGCAGTTTCAAGGGAGCAAAACTGAGCCCAGTATGAGTTTCTCCATGGGGCTCTCAGGGGGCAAGTACCAAGGATTGACCTTGTCATTGTCCTTCTTGGGGCATCCTGATTCCATCTGTCTGGTGTGCAATTTGGAGTGGACCACTGGCGACTTTGGCATGGTGGCTTCCTGCCCTTTTCTACACGTGCTAGTTGCGCTTTTTACCATTGTGCGCCTGGCAGTCATACAGTGTTAGTGCGCGTTCAACCCAAGCGGTTTCAATCTGCATTCCTACCCAAACCCCCGTTCCGCATGTGTTGCTATGCAAGTGCTGTTAATGTGTGCCTACCAGGCTGTCATGGCCTTAGTGTGCACTGCTATTACAGTATACTTGCTTTAACTCTTTATGTCTTCTTCCAGGAAATATTGTTACCCTGTGGCATGGAAGGTGCCTCATCTCCAGCTTCTGAACTTGGCTCTTCTGGCATGGCAACTACTGAGTCATCCCTGAAGGGCCCATTTCCCCTCTCTCAGCAGGGGGATGCAGTTGGTCCAGCCTTGTCTGCCTCAGGGCAGGCAGTGGCAGATGGAGCTTTGGGTAGTGATGGCCAGCCGGCCAGAAATTCCAAAAATGTTGTTGGCCACACCCCATCTTCTAAAGGTTCAGCGGTGACTATGTCCCCTGGTGCTGAGGAATCATTTTCAAGAGGAACACTTCTGAAATCCAGATTATCCCTCCCCAGAATTCTGTTCCTTTCTTCATTTTGGTGTGGAAATTCAGATCCTGTGGCCTCTGGGTTCCCTGAATGCAGTCTCATGAGAGGGTATGCTGAGAGCAGAAGCCTTGTTTTGTTGTCTATGGCTAAGCACCCCCAGCGAAGGTTGCCTCCTGAAGATGTGGAGCAGCAGGAGTCTGTCTCGATTTTGGGCAATGAGTATGAGCAATGTGGGCTCAGTGAGGTGTTGGCAGACACAAAACAATGGAGAGACATATGCACACTCCCACACCTATCTCAGCATTGTGCAGAGATGGAGGTGGCTGACAACCCTACCCGCTGCACTGGTCCTGATCACAGTGCCGACATTGCTAATCTGTGCAGGGGGTAGTAGTAGTGCTCTGGTGATAACTGCATCTCTGTGCTGGGGCCAACAGCCTGACACTCCATGAAGCTGTGGATAGTGGAGCCCTTGTGAGTGGATGTCCGTACCCCTGTGCAACACTGCTTTGGGGTTTGCCCATGTTGTTGTTGTGGCTGCATTGTGGGCTAAAACTATGGGGAGATGCTCTGCAAGATCAACAGATGGGATCTGAACCTCTGCTCTTGGATATGCTTGCTGAGTGTACTGCACCACACTGTTGCCACAGCAACATAGTGGTCCCTGGGGCTATCTTTACATTCCTCGGCCAGACCTCTTCTGTTGCACTGCACACCACATTCTGGTACAGGGCATGGCCTAGGTCCACTGCAGGCGAGTGCCACTGTTCCCTCCGCCTAGTCCACCCTGTGCCCCAGTAGCCCCCACTGCATGTCCCGCCTGCAGCCCCCATGCCCCATTTGCGCCATCACCATAGTGGCCTTTCATACCAGGGCACTATGCTGTTGGAGCAAATGTATCACTACTATCACTTTTCTGGGGCTCCCTGGCTATGCTGTACATTGCTGACCCAGAACTGGCTTCTCTCTTGCAAATGTGTGCTAACGACAAGTTTTCAGTTGCGTTAGGATTCAGCCCTTAATTTCTCCGCTTTAGTGTAAAAGGGGCCTCTCCCCACCCATTGACCCCTTCTCTCCGCCCTCTCTCCACCCTTTTCTGGACTTACCGTGGCCGGGAACGTTAAGGCGCGTTATGTAACGTTTAGTAAACATACCCCTTAGATTGTGAGCCCTTGGGGACAAGGGAATAAAAAGTACCTGTTAGTATATATGTAAACCACACTGATTCTAAAGAGCACAGTATAAAAAATAAATAAATAACTAAATTGTAAAACCACATGCCATTCTGATCCAATCTCCTTGCATTGGTTGTCTAAATCCAATGATAAATGCTAGTCTCTCCTTGGGTATTTTCCTTGCCCCATGGAGACATGCTCTCATTCATCCCTGCCTCAAAAAACTCTCTCTTGAGCCTTCTATCCGAGCACACTGGCATCCTGTTTCCAACCTACCATTCCTCTCAGGTTCTGGAAAAATTGGTTTTCTCACAGCTTTCTTCGTAGCTCTCTGCTACTTTCACTCTTCATCCACGTCAGTCTGGGAATAGTACTGAAACTGTTTACCTGTCCTTTCTCAATGAGGTGCATATCTCTCATAACTCTGGTGATATCTCTTTTGCTGTCTCCTTTGATCTTTCTTTTACTTTTGACTTGGTCGAACACTTCACTCTTCTTTCTCGACTTCATGATTCTGGTATTCAAGGAACTTTCTGCGCTGGTCCTAGCTCCCCTTCTGTTTAATGTCTTCTTTGCCCCCTGCTGCTCCTCATCCAGCAGCACAGAATCTTGGCTTACATATATGCCGATGATTTAATACTTCTGTACCACACTACATCTTCAGCTCCGGATCTTACTCCCCTTAATTCTTGTCTTGCTGCCATAAGGTCTTGGTTATCTTCCAACTTTTTGCATCTCAATCCATCTAAATCTGCAGCTATTTGGCTCACATTCAGTGCCCCCTGTCCATCTGTGTCCCCCTACACTCGCTGGTGCCCCCTGGTGTCTACCCTCTGGTGTCTACCCTCTGTTATCTAGGTGTTACCCTCAATTTCTCTATGTCTTTACAGACTCACCTCCCCTCACTTAATTGCTATTTCTTCGCTGTTTTACATCAGATCTGAGCTGTGGGACCGTTTTTTGTCCTCTTCCTCTCCCATCATTCTGGTTCTTTCTCTCATTACATCCCTGCTCAATAACTGCAATGTTGCCATAGCAGGGCTCCCACTATATCAAACTCACCATTTTCAGCTTCTTCAAAATACTGCCGCCATATAGTTACTCGAATATCCTGTACAGATTACATAACACCCGTACTCATTCACCTTCACTGGCTTCCCATCCGGTTTCGTGTTCAGTATAAAATTCTCACGTTGGTCCACAAAGTCATTCACACCGGTTTCCCTCAGTATTCTCTGACCTCATCCGTCTCCACTGTTCTCACCGTGTCCTCCATTTTAACACATGTCAACAGGTTATGCCTTCCCCTCTGTCTCACAGGTGTGTTTGCAATCCACTTGTTCCTCTGCTTTCTTTTTCTTGGGTCCTGCCCTTTGGAATGTCCTCCCCCCAGACCTCTGTCTTGAGCTATCCCACCAAAAGCTCAAGGCCCTGCTAAAGATCCGATTGTTTTCCCTTGCTTTTGACCTTCCACCACCCACTGTATAATCCCTCTCTCTTGTTTAGCATGTCTATTGTTATCTATTCTGTATCTTTCCTGTCCTGTCTCACAATTGGTGTTCTTTCTTCTTTCCTGCTTGTAGCAACCAAATTTGTTTTTTATTGTAAACCGCTCTATTGCAAGTATAATGGGCAGTATATCAAATTTTAAAATAAAAATAAAGATAGCTGCCACTTCTGTGGATTTTTTAACGTCCCAGGTTCTTGCTAGATGTCCTTCCAGCAGCAGCCTGGTAACTAAGAAACCAGGGTTCAAGTCCCACTAGTATGCTTTGGGCAAGTCACTTAACCCTCTATTGCCTCAGAAGAAAGTCCTGGTAATCTACTTCTGGTTACACTTTACCACAAAAACATGGGGTCAGCATTTTTTGTACCTTCTAATTAGTATATGTTAAGTCAAGTAAGGCACATTAAAATGTTCTAATGCTTTAAAAAATGTAACTAATATGAATGTATGAAGAAATTGAACAAAGGACTGAAAATTTGAGAAAAAAAATAAAGCAAATGACCTAAGAATGAAATGAAAAATGTTTCTGTGCACATCTGCAGTGTGCAGAATCAAAATGAATACATTAGGACCAATATTCCGAAACCCTTGTGCGGATAAATACAGAGGTTATCCAGAGAAGAGTTCAGAGAGAAATTCAGCCATACTATCCGGACAGTACCACTGAATATGTCACATAGGACGGCCAAAAAGCTGCCTTAAGTACTATCTGGATAGTGGCTAAATATTGCTGCTACGAGAGGGTTGCTATTTATATTTCTGGCCTAATAATGAAAAAACAAATATTTATGATCGAAATTGGTTTTATTGTTTTTCAAAATATTCTCCATGAAGATCAATACACTTTTGCATGCGTTTGAACCAATTTTTGAAGCACTTTTTCCACTCCGATTGAGGTAACTCCAAAACATGCGTTTTGAATGCATCAACCACATCTTCGTGTGTTGAAATTCGTTGACCACGTAATTTGTTTTTGATGTGCGGGAATAAAAAGAAGTCATTGGGTGCCAAATCAGGGCTGTACGGTGGATGACCCATCAATTCGATGTTTTGGCTGGTCAAAAATTCCTTTGTTTGAGCCGATGTGTGAGAGCTCGCATTGTCATGATGAAGAATTATTCGCCTCTTCTTCGACTTTTTCTGAATTTCTCCGAAGACTTCTGGTAAACAAATGGTACCATTCAGAATTGACTGTCCTACGTTGCTCTAATGGCACTGTCGCCACGTGACCGGTAATGCTGAAGAAACAGGCAACCATTTGCTTCAATGTGCTTCTTCTGTGAACAACTTTTGTTGGATTTGGCTCGTCTTGGAAGACCCATACAGTCGATTGCTGTTTTGTTTCGGGCTCATATACATAGATCCATGATTCGTCACCTGTGTAGATGTTATACACAGTCTTTGATGCACCTTGAACGTATTTTTTTCAACATTTCCTTGCACCAATCGACACGAGCATTCTTTTGAGCGTTGGTCAGATTATGCAGGATCCAACGCGAACAAATCTTTTTTACGGCCAAATGATCATGCAATATCTTATTGATGCTTGTCATACTAATGCCCAAAGATGTCTCAATCTCACGGTATGTCACATGACGATCTTGCTTTATCAGTTCACACACAGCATCGATATTTTCTGGCACAACAACCTATTTTGGATGACCCTGACGGAATTCGTCCTGGAGCGAACGTTGGCCACGATTGAATTCGTTATACCAGTTTTTTACAGTGCTGTAGGATGGTGCTTTATCGCCGTATAAAATATTAAGTTCATCGATGCACTCTTGTCTTGATAATCCACGTCAAAAGTTATGAAAAATAATCGCACGAAAATGTTCACAAGTTAATTCCATTTTTCGCCCGAGATGAATTTTTCAAGTTGCTGTAAACAACAAATCGCGCTCAAATGATAAACTGTTATGAATGAGGTTATGTTCAACAATGTCAGTGTTCCAATGGAACCATTGGATGGCGCCTGGCAACACTTACTGTTGCTAAGGCCAGAAATATAAATAGCAACCCTCGTATCTGGATGGTCGCTGGCGCTAACCGCGCTATCTAGATATTCAGCCTTGGCCACTGTGCAGATACGTGCACCGAATATCTGGATTATATTTAAATTCTGTGGCTGAACGCTGCAGTGTTTGAATATCCAGCACTTTGAAAACTGGTCCCACATTTTGCTTGGCTCATATGCAGTGATATAAAGAATGTACACGCTGCTTATTAGGAATAAACACAGAAACATTTTCATTTCATTTTCGGCCATTTTTTGACTTTTTCTCTGATTTTCAAAAATATTTTCTATTTATAAAGAAATTTGTATGCATGTTTGAACTTTTTAAATGCATAGCTTGGTAGATGAATGTATGGTTTTAAATCAAATTATCATGCATTCATTTTTTTAAGGCATGTAGATGAACCAAATACACCCTAAACAAGTTCACATCCTTACTGCTCACTGAGGGCCTGTGATTCAATTAGGCCGACTATGCGCCGCTATGCACATATCCATGACCGCTGACCCCCTAACCCCAAATATTCAATGCAGGGTCATATGCGGCCCTGACATTATATATCTGGGGTTTGCCGCACATGCCGGAAGTCGCATTAGCTAATTGGGCAGCAGCAGCAATATTGCATGCTGCCTGGTTAGCTCTTGCACCTTAAAGATAGGTGAGGGGTTTTGTCCCATTTCTTGTAGGTGCAGGTTGCTAAGCAGGCAGAATGCAATATCACTGCTGCCTGGTTAGGGACAGTCACAGCCTCTGCTCTTCCCTGGAAGCCCCTGATGCTAAGTGGTTGGCATCAGAGTGTGTACGGGAAATAATTGTGGATATTCAGCAGCACTAACCATGTTAACACCATTGAATATTCCTCTCAGTGGCAGTGATGCAGTTTTGGGGGTCTTTAGTGCCATCAAGTCAGTGTTGACTCATAGCGACCCCTGGGTTTTCTTGGCAATGTATCACCAGAAGTAGATTGCCAGCCTTTTCTTCCAAGGCAATGGAGGGTAAAGTGACTTGCCCAAAGTCACAAGGAGTGCCAGTGGGAATTGAACCCTTGATCTTCTGGGTACTAGGCAGTTGCTCTAACCACTAGGCTACTCCTCTATTGAATGTCCCACTCAGCGGCAGTGATGCAGTTTACTGGGCCATAAACTGAGTAACTACCCTTCAAATATTGGGCCCTCAAAGTCTATTTTGGTAGTAACTCCAAGGTGAAGCAAAAACAGCCCATCACTGTTGGGATGAAGAGATACCAAAATGCAATATGGTACACTTGAAAGTCATTAATATGGCCTTCATTCTTGTCTACATGAGCTCAGATTTCAACAGATTGAACAGTGCGCTGGATATCCTATAGCTTTTGTAGATCTTTGTAATCTGCCATTTTTAAATAGAAAAGAAATATCAATTTTGCAGCTAGGTAGATCTCAGTCATGAGGTCTTGAGTTCTCTCTCTCTTCACATCATTTCTAACAATAGGATCCTTTTTGGTATGATTTTCAGCTATAGCAGTGTCTTTTACTATATGGCCACTAGAAGGAGTTGAGAGACTTTTTTGTTGTGCAAATTTTAGGAATACTTTATTTGGAAATGTCTGGCTTGCTTCATTTGCAGACTCTCTGTCACTTGCTAATAGACAAGACATAATAAAACCACTTCCCCATGGAGCTTGTGACCTTGGCTCTTATGCTTGCTGTCCTTGTAGAGCTTCCACCTGTTAACCTTCACTGTGTGTTACCTAGTTCTGTTTATTTATTTCCAACTATATCCCCAAAGGCTCATTGTGGGCTCTGTAATGCCTCAAACACTAACAGGATAATCGTAAAATGGACTTGACAACTAACTGGCAATTAATGTAAATCTATAAGTACAGGAGTTGCATGGTCAAATTTATAGAGTCCCTTTATCAATATAACCACCATATTTTGGACCATTTGCAAGTTTTACAACTCTTTCACCCCTATCCCAATCAGCAGTGCATTGCAATAGTCCAAATGCAGGAGAAGCAAAGCACAAGTTACTGCTCTTAAATTTTCTTCATATATATATAGACCCTCTAATGGTGTATCATTCTCAAGAAGGAGATGAAGGTACCCCCAGCTCTGGAGACATGATCTTGCAGCCTCACCGTAAAGTCTAGCCATGACCAAAGCAATCTCTGCTTGCCTTCTGCCCAATTCTGATCATTGGTGTAGTTTGCCTTCTTACTTGGTGGAGGGGGGGGAGGGCAACAGGTACGGAAGTCATACTGGCAGTGGGGCAGTGGGACCACTTTACCATTAGTGCCTGTAACATTTAGGGGAGCTCCATCCCCCCATGCCCACCCCCACAAACTACACCTATGATTCTGATCTGTGACATTAAGGGGATCCACCCACATGACTTCACTGATCCTCATCAATTCAATCTGCATTAGCAGCATCACGCCACAGTGGTGCATGCATGCGTTGAAGGAGTGCATTTAAGGAGCAAATCATACTCCTTGGGTGCTCTTGGGGGGTGCCTGTGAGAACCTGTCTCCTACCCTAAACTTTCTTGAGCTGAGGTTGTGATTGAGTCTCAGCTGTCTGGCTGCTTCCATTATTTCTGACAGGAGTAGTGTGGGCCTTTGGAATCATTTTGCATTTGTCTACTGATTTTTTTCTGTCTTTATGACCTTCTCAACTATCCCAGTTTTGGTAGGAAGAAGGTCTTTAGAGGATCATTTCCTGAAAGCCACATGGCAAGTAAGAGTACTTACAGGTATTTCAATGGGGCTTCTCATCCTCCAGGATTCACGGTCCATAAATCTGGTGGGAGCTATCTATCACAGGTGAAAATTGGCCTTCTTAAAACAAGGTCTTGCAAAAGAAAGGGTGCCATGCTTTGTGATCTAATTCAGCAAAGTCATCTAGATATATGCATAATAGAAACTTGGCTCATAGAAGGGGGTATTCTGTATCTTCCAGAAAGTTCTCTACTCACAAGGGTAGAGAAGGGAGATGGTGAAAATATTACATAGAGATCAAGGAGATCCTGTTTATGTTTAATTATGTGGACTCTTTGATAGTTAAACGGGGAACTTCATCCTCCATGTATATGCTATTACTGTATTGTCTTCCAGCTGTTTCGAGTGCAGAGTGGAATATGATACTGCAGACTTGTAAATATATCCTTCCCATACTCGCATTTATGTATTCTGGGTGATTTTAATGTGCACTATTAATACCTCATGTACAGAAGGGATGCAGACTTTGTTTCATTTTTAGAAGGTTTGGATTTTGCTCAGCATGTGCAATGACCCTTCCATCAAGGTGGGGTCAGGAGGGGGGTCCATACCTTGATCTTATTCTGCCATTAGAGTCACATACCTCATTTATTTGTCAAAAGAATAAGCCTTGGTACCATCAAGGGCACACCCTTTTAAAGAAAAAAGTCCGTCGAGAGGAATGCTTATGGAGAAAATCTAAGGGTTATGTTTACTAAACCGTCTTCATGTTACCGGCGCTAGTTGCAGCGATAATGTGAAGAATGCCATATAAGGAGTGGGCGTTCCAGTGGCAAGGTAGCAAGAATCTGTATCGTGCGATAGTGGGTGCTGTGGCACGTTAACGCGCATTAACCCTAAGTTCATGCCAGCGCAGTGTCAGAAGCAATGAAGATGTAGTCCACTGGTTACTGCAATGACTGTGGAGGCAGAGGTCATGGGTTTGATTCCACAGTGGCGTTATGTAAGAAGGCTGCCTAAGGTATTTCCTTTTTGTAATTTAACCAGTGCTGCCAGCAAAAACATCCTTACAGTGCCGTAACCAAAGGTGCCGCATAAGGCACCCCATAGGGCACATCATAAAGTGTCCTGTCCACCAAGGCACCCTATAATGTGCCCTATAGGGCGCCTATGAGGCACCTTAGGCTACAGCACTGTGAGGGTGTTTCTGCTGGCAGCACTGATGTAAATGAAAAGCATTCCTAAATAGCACCACTGTGGGATCAAACCCATGACCTCTGCCTCCACAGTCATTGAAATAACTAGTGGGCTACATCTCCATAGTGTCTAACACACCGTTGACTGGCTACAGAAAGACTTCAGGTCACCACACAAACTGTCTGCTGTGGTCACCTGGATAGGGTAAACCCTCCCGTACCCATGATGCACTGCACATGCAGATCAGCAGCCTACATCCGAACACAAGATGGGGTATGCACCTCTATAGCAACCCGGCCTGGTAGGGGGAACCGACTGTGTGTGAGTAGCTACAGACTGTGACATTGTGCGGTTCCTGTGCTCACCCTGAGGGTGAGGTGTGGGGCACAGAACCAGGTCCGCAGCACCTGGCATGGCTGAGCTAGGCTGCGTGTCAGGTCCCCATCAGTGCCAGTGTGTGATGGGTAGTCCCTGCAGATACACCTAGGATACACCTGTGTCCATCTATATGTCCCAGTCACGTCTAGGCCTTGTGGACTATGATGCACCCAGAATAGTGCATATCCTGTGTGGGTGCCATGGTCACATGTTATAAGTGAAGGGTGGTGTGTGGATCCCAAAGCAGCTTATGTAGCACCACCCAACCCGCCCATGCTGTGGGTACAGGATCCCCCACCAACAGAGCCACATTTTACAGCTCTACAATGGTGGCAGGGGAAGGGGCACCTTACCGGGCAGTCATTGCAGATCTGTACACATCACATAGGGCAGTAGGCCTGGCAAAGCTCAGCTGCCCCCCACCCCATCTGACATTCACCAGCTGAGGGCACAGTCAGTCTCCACCCTGCAAGGTGTTCCAGCCATACACATGCTAACTGCAGACAGTCTGCTAACTAGTACATAGTGCTGGGGGAACTGTGTGCACTCAAAAATGGGATGCAAGCATGTACACCAAGCAGGTATGCCCATGATTGGGCCCCAGAAAAGGAAAACCAGAAATATCACATGAGAGAAATGCTATAAAGCACTATGGGGAGACCTAGCTATGCCGTCGTCACTGCTCAGTCAGGGTGAGAGTGACCCCACAGCATGACATGCTGTGGCCACCCTGTCTGTACAGGTGTGGCCAGGCACTATAATGTCCCAGCCATTGCCCTATGCCCTGTGCAGCTGCTTCCTGCCCAAGCCGCTCTGTCCAGGCCATACCCCAGTACCTTGCTCCTCATTATGCACATTGGCAGGCTAACACTGGAAACAGTTCAAGCATTGTGTGCTCAGGAAGGTTTAGGCAGCCACATAACACTGGATAGACATATGCAGACTCCCACACCTATTTCAGCATTGTGCAAAGATAGCGGTGGTTGGCAGCCCTGGCCACCACACCAGTCTTGGGCACAGTGCATGCAGTGCTAAGGTATGCAGGTGCTAGTATTGGTAGCTCCTGCTCTGTGCAGGGCCCAACAGCCTGAATCTCCATGAGACGATGGATAGTGGGGCCTATGGGTGTGGGTGTTTGTGCCCCTGTTGGCCGCTGCTCTAGGGCAGAGGTTCCCAACTCCAGTCCTGGTGGTCCGAACACGGTTCAGGTTTTCATGCTGTCCCTAATGAATATGCATGGATACATTTGCATACACTGGGGCGGTGCATGTAGACACATCTCATGCATATTTATTGGGGACATCCTGCCACCCTGAATGGTGTTTGGCCCTTCAGGACTGGGGTTGGGAAGCTGCTCTAGGGATTGCACATGTTTATGGTATCTGTGCTCTGGAGGGTAAACTATAGGCATTTATGGCATGTTTAAGTAATCTGAAATAAAGGTTCTGTCGTTACTACCACGGTTTAGTACTGGGTAAAATATAGGGACATTGTTTGAAGGAGCCACAGCTGGGACTTAAACCTGTGACCTTCTGCCCCTGAACACACTGGCTATGAGTATTGCACCAAACTGTTGCTGCAGAGGCAAGTCATTCCCTGGGGATACAATACTGTTCATCAGACAGCCCTTGTCTGTTGCACTGCACGCCACCCACCTGAACAGGGCTTGGCCGTGGTGTGCTGTGGGCAGATGCCACTGCCCCTTCCACCACCAGCACCCCTCCGCCACCATGCTGACATGCCCTTATGCCGGTGGTGCACAGTCCCAGGTCATCCAGTGTGCCGGTAGGCAGCTGCCTATGGTGTGTGATATGGGGTAGGGGTCCCTGCCTAGACATCCATGCTTCCCCCTGGCACCGCCTGCCAATGTTATGTGCCCTTTGGGGTATTTGCTGGGTACTGTCCCCTGGGACACTGTGGAACACACACTCGTGGCCATGTTTGCCCTTGGTCAGTTGCTGTCTTTCTGTTTTTCCACTTCTACATTCCTATGTGTCTCCTGGGCATCTGCCTAGCCAACCCTGTGCCCTAGCTGCTCCACTGAATGTCCTGCCTGCAGCCTCCTGTACCCGATTTGCAGCCTCACAGTAGTGCCGTCTCGTACTTGGGCACTATGATGTTGCTGCACATGTATCACTACTATCATGTTTTTTTGGTTTCCTGGCCTTTGCTGCACATTGCTGACTGAAATGGTCTCTCTCCCTTGCAAATTTGCCTCTAGCACGAGGTTTTCACTGGCGTTACTGTTCAGAGCTTCATTTCATGGCGCTAGTGTGCATGGAGCCTCTCCCCGCCCACTCTCCGCCCATTGATCCCTTCCCTCCACCCCTGGGGAGCCCTACTCCACCCTCTGGGAAGCTTTACTCCACCCTCTGTGCACCTTACCACCACAGGATACGTTATCACGCGATACGTGACGTTCTCACACGGTAATGCGCCTTTATCACGCGATAATGTCGCAGCTGCTATGTTTGCGCCGTTTAGTAAACATACCCCTAAGTCTAGCGTAACGTTCTCAGAATATAAAAAGGGACTGTACTTATATCAGCATAGCATCCGAGAGGGAAATGGGCCTATGCAATTACGATTTTAGAGAAGGTATGTTTTTTCCTGGTTTATAGATATTTTTTAGATAAAAGGGAAATCTTACATACAAGACAGTCAGGCTTCTGGGAGAAGCACAGTACAGAGATGACTTTGGTAGCATAAGAACATAAGATGGGCCCCATACTGGGTCAGATCAAAGGTCCATCAATCCCAGTATCCTGTTTGCAACAGTGGCTAATCCATGTCACAAGTACCTGCCTGGTTCCCCAAAGATAGACTGATTCCATGCTGTTTATCGTAGGGGTAAGCAGTGGATTTCCCCCGTCCCCTTAATCGTTTATGGACTTTTCTCTAGAAACCTTTCCAAACCTCTTTTCAACCCAGCTATACTAACAGGTTTTACTACATCCTTCAGCAATGACGTCCAGAATTTGATTAGGCGGTGCTTGAAAAGATATTTGTTCCGATGAGTCTTAAATGTGCTGCATTGTAACTTTATTGTGTCTAGTCTTTCTACTTTCTAAACAACCGATTTACATTTGCCCGTTCCAATTCACTCATTATTTTATAGACCTCTATCATATTTATTTTATTTGACTTTTTTATGTCCTGCCTTTGACTTGTTTTTATCTCCCCTCAGCCGTCTTTCTTCCAAGCTGAAGAGCCCTAACATTTTTATCCTCTCCTCAAAGGGGTATCCTTCCATCCCCTTTATCATTTTTATGGCTCTTCTCTGTACCTTTTCTAATTCTGTATAGCCTTTTTTAGATATGGCAACTAGAACTGCACACAATTTTCAAGGTGCGGTCATACCATGGAGAGATACAGAGGCATCATAATATTCCTTGTTTTATTCTCCACTCCTTTCCTTATGATTCCTAGCATGCTATTTGCCTTCTTGGCCACTGCTGCACACTGAGCAGAGATTTTCCATGCATCATCTTTGATGACACGTTGATCCTTTTCCTGGGTGGTGGTTCCTAATATGGAACTTTGCATCATTAACTGTAATTTGGGTTGTTCTTCCCTAAGTGCATAACTTTGCACATGTCCACATTAAATTTCATCTGCCAGTTTCCCAATTTCTCAAGGTTCCGTTGCAATTGTTCACAATCTTCTTGCGATTTAAAAACTTTGAATAATTTTGTTCTGTGAGCTTGATAGCAGAAAGGTCACATTTAGATTTTCTTTGGACAATTCCTCAGTGTTTGGTTTAGTTAGCCATAACTTGCTTTTGATAAGCCTCACAAAGACAGGAGTAAAAGGGCTGGTCCTTCAGTGGTTTGCTTCTTTACACCAATCAGTTTTTTACAGTCACCCACATCCTTTAGAGTGAGGAGTATCACTGTGATCAGTTCTTTCCCTTTTGTTATTTAATCTGTTTCTGAGTCTTTTGCCATTCATGGTGCAAGCTCTAGGAATAAGTATTGCTATTCACCGATGATGTGCAATTCATAGGATTTGTGTACCCTCATTATCTGGATCTTTCTCCAGTGAACACCCCATACGCTGGTACCCAACGGCCATGAGCTTCCCAAACCCCTTCAATGTGCCATTAATTGTACATGAGTTAATTCATAGGTATACGTCCCCACACACAATTTGTGCACAAAAAAATGATTTATGTACTCAAATCAAGCAAATACATGCAGAAAAATGCTCACCCCTTATGGCTGCCATGATTCTGGGGGAAAAACAGAATTTCATGAGATCATCTTATGGATTGTGCCAACAGTGCTCAGTCAGGCTTTTAGGACAACCCTAATTAATATGCATGGGATAAATTTGCACATATGGAATCTTTAATGCATGCATATTTATTCCATTCATATTCATATTCATTAGGGATATCTTGGAAACCAGGACCTTTGATGGTCAGTCGAGGACCAATTTGAGCACGACTGGCATAAGAAGAGAGCTCATATTTGGCCTTGGAATGAGAAGTAACACCAAGGGGCATGTTTACTAAACCTTCTTAATGTGCACCTGGCATTAGTGTGCAGGCTGCCATATAAGGAGTGGGCGTTCCGGTCAAAAAGTAGCAAAATGGGATTAGCGTGCGATAACGCGCGCTGCTGCGCACATTATCTGGCAAAGCGCCGCTAAGCGCGTTACCGCGCGGTAAGCTTAAGTAGGCGCACAGACACCCAAGCATAGAAATAGAAGTGTAGCACAATGGTTAATACACTGACTGATGATACAGGGGTCATGAGTTTGATCCCCCAGTATGCATAAGGCTGGCTGAGGCATTGGCTTTGACATGTAAGTATTGTTTCCTGAGGCATTTTATTTGTATTTTAATTATTGCTGCCAGCAAACACACCCTCACGTGCCGTAACCTAAGGTGCCGCATAAGGCACTCCATAGAGCACATTATAAAGTGCACTGTCCGCCACGGCACCCTATAATGTCCCCTATAGGGCACATATAAGGCACTCCATAGGACACCTTATAAGGCACCGTATACAGACTGTAACCATAAGGTGCCTCAGAAGGCGCTTTATAGGGTGCCCTATAAGGCGCCTTCTGAGGCACCTTATGGTTACAGTACCCTGAGGGTGTTTTGCTGGCAGCACTAAAGTACATTAAAAATAAACAATGATTTGGACAGCCCTATCAAATAACCCCAGTGGGGGTTTGAACCCATGACCTCTGGCTCCACAAGCAGTGAAGTAACCAGTGGGCTACAGCTCCATAACAGCTAGCAGCCACCTGACTGGCTGCAGAAGGACTGCACATCACCACACAAACAGTCTGCTGTGGTCACCAGGATAGGGTTAACCCACCCATACCCATGATACACTGAACATGCAAATCAGCAGGCTACAGATGATCACAAGATGGGGTATGCACCCCCACAGCACCTCAGCATGGTAGGGGGAACTGACCGTGTGTGGTACTGGCACAGAGTAGCTACACACCGTCACATTGTGCAGGTACTGTACTCACCCTGATGATGAGGTGGGGCGCACAGCACCAGGTCCACAGCAGAAATAGGCCATGCTGCAGCTCCCTGGCAGTATTAATGTGTGAGATGGGTAGTCTCTGCAGACACACCTTGCGTACATCTGTATTTCTCAGTCAGGTTTAGCCCTTATGGACCCATAGGAGGATTATGTACCACCACCCCCGCCCCACGGCTGAGGGTGGAAACAGGGTCTCCCACCAACAGATCCACATTTTACTTCCCTGCAATGGTGGCAGTAGATGGGACCATCAACCCCAGTCCTGCTGGGGAACAAACACCCTACAGGCCAGTCAATGCAGCTCTGTACACATCCATAAAGCAATAGCAGACAGACATTAGGCCTTGATATGCTAGGCTGCACCCAACCACTATCTGATATTCTCCTGCAGCAAGCCTTCAGCCACTGCACCCTGCAAGGTGTTCCAGCAAAACACATACCAGCTGCAGACAGTCTGCTAGCTAGTCCATAGTGCATGTTCCTAGTAGAAATGCGTGCACCCAGAACTGGGACATCAGCTTACACACAAACCAGATAAGTCAGTGACTGGGCACCAAAAGAAACCCCATAAATATCACATGAGAAAAATACTATACAGCACTATGGGGGAACCTAGCCATGCTGTGGTCACTGCTCAGTCAGGGTGAGAGTGATCTCCCAGCAGAACATGCTGTGGCTACCCTGTCTGTGCAGGTGGTGGCCGAGCACTACAATGTCCCAGCCATTGCCCTATGCCCTGTGCAGATGCATCCTGGCCAGGCCACCCTGTCCGGGCTATAACCATGGTACCTTGCTCCTCATTATGCACATTGGCAGGCCAATACTGGCAACAGTGCTGGCAGTGTGGGCTGTTTGCAGCCACCACACACTGGATAGACAGACACACACTCCCACACCTATGCCAGCATTGTGCTACTATAGAGGTGTTTGGCACACCAGTCCTGGGCACAGTGCAGGCATGTATATGGTACGTAATACTGTTAGGGGTCACTCCTCAGGGTGGTAAACACTGTCAGACACCAGACCTGAAGCACACTCCACAGACATCAGAAAGGTTGCTATGATGGAGCTCAATCAGCAAACTGTGCTTAACGTAGGAATTGCTATCTGCCAGTAATCATGGCTACCTTTTGATAGCTGTGTACCGTATACCCAGGTTTAGGATGGCATTGCTAAGGAATGCAAGTGCTAGTATTGGGAGATGCACGCAGTGCCCAATGTCCTGCCTCTCCAGGAGGCATTGGCTAATGGAGCCTGTGGGTGTGTCTGCCCCTGTTGGCTGCTGCTTTACGGCAGAGGTTCCCAACTCCAGTCCTGGTGTGCCAAGCACTGTTCGGGTTTTCATGCTGTCCCTCATGAATATGCATGAGATACATCTGCATACCATGGGGGCGGTGCATAGATATGCAGCAGAGGCATCTTTATTAGAGGCAGCATGGAACCTGAATGGTGTTTGGCCCTCCAGGACTGCATTTGGGTGACTCTGCTCTAGGTAATGCGCCTGTTTATGGTATCTGTGCTCTGTAAGGTAAAATGTAGGTGTTTTGGGAATGTTTACGTCATCTGCAATAAAGGTTCTGTCTGTATTAGCACGTTTTAGTAGTGGGTAAAAAATGGGGGCTGGGTTGGCAGGAACCACAGCTGGGACTTGAACCTGTGACCTTTTGCTCCTGAACACACTGGCTGCGTGCACTGCACCACCATGTTGCCACAGAGAGAGTACATTCCCTTTGGATACCATGACTGTTCATCAGACGGGGCCTGTCTGTTGCAGTGCATGGCACCCACCTACACAGGGCTAGGCCACAGTCTGCTCTGGGCAGCTGCCACTGCCCCCTCCACCACCAGTGCCCCTCTGCCACCCTGCTGACATGCCCTTCTGCTGGTGGTGCTGGTGGAGCGCAGTCTCAGGCCATCCAGTGTGTGGGTAGGCGGCTGCCTATGGTGCAGGTTCTGGGGTAGGGGTGCCTGCATAGGTGCCCATGCTTCCCCTCAGCACCGCCTGCCACTGTTCTGTGCCCTTGGGGGTCCCTACTGGGTACTATCCTCTGTGACACCGTGGGAAGCACACTCATGCCCATGCTGGGCCTTCTTCAGTTGCTGTCTGGCTGCTCTACTGTTTCAGCATTCCTATGGGCTACCTAGGCATCACCCTACTCTGCACTGTGGCCCAGCTGCAGTACAGCATGTGCCGTCTGCAGCACTCTGTGTCCCCTTTCCCAGCATCTGTCCAGTTGCCTATTCCGACATGCCCGCCCTGCTGTTTGGAACATGTGCATGCCATAGGAAACCTGTCCAATGGAGAGGGAAACCCTGATAAGTGCAATTGCACTGTGGGATCATTCACCTTGTATGGGGACGGAGCGTACCCCCTTCCAAAATTCATATCTTTTTTTTGGAGCTTTCTCGGGAGTGCTTTTTGATGTTTCCCATTAATATGACTATTGCCCAGCTTGGTTATGTTTTTTTTATATTTTGTTGGGGTCATTTTCAATATTTCTTTTCACTTTTGTTCCTGCACATGTATCACACTTATCACTTTTTTGTAGATTTCCCTGGTTTTGCTGTACATTGCTGACAGAAATGGTTTCTCTGCCCTTTAAATCAGCTCTAACGCCAGGGTTTCACTGGCGTTAGTTTTCAGCCTCGGATTTCAGAGTGTGCGGGGAGCCTCTCCCCTCCCACTCTCCACCCATTGACCCCTTCTCTCCGCCCCTGGGGAGCCTTCCTCTGCCCTCCGGGAGCCTTTCCCCGCCTTCAGCGCTCATTTGCGCTGCTGCGCGTGTTAACGCACGCTAAGGTACCTGAGCACATGATAAAGCACCATTAACGTGCATTAAGGTACCTTATCACGCGGTAACGTCACAGAGTGCACATTAAGAAGGTTTTGTAAACATACCCCCAAGGGACTTAGCCCTCAAATAGTTTTCATTATTTAGCGCTAGCGCTCTGGAATTCCTTGCTGCAGGAAATCAGATTGGAATCATCCTTCTTCAAATGTAAAGTACCACTAAAGACTCATTTTTGTGTTGATGCACTGAGATTAAAGTTGTTAATTGGGCTGATCCTTTGACAGACTGCATCTCAAGTTCTTGAATCTTGAATTGTGAGGTCCGTTTAGGACTCTTACTCCCAATGAGAATGTAATTTTATGCATATTTTTCAATTGTCCTTCTGAGCTTTTCTACGCCTTTAATTTTAAAGAACTTGGATATAATGTAAACCGCTTTTGCTTGTGAAGGAAGAGCAATAAAGCAAATTTTAAGTAAACATACACATAAAGATAGCTCTGGCCTTGGACAAGTCAACACTCTAATGCTTCAGGTACAAGCATAGGGGCCCTTTTATTAAATTGCGCTAAGCATTTTCGTGTGTGGTAACTGCATGCAAGGGCCCACAGTAACTGTTCCCACAGGGGTGTGACAGCAATCGCAAGCTGATTTGCACCCTGCCAATCACATGTTGCGGTGGTGAAAAGGTGAGCTAGAGGAAGAGATTAGGCATGGAGAGCACTTTGCAGTTAGCGTGGGGGAACACACATTTTAAAATGTTGCAATGAATGTGGGTACAACGAATGTCACAATAGGGTAACTGCCAGAAACATGCTGATTGCGTCCCAAGCAGTATCCACAGGATCTTTGCACTTAACACACACTAGTTTTGGGGCTAAAGATGCGTTAAGTGCAAAACTCTAACGCACTTTAGTAGAAGGGCCCCTTAGAAGCTAAGCCCTTTGGGAACAGGGAAACATCTACCGTACCTGAATGTAACTCACCTTGAACTACTACTGGAAGGGCGTCAGCTAAAATATAAAATAAATAGAGCAACTCAAGGACACAAGTAACCTGAGAAGGATAATCGGAGCTACTAATGCCACTGATGCAGTTTCACAGGGAACATGCGCCTCACCTTTATTATTTGCCGATTGATAGATTTGACTCATAAATACAACGTCTCCTCCCCCTGCAAATAGCCAATCATATTACTATATCCTTTCAAATGAGACCTTCTTTCATAGTTGATTGTATTGTACAAGTGGAAGATAAGCGTCCGCTTGGCTGAAACCTTTGCCTCTAAAGGGATGCACTTGCCATCTGTGATCATTTTCACCGGGCCAAACAAAACGTTCAAAAAATTATTCCCTCTTTGTTTTCATCATCCATACTAAAAAAAAACGAAAAAGAAAAAAAAACATAAGATCTGCAGTGATTAGATGTCTTAGTAAACAAGTGATTGCTTTTCCCCAGACGAGCGTCCCACACACTGCTTTGAAACAAAAGTTGGGCTTCTCTCACACATTAGGGAATATGCAGTTGAGGTCTGTTAGTAGCAGCTGCTGTGAGTACACAGAGACTCCCCAAATTTTAATTTCACTCTAGAGGCACAAGCAATTTCTAAGCCGTACAAAACCAAAAAGATCTTCTTGTCAGATCAATACAGAAAATGGAATGCAAATCGGCCTGAGCTATATTATTACTGATACAGATCCTCCCTTGATCTGAGACGTCTATTGATTTTTTATAATACAGTATTATGCTCCTTAATTACCCTTCAGCATGCAAGCTTTATGTTATTCTCTTGTTCCAAATGGCACCTGCATGTTAGTTAACTTAATCTTAAAATGTGATTCTCCTTTGTAAAAGAGGAACAATGCCCCTGACTTCAATGCATATTCCTTAAAAGTAGAATTTCTCACAAGAGAGCAAAATACTGTCTGCTGAAGTATTCTTTGGTGACTGCAAGATACTGTGATGTGCTATTTAGAGTGCCGTCTTCTAGCTATTGTAAGGCTGTGAAGCTCTTTTCATGCCTTTAATGATGCTTGGACCCTCCCATGGGGGGTACGAGGGAGGCATATTCCAGACGTCAGTCACTGATTAAACCCCAATAGAGTTTTGGCAGAAAGCCCTTGGGGAAGGTTGCTTTTGCGTTGTTGCAAAATACTAAAAAAGGGGGGACTTCAGTCAGAGTTATATGTAGCCAGAAATTTTCCCATAGAAAAAAATCTTCGGCACAACAGGTCTCAGGTTTACTAAATTTACTACCCCAGAGTGAGAAAAATTCCAAAGGCACGAGGCTCAAATAACTGACATTGAAATATTTCTCTTTCCCATATTCATTTGAATTATTATCGTTATTATTTTGACTTCTGCTTATAGAAAAACACAAATTTGAATGCATGGGTTGATTCTGATTGTGGGAATGCAAATACGTTTTTTAAAATTCTTATTTCTTTAAAAAGCGCATATCTTATGTTTCAGTGCTACACGTCTATAGGAAAACTTTCTGCCTGCCTGACTTTCATTTAGGGCAATATAAGGGAAGGTGAAGTGTGACCTAGTAAAAAGATTCCAATTATGTACTGGTCAGCCCTCATTCAGATAGACGGGAATGTGCATATTTTTCTGATGAAATGAAAAATGCAGCAAAATTTCTTCAGGCCATTAATTTAAACGCCGGCGATGATGTTTAAAGGAATACGTATATTCAGCACAACTATACATGTGAAGTGGTATTTCAGAAGAGACGCCAAGGAAATATCTAGGACATCAAGAGCAGAAAGTCTGAACACCAGGAAAGTGGCAGTCATTCCTTCTGAAATCATTCTGTTTCTACCCCAAAAACTGAACATCCCGATAACCGGTTCTGGAGATGGGATCTGCACATATAGCGAGGCTGGGTACGAGCATGGGGCCAGGTATGTGCATGGGTGTAGGGCATTTTACAAATGTGGATGTCTCAAAGTGCACGCCTGCACAACTGGGTGCTTGGACACCCCAGCCTGGGTAGGTCAGAAGGCGGCATCTATTTTATGAGACTAGCACGTCCTGCCTGCCATTTGCTATATGTACAGTATTTACAGGCTGCTTTTTCCGGTCTAGAAGCATTGCAGCCATGGAACGAGTACTTTTTTACACCTTATTTGTGGTCAGCAGCAGGTATAGGCATTGATGGCTTCAACAACCAGGTCCTGATGTGCTTGTGCCATCCTGAAATTGTACTGTGATGTGCAACTCCGTTGCTCTGCCCAGGGCTTGATTCTAACCTGCCCCGTGCTACTTGGATGTTCTCATGCCGGGGACATCTATATACCCGGCTTTCTAAAATGGCTCCGAGGATGTCTCCATGATTTATAGGTCTAAATGCCATTTTCAGACATCTAGCTTATGAATGCAGCTTCTCAAGTACCCCCCAAAATCAGCAGCACCAACTATGCATGGAATGCAGGGACTGCCATCCCCACTATACTCTTAATTTAGATTTGACATTCAGTAAACCTAAAGTGAACAGCTTATCTGCATAGCACCTAAGAATCTCTGCTATATGGGTATTTTCCTCAGTCTGCCCTCACTCCTCCCCGAACCTGGTCCACCCTATATTGATAGTATCGGGCTGGTTAGATGGATTTTTGCTTGATTCCATCGTTATAGCGGCCAAAAATCCATTGATAAAGAAGTCATTCATTCATTGGCTGCTGGTGACCTTATAATGTCCTTTGATTTATCGCCTTCTTTGTTTCCTTTTGTTTCATTAGAAAATAGGGGTGGGGGTGGGGGGAGCGTCGGCAGTGGCAGTCAGCGCTGTTAAGCAGATAGCCGTTGCCACTTTAATTTAAAACCAGGTATCCAGTGCTGGGCCATATCCAACAATCGGCACTGAGTAGCCCATTGTCCCAGATAGTAACTTTTGCTGCCCCATCAGGGGCAATATTCAGCCACTGGCAGGATTGCAAATGCGTCTAAGTTAGGACAGCCTGTCACCCATCTTACCTTTCCGTATTTTAGTTAGTGGCTCGCTATCGCCGTTGCCTGACTAGCTGCTGCTGCCATCCCTGCTCCACCCTCCAAATACCCCATCACTAACCAATTAGCTACAGGGCATTTAACTGAGTTAGGAAGCAATATTCTGAGGCGCTAACTGGGTTAATGGCACTGAATGTCTCACCGACCAGTCTGTTAACTGGTAAAATGTTTTTAGAAAAACACCCATGGAAATTCAAATGCCTTTTTGTATCCTTTTCGTTGCTGAAATCTCCCAAACATTAAAAATAGAATCTCCTCTTTACGCTAGAGCAGGCATGTCCAACTTTGAACAGGTCGTGATCTACTTTTTCCGGCCAAAAGTGCCGGTGATCTACCACCATGAAAATTAAGTTTCAAATTAGTTTGAAATTAAATTTTAACCCAATAAAGTTAGAGGATTCCCCCCCCCCCCCCATTTTTAATGAACTTTCTGTCATTTACTTGGATGTGATCAGCTGTTAAGCAAATTAAACAAAAACAAAACAGAGACAAAGGGGTATGTTTACTAAACTGCGGTAACGGTACATAACGCGCGTTATGTAACGTTAACGATCGTTAATGTTACATAATGCGTGTTAACCAACATTAACGATCGTAAAGCCCCGCGGGCGGTAAAACACCGCAGAAGGTGGAGAGAGGGCGGAGAGAAGGGGTCAGTGGGCGGAGAGTGGGCGGGGAGAGGCTCCCTTCACACTAACGCGCTGATCTGAAGAGCTGAATTCAAACGCGATTGAAAACCTGCCGTTAAATGCACATTACAGGGGAGAGAAACCATTTCAGTGTCAGCAATGTACAGCCCAGGCAGGGAAACCTTTAAAAAAGTGATAAGTGTGATACATGTGCACAGAACAAAAGGGCACATAAACACTGAAAATGACCCCAACAAACTGGAAAAAGTCCATAACCAAGCTGGCCAATAGTGGTAGCAATGAGAAACATCAACCCCCCCCCCCCCCCGAGTAAGCTCCATAGAAAAGATATAAATCGTGGATGGGTCTATACTCTGTCCCCATACAAGGAGAACGAGCCCACAGTGAAATAGCGCTGCTCAGGGTTTCCCCCACCATCGGACAGGGTTCCTATGGTGTGCACATGTCCCGCAACATCAGGGCGGGCATGTCGGAACGGCAACTGGACAGATGCCGGAGAAGGGGATACAGAGGGCTGCAGGCGGCACATGCTGTGGTGGAGCTGGGCCACAGTACGGACTAGGGTGATGCCTAGGTGGCCCATACGAATGCTGAAACAGCAGAGCAGCCAGACAGCAACTGCTGAAGGGCCAACATGGGCACGAGTGTATTTCCCACAGTGTCACAGGGGAGAGTACCCAACAGCTACCCCCAAGGGCACGGAACATTGGCAGGCGGGGCCGGGGGGAGCGTGGACGTCTATGCAGGCATCCCTACCCCAGAAACCGCACCATAGGCAGCCGCCTACCTGCATACTGGATGGCCTGAGACTGCGCACCACCAGCACCACCAGCAGAAGGACATGTCAGCATGGTGGTTGAGGGATACTGGTGGTGGAGGGGGCAGTGGCAGCTGCCCAGAGCAGACCGTGGCCTAGCCCTGTGTAAGGTGGGTGCCGTGTACTGCAACAGACGGGCCCTGTCTGACGAACAGTCATGGTATCACCAAGGAATGTACTGCTTCTGTGATAACAAGGTGGTGCAGTGCACAAAACCAGTGTAATCAGAAGCAGAGAGTCACAGGTTCAAGTCCCAGCTGTGGTTCCTGCCAACCCAGTCCCCATATTTTACCCACTACTACAACATGCTAATATAGACAGCACCTTTATTGCAGATGACGTAAACATGCCCAAGACACCTACATTTTACCCTACAGAGCACAGACACAATAAACATGCACATTACCTAGAGCAGAGTCACCCAAATGCAGTCCTGGAGGGCCAAACACCATTCCGGTTCCATGCTGCCTCTGATAAAGATGCCTGTGCTGCATTTCTATGTGCCACCCCCATGGTATGCAGATGTATTTCATGTATATTCATGAGGAACAGCATGAAAACCCGAATAGTGTTTGGCACCGCAGGACTGGAGTTGGGAACCTCTGCCGTAAAGCATTAGCCAACAGGGGCAGACACACCCACACCCACAGGCCCCATTATCCAAAGCCTCCTGGAGAGGCAGGACTTTGGGCTCTGCGTGCATCTCCCAATACTAGCACTTGCATACCTTAGTAATGCCACCCTAAACCTGGGAATATGGTACACATCTATCAAAAGGTTGCTATGATTACTGGCAGATAGCAATTCCTAGGTTAGGTACAATTACCTGAGTGAGCTGCATCATAGCAACCTTTCTGATGTCTGTGGAGTGTGCTACAGGTATTGTGTCTGACAGTGTTCACCAACCTGGGGAGTGACTCCTACAGTATTGCGTACCATAGCCATGCCTGCACTGTGCCCAGGACTGGTGTGGTGGCCTGGGCTGCCCAACACCTCTATAGTTGCACAATGCTGGCATAGGTGTGGGGAGTGTGTGTCTGTCTATCCAGTGTGTGGTGGCTGCCAACACCCTCCACAGCCCACACTGCTAGCATTGTTGCCAGTATTGGCCTGCCAATGTGCATAATGAAGAGCAAGGTACTGTGGGAATAGCCTGGATAGGGTGGCCTGGCCTGGATGCATCTGCACACGGCATAGGGCAATGGCTCAGACATTGTAGTGCCTGGCCACCACCTGCACGGACAGGGTGGCCATAGCATGTCCTGCTGGGAGGTCACTCTCACCCTGACTGAGCAATGACCATGGCATGTCTAGGTTCCCCCATAGTGCTATATGGCATTTCTCTCATGTGATATTTATGGGTTTTCTTTTGGGGCCCGATCACTGATTTATCTGCTTGGTGTTTATGCTGACGTCCCCGTTCTGGGTACATGCATCTCCTCCAGGACCATGCACTATGGACTAGCTGGCAGACTGTCTGCAGCTAGTATGTGTCTTGCTGGAACACCTTGCAGGGTGCAGCGGCTGGAGGCTTGCTGCTGGAGAATGTCAGATAATGGTGGGGGGCAGCTGAGCAGTTCCAGGCCTGCCGTCTGTCTGCTATTGTGTTATGGATGTGTACCGCTCTGTCTGTTCCCCAGCAGGACTGGGGTTGATGGTCCCCTCTACTGCTGCCTTTGCAGGGAGGTAGACTGTGGATCTATTGGTGGGTGATCCTGTTTCCCACCCTGAGCCCCAGAGGGTGGGTTGTGTGGTGGTACATGATCTGCCTATGGGTCCATACACCCCCCCCCCTTCACCTACAGCAGGAAACCATGGCACCAACATAGGATATGCACTATTCTGGGTGCATCATCATCCATATAGACTAGACATGACCGAGACATACAGCAGGACACAGATGTATCCTAGGTGTGTCTAACGGAACTACCTATCACACACCGCTGGGGACCTGCAGCATGGCGTATTCCAGGCATGAAAGGTGCTGTGGACCTTTTGCCTGGCGCCCCACCGCAACCTCAGGGTGGGCACAGTACCCGCACAATGTGACTGTCTGTGGCTACTCTGTGGCAGTGCCACACACGGTCTGTTCCCCTTACCAGGCCGAGGTGCTGTGGGGGTGCATACCCAATCTTGTGCACATCTCTCGACTGCTGATTTGCATGTGCAGTGCATCATGGGTACGGGTGGGTTAACCCTATCCTGGTAACCACAGCAGACAGTTTGTGTGGTCATGTGCAGTCCTTCTGCAGCCAGCCAGGGCTTTGTTCACAGCCTTATAAGGTGTCCTATAGGGGACATTATAGGGTGCCTTGGCGGACAGTACACTTTATAATGTGCCCTATGGAGTGCGTTATGGGTTGCCTTATGCGGCACCTTAGGTTATGCCACCGTGAGGGTGTGTTTGCTGGCAGCACTAATTAAAGTACACGTCAAATGCCTCAACAATCACTACTCAAATGTAAAGGGTGCTGCCTCAGCCAGCCTTATACATTAGGCCCACTGGAGAATCCAACCCATGACCCCTGTACCATCAGTCAGTGTTGTAACCATTGTGCTGCAGCTCTGTTGCTGTGCTTGTATGCCTGCGTGCCTTCTTAAGATTAACGCGCGGTAACGTGCCCTGTAGCGCTCGTTCATTTATGGCGCCTTGTAACGCGCGTTCTCGGCGCGTTCTCGGTAACTATGTACCGCCCATGTCCTTATTTGGGATTTCTGTCTCTACCGCGGCTCCTAACGCGAATCGAACTAACGTAGTTTAGTAAACATACCCCAAAGATCCAGTAAGAACTGCAAGGGGAAATGGAAAGTACATTTTTTTTAACGTTTTATTGAGTAATAACTTTCTTTAACTTTTATTGAGTAATTTGTGTTAAATTTAGGTTGAGTATTGATCCAGGCTAATCTTGCACAATCTTTAATATTTTGCTCTTGCTCATTAGTGAGATGTCTGAGCCTGCATTTCATCCACCAGCTTTTTGAAGTTGGGTGAATATTGCGTGAGGCCAGTCTCAGGGAATCCTGGAGATGTTCATCTGTCATGTTGGAACGTTGTGTACTCTTTGTCATTTTCAGATGGGAAACGCAGATTCACACAAATAAGCTTAACCGAAACAGGAGTGTACAGCTTCACTGCATCTTCTCAAGTTGGGAAATTTGTCTCTAGGCACTAGCTTCCAAAACAATTCTTGCTCAGCATGGGTATTAAGAAAAATGTCATTTTTAAGGGTTAATATTTAGTTTTCAAGAGATGGCTTGTTCAATGAGTAATTTTTACTGATAGCAGCTGCAGCTTCTTTAATGTCCACATCTACTTTGAATGGGTATGACAAGTACTCCACAACTGTTCCAATTTTTTGGAAGTCACAGAATCTATTTTCAAATTCCTAGATAACAGAACAGATTTCTGTCACATCCTTCTCATTCTGAAAAACAAAATTTGGATATTGTCCCAGATGGTCCTGCGTATTAGGAAAATGATCAAAAGTGTTGTTTGCAAGGTCAGTCTTCATTAGCTCAAATTTGTTCTTTTAGGATGAAACTGTACTCATTTTGCCAATGCATTTAGTTTTACCTTGTAGTTCAAGGTTCATATCACTTAGTTTGCCTGTAAAGTCAGCGAGAAATGCCAGATCACATAACCACGCCTCATCTTCCAATTCTGCTTGGTCATCTCCTCTCCTTCAAAAAACTTCTTATTTCATTCAGCAAATCACGAAATCTTTGCAGAAATTTGTGCCTACTTAGCCACTTTATATCTGTGTGCAAAATGATTTCCGCTGCCCCTTCATCAAGAGTCAGATTGAAAAGCTGTCTTTGAAGTGATCTTCCATGAACTGAATTTACAATTTTGAAAGTGATGTCCATGACAGTCTTTGTATTGAGTCTCTTGCTTGCCAAAACTTGTGCTGGTGAATGATGCAGTGGTAACAAAGGAAATCTGGGAAGTCATCATGCTGTCTACAGAGGGCTATGAAACCGTTAACCTCACCTATCATTGCTCTTGCTCCTTCAGTAGTGATGGAAACAAGTCTATGCAATGGAAGATTACACTTTGTCACAAAAGAATGGAAAGAACTGAATATTTCCTGACCAGTAGTTCTCCCTTTAAAAGAAATCATTCCAAGTAGTTCTTCTTTAACACTGAAGTCTTCAAAAACCATCCGGATAAAGACTAGTAACTGGGCTATGTCTTTTATGTCTGTAGATTCATCTAGTTGGAATGAGAAAGCATCACAATTTGAAACATCCTCCAACAATTGTTCAGTTGTGTCTCCACACATCTTTTCTATTCGCCACACGACGGCGTTTCTTGACAATTGTACATCTTGAATAGCAGCTATGATCTCTTTCTTATTTTTAAATCCTTCAAAAAGATTGTTTTCTTGAAGCAGCTGACAATCTTTTACAAATTCCCCTTCAGTAAAAGGTTTGCATTTCTTTGCGATCAGGTTGCTGACCTTGAAGGTTGCTATGGTTGCATTGACTGAATGTGACCTTGGCTTCTCCATCAACTGTTGCTGAGTAGCCAATTTCAATTTAAGTTCTTTCAGCTGCAGTTTACGAATTTCACTTTTGGGTGGAAAATCAGCATCAAACTTATTGCTATGCAGAGCCTAATAATGATGTTCCAGATTACCCTTTTTGGGCAAGGATACTGGGGCATTACAAATTAAACACTACTTGTCTTTCACCATGATGAAGTGGTCCATTTCCCATTCATCATGAAAGTGGTAGGTTTTGCTCTTCTTTGGAACACTCATCTTCGTTATACTGGGGTGGCTGGATGTAAGAAGGCCAAATCTGCTAAGTTAATATAAACACTGGCTGAATCTGGTCCAAAACTGTCACTGTCCCAAAGTATTAAAGATCAGCAGGAACTGAAGACCTCTGGATGATGTGCAATATAAGGGCTGGAGATGCCAAAACCACACATGCAGTTCTAAAAGTAAAAATAATAATTCATCATACTGCCACCAATAATCAAATACCACCAAACAATCATCAAAAAAACTCAAACACCTGTCCAGCAAACCAGATAAAATCAAATACCACCAAACAAGTTCAAATACCACCACACGCGATTTAATAAATTCTGCACACAGTGTAGAATCAATGCAAAGGCAAGGCGAAATAAAATTGCAGAGGCAAGCAAAAGTCTCAGTGGTTTGAACCAATTTGAAGGCAAGGCATAGGCAAGTTAAAACAAAATTGGAGAAGCCCACCAAAATCACCAAATTCTTGACACTTTGTTGTGTCTGCCCGAAAACGTTTAATGAAAGTGAACTATAAAGCGACCAAAGACCAGCACACGACACAACTAATACGGTAAGTGTATTCAGGTAAAGCCCGGGCGAATGGATATCGCCCGGTATATAACACACTTCTAAAGGGTGTTGGGGCAGGGGCAGGAATGGGTGATTCTGAGAGGTAGGAGACCAGGAATGATGCCGGGCCTGTGGTGTCTCATTGCGGGGTGCGGGCGGTGGCCCCCTGGGGTACCCACATACTATTGGCACGAAAACAAGCACCCCAATACACCCGCAGGCAAGATTCCCGCAGGCAGGGAAAAAAGACAGGCAAAGGATCAGCAGCGGCGGCAAGCCCTTGGCAGACGACCTGCCGGCACGAGCTCTCTCCTAGCGACCGGGCAAGCTGCTGGAGTGATGGAGCCAAGTAGGGCTGGCAATCTACCTCTGACCCCTTCGCGATCTACAGGTAGATTGCGATCTACCTGTTGGACATGCCTGCGCTAGAGTTTCCTAACTTCTTTTTGCTTTTTTTTCTATTTTAGATGCATTTCATATAAAGCAAAATTGCTTATTGTAGAAGGTCTGTCTGTCTTTTTTGCCCACCCATCCAGCCATATACGTATATGTACTGTCTAATAATGTACAAATAAGCATATGCGTACAGAGACAGAAGAGGCACCAAGAAGAAGGAGCAGTATATAGCTGTAGCGGAGTCTTGAAGAATAGAGGAACCATTGGCTGAAGAGGCAGCGGGTAAAAGGGAGACTGGGCCCTTCACCCAAAGAATGAAAGAACCAGCAACAAAGAAGCATCAGACTTGCTAAGTCGACCACCTGAGAAATAGAGGAGCCAGTGATGTACTGGTCAAGAACTAGCTAGGTTCCCACCATTTGCTGGCTGAAGATGAATTGCACTGAAATCATGAGATTGCAAGGGGTGGAAAAATTGTTGGCTGAAGATGTGGCCTGATTGTGGCAGTATGGTAAAGAGGTGGCCACAGAAGAGAGAAGCAGAGATTAGAAGGGGGAGAAAAGGAGAAAGAGTGGGGATGATGCATACCATACCCACACAACTCTATCCTTCCATACCCACCTTACCTGCCACCCCACATCCCTTCATCCCACTTCCACATACACCTCTCTAGTCGATCATCCACCCCCCCCCCCTCACATTCATCTTATCCTGCACTCACATCCACACACCGTCCTTACTACTACTTCTATGATCTCACAATCGCTATCTACATGATTCTCACATATGTACATGACCAACCCAGTGAAACATGCCCTTGCACAATGCTTAAAGCGTGCACTTTTCAACCTGTTGTTTATTTTCACTTTAATGTTTAGTTCATTTTTATTAACACAATGAACTGAAGTAAACATCCAATGAAAATTTCAAAAAATGAAATGGAAAGGTTTGCCGTGCACACCTCCATGGATGCGTTACACGCATCACTTCATAGATATAATGCACATTAACCTTTTAGTATTCATTCCAAACTGCCTCAGGAGGGCATCTGAGGTTGACCATGACAGGATTTTGACCTGGGGAGAGCAAGTTTCAAAACTGGTTATCTAATTGATCTGGGAAGAGCGGTCATGGAAAATTACCTACTTCTGCCTGGCTAAAAGTACCCTTGGATTCCACAGCACACATAGTAACATAGTGGGTGGCAGAAGGAAAGAATTAATTGGTTTATCCATCTGCCCAGTTATTCCTGTTTACTAGGGATGTGCATTCATTAGCCTGTATTCAGTTTATTCGGGTGCCTAAACTAAGGGGCATGTCTACTAAACTGTCTTAACGTGCGCCCGGCGTTAGTGTGCAGGCAGCCATAAAAGGAGTGGGCGTGTCAGTCTTAAAGCAGCAAAACGGGAATATCGCGCGATAATGCGCGCTGCTGCGCACGTTATCGGGCGAAGCGCCACTAAGCGCGTTAACATGCGGTAATCCTAAGTAGGCGCCCAGACATGCAAGCATAGAAACAGAGGTGTAGCACAATGGTTAATACACTGACTGATGATTACAGGGGTCATGAGTTTGATCCCCCAGTGTGCCTAATGCATAAGGCTGGCTGAGGTGTCAGCTGTCACATGTAAGTATTGTTTCCTGAGGCATTTTATTTGTATTTTAATTATTGCTGCCAGCAAACACACCCTCACGTGCTGTAACCTAAGGTGCCGCATAAGGCACTCCATAGAGCACATTATAGAAACATAGAAACATAGAAACATGATGACAGAAAAAGACCACAAGGCCCATCTAGTCTGTCCTTCCATAACAACAACTACAACAGTCCACTTTTTACCTTTAGAGATCCTCTGTGTTGGTCCCATGCTTTTTTGAATTCAGTTACTGTCCTCATCTCTACCACCTCCACTGGGAGACTATTCCACGGATCCACTACTCTTTCCGTAAAGAAATATTTCCACATATCACTCCTGAATCTATCTCCCTTCACCCTCATCCCATGTCCCCTCGTCGCAGAACTTGCTTTCAATTGAAAGAGGCTCTCTCCCTGAACATTTATGCCATGGAGGTATTTAAACATCTCAATCCTATCACCTCTATCACGCCTTTCCTCTAAGGTGTACATATTAAGATCCTTAAGTCTGTCCTCATATGCTTTATAATGAAGACCACTAATCATCTTAGTAGCAACCCTCTGCACCGACTCCATCCTGTTCACATCCTTTTGAAGGTGCGGTCTCCAGAATTGCACACCATACTCCAAATGAGGTCGCACCAAAGACTTATACAGAGGCATTATCACCTCCTTTTTTCTGCTAGCCATTCCTCTCCGTATGCACCCAAGCATCCTTCTAGCTTTTGCCGTCGCCTTTTCTACCTGTTTAGCTACTTTAAGATCATCGGACACAACTACGCCTAGGTCCCGCTCTTCTTTAGTGGACAAAAGTACTTCACCTCCTTTACTGTATTGCTCCCTTGGATTGCTGCAGCCCAAATGCATGACCTTACATTTTTTAACATTAAATCCCAGTTGCCAAATTCTAGACCATTCTTCAAGCTTAGCTAGATCCCTCCTCATGTTATCTACACCTTCCTTGGTGTCTACTCTATTGCAGATTTTGGTATCATCCGCAAAGAGGCAAACCTTACCCGACAGCCCTTCCGCTATATTACTAACAAAGATGTTAAAAAGAATCGGACCAAGGACAGATCCCTGGGGCACACCACTGGTAACATCCTTCTCCTCAGAGTGAGCTCCATTTACTTGTACTCTTTGTCGCCTCCCACCCAACCAATTTCTAACCCAAGCAGTAACTTTAGGGTCCATCCCTAGGGTGCACAGTTTGTTTATAAGTCGCCTGTGAGGAACAGTGTCAAAGGCTTTACTGAAATCTAAATACACCACATCTAGAGCTCTCCCGCGGTCCAACTCCCTGGTCACCCAGTCAAACAAATCAATCAGATTTGTCTGACAAGACCTGCCTCTGGTGAATCCATGCTGCCTCGGATCCTGTAATCCGCTGGACTCCAGAAACCTCACTATTTTCTCTTTCAACAGCGTTTCCATTAATTTACTTACCACTGAAGTTATACTTACCGGCCTGTATTTTTCAACAACATCCTTAATTCCTATTTTGTTTAAAGGCACCACATGATCCTCTCTCCAGTCCTTTGGCACCACTCCCGACTCCAATGAGGCATTGAAAGGTCAGTCAGTGGAGTTGCTAGAACGTCCCAAGTTCCCTCAGTATTCTAGGGTGTATCCCATCCGGTCCCATCGCTTTGTCTACTTTAAGTTGAGCTAGTTTCTCACGAACACAGTCTTCTGAAAATTGTTCAAGATGTCCCTCGCTTCTGTTCTTATTTGTGGGTGTTTTCTGAGGTCCTGCTCCTGGTTCTTCATCTGTGAACACAGAACAAAAATATTTGTTAAGCAATTCCGCTTTATCCTTATCAGCTTTTACATATTCCCCCCCTGCACCCTTGAGTCTGACAATACCACTTTTGCCCTTCCTCTTCTCACTAATATATCTGAAAATGTCTTATCCCCCCATTTTATTGCATTGGCTATTTCCTCCTCCTTTTGAATCTTTGCCTTCTTGACTACTTTGCTAGCTTCTCTAAGTTTTTCCAAATACAGATGCCTGTCTTCCTCTCTCTGTGATCTCTTGTATTTCATGAAGGCCTCCCTCTTTTTCTTCACTTTTTCAGCTACTTCCTTCGAAACCATAGCGGTCTCCTGTTCCTTTTGCCTTTATTTACCTTTTTAACAAAAAGGTTGGTTGCCTTTAAAATACCCCCTTTCAGTTTTGCCTACTGTTTTTCTACATCCCCCAGCTGTTCCCATCCCACTAACAACTCCCTGAGGTATTGGCCCATCTTCGCAAAGTTAGTCTTCCTAAAGTCTAAGATCTTCACCTGGAATGGATTCTAACAGCCCTAGTCCTAATACTGAACCACACCATCTGGTGATCACTGGATGCAAAATGATCTCCCACTTCAACATCAGAAACACTTTCACCATTGGTAAGCACCAAGTCCAGTATGGCCCCTTCACGTGTGGGGTCTGTTACCAATTGCCTGAATAGTTCTCCCTGTAGAGAATCCAGGATCTCCTTACTCCTAGATGATACTGCAGCAGGAATGTGCCAATCAACATCTGGCATATTGAAATCTCCTAGCAGTAGCACTTCCCCTTTCCTAGCAATGCTGCGTATGTCTTCAATTAACTCTCTGTCCACCTCTTCCTCTTGTGAGGGAGGTCTGTATAGCACACCAATGCAAATAGATTTCTCTTTCCCTCTTTCTAGTTTAACCCACAATGCCTCCTCTCTCCCTTTTAAGCTCTGTAATTCCAAAGCTTTAATAGTAGTTTTTACATATAGTGCCACTCCTCCTCCTCTTCTTCCTCCCCTGTCCTTTCTGAATAAAGTATAGCCAGGTATAGTTACATCCCAGTCATGGTTTTCTGTGAACCATGTTTCTGTAACTGCCACTAAATCCAAGTCAGCCACTCCCACCAAAGCTTCAACTTCAGAGATCTTATTTCCCATGCTACGGGCATTAATACACACTGCTTTCCATATGTTACCCCTGTTACCCATTTCCATAAAGGTATTTAATGTATCACTTACCTGGGGGCTTTCACTTACCTGGGGGCTTTCTTCACCCATCCCCAACGAATCTAGTTTAAAGCCCTCTTCAGTAGATTAGCCAGTCTACTACCAAAGATGCGTTGACCTTTCTTGGACAGATGGATGCCATCTCTGCTCTGCAACCCTTGGAACAGCATCCCATGGTCTAGGAAACCAAAACGCTCTCGAAGACACCATCCACGCAGCCATGCATTAATCTCCAGGATGCGAGCCTTTCTGCCTTGGCCTTTACCCTCAACAGGGAGGATTGAAGAGAACACCACCTGTGCACCTACCTGCTTCACCCTCTGTCCCAGAGCCATGAAGTCACTTTTGATACGTTCCGAGGTATACCTGGCAGTATCATTTGTATAAAGTGCACTGTCCGCCACGGCACCCTATAATGTCCCCTATAGGGCACCATATAAGGCGCTCCATAGGACACCTTATAAGGCACCTTATATGGACTGTAACCATAAGGTGCCTCAGAAGGCGCTTTATAGGGCGCCCTATAAAGCGCCTTCTGAGGCACCTTATGGTTACAGTACTCTGAGGGTGTTTTTGCTGGCAGCACTAATGTACATTAAAAAAAGACTGCTTCAGACATCCCTATCAAATAACCCCACTGTGGGTTTGAACCCATGACCTCTGGCTTTACAGCCAGTGAAGTAACCAGTGGGCTACAGCTCTACAGCTGCTAACAAACCCCAGGCTGGCTGCAGAAGGACTGCACGTCACCACACAAACAGTCTGCTGTGATCACCAGGATAGGGTTAACCCACCCGTACCCATGATGCACTGCACATGCAGATCAGCAGTCTACAGATGATCACAAGATGGGGTATGCACCCCCACAGCACCTCGGCCTGGTAGGGTGAACTGACCGTGTGTGTTACTGGCACAGAGTAGCTACAGACCGTCACACTGTGCGGGTACTGTGCTCACCCTGAGGGTGAGGTGGGGCGCCCAGCACCATGTCCACAACACCTGGCTTAGCTGCACCTTGCCCACTCACAATCTTAAATGACAGAGGTGTAAGGCAGGGGTATCCAAATACAGCCCTGGAGGGCCCCAAACCAGTCAGGTTGTCAGGATATCTCTAATGCATATATATCTCATGCATATTCATTAGGGATATCCCAAAAACCTGACTGGTCTGCGGCTCTCCAGGACCAGAGTTCCCTATCCCTGCCATAGTGCATGGTCCTGGAGAAGATGCATGTACCCAGAACTGGGATGTCAGCATACGCACCAAGCAGATAAGTCAGTGATTGGGCCCCAAAGGGAACCCAAAAATATCACATGAGAGAAATGCTATATAGCACTATGGGGGAACCTAGCCATGCCGTGGTCACTGCTCAGTCAGGGTGAGAGTGACCTCCCAGCAGGACATGCTGTGTCCATGCTGTCCGTGCATGTGGTGGCTGGGCACTACAATGTCCGAGCCATTGCCCTGTGCAGATGCAGCCAGGCCAGGCCACCCTATCCAGGCTATTCCCACAGTACCTTGCTCCTCATTATGCACATTGGCAGGCCAATACTGGCAACAGTGCTAGCAGTGTGGGCTGTGGAGGGTGTTGGCAACCACCTCACACTGGATAGACAGACACACACTCCACACATCTATGCCAGCATTGTGAAACTATAGAGATGTTTGGCAGCCCTGGCCACCACACCAGTACTGGGCACAGTGCAGGCATGGCTATGGTACGCAATACTGTTGGGGTCACTCTGTCAGACATCAGACCTGAGGCACACTCCACAGACATCAGAAAGGTTGCTATGATGCAGCTCAATCAGCCAATTGTGCTTAAATAGGAATTGCTATCTGCCAGTTATCATAGCAACCTTTTGATAGCTGTGTACAGTTTTCCCATGTTTAGGGTGGCATTCCTAAGGTATGCAAGTGCTAGTATGGGGAGATGCACGCAGGGCCCAACATCCTGCCTCTCCAGGAGGCTTGGGATAATGGAGCCTGTGGGTGCGGGTGTGTCTGCCTCTGTTGGCCGCTGCTCTAGGGCAGAGGTTCCCAACTCCAGTCCTGGAGGGCCAAACACAGTTCTGGTTTTCATGCTGTTCCTAATGAATATGCATGAGATACATCTGCATACCATGGGGGCGGTGCATAGCAATGCAGCACAGCCACATTTATTAGAGGCAGCATGGAACCTGAATGGTGTTTGGCCCTCCAGGACTGCATTTGGGAGACTCTGCTTTGGGTAATGTGCATGTTTATGGTGTCTGTGCTCTGTAGGGTAAAATGTAGGTGTTTTGGGCATGTCTACGTCATCTGCACTAAAGGTTCTGTCTGTATTAGCACATTTGGTAGTGGGTAAAATATGGGGGCTGGGTTGGCAGGAACCACAGCTGGGACTTGAACCTGTGACCTTCTGCTCCTGAACACACTGGCTGTTTATGTTTATGTTTATTGACTTAATATACCGCTCTTACAAATACATATCAGAGCGGTTCACATGGTACAAAAAAAAAAAACAACAACAAGGAAGCCATATGGCGAAGAGGTGAAAGAAAATTACAATATTAACAGGAAATCAAACCAGGCAGATTCAATCAACAGGACAAGAGGAGAAAAGAGGAAGAGCAGGAAGAGGGAGAGTATGGGCTACACAGAAGGGTCAGGGAGATCAAAGACAAGGGCAAAGAGATGGGTTTTGAGTTTATTTTTGAAAGTAGAATGTGTCTGTTCGAGCCGGATAGAGGAGGGGAGAGAGTTCCACAGAGCGGGGCCGAAGAAAAAGAAAGCAGAGGAGCGGGTGGACTGAAGGTGAGCGTGAGCAGGGGAAGGAATTGCCATCTGCCAGTTATCATAGCAACCTTTTGATAGCTGTGTGCACTGCACCACCGTGTTGCCACAGAGACAGTGCATTCCCTGGGGATACCATGACTGTTCGTCAGACTAGGCCACGGTCTGCTCTGGGCAGCTGCCACTGCCCCCTCCACCACCAGTACCCCTCTGCCACCCTGCTGACATGCCCTTCTGCTGGTGGTGCTGGTGGAGCGCAGTCTCAGGCCATCCAGTGTGTGGGTAGGCGGCTGCCTATGGTGCGGGTTCTGGGGTAGGGGTGCCTGCATAGATGTCCACGCTTCCCCCCAGCACCGCCTGCCAATGTTCTGTGCCCTTGGGGGTACCTGCTGGGTACTATCCCCTGTGACGCTGTGGGAAGCACACTCGTGCCCATGCTGGGCCCTCATCATTTGCTGTCTGGCTGCTCTACTGTTTCAGCATTCCTATGGGCCACCTAGGCATCACCCTAGTCCACACTGTGGCCCAGCTGCAGTACAGCATGTGCCGTCTGCAGCCCTCTGTGTCCCCTTTCCCAGCATCTGTCCAGTTGCCCATTCCGACATGCCCGCCCTGCTGTTATGGAACATGTGCACACCATAGGAAACCTGTCCAATGGAGAGGGAAACCCTGATCAGCGCAATTTCACTGTGGGATCATTCACCTT
Source organism: Ichthyophis bannanicus (assembly GCA_033557465.1). NCBI lineage: Eukaryota > Metazoa > Chordata > Amphibia > Gymnophiona > Ichthyophiidae > Ichthyophis > Ichthyophis bannanicus. Next base: position 35,037,311 of record CM066037.1, read on the forward strand.
GTATGGGGACGGAGCGTAGACCCTTCCAAAATTCATATCTTTTTTTTTAAGCTTTCTTGGGAGTATTTTTTGATGTTTCCCATTAATATCACTATTGCCCAGATTGGTTATGGGTTTTTTTATATTTTGTTGGGGTCATTTTCAATGTTTATTTGCCCTTTTGGTCCGTGCACATGTATCACACTTATCACTTTTTTGTAGGTTTCCCTGGATTTGCTGTACATTGCTGACATAAATGGTTTCTCTTCTCTTTAAATCAGCTCTAATGCCAGGGTTTCACTGGCGTTAGTTTTCAACCTCGGATTTCACATCATTAGTGTGCGGGGAGCCTCTCCCCTACCACTCTCCACCCATTGACCCCTTCTCTCCGCCCCTGGGGAGCCTTCCTCCGCCCTCCGGGAGCCTTTCCCCGCCTTCAGCGCTCGTTTGCGCTGCTGTGCGCGTTATCGCGCGCTAAGGTACCTGCGTGCCTGATAAAGCGCCATTATCACGCGATAAGGTACCTTATCGCGTGATAATGTCACAGCGCGCACACTAAGACAGTTTAGTAAATATGCCCCTAAGTGCATACAAAATTGATCATGCATATAAATATATGAATCTCTGGTTATAGGATTGATTTGCACATGTAAAAATGTCCTAACACATTTAGATGTATCGTTATTAAAACAAATGTTTGAAATGATCTGAAAAAACACCCAAACATCAAGAAACATTTAAAGAAAATACAAAAACAGACCAAAATATTTTGTTCATATACAGCCCAGTAGTCTACACCATTTACCATGGAAGCAGTTTCTGTTTCATCCTCCATGTAACATAGGGGTATGTTTATTAAGGGCAATAGCTGCTAACATGGGAAACATTCAGACATTGCAAAATGTTTCTGCAATAATGGCATTTCACGTGGTACCTGCAGGCTGGGGTGGGATTAGGAGAGTGGATGTGTCTGTAGCAGGCGATTACCATGGGCACTACCAGCATGTAGTAACTGCCATATTTTTCAGGCTTCATGAATGCAGCGAACACCACCTCAGTGGGTGGCAATAGTTGTATCGGTGAAGCTTGCTCCCCATTATGGCTTCATTTTCTTCACGGTATCTGTGGGGGAATTCTGAGAATGCCCCATGCAGATACCGTGGGATGTTTGCAGCTAATACCCTTTAGTGAGTATGTTTACTAAACTGCGGTAACGTTACAGACCGCGCATTATGTAACATTATTGCTTGTTAGGTAACGTTAACACGTGGTATGTAACGCTAATGCACGTTAATGTTACTTAACGATCGTTAACGTCCCCGGCCGCGGTAAACACCGCAGAGGGTGGAGAGAGGGCGGGGGGGGGGGGTAATGGGCAGGGAGTGGGCGGGGAGAGGCTCCCTGCACACTAACAGGCTGAACTGAAGTGCTGAATCCTACCGCGAATGAAAACCTGCCGTTAGATGCACATTTGCAGGAGAGAGAAACCATTTCAGTGTCAGCAATGTACAGCATAGACAGGGAGCCCAAGCAACGTGATAGTAGTGCTCCATGTCCAGCACCAGCATAGTGCCCAAGTATGAAAGGCCACTATGGCGATGGTGCAAGTGGGGCATAGGGGGCTGCAGGAGGGACATGTAGAAGGGGCATCAGGGGCACAGGGTGGACTAGGCGGGCGCCTAGGTGGCACATAGGAACATAGAAAAAGGAAATCATCATGACAGCAGCTGACAAAGTCCAAACACAATCCACCTACATCTACCTGGTCCACCCGAGCTAACAGTTGCCAGGCACTGACCTGACATCTCCCCAGCCAACCCTCCCCCAAGCGGAAGGAACAGACTATTGGTAGGCGGTGATGGGGGGATGTGAGAATGCTCATGTATGCCCCATGCCCCAGACCCCGCTCCCTAGGTGACCACCTACCCACACAGTGGATGACCTGGGACTGCACATTACCAGCACCGACAGCATATGGCCATGTCAGCATGGTGGGGGGGGGGGGGTGCCTGTGCTGGAGGGGGCTGTGGCACCTGCCTGCAGTGGACCTAGAAACCGTGAAAAGACCCTCTTTACATCAGCGGTCGATAAAAAAACCTCTAGCACAGCACCCACTGGTAACGCTTGAACAAGCAGAAAAAACAGCTGTCAGCATTCAGCGCAGAGAGAAACAATCCAAACTTATCTGAAGTCCGGGCCAGAAGAACAGATGTCCAGTGAGTCCCGACGTAAGCTCCGACACCAGATGTTTCGCCATGCCCTGTACCAGTATATGGTGTGCAGTGCAACATAAATGTCTGGCTGAGGAAAAGTACAGGTAGCCCAAGGGACCACCATGCATCTGTGGCAACAGTGTGGTGCAGTACACCCAGCCAGTGTGTCCAGCAACAGAGGGTTTCAGGTTCAAGCCTCAGCTGTGGTTCCTGCAGAGCATGTCCCTATGTTTTACCCTACAATGCAGATACAACAGCAACATGTGCAAAGACCAAAGCAGCGGCAAACAGGGGTACAAACACCCACTCACACAGGCTCCATAATCCAAAGATGCATGGAGAGTCAGGCTGTTAGCCCCAGCATTGAGCTGCAGTTATCACCAGAGTACTACTATTACCTCCTGCACAGTTTAGCAATGTTGGCACTGTGATCAGGATCAGTGTGGCGGGCAGGGTTGCCAACCACCCCTATCTATGCACAATGCTGCAATAGGAGTGTGTGTGTGTGTATGTATATCCATTGTTTTGTGGCTGCCCACACCTCACTGGCCCCACAGTGTCCCACTGTTACCAGCGTTAGCCTGAATATTTGCATAATGAGGAGCAAGGTGTTGTGGGTATGGCCCAGACAGGACGGATTGGCCAGGATGCATCTTCACAGGGTGTGGGGTAATGGCTGGGACACTGTAGTGCACGACCACCGTCTGCATTGGACAGGGTGGCCACAGCATGGCATGCTGGGAGGGCACTCACTCTGACCGAGCAGTGACCATGGCATGTCTAGGTTCCCACATAGCACGCTACATTATTTGCCTCTAGTGATCATGTTGTGTTTCTAGTGCTGGGGCTTTATCATTGAGATACCTGCTTGGTGCACATAGTTTCTCTATGAGCATGCACTATGGATTGGCTAATGGACTGTCTGCAGTTAGACTATGCATGGTTGGAACACCTATACAGTGTAGTCTGATGCTGCTGGTGACTGGCAGACAGTGGTATGACGCAGTGGGGTTTTTCCAGAGCTAACCCCATCATTGTTGCTGGTCTGTCATTACCCCAGCTGCAGGTATGGCTCTGGCCTACCAACTGTGGAGGGCTTCACATACCAGCAGGATGGAGGTTGCCTCATAGGGGCTGGGATACCTGTTTCTTACCTACAAAAAGGGTGACATGAGCCCTTTGGGGGAGATGTAGTATATGCCACTTTGACCTATTCAGGCACTGCTACACAAACCTCATGCAAGTCTGGAAAACCCTCTGCCCTGATAACAGGTGCCCATGTCAGCCAGACCCTAACATGGGGTACACATTAATTTGGGTGGTATCTGGTCCCAGAGGGCCACATGTGACTGCAGGATACAGCTACACTGCAAGGAACAACTGTCACACACTGGCAATGATGGGGATGTACAGCAGGGCCTATCTCTAGCACCACATGTACTGAAGACCTAGTGCTGGACACCCATCCTATCCCTCAGGGAGAACACAGAACCTGCACAATGGCATGGTCTGTAGCTACTCTGTGCCAGTATCATGCACTGTCAGTTCGTCTTTCCCAGCTGAGGTACTGGAGAGGTGCAGACCCCATTTGCTGATCAGCTGTAGACAGCTATTCAGCATGTGCATTGCATCATGGGTACTTGTGGGGTTACCCTATCCTGGTACTCAGAGCAGACAGTTTCTGCAGTGACCTGCAGTCCTTCTGTACCCAGCCATTGCTATAACATACACCACAGAGGTATAGCCTACTGGTTAATACAATGCCATTCTTGGCAGTCTTCATGGGTTCATTTCCTCATTGTTCCCTCTTCTCATGCCTGTCCTACTGTGCATTCCTGTAACAGTCATATTTTTGCAGATTTGTGCTGCTAGCCCATAATACCCTCACAACAATTGCTAACATTCCCTCGGTCCGTCTATCTGCATCTGTCAGCTGTGTAGAGCCCTGTCTGCCTGTGCAGGCTGTCAACCCATGTCCTGCACTGCTACCCTTTCCTGCATTGCGCCTCTTCATGCTTGCCTCACCTGTGCCTGATCTGCATGGCACCACCACTCCTCTGTCCACCCATCATTGTAACTATCCTGCCACCTCCCACCTCCACTGGGGGACATGTCTGCCACCCACTGTCTTTCTAGTACTTTACATTGCCACCCTGTGCTGTGGTACAGTTGCACCCACCATGTTTGTCAACAGTACTGGCAGCCACATGGGATGCCCGTAGATATGGCAGGTCCAGCAACTCCCAGCTCTCCCTCCTTCACTCACCTGTTCATTGCCTTTCCTCGGTGCTCTATCTAGTGTTAGGGCTATATCTGTCTCTATGCCTCACAGGTCATGCATGTCATCCTGAAGCACCTCGCAGCCCTTAGGGCACACTAACCTAGGGCACCATAACCTTGTTAGGCCACCGTAACCTATGGTTCCGTAACCCAGGGTGCCCTCTGAGGTGGCCTGTCCAGGGGTGCCTAATACGGCGTTTGGCCTAAGGAGCCCTACTGTATAGGGCACCTTACAAAGCACCTTATGAGGCACCTTATAGGGCACCTAACAAGGCACCTTACTTATATGGCACCTTTCAAGGCGCCTTGTAATGTGCCTTGTAAGGTGCCTTATAAGGTGCCTTATGAAGCGCCTTGTAGCGCACGCTAGTTTGTAACATGCATTAGCTGATACGGCTTGCTGTAATGATGCACCGCCCATGCCTTTATTTATTTATTTCTTTATTTTGAACTCATTTTTATACCGCTCCTTCCAGTGATCAGCAGCGGTTTACATTGAACAAACTGAAATTACATTGAACAGGGCATTATAACTTGGAGATAACTATTTTACAGGGAACATGGGCTATGGAGGGTTAAGTGGCTTGCCCAAGACCACAAGGAGCACCTGTGGGACTAGAAACCCCAGTCCTTCCGGCCCAAGGTTGCTGTCCTCTAGTGGGATTTATATGGGTATCTGTACCTTTACCGCAGAACCTAACGCAAATGACATTACAGCAGTTTAGTAAACATAACCCATAGTTTCATAGTAAATGATCGCAGATAAAGACCATCATGGTCCATCTAACCTGCCTAGCGAGGTGGCAAGGTTGCAGGTTACCCCCTCTGTGCTTTTGTTTATGGTTATACCCTCCACTCCATGCAGGTTACCTCTCTTGATGTTTTGTTTAGGGTTGGAACTGCTGCTCCCTGCATGCACAAATAGACTGCACTATTGCATAACAGGTTGCACTATGTATCATAGTGTATAGTATTGCTCAATAGTGTGTACTATTTGCCAAAAGGACACATTATTTACCAAGACTGTGCACTAGTGACAAAAACTCAGAAGTGACTAAACTCATTCATTCCTCTGTCATGCTCTAACGGATGCACAGTCCCAAATTATACATGTTGTTTTATCCCTAATCCAAAGTGCCCTGCATGGGAATACTTTCACGACAAAATAGGTAAAAATATGTACATTGCAGAACCACCTACGTACTATTACCTGTGCACAGGGTGGACAGTTTTAGACTGCCAATCACCAGTGGAAATTGCTATGAGAATTGCCTTCCTAAGACTAACCTGGAGCAGGGTGGCAAATATGTTAATGAAATGAAGATTTATTTTACCAGTCAACCTTTCATATTTTGAAAACCTTTCTGTTGTAAAATTATATTTACAGATAGACTGCAATGTGACTTTGAGCCACCAATGCAGGGCTAGCGTGCCTCATTCATGATGACCCTTGACAAAGTTCATCCTGAATATTTATGCACAGAATTGCTGGACAGCAACAGGAATGCAAAAGATATTGACTTCATGAAGAAGAGACAGATGGCATCATTAGCTGAGACTGCTTTTGATCTAGCTGAATCCAATGTGCGGGAGATTGGAAAAGCAAACAACATAGCTCTTGCGGGATAAGTAATGGACACCACATGAAGGCTCAGTTCATAAATCATGGGTGGGGAAGCCACAGTTTAATTACAAAAATATTCCCTTATGCATTACATTGGCTGGAGTTGATATATTATTATGTGGTACGTGATTCTTAAATAGAGAAAAAGAGAGCGGGAGCTGTTGTTTCCAAAAATATTATTAAAGGGTTCAATTTTTAATCATTAATGATTCTGTATTAAATGAGCAATGTTTTGCTAAAGTCAGGATATACGTATAGTGGCTATTCGGAGTGGCCCAGTAGTTTCCTCTCTCCTTTTAAGCTTCCAGATCAATAAGAACTAGGGTTGTCCAGTCATCCCAAAGCTGACCAAACAGGTTGATTCAATCCTGGTTTGGGCCCATTGCCTGCAGGGATTTTTTAGTTCTAATTATAGGGAAAATCAGTGAGGCAACCAGAAGTCCAACGGGGATCAACCAGAGCTGGATCAGTCAATCTGGGGTGAGCTAGTAACCCAACTCAGTGCCTAAGCATTCAGAACTACCAGACATTTCTTTCTATGTTTTTATATTCCCTTCCAATTTTCTTAGCTATTGTAGTGAAAGTCCTCTATCATGCCCACAATCAGGTCCACAAACTCTGGCTTCCTCTGAAATCAAATTAACTAGGCGTGTTGTACAGTAGTAGCTAGACTCTGTTATTTTTGCTTTGCAAACATTACCTACATAGTATCCCAAACCCAAGCCAGCCTGGTGAGCAGAGTCCTTGTCTAGAAATCAAAACTAGCCCTCCCCAAGATCATGGACAGCTCCTAGCAGGCGTCATGCATTGAAATCGCCTGATGTTTAAGATCTTGGTAGTGTTTACCTAAAGAAATATGAGCAATTTGCTGCTGAGATTTGGAGAAAGTCACAGAAATACCACCTATCAGCTCATAGAGACAGGGACTTCAGCCAACCCTGCTATAATTACCCCTAAATCTCCTGAGAGTTTGAATACTGCATATTGCCAGATCACTCAGAAATGTGTTCTGAGTATGTAAGGTTTGGAGGACGCTGTTGGTATGTCAAAGTGTAGAGAGAAGAAAAGTCATTTTGAAATGCACCATGGATTAGATCATGTGAATGTTTTAATTTCAATAAAAAAAACAGAATTTGGGGCCCTTTTAGTAAAATGTGCTAAGCAGTTAACATGCATTTTTGTGCATGTGCGCAAGGGTCCGTGGTAACTGCTAGCATAGGGTCATGACAGTTACTACACACTGAATCACATGCTAACTGCCAATTGCACATTAGGGTGGTGAATAGGCGGGGTAGGGGCAGAGAGTGGACTTGGAAAGCACACTCAACTTAGCACGAGACATGTACTATGTGCTGTCAATGTTGCTGTTAGCATGGGGGCACCTAACGCCACCTCAACAGGTAGAATTAAGTGCACCCATGGTAATTCACAAAGGCTCAGATGCACGCTAAGAGGCCAATTCTGAACTGGCTGTCCAGCTCCTGTGCGGCCGATCAGAATCGTGTCTATGGCCTGGACATGCAAGCTATGCCCCAATTCTGATTGGCTGCACGCCCAGCCATATACCCAGCTAATTCAGCCTGGCTCTGTAATGGAGTCGCAGTGCCATGGCATCTCATTGCCATGGCACCATGGCTCAATTACAGAGCCACAATCTCTGCTGCAAAGGACTGTCTTCTTTCCCCACAGCCTGACCCCCAATCTGGCCTTCCATGGCCTAGGTCAGGCTGCGGGAACCCCCTACAATCCGTCACCTCTTTGGTCCTGCCAGGCTCAGCTCTCCACGTACGTCCAGGGGGATTTATTCCACCTTCAAGGAGATCATAATCACATCTAGGCCTGTATGTGCAGGCCGGGACCTAATTCCCAATGGCCTGCATATACAGGCCTCTGCCCGGCTAACACAATCAGGCTTCTGAAAGGAGCTGCGGCGCCATGGCGTCTGCCGACCACTTTTGCATTCCCCACAGCTCGACCCCCAATCTGGCCACCCATGACCAGGGTCAGGCTGCAGGGAATCTCCTGCACCTCCTCCATCCTTTGCCGCTGACCAAGCCTGCCATCCCCCGATGGACTAGGGGAACTTATTCCGTCCAGTCTGCCGGCCCTGCCCTAACTCAGCCTCCGCACCGCCCCTTCCCACCCCCTTCTAGCCTCCCCATACAAACTCCTTGTTCATATGGGGAGCCTTTGGATGGGGACAGCAGGGGGCAAATAGCTTCAGAATAGACCCCAATGCAAATAAGACAATAAGAACTTGGCCTCCCATGGCCTCCCTGGGGTGGAAGAAACCTTTGAGCTGGCCCTGGTGCTGGGACCGTTCTTGCCCCACCCATGGACTGCCTCGGCCCTGTCCAAACAGTGCCACATAATTCATAGGGGATAGTCAGTGGTACTGTCCATTTAGTGCTGCTGAATATCCCACTCCTCTAGGTTTATCTGGTCAATGGGACCTGCAGACTGGATAAACCCCTTTGAATATTGGCCCACTAGAATTTCCCAGATCCTCTGTTCTAACCTGACTATCTTTTCTAAGTTCAGATATGGGACACTCAATCAAGCTGGAGGGGGGGTTCCAAAGTTAAGGAAAATAAAAAAATATGTTTTTAATTCCAAGTTTAATTTTAACCCAAAATTTTAATCAGTAGGCTAGGTTTATAACTTTATTTACAAATGTGCCAATTGGGCCTACTTGTACTTCTCTGCAGAGTGAATTTTCTTCAAATTCTGGGCAACTCAACTCAAAATTGTACTTTATAATCATTAGGCCAGTGGTTCTTAACCCAGTCCTCTGGGACTTCCCAGGCCAGTCAGATTTTCAGGATATCCACAATGAATATGCATGAGATAGATCTGCATACAATGGAAGCAGGGCATGCAGATCTATTTCATGCATATTCATTGTGGATATCCTGAAAACCTGACTGGCCTGGGGATCCCAGAGGACTGGGTTGAGAACCACCACATTAGACACCTGAGAGTTTCTACATGCAGTTGTTTTTTTTCTGTAGATCACACTTTGTTCATAATTGAAAAACACCTTTCAGTTAGATCATTGGACCCGTACAATCATAAAAATAAATCTGTATCCTGACTACTGCTCCCACCTCCCCCTGCTCCCTATTGGCTGGCAGTGTCTGATTGATGGTTGCCTGGGCCCTGGGGAGGAAGCAGAGCCGGATTTGTCAGATGTGCTGAGGACTCAGGAGTTTAGGATTGCCAACCATCTAAATTATTTTAGGGTTCTACAACTTTGTAAAGTAGCTGTCTTAGTCAGAATGATGTCTACATGCTCTCTTGACCCTATCCCCTCTTCATGGCTTCTCACACCATCTGTCTCTGGTTCTTCCTATCTTGACCATCATCAACACCAGTCTCTCCATTGGTACTTTCCCTCATCCTTGGAAACATGCACTTCTTCATCCTCTTCTTAAGAAGCCTTCCCTAGATCCTCTTGTTCCTGCAAATTATTATCCTGTCTCAAATCTCACATTTCTGGCTAAGATTCTGGAAAAAGTAGTTTTCGCTCAATTATCTCAACATCTTGATACTACTCACTTCCTTCACCCCCGTCAATCTGGATTTAGGCATGGCCATAGCGTCGAGACAGTACTTCTAGCTTTCCTTAATGAGATCCACATAGCGCATGATCATGGTGACTTTTCGGTGGCGGTATCTTTGGATCTTTCTGCTGCCTTTGATCTCGTAGATCACTCCCTCCTTCTGTCTCGCCTTCGGGAAGCTGGCGTTCACAGCACAGTTTTTAGGTGGTTTCACTCCTATCTCTTCGCTCAGTCCTATAGTGTCCTTCCCTCCTCTTCTTTAGATACCCCAAAAGATCCTCTCCCCCTACACTGTGGTGTTCCCCATGGCTCTGTCTTAGCCCCACTTTTGTTCAATATCTTTATGGCCCCCTTTGCACTCCTGATTCAACAGTTTGGCATTTCCGCTTTCTATTACGCTGACGATATCATCCTGGTCCACCACACTTCCTCACTTTGCCCAGATCTTTCTCCCCTCGATTCCTGTCTTTCAGGTGTGGCTGACTGGCTCGTCAATAACTATCTTCACTTGAACGTTTCCAAAACACTTGCAATCTGGTTTACACATGGACATCCCCCTCCTCTGATCGCACCTTCTTTCTCAGGTTCCTCAATTCCACTGGTGTCTTCTTTTTGCTATTTAGGTGTAATCTTGGACTCTAATCTCTCTTTCCAGGTTCATGTTTCCCATGTTGTTAAGACTTCCTTCTTTTTTATTTGACAGATACATGCCATTCATCCTTTCTTAACCCCTCAGGCCCTGACTACTCTTATGATGTCTCTAGTAATTTCACGACTCGACTTTTGTAACTCTACTCTCCTTGGTATCCCCCAATTTCACTTGCGCAGGTTGCAGCGCATACAAAACACTGCAGCACGTATTATTTCCCTTTCTGCACATTCGGACCATGTCACCCCTCTCTTTATAAATCTCCACTGGCTTCCCCTGACTTACCACATTCAGTATAAGCTTCTTACGTTACTCCATCAGATCATCTATACCCATACTCCTAAGTACTTATTTGACCTCATTCAGTTTCACACTCCTAATCGATCCCTTCGGTCTGTGCACATTACTCGCCTGCACCTCCTGTCCCCTGCACGTGCCCACCTCCAAGTCACTCGTAATTCTGCTTTTTTCTTTGCTGGTCCTGCGCACTGGAACTCTTTACCCCTCCATCTTAGATTGGAAGAGAATCACAAGACATTCAAAACCCTTCTGAAAACATACCTCTTTGCCACAGCTTTTAACCTCCCCCTCCCCACCTGATAGCATTCCGGTCTCGACAATATTAGCACATATGTCATGTATTTGCGTGATTGTCCTTTGTCCGTTATGTAGTGCTGTTTGTTCAGTCAAGTTGTCCCCACGTATCTATGTCTATCCTAGTACTCCCTTCTCTCTTTTTGTTGTGTTTTGTCCATCGTGTCTGTCTGTCTATCCTTGGCTTTTATCTCTTAGCTGTCCTGTTTTGATATTGTAACTTCCTTTCTTTTTCTGGGCCAGTGGCCAACTTTCTCCTTACGAATTGTAAACCACCTTGATTGTTGTTTGAAAGGCGGTATATCAAGCTCAATAAACATAAACATAAATTGTCTGGGTATTTTTTAGAGTTTAGCTCTACAGCTCACCAGTGCTCCCCCTCACTGTGCAGAAGTGGTAGGTTCCAGCCAATGGAAAATGGTGGGCTGATTTTCTGCACAGGATCTGAGAGAAAGTCAGTAGAATAATTGGGTTTCTTGGTAGGGGTGAGTGGGGTTGCACTGCAAAAGTCGAAATGTAAGATAAATGGAGTAAAGTGTGAGGAAGTGTGACAGGGTATATGTCCTGTCACCACAGAAGTCCCAGGATCCTGGCCAGTCCTTGCTCTGGGATATGGACCATTCCAGATGGGCCCACTAAAGCAGCGGATGAGGACACCCAGGGACCAAGGAAGAGCCCAAACCCCTGTTCCCTCCCCGGCCAGGAGGCCTAGGGCCTGACTCCCTGACCACAACTGGGATGGGAGGGAAGTGGAAAGGGACTTTCCTCAGACCCCCATGGAGATAGACCCCTTTGGGGAGGATTTAAGGGATCCCCAGTGGAAGAAGTAAATATAGTTGGGAAGAGACACCCATGGGCATTCAGCTGGTGAATAACCCACTAGACTTGGGATGGTTGTAGCAACAAGTAGCTACATGAAAGGTGGGGTGGCATCCAGGAAATTTCACAACTAGGATGGATCCCGGCCGAACCAGAGACTTAAGATGGGGGGAATTTATTGTGATGGTGGAGGTGTATATTTGTCCAAACTAAAAGACACAGGGAAGTTAATTTGCATACCAATCCCCTTGATTTGCATTTTGACTATATTTGTTGCCAGAAATGACCCTTGTTGGGGACACCTTTTGGCCCAGGTGAGGGGCCAATGCCCTAGAAAGGGGTGACAGACCCCCAACTGTGTGGCGGGACCCTGTAAGATGGAGATACTGGAAATACAAAAAACCTCACCCTAACTCAGAGCTACTCAATTCCAGTCCTGGTGGCCCGCAACCCTGCAGGTTTTTGGGATATCCCTAATGATATGCATGAGATATATATGCATTAGAGATAGCCTGCCAACCTGACTGGTTTGTGGCCCTCCAGGGCTGGATTTGGAGACTCCTGCCTTACACCTCTGTCATTTAAGATTGTGAGTGGGCAAGGTACAGATGTTCTAGACCAGTGTTTCCCAACCCAGTCCTATGGGGCACACCGGCCAGTCAGGTTTTCGGGATATCCCTAATGACTATGCATGAGATATATATGCATTAGAGATATCCTGCCAACCTGACTGGTTTGTGGCCCTCCAGGGCTGGATTTGGAGACCCCTGCCTAACACCTCTGTCATCTAAGATTGTGAGTGGGCAAGGTGCAGATATCCAAGACATCAAAAAGGTATATAGAATGTGTCACATTCCTCCTCACTTCTCACCACCACCAAAATATTGTCTATTAGACAACTTTTTGGTGGTGGTGAGAATCGAGGAGGAATGTGTCACATTCTATATACCCTTTCGATGTCTAGGACATCTGCACCTTGCCCACTCACAATCTTAAATGACAGAGGTGTAAGGCAGGGGTCTCCAAATCCAGCCCTGGAGGGCCACAAACCAGTCAGGTTGGCAGGATATCTCTAATGCATATATATCTCATGCATAGATATTAGGGATATCCCGAAAACCTGACTGGCCGGTGTGCCCCATAGGACTGGGTTGGGAAACACTGTTCTAGACATCAAAAGGGTAGATAGAATGTGTCACATTCCTCCTAGATTCTCAACACCACCAAAAAGTTGTCTAATAGACAATATTTTGGTGGTGGTGAGAAGCAAGGAGGAATGTGACAAATTCTAACCTCTTTGATGTCTTGGACATCTGCACCTTGCCCACTTACAATCTTAAATGACAGAGGTGTAAGGCAGGGGTCTCCAAATCCAGCCCTGGAGGGCCAAACACCAGTCAGGTTGGCAGGATATCTCTAATGCATATATATCTCATGCATATCATTAGGGATATCCCAAAAACCTGCAGGGTTGTGGGCCACCAGGACTGGAATTGAGTAGCTCTGCCCTAACTAATGGAAGAATTGTGGAGATAGACCTCCCTGCAAGAGAGATTGGAGACTATAAATAGTGGTTCAAGGACTCCTCTTTGAGAGTAGACTGTTAGGGCAGCTATGTGAGGTGCTTGAAAAGACTAGTAGATGCCTGCTTTCTGTACCTGACCTGAGATAGAGCAACAGGAAGCTATTGCAAGCTGAGAAAGAGACCTGGTAGCAAAAGCAAGAATTGGTGGCATTGAAGTAGAATGGTGCAGAAGCAGCACAGCACCAGTAAACAATCAGAGACAGAATCTGTTTGTCTGAAAAGTATTAGTGTGTATCTGTGATGTTTGGAATAAGGCAACTTAAAAAAGATATGTATCTTACCATTAGAAAGCAATCATAGCATAAAGGAAATACATAGCCCGATAATACTCTCTTGTGGGGGCAATGAGACAACCAAAACCAGGAAAGAAGCCCTTTGTGCTAGTCTAGTTTTGTCAGTGCACTGCTTGGAAATGGAATTTTGAGGCTGGGTGGGTGGGTGGGTGGGTGGGTGAGGGAGGTAGCGAAAGGAGTCTCAGCTCTTCCTTGGCTCCCTAAATACGCTAACTTCTTCTTTGCACAGGGATGGTAGCTTAGGTTGTTTAACATATATTAACATACCAGCATAGTAAACACTGGCCCAGCAAGGTGTTCAGGGTTGGTGCAGGTTAACCCCCCTCCTGTTTTGAGTGTAATTGCTTCTCTATGGAAGCTACTGCCCCATGCACCTTTTTTGCAAGCGTAGTTTGCTATTCTGTTTTGTGCTTTAGACACTCCTTTTGCTTTCCTGCTGAAAATCAGAATACTTCAGGAGCAGTTTGGATGTAGACACCCAGCAGGGAAACATGCTGGTTCTTTCTGGGATCTGCAAATCAGGCAGCTTTTCAGCCCCTCTGAAGTTCTCAGCAAGACTGCACTGCAGGGAAAGGGATTCTTTTCAGTCACACGGCATCTGTTCTCCTTCCAGCTGCCAACTGCTCCTTTGAAGCTCTCACACACTGCAATCTGCTCTTTAATGGCTAAGGTGCAAGTGCGATCGGAAAGAAATCCTGTTTCAGTTCTGCTATAGGTGGGCATTTTCTGTCACGTCCCATGATGCAAGCAGGCTGGAATATATTAACCTTTACGTTTTGTTTTTTCAATGTAGCACCTCCCTCAGGTAAAGGAGAATATTTACTGCGAAGGGAGGGATGTAGCCGGCAGAAGAAATAACATAATCACTCCCTCACCTTCCCTCGCTTACTAGTCCAGGTGGGTACAAATCAAGAAGGGGGTTCTTATTTATCAGGGTGTCAGAGGGTGTCCAAAAAATTCCCCAACTCAAGCCCCTGCTTTCATTATGGGAACTCTATATTGGGTATGCCTTGGATCCCAAAGGAATGCAGTGGTAACAAACAACCTCACGTCAGGATGAGAAAACAGTATGCGCTTTATCATTAAACCAATTCAACCTGATCTTCTCATTCTCCTGCTCATCACCTATCTATATCTTGCCATTCCCCTAGTCCCCAGTTGTTTTGTGGTATGTCTTGATTAGATGGTAAGCTCTGCTGAGAAGGGACTATCCTTTACTTGTACATGTACTGTGCTGTGTACACCTTGTAGAATTATACAAATGATAAATAGTAGTAGTAGATCACATATTAAACTGTTGGGTGTGTAGACAAAACAAAACTGTTTTATTTCCTGTGTCATTTGTAGGTTGTTTCATTTTATTTTGTTTTGTTTTAATAAATGCTTGTCCAAATGAAAAATATAGTTGATAGGTTACTAGAGGTTTCAGGCCAATAAAAAAAACAATTCATTTTTTGCTCACAGACAGAAGTTGGTGTCACATCAGTATCCTTTGGATTAGAAGGCAGGCATCTTGCAGAACAGCCATCACATCTCCATGCGGGCCACATCTAGCCAATCTCTCTTAACTCTTCCATTGCTGATGATCTTCCTTTGTATTTCCTGATTTGCCCAAAGTTTGTCTGGTCTGGAGCTCTATGAAAAATTCTGACTGGATTTTTTGCCACGTGAATCTGTTGATTCCTGGTGTAGAGATTTACTCCAAAGATTTTGCTTTTGTCATGCTCTTGCACCAGTTATTCTGTAAAATCATGTTTAAGTATGCTGTCAGAAACATTCAGTGGTTCACTTCCTACCTATCTGAAAGAAAGCTGCAAGTTAAATCCAATCAGGGAATCTCTGACATAATAGACCAACCGCAAGGCATCCCTCAAGGCTCAGATCTCTCCTCAGCACTCTGTAATATATACATTCAGCCAATATGCAACATTATCAATCACTTCAAAGTACAATTTAGAATGTACGCTGACAACATAATGGTCTATGCCCCATTTGACATTGACCAACCTGATTTCACAAACCTAAAAAAATGTCTAAAAGCAATGGACGATTGGCTATGGGAACAAAACCTCAACATAAACTACAAAAAAACCCCAATGCTCTCTTATGTGATAAGGAAGCTTATCATAGCTCAGGTAGGAGCTATAGAAAAGATGATGTGACTCTGAACAAGCAACCTGTCAGTTCTGGTAGAAGCAAGAAAACAGAGTTTTCACATAAAAGACTACCAGTCCCAGAATGCACCAGGTTTCCAGCAGCCATGAGAGGGGCTGAAGTGAGGAAATGTGTGTGCAATCAAGAGAGCTATGAGGTAATCCCTAAGCACTCATCTCAAAGGGCAGGGCCTGATTCAAGACAGCTGCGCTGTGTTAGGGAGCAGCACACATTAGGAAAGAATAAGAATAGAGATTATTCTTCAGATAACAGTTTCAGCAACAGTTGGAAGAACAGCTTCAGCAAAAGCCACGCAGATAGAGAGAGAAGGAAACTCTCTGGAAGGAAGAGAAGAAAGGCCATTGGAAGGTCTGGGAGATTCCAAGGCAGTACTCATACTGGGAGGTATTCCAAAAGCCAGCAGAGTCCATTGGACTGGATTCAGCCAGAGGAATGGAGTGGCAGAGATAGGAATCACCAGTGGCTACCTGGAAGAGAGAAGACTGCATGTGGAAGGGACTTTCAGACCAAGGCCAGAAGGTATGTGAGAGAAGATCCAGTGTCCAGGGATCAAGATTGGAAGGCTGGACATCAGAATTGGATTACATATTGGCCAGGCTATACAGAGAGGAATAATGATAGCAGGAGAGGCTCAGGTATGAACACTGATCCAGACCCTATCTATAATAGAGAATGGCAGCAAGGGAATAAGCATTCTCATGATAGTGCCTTAATGAAAGACTCATCTGTGCCAATGTATGATATTGACCCTATGATTGTTGATGCAGGGGGAAATACAGCAGATGAAACTATTTACATGGACTGTTCTTTATCTAAATGCTATTGCTAGTTTTCTATGAGCAAACACATCAGCCATCACAAAGAAACCTAACTTTGTTCTTTATTTCCACTGCAAACAGCTCTTAAAGCAGGATTTGGGCTCACACAGTAGCAGCCAGCCAGCTAAAGGCTTTCAGCTGGTCCATGGATAGTAATTAGGGCTGCACCTGATTGTGTGTGTGAGCAAGGGAGAATCACTGCTGAGATCAGCGTGGAAAATAAGCAGAAGTTAACCTAACCAGCAAAGTTTATTCTTTACTTTGTGCCTTTGTATTTGGTAATTACTTGCTAAGAAAACATTAGCTAATTGCCTGACAAGTTGAAGGTTGTTTTCTGGTTTACTTTGTGACTTTTTGTTATCCCTTTAAACACTGCAAGCAAGTAACCTCATTTATAGTGCTATCAAGCATACATGTGCTGGGTGAATTAAACCCCATCAATAAAAGAAGTATTTTATTGATCTTACCACTTGGTTTCACAACTCAAATTATTGTCATCAGCTATGTTTGGGAGTGAATGAACTACAATACCCACAATACCTTGCAAGAATCATATGAATATATGCATCGTCAAGATTGTGTAAGTTCTCACCCTAGGCAGCCGTCTGACACTTAGTAACACGGAACACCGCCTTTATTCCACCAAAGTCTCTAAAAATACTACACAATAACAATCAAGTTAAGGATCATGTCAAGTACCTTGGTGTCCACCTGGACCATAGCCTATCTCTTCACAAGCACATTAGCATTACTACATGAACGGCTTATTTCAAGCTAAACATTGTAAGAAAACTCAAGCCACTACTAGATCAGAACCACTTTCGCACAATATGCCAGGCCATAATTATGCCAATATTAGACTATTGCAATGTGTTATACCAAGGTCTCCAAAACAATCCACCCACACATTGCAGCTAGTACAGAACACGGCTGCTAGAATCATCACCGGAATGGTGATCAACATTCACATCTCCCCAAACCTGAAACAACTACATTGGCTGCCAATCGCTTCACGTGCAAAATGTAAAGCACTACTCATTATCTTCAAAATCATCCAAGGTCTATACCCAGAATCCTTTCAACCCCTAATTTCCAAGAACTCAGAGTCTAGAGCAAGAAGAACAGCACAACAGAACCAACTTTGCACCCCATCAGTCAAAACCAAAGCTAAACAGGCAACATGCAAAAGAGCATTCTCACTATATGCGCCTACAATTTGGATCTCACTCCTGGGAAACATCAGAGCCATTAAAGATCTAATGGACTTTAGAAAAGCTTTGAAAACCTTCCTCTTCCAAGAACACTATGAACAGCTCGAGAAGAACTCCCAGACCACTACACAGTTCAGAGTTTCACTTCATGTATAATTACAGCCATCTAATCTCTGCCCCTCTCTCTCCCCCTTCTCCCCTCCTCCCCTCCCCTACAAATAACAGCCCACCTCCCCAATGCTACCCTTGATGTCATTACAGTTATTCTTCTCCCCTACATATTCCATCACACCTCCTCATCTCATTCTTTCCCCCACAATCCTGACTCAACGCATACTATCCCCCTCCTACCTAAACTCAACTTCCCAATCAAGATGCTATAAGTAAGACAATTTGTTATATACTATCCCCTTCATACAGGTCCAATACCCTGGCTGGGACACTGTAGTGCTCGACCACCACCTGCATGGGTAGGGTGGCCACAGCATGTCACGCTGGGAGGGCACTCTCACTCTGACTGAGCAGTGACCATGGCATGTCCATGTTCCCACATAGTACCAAATATTATTTGTTTCCAGTGATATTTGTGTGTTCTTGGTTCTGGGGTCCAATTGTGGTGATACTTGCTTGGTGTCTGTGCTATGCATTCCATTTCTGGGTGCACAGGGTCTCCCCATGAGCATGCACTATGGACTGGCTAGTGGGCTGTCTGCAGTTAGGCTGTGCATGGTGGGACCACCCTGTAGGATTCTGCAGGTGCAGTGTGATTGTGCTGGCGGATAGCAGACTGTTGCATGGGGCAGTTGAGCCTTCCCCTGCCCACCACAAATTTCACTGCTGGTCTGCCACTGTCATAGGTATGGCTCTGGCCCATCAGCCTTGGAGGGCTGTCATCTGCTAACAGGACAGTGGTTGCTGGTACTACAGCCATTCCACAGGGTGCAGATACCTGTCCCACCACACCCTCATCTACAAAAGGGGTGATTGTGGGCCCCTTGGGATATATAGTGCATACCACTTAAACCCATAGAGCAGTGGTTCTTAACCAGTCCTCCTTGAACCCCTAGGCCAGTCGGGTGTTCAGGATAGCCCTAATGAATATGCATGAGATATATATGCATTAGAGATATCCTGCCAACCTGACTGGTTTGTGGCCCTCTAGGGCTTGATTTGGAGACCCCTGCCTTACACCTCTGTCATTTAAGATTGTGAGTGGGCAAGGTGCAGATGTCCTAGACATCAAAATGGTAGATAGAATGTGTCACATGCCTCCTCAATTCTCACCACCACCAAAAAGTTGTCTAATAGACAATATTTTGGTGGTGGTGAGAAGCAAAGAGGCATGTGACAAATTCTATCTAACCTTTTAGATGTCTTGGAGATCTGCACCTTGCCCACTCACAATCTTAAATGACAGAGGTGTAAGGCAGGGGTCTCCAAATCCAGCCCTAGAGGGCCACAAACCAGTCAGGTTGGCAGGATATCTCTAATGCATATATATCTCATGCATATTAATTAGGGCTATCCTGAACACCCGACTGGCCTAGGGGTTCAAGGAGGACTGGTTCAGAACCACTGGTCTAGACACCCTGCTGCCCTGATAACAGGTACCCATGGCAGCCAGACCTTAACACCACATACACACTAAGCTGGGTGGTGTCTGGTCCCACAGGGCCACATGTGACTGCAGAACACAGATAGGGACACACGTACTTTCCGTTGCACTGCAGGGAACACCTGTCACACACTGGTAGTGATGGGGATGTGGAGCATGACCTATCTCTATCACCACATGTACTGTGGACCTATTGCTGGGCACCCATCCTATTCCTCAGTGTGAACACAGAACCTGCACAATGGCATAGTCTGTAGCTCAGTGGTTCTTAACCAGTCCTCCTTGAACCACTAGGCCAGTCGGGTGTTCAGGATAGCCCTAATGAATATGCATGAGATATATATGCATTAGAGATATCCTGCCAACCTGACTGGTTTGTGACCCTCTAGGGTTGGATTTGGAGACCCCTGCCTTACACTTCTGTCATTTAAGATTGTGAGTGGGCAAGGTGCAGATGTCCTAGACATCAAAAGGGTAGATAGAATGTGTCACATGCCTCCTCAAGTCTCACCACCACCAAAAAGTTGTCTAATAGACAATATTTTGGTGGTGGTGAGAAGCAAAGAGGCATATGACAAATTCTATCTAACCTTTTTGATGTCTTGGAGATCTGCACCTTGCCCACTCACATTCTTAAATGACAGATGTAAGGCAGGGGTCTCCAAATCCAACCCTAGAGGGTCACAAACCAGTCAGGTTGGCAGGATATCTCTAATGCATATATATCTCATGCATATTCATTAGGGCTATCCTGAACACCCGACTGGCCTAGGGGTTCAAGGAGGACTGGTTAAGAACCACTGCTGTAGCTACTCTGTGCCAGTATCATGCACTGTCAGTCCATCTTACCACGCTGCAGTACAAGAGAGGTGCAGACCCCATTTGGTGGTCAGCTGTAGGCTGCTGTTCTGCATGCGCAATGCATCATGGGTGCTGGTGGGGTTACCCTATCCTGGCACACAGAGCAGATGGTTTGTGCGGAGACCTGTAGTCCTTCTGTACCCAGCCATTGCTATGCAACAAGCCATAGAGGTATAGCCTACTGGTTAGCACACTGACGTTCTAGGCCAGGGGTGGGCAAACTTGGTCCTGGAGGGCCGCAGACCAGTCAGGTTTTCGGGATATCTCTAATGAATATGCATGAGATATATATGCATTACTGATATCCTGCCAACCTGACTGGTTTGTGGCCCTCCAGGGCTGGATCTGGAGACCCCTGCCTTACACCTCTGTCATTTAAGATAGTGAGTGGACAAGGTGCAGATGTCCAAGACATCAAAAAGGTTAGATAGAATTTGTCACAGTCCTCCTAACTTCTCACCACCACCAAAAAATTGTCTATTAGACAACTTTTTGGTGGTGGTGAGAATCGAGGAGGAATGTGACACATTCTATCTATCCTTTCGATGTCTAGGACATCTGTACCTTGCCCACTCACGATCTTAAATGACAGAGGTGTAAGGCAGGGGTCTCCAAATCCAGCCCTGGAGGGCCACAAACCAGTCAGGTTGGCAGGATATCTCTAATGCATATATATCTCATGCATGTTCATTAGGGATATCCCGAAAACCTGACTGGTCTGCGGCCCTCCAGGACCGGAGGTGCCCACCCCTGTTCTAGGCAGAGGTCATGGGTTGAATTCCTCATTGTTACTTCCTGTCCAAGGCAGATATTTTGCTTGCCTGTGACAGTGATATCTTTGCAGATCCATGCTGCCAGCCCATAGTACCCTCACCACAGTTGGCAAGAATCCTTATAAGGTGTTATAAGGCTCCTAATAAGGCACATTATAAGGCATGTTACAAGGCACCTTATTAGGCACAGTACAAGGCACGTTATAAGGCACGTTACAGGCACTGTTCCCTCTAAACTGTGCGCGTGTGCGAGCGCACACACCTCGCCAAGCGAGCGCACATACTTTGCAACAGAGCGCACAAAAGTTTGGTTCTGATTCTGATAGAAAACACAGATGTCTTAAAATTTAAAAGTTGTGTATTTACGGTTTTCACAAGTTCTACAATATTTTCTAGTGCAATCAATGTGGTGTACATACTGTATTCTGACGTGTAGTCAAATTTTAAAGTATCTAACTCCGAATGTCATTATGTGGCGCACAAAAATGTAACCTTCCTTCAAAAGCTGCACAGCTGATATTTTATGCGCACACAACCTACAGAAAATTAGAGGGAACATTGGTTACAGGGCACCTTATTAGGCACAGTACAAGGCACGTTACAAGGCACCTTATTAGGCACAGTACAAGACACGTTAAGGCACGTGCCTTGTACTGTGCCTAATAAGGTGCCTTGTAACGTGCCTTATAACGCGCCTTATAACGTGCGTTACCTGACACGGCTTGCCATAATGATGCCACGCCCACGCCTTTATATGGGCATCTGTACCTTTACCATGAAACCTATCGCAAGTGACATTACCGCAGTTTAGTAAACATGCCCCTAAGTTTTATATC
The DNA here is from genome assembly GCA_033557465.1 of Ichthyophis bannanicus. Taxonomy (NCBI): domain Eukaryota; kingdom Metazoa; phylum Chordata; class Amphibia; order Gymnophiona; family Ichthyophiidae; genus Ichthyophis; species Ichthyophis bannanicus. The sequence goes on from CM066037.1 coordinate 35,059,199, forward strand.
CTGTTCATTGTTAACACTATACATTACCATGTTATATATAAACAGCTTTGAATGTAAGAAAGGTGGTATATAAAACGTTTTAAATAAATAAATAAATAAATTCATTTACCAAGCCTAATCAAATCCTTCTTGATCAGCACTAATTAGACAACCAGGATCTGGATTAGGCTTGGTAAATGTCTCTGATAGTATACTTAGTTATGGTTTCATAGAATTTCTGGCATGAGAACATGGCAAAAAAAATCATTGGGGTAAATCTCTACAATAGGAGTCAATAGATTCACAAAGCAAAAAACCCAGTCAGCATTTTCTATAGAGCTCTAGACCAAATAAAGTTTGGGCCAATCAGGAAACAGGAAGGATTATCAGCAAATACAAACATTAAGAGCAGATGAGCTAGAATCAGCCCTGCTGGAGATGGCTCTTCTGAAAAAAGTATGTCTTCCAACCTAAGATTATTGGTTTGAGGCCAGCCTGTGATAAAAATGGAGGGGAGGAAAACCAGATATTGGATTTTCCCATATTTTTTTCAAATGAAAGCATAGCCCTAATATAAGAGCAGTGGCGTACATTTATCACAGTGAACATGAAAATCGAATTATGTAGGCATTGATCATGTATAGAAGCATGGAGAAATCAAACGTTGATATAGCTACAGTTGTGGTCAACATTATTGTCACCCATACATTTTAGGTATGTTGTGTACAATGTCTTGAGAAATAATTGGAAATATTCCAACTGTATGTCATTATAATATTTTAATAGTATGTTCAAAGTTATACAACAAAAAAAAAGATATCTGTGCAACTTAGACATAGTAATTTATGAGAAAAAAAAACAAAATATGACCTGGATAGGATTAATGGCACCCTTCACTAATATTTGGTTGCACAGCACTTGGCAGTGATGACAGTCTCCAAATGTTTCTTGTAGCCATCTATAAGTTCCGTATATCTGTCTCCCACTCTTCAACTGTGATTTGTTCCAGCTCATGAATGTTTCCAGGATTCCTTTTACCAATGGCAGATTTCAGCTCTTTCCAAAGGTTCTCAATTGGACTGAGATCAGGAATCATTGCTGGCAAGTTTAAAACAGTCCATTTTTATCTTTTAACCATTCTTTTGTACTTTTGGATGTATAGTATGTTTTTGGTCATTGTCCTGCTGGAGGACTCAGACCTAGCTTTCTGACACTAGGTAGCACATTTTGCTCCAGAATATCTTGGTAGTCCTCTGACTTCATGATTCCTTTAATACGTTCCAGGCCTCCAGTTCCTGAGGCATTAAAATAGCCCCACAACATTATGGAACCTCCACCATATTTAGCTGTAGGAAAGGGTTTTTTTTTCCTTATAAGTTTCATTTCTTCACCTGTAAATGCATCGCTGGTCTGCATTGCCAAAGTTTTGTCTGTCCACAGATCATCTTGCCAGAAGGACTGTGGTTTCTCAAAGTGGGTTTGGTCAAAAATCAGTCATGCTTTTTTATGTCTGTCTTTGAGCAGTGGTATCCTCCTTGGCCTTTGCCCATGAAGGCCTTCTTTGTTTAACACATGACGCATTCTCTGGGTCAGTCTTAAGCTCTTTGGATGTTGTTCGTGGAGTTTTTCCAACAGTTCGTATAGCCTTCAAAGACTTCTTGGATTAATTTTCCTCTTCTCACCACATCCTGGGAAGTTCTTGACAGTTCCATGCGCAGAAAACGTCTTTAGAACACTGCAAACTGTAGACACACGAATCCCATGGTTTTTGGAGATAGCCTTGTACCACTTTGAAGTTTGATGTTTGGTGAACATTAGAGCCATCATTCATTGGTTGATTGAAGTCATGTGAGTACTGACAGTTGATCACAGGTGCTTCTAATTTTACTGCAATGGAAATGCAGTTCTTCTGTTCAAACTGATTTGAATTGTTTATAAGGGTTCCAATAATCATGCCCTGGCAATGTGCAAGTTTTTATACTATTTCCTTTTTTAATTGATCTTGTTTTATTTGATTATTTTATGTGTCAAATATGTATCCATATATAGTCCAAAGCCATCTCACTGGCCACTTTTTTTTTTAGGAGATATTGGACATTTAGGGGTTGAACTGCAAGGGTGCCAGTAAATGTTGACCACAACTATATAGTAAATAAGCAAAGTAGTACTTTAAGACTGCAGCATCACTGGGTGTACCTTTTCATGTTCTCTATTCTTTGGAGGTAACAGAATATGTATAGCAAGGTTAATCCCTCTTACAGTCCAAGCCTCTTTCTCTTGGGTGGAAATAGTGCTGGTTTTGAACTTGTGGCTTAATCTAGTGCTGTATAGGTTTGTTTCAACTCCTAATGCAGTCTCAGTTTGCAAAGACTGCTGAGATTTCACACAATATGTGCTAGCACGTCTGTAATCTACCCCCATGCTCACCACTCACCTCTAAAATATCACAGCCAATTGTAATGCCCTATAGAAAATTCTGTGGCAAGGGGACAATATAACTTTTGTAATTGTGAAAGAAGCTAAAAATTTCTTGTTACAGCATTTCCCTGCAGACTTTCCTTTTGAGGGAGGCCTAGTGGGGAGTATCCACATGGCAGGAATGAAGCATCTGCTAAGGAGCCCAGGCCAACATCTTACACAAAGCAGGTGGCTGCGGTGATAGAACGTCTAACTGAAGAAGCTATGCAGGTGGAAAGCACATGAAAAGGACTGGAAGAGAATGATTACAGAATGTGGACTTTTGATGCTCCTGTTACTGTTGTCTCTCCTATTGTCTTTGGAAGGTCTCAGAGTCGTTGGTGCTCTGTTTGCTGGTGGGTTTGGTGGGCTATGTTCTGTTGGCTGCACTGGGGAAAGACCTGGGGGAGAGGGGCTGTGATGTGGTGAGAGTGACCCTGTTCAGGTGGTTTACAGGGAATAATAGTTCCCCAAGGATGGGGGACGTGTGTTGGAGGGGGTGGGGGCATTCTTTTCAAAATCACTCAGGAGGATGGAACCGGGAGGTGTCTTGGCATCCCAGCATGTTTGGGGGCTTGCTTCACTGGGCAATTCTGGGTTATGATATATGAGAAGGGGCAGGAAGGGGGGCAGTTGCGGGTGAGTGGGTTGGGAGCTTTGCACATGCTTTGTAGTGGTTTGTGTGGTGTGTTTGAGATGGACCTGGCTGGGGCCTGTTTGGTGGGATAAGTGGAGGGAGGAGAAATATGTGTGGGAGTGTTGCTTTTGGGAAAGGATTGGGGAAATGCAAGGTGATGGGATGACCTAAGTTGAGGATCATGTCTATGAATGTAAAGGGGGCTCAGACCTATGGAAAGCAGAGGAAAGTCTTGGAGGAGCTGCGGAGGTGCTTGTCTGATAAAATTTTGGTGCAGGAGATGCATCTCTTGGCTGCTCAGGTGGACCGGTTGAAAGCTTCGTGAGTGGGGGAGGTGGTTAATTCCCTTGGTAGGCCTAACAGCACAAGGGTGGTGATATTATTTAGGAAAACTGTAGCTGTTCAGTTTTCTATATGGACGGATAAGAAAGGGAGGGTTGCTATGGAGGAAGTGCGGGTGGGGGGTTGGGGGAAGAGGATCTGTGTAGTTAATATTTAGGCACCTAACTCGGGGCAGTCGGAGTTCCTGAGATAGGCAGGGCCGGATTTACCTATACGCCATGTACGCCATGGCGTAGGGCCCACAGCTGGCAAGGGCCCACAAAAATGAACAAGTTAGGCTTTTTTTTAAAAAATAAAATTAAAAAAAAAACCTGCTGGCTGCCGCCGCGGGGCCCCCTCTGCTGCCGCGGCAGCATGGACTGACCCGCGGGGGCCCCCTCTGCAAGCTCGATCCCTCCCTCCGTGCCTCCCTCCCTCCCTCCGTGCAGGCTGTGAGAGACGCGAAGGCAGACTGCCTCCCTCGCGTCTCTGTTAAGCCCGCAGGGGCTGAAGGGAAATTTCCCATCAGCCCCTGCGGGCTTAACAGAGATGCGAGGGAGACAGTCTGCCTTCACGCCTCTCACAGCATGCACGGAGGGAGGGACCGGCAGACCGACATTGCCGAGGGGGCCCCCGCGGGTCAGTCCATGCTGCCGCGGCAGCAGAGGGGGCCCCGCGGCGGCAGCCAGCAGGGTTTTTTTTAAAATTAAATTTTACTTTAGGCTGACGGGGGGGGGGGGGGGTAGGACGGGTAATGGGCAATTGGGGGGGCTGGGGCTGGGACTGGAAATGGGTTGGGGGATTAAGGCTGGAGGTGGGCTGATGAGGTTAGGACGGGTAATTGGCTGTGGGCTGTTGGGGGGTTTAGAACGGGTCATGGGCTTTGGGGGGGTTAAGACTGGTAATGGGCTGGGGGCTGATGGGGGCTGTCTGGTAATGGGCTATGGGGGGGCTAGGACTGGAAAGGGGCGGGGGGGGTAAAGACTGGAGGTGGGCTGATGGGGTTAGGACTGGTAATGGGCTGTCGGCTGTGCTGGCGGGTTAAAACGGGTCATGGGCTTTGGGGGGGTTAAGACTGGTAATGGGCTGTCGGCTGATGGGGGCTGTCTGGTAATGGGCTATGGGGGGCTAGGACTGGAAAGGGGCTGGGGGGGGGTTAAGACTGGAGGTGGGCTGATGGGGTTAGGACTGGTAATGGGCTGTGGGCTGATGGAGGGGGGGTAGGACTGGCAATGGGCTATGGGGGGCTGACTGGAAATGGGTTGATGGGGTTAGGACTGGAAGTGGGCTGATGGGGGGTTAGGACTGGTAATGGGTTATAGGGGGGGCTTAAACTGAAAATGGGGTGATGGGGGGTTAGGACTGTAAGTGGGTTGATGGGGGGCTAGGACTGGTATTGGGTTGGGGGGTTGCTAGGACTGGAAATGGATGGGCGAGCTAGGACTGGAAATGGGCTGATGGGTGGCTAGGACTGGAAATGGGCTGATGCAGGGACTAGAAGGGAATGGATGCTGGGTGAGGCTGGAACTAGAAGGGAGCTGATGTTGGGGGAGGATTAGAATGGGATGGGGCTGGAAGAGTAAAATGGAGAAGGAAAAAATATTTTGCGTGGGAGGGATAAAAAATTTACAATTGGCCGGGTATTGGGAGAGTAAGTGGGGATTGAGGATGGAGGGGTAAAATTTGAGTGGATGAAATAGGAATGAGGAAAGAGCAAAAGGAGAAAGATTAGTATGTTAAAGCAGATGTAGAGAGAGAATGGAAAAAAACTAGGAGAGAAGAAAGGACAAATGGACAGCAGAATCCCAAAAGCCAAACTTGGAATGTACAACACTGTAGAAATAAAACTATACATTAATTTGCTCTTGTACTAAACAAAGTGCAGACGTTAATGATGCACATTTACCAGAGCTGACATATTCCAATTAATAAATTCAAAATAAAGAGATATTTTTCTACCTTTTGTGCATTTTTTTTCATCTGCAATTGCTCCAGCCACTTTCTTCTGGTTTCTTCGTGTCAGCCCAACTCCAGTCTTAACCCCCCCAGCCCATTTCCAGTCCCAGCCCCTCCCATCGGCTCAAGTAAACTTTAATAAAAAAAATAAATAAAACGCTGGTCGCTGCCGCCGCAGCAGCATGGACTGTCCCGCGGGGCCCCCTCTGCCCGGCTGAGCCCCTCCGTGCCGGCTTTGAGAGGCGCGAAGGGAGAGTGTCTCCCTCGCGTCTCTGTTAAGCCCGCAGGGGCAGATGGGAAATTTCCCATCAGCCCCTGCGGGCTTAACAGAGACGCGGCAGCAGAGGGGGCCCCGCGGGACAGTCCATGCTGCTGCGGCGGCAGCGGCAGCGGCCAGCGTTTTATTATTTTTTTAATTAAAAAAAAGCTAACAATTTGTTCAATTTTTGTGGGCCCTTGCCAGCTGTGGGCCCTACGCCACGGCGTAGTTGGCGTATAGGTAAATCCGGCCCTGACTATACCTACTATTCACAAAAATATAATCCTTACCTAGGATTGTTTATTTCTTAGGGTCTATAGGGTTAAATTCTATGGTAGGGGCATATTCCATAGGGATGATTGACTGGTCAGATCATGTGTCCATATCGACTGAGCTGGTGGTTGATTTTGATCTGTGGGGGGGGGGGGCAGGGGGCCTAGACTCTGAATAGAGGCTTGTTGCTTTGGAAGGAGGTGTGTGATGAGGTAGGTGAGGGAATTACAGAATACTTGAATGATACAGGGGAGGTATTATTGAATACCCTGTGGGAGGTGCTTAAGGTTGTTCTGTGGGGTCTGCTGATTGAGATTGCGGCATGGAAAAGAAAGAAAAATCATGATTGGGAAGCATTGGCAAAGGTGGAGCAGAGGCACAAACAGCAGGGGGAAGAGGATTCTACCTTGGTCTGACCCAGCATGGTGATTTCTGGTGGCCTTATAGTAAAGTGCACTATGCAGTTAGCATGGGTTTTGGTGCATGGTAAAGTGCGCTGGGGACTATGGTAACTGTTAGTGCAGGCCAATTTCCACACTGTGACTTGCATGTTGGGGTATTAAATGGATGGGTTAGGGGCACAGAGTGGGAGTGGTGAGTACCTTGCAGTGAGCTCAGGGGTAAGCACCATGCGCTGTCACCCTTGCAGATAGTATGGATGCATTTACCACCACCGCAGTCGGTGCAGGTAAGTACACCCGTGATAATAGGGCCCCGATTAGGGTATGGCACTATGTATTAACTTCCAAGAATATGCTGTTCATGCCCCTGAGAGTTAACACAGTGGATTTGCACTTAACGCACATAAATATTCTCAATATTCATATTTACATAAGAGCATAAGAAACGCCATGCTGGGTCAGACCAAGGTCCATCAAGCCCAGTATCCTGTTTCCAACAGTGGCCAACTAAGGTCACAGGTACTGTCGTGACCCCAGCCCCAGCCGAGGGCCTAGAGGCATAGGGCTGCCTATTTTAGTCCTCTAATAAAGGAATTAAACACTATTCTTGTCCACAAGGAGGCATTCTGGGACTTGTAGTTTTTCCTTGTTCAAGGATAGTCGTGTAAGCCAAGGGTTAAAGGCAAAGACAAAAGTTTATTTTTCCCCAAAAAGCACTAAAGTTCAAACACGCAATGTCAGGATATTCTTCTCCAAGCAATACTTCAGAAATTATACATAAGCTGGAACTGAGGAAGCTTTATAAGCTTTTAAAACATGTGCAGTTGTTTTCATAAGGTAATCAGCAAAACAAAATACAACTTCTCTGTTTAAGCAAAGTTAAATGTCCTCATTTACCTTCTGCTCCTTTAAACACAAAAATGTAGAAGCTGGCAACGTTCTCTTGAGTTAGTAGGTATTTCTTAGCAAAACAAAACTAGGTTCATTCGCACAGCTTCTCAAGACCTTTCTTTATCAAGCATTTCTTATCAACAGACTTTCATAGCTTCTGTCTGGCATAATGTACAATCCATTAGCAATTCACCTGAGTTTTGCTCCACACAGTCCACTTGCATATCCTCTTGTTCTAAAGCATATATGTCTGACTCTGAACTCACACAATCTGCTCCTCGGTGAATGCTCTGGGGAAATCCCTGGACCTCCCTCCAGCACTGGTTTCCCCAGTAAGGAATGTCTCTCCCTCTAGTATGGGATATCTCTCCCTGGTTCAGTTGCCTTGGTTCCTCTACGCTGTTCAGCCACGGTTCTTTGCTCCAGGCTGGGTTTTAGTTACTTCTAGTTATAGCTTTGCTCACCCACCTTTGAGCAGCTTGAAACCTTCGGTCCGAGACCCGAGGTAGAAGACTTCCCTGCTTTCTTCCTCTAAGCAAAGCACACATGGTTTCTTGGCTCTCAGGCTCCTTCCACATCCTTCTCCTTCCCCTGATGTTTCCTCCTCTGAGGTCCTCTCTCTGAACTCCTGGAACAGCTGAAACATGCTGAACTCCCTGAACCTGCCCACGATTCTGGACTGGAACTGGAACACAAACAGTTTGAACCGCAACCTGATCCTGAACCCCCTTCTGAGCAGGGTTTATAAGGCTGCTTCTTAGCTAGCCTTTCTCTGTCTCTGCACAGGTGTTTGCCATTACCCCCTAAGCTTGCACTTACGTCAGCAGAGCTTGGGTGTGGCAAACTGGCTCTATCAACTCCGTGCTTTCTTTCTTTGACTGCAGTCTGGAACCTGTGAATTTCAGGAATGTCTCTTTCCTTAAAGGTATATTCACTATCTTTTCCTATTTCCATCGGTTCAGCAGGGCTCTCCTCATCACATATCCCCCCCCCTTAAGATATTACGGGCTAGCAAGATTTTACCCGCACAGCTCGTAATTCTTGCTAGGGTGTCTGTATTTCTCTGTACTTCAGCCAGCTGAGCGAATGCTATTCGTTCATGCCAGGGCCTCAAAACATTTATGTGGTACACCTGTTGGCGGCCCCTTCCGTTTTCTACCGCGTAAGATACAGGACCTACCTGTTTGACCACCTTATATGGCCCTTTCCACCAGCTCTCAAATTTTGGGCTGGCGCCCGCCACCATTACTACTACTTTCTCACCTACAACTAGTTGGTAGGGTTTTGTACCCCGATCGTAGTAATTTTTCTGGCGCAACTGACTGGCTCTTAAATTTTTCTCTGCCACTTGAGAGGTTCGGTGCAACCATCCCCTTAAATCCCTCAAAAAAATGGGGTACTCCTGTTTCTTCCACCTCAGGCTCAACCCACTGCTCTCGCAATATATCCAAAACTCCTCGTGGAGCCCGCCCATACATTAATTCATAAGGGGAGGCTCCCAAGGATGCCTGTATTCGCTCTTGACAGGCATACAAGAGAAAGGGAAGCATTGTATCCCACTCTGCCATGTTACCATCCAAGCCTCGCCTTAACATTTGCTTCAATATCTGGTTTTGTCTTTCTACCAGGCCATTTGACTGCGGGTGATACGTGACAGTTTTAACATGTTGGATCCCGAAGGCGTCCCACACCTGGGCCAAATACTTAGACATGAAATTACTGCCCCGGTCTGTGAGCACCTCCTGTGGGAAACCTACCTCACAGAATAATTTTATCACCTCGGAAGCTACCGTTTTGGCATATATATTACGCAGGGGAATGGCCCAGGGAAACCTGGTGGCTTGATCCACTATGACTAACATGTATTGGAACCCTCGGGGTGTCTTTGCCAGAGGGCCCACTATATTCATTGCCATTCTGTGAATGGGCTTTGATATTACGGGCATGGGGAGCATGGGTACCTCTGATGGACGAACGGGGGTGACTCGTTGGCAAGAAGGGCAGGACTCACAAAATCGTGATGTCTTTTTGAAAACGCCCGGCCAGTAAAAACGAGCTAATATCTGGTCCAGAGTCCCCTGTACTCCTTTATGACCTCCTACCGGGTGGTCGTGAGCTAATCTCAAAACCACCGTTTTAAACGTCATAGGCACCACCAGCTCCTTACGGATGGTCCCAGAGCGGGGATCCAGACTTTCCCTGTATAACACTCCCTGATCTAATAGGAACTTTGGAAAGGTATCCTTTTCCACCTGGGCGTATTCAAATGCCCGCGTAAGAGCGGGATCAGCTTGCTGTTCCTTGGGAAAGGATGGGAACTTTATCACTAGCTCAGCTGAGACCCAAGGTAACCCTTGTCCCTCTTCTAACTCAGCTCTGTTTTGGGCCCTGCACTGCCTTTCCCGGCGCTTCTCCCCTTTTTTTTTCTTATTCTTATCCGACGGGGGAGTTACTAGGTCCACATGAGAGGGAAGATCACATACTGACTCATCGGGCGGTTCTTCCTCTCTATCTAAAGCTTCTGACTGGGCACGTGTAGATACCCAACCTGCCCGTGGATGCAGACTCTTCTCTAATCCCCTCTTGAATTGGGGCCAATCTCTACCCAGCACCAGGTCATATGCAGGGGCGGCCCAAGGGGGGTGCGGGGCCATGTGCGGAGACTCGGTGCGGGGCCTCATTTGCATAAGTGGCCTTATTTGCATAAATATTTGCATAATGTTACCATACACTAACTTTTAGTAAACATGTCTCTTAATGAGGGTATGGATAAAGAAAGACTAAAAGATTTCTACATTACTATAATCCAGTGCCAACCGCCAGGCACATTAGGAACTACTACAAACGCTGCCCATTTAGAACCCATAGCAAACCCGCCATATCCTGACAGCATTACCAGGACTCACAAAGCACCATACCCTACCTATCAAAAGGCAACACTGCAAATATTAAACCAATACATTTCAGAGAATACTGGGGAAAGAGAACAAGTGGCAATGTCAAATAGGAATTACATAAACAGAATACCTCAGCTCAGTTACACATGCAGAACATAGACCATCATCAAACAAGGAATCACAATTTAGAAACAGGAAGGCAATAATTAAACTGGGAACCCCAAAAGCCAAACTTGAAATGTACAACAACACTGTAGAAATAAAACTATAAATTAATTTCCTCTTGTACTAAACAAAGCGCAGACGTTAATGATGCACATTTCCCAGAGCTTTCATATTCCAGTTAATAAATTCAAAATAAAGAGATATCTTTCTACCTTTTGTGCATTTTTTTTCAGTTGCAATTGCTCCAGCCATTTTCTTCTGGTTTCTTCATGTTTTCTGCTAACTCTCCATCGTCTGCTGTCCATTTGTTCTTTCTTCTCTCTTCTAGTTTTTTTTTTCCATTCTCTCTCTCTACATCTGCTTTAACATACTAATCTTTCTCCTTTTGCTCTTTCCTCATTCCTATTTCATCCACACAAATTTTACCCCTCCATCCTCAATCCCCACTTACTCTCCCAATAACCGGCCAATTGTAGATTTTTCATCCCTCCCACACAAAATATTTTTCCCCTCTCCATTTTACTCTCCCAGCCCCATCCCATTCTAATCCTCCCCCAACATCAGCTCCCTTCTAGTTCCAGTCTCACCCAGCATCCATTCCCTTCTAGACCCTGCATCAGCCCATTTCCAGTCCTACCCCCCATCAACCCATTTCCGGTCCTAGCTCCCCCATCCATTTTCAGTCTGAGTCCCTTCATCAGCTCATTTCCAATCCTAGCCCCCCATCAGCCCATTTCTAGTCATTTCCTAGCCCCACCATCAGCCCATGTCAAATCCTAGCTCCCCTCCACTCAGCCCAATTCCAGTCCAAGCCCCCCCATGAGCCTACTTCCAGTTCTAGCCCCTCCATGAGTCCATTTCAATTCAAGCCCCCACCACAGCCCATTTCCAATCTTAGCTCCCCCCAACAGCCCATTTCCAGTACCAGTCCTAGCCCCCCATCAACCCACTTCCAGTCCTAACCCCCATCACCCCATTTTCAGTTTAAGCCCCCCCTATAACCCATTACCAGTCCTAACCCCCCATCAGCCCACTTCCAGTCTTAACCCCATCAGCCCATTTCCAGTCAGCCCCCCATAGCCCACTGCCAGTCCTAACCCCCCATCAGTCCACAGCCCATTACCAGTCCTAACCACATCAGCCCACCTCAAGTCCTATCCCCTCCCCATCAGCCCATGTCCTGTCCTAGCCCCCTCCCAAGTCCATTATCAGTCCTACTCCCCCCATAGCCCATTACAAGTCCTAACCCCCCATCACCCCATTTCCAGACAGCCCCCATCAGCACACAGCCCATTACCAGTCTTAACCCCCCCCAGCCATTACCAGCCCTAACCCCCATCACCCCATTTACAGACAGCCCCCATCAGCCCACAGCCCATTACCAGTCTTAACCCCCCCCATAGCCCATTACCAGTCCTAACCCCCCCAACAGCTCACAGCCCATTACCAGTCCTAACCCCTCCCCATCAGCCCATTTCCTGTCCTAGCCCCCCCATAGCCCACTATCAGTCTTAACCCCCCCATAGTCCATTACTAGTCCTAACCCCCCATCACCCCATTTCCAGACAGCCCCCATCAGCCCACAGCCCATTACCAGTCTTAACCCCCCCCCCCAGCCCATTACCAGTCCTAACCCCCCCAACAGCTCACAGCCCATTACCAGTCCTAGCCCCCCCAGCCCATTACCAGTCTTAACCCCCCATCACCCCATTTCCAGACAGCCCCATCAGCCCACAGCCCATTACCAGTCTTAACCCCCCCAGCCCATTACCAGTCTTAACACCCCCCCAGCCCAGCCCAGCCCAGCACCAGTCTTAACACCCCCCCAGCCCAGCCCAGCCCAGCACCAGTCTTAACAGCCCCTGCCCAGCCCAGCCCAGCCCCAGTCTTAACCCCCCCCCCCCCCATATCGGCTTATGGCAAATTTAAAATTAAAAAAAAAAACCTGGCTCTGGCTGCTGCCGCTGCCGCCGCGGCAGCAGCAGAATTGAGTGTCCCGCGGGGCCCCCTCTCCTCGCTGAGCCTCTCTGCAAGGGCTTTCAGATTCGCGAAGGAAGAGTGTCTCCCTCGCGTCTCTGTTAAGCCCGCAGGGGCTAATGGGAAATTTCCCATCTGCCCCTTTAGACGCGAGGGGCTGATGGGAAATTTCCCATTAGCCCCTGCGGGCTTAACAGAGACGCGAGGGAGACACTCTCCCTTTGCAAATCTGAAAGCCCTTGCAGAGAGGCTCAGCGAGGAGAGGGGGCCCCGCGGGACACTCCATTTTGCCGCGGAGGCCGCGGCAGCAGCCAGAGCCAGCTTTTTTTTTTTTTTAATATAATTTTTTTAAAAAAAGCAGAATGTTCTTTGCGCAGGGCCCCCTGAAACGCGGGGCCCTGTGCAAAGAACATTCTTGCTCAATGGACGGGCCGGCCATGGTCATATGGTAACCTTAGGACTACTGCTAGCAGGATTTCCTTTTTCACCCATAAGCCTTTTACTATCACTTTATGTACGGGATAAAAGAACGATGCCCCATGAATGCACCTAATCTTAACCTTTCCTTCAGGTTGGCTCGGGCCTGCCTCACCCTGGGTTTCTATCACTCGCCAGAGTTTTCTAGAAATCATACTCTGATCTGCTCCAGAGTCTAGTAAATCATCAGTAGCAATGCCCTGCACTTCTACAGACAGAAGAAAACCTTCCCTGATTCCTTTTCCATTGGCAGTTATCAGTGCTGTTCGTGCTTTGCAATCCTTTTGCAAATGCCCCTCAACACCACACCGAAAACATTTTCTCTTTATACAGTGGCTTTTTTGCATAGGCATACACACTTTCATACCATCCTCTTTTGGCCCTAACTTCCTTTCTGATAATTCAAAAGCTGCCGCTTTTGAAGCATCCCTTTTCCCCTGACCCGCCAATTCCGTTTCTATATAGCGTTCTGTCAGCAAGGTTGCTTCACTTGCGGTCCGGCAGTTTTGCAATATCAGGAAGGCTTGTAAGTCCCTCGGGACTGCGGCCATGAATTGTTCTAACACAATATTATCTATAACAGATTCTATAGTTTTACCCTCTGGTGTCAACCACTTTTCTACTAAGCTTCTGATCCTCGGCAAAGAGCTTTTGGCGTCTCACCAGGTTTTAATTTTGTACTTCTTAGCAAGCGATGATAAACCATCGGGGTTAATCCTAGTCGATCCCTTATGGCCTTTCTTAGCTCATCATAGTCGTTAGCAAGTGCTGCGGGCATGGCCCTTTACGCCGCCAATGCCTCACCAGTGAGGGATGTGGCCAGGCGTACAGCCCATTGCTCCTTTGGCCAGCCTACTGTGTGTGCAACCCTATCAAACGATTCCAAGAAATCGTCTATGTTATCATTTGCAGACAACTGTCCAAAAGTAAATGTCCCACAAGACTGTGGTCCTACCCCACAGGTATGTACTGTCCCTGCAAAGCCTGGAGGGGTTCGTGCTGCTTCTGCCGTCTTCTTCTGGCTAGCCAGCCACGCCTCCATCATGTCCAATACAGGTTTTTGTTGTGCTTGCATCACCGCTGCGGCCTGCTCCTGGGCCTGGTATGACATCTCCCTCTCTTTCTCAAATTGAGCTGCCATCCATTGCAGTACGTCCTTGCACTCCATAGCCGTAGTTTTCTGTAAGGAAGAAAAGAAAGAAAAACACCACCAAGTGCGGTACGACAACAACACTTCAGCTAGTCTCTTGGCTTAAGCTATTTGGGATTCCTGCGCTTTTTCACTTGAATCCTTTACTATCCCAATTATCTACAGGTTACCTGAGAACAGGCGTAGATTCAAGCCTCTCAAAAGTGAAGGTCTCAGCTGTCCTCTGTGACTCAGTTGACCTGCCTGCGTTTTCCCACTGTAATCCTCTGTGTAGCTCAGCCATGCGTTTGTCTTCTATGCAAATCCTGAGGTGTTTGGAAAATCCTGGCGCATGTGTGAAAAAAATCCAAGAACTACGCCACTTGTCGTGACCCCAGCCCCAGCCGAGGGCCTAGAGGCCTATATAGGGCTGCCTATTTTAGTCCTCTAATAAAGGAATTAAAAACTATTCTTGTCCACAGGGAGGCATTCTAGGACTTGTAGTTTTTCCTCGTTCAAGGATAGTCGTGTAAGCCAAGGGTTAAAGGCAAAGACAAAAGTTTATTTTTCCCCAAAAAGCACTAAAGTTCAAACACGCAACGTCAGGATATTCTTCTCCAAGCAATACTTCAGAAATTATACATAAGCTGGAACTGAGGAAGCTTTATAAGCTTTTAAAACATGTGCAGTTGTTTTCATAAGGTAATCAGCAAAACAAAATACAACTTCTCTGTTTAAGCAAAGTTAAATGTCCTCATTTACCTTCTGCTCCTTTAAACACAAAAATGTAGAAGCTGGCAACGTTCTCTTGAGTTAGTAGGTATTTCTTAGCAAAACAAAACTAGGTTCATTCACACTGCTTCTCAAGACCTTTCTTTATCAAGCATTTCTTATCCACGGACTTTCATAGCTTCTGTCTGGCATAATGTACAATCCATTGGCAATTCACCTGATATGGAGTTTTGATCCGCACAGTCCACTTGCATATCCTCTTGTTCTAAAGCATATACGTCTGGCTCTGAACTCCCACAATCTGTTCCTTGGTGAATGCTTTGGGGAAATCCCTGGACCTCCCTCCAGCACTGGTTTCCCCAGTAAGGGATGTCTGTCCCTCTAGTATGGGATATCTCTCCCTGGTTCAGTTGCCTTGGTTCCTCTCCACTGTTCAGCCACGGTTCTATGCTCCAGGCTGGGTTTTGGTTACTTCTAGCTATAGCCTTGTTCACCCACCTTTGAGCAGCTTGAAACCTTCAGTCCGAGACCCGAGGTAGAAGACTTCCCTGCTTTCTTCCTCTAAGCAAAGCACACGTGGTTTCTTGGCTCTCAGGCTCCTTCCACGTCCTTCTCCTTCCCCTGATGTTTCCTCCTCTGAGTTCCTCTCTCTGAACTCCTGGAACAGCTGAAACACGCTGACGACTTCCAGAGTTTGTTTTTTCATTTGAATAAAAAAATATTTTCTCTTATTACTCTTAAATGGGTTGCATAGTACTTTCATTGAGTGTCCACTAGTCTTAATACTTTTTGATGGTGTAAACCACTGTTCTACATTTACTCATTCCATTCCATTCATTAATTTATAGACCTCTATCATATCTCCCCTCAGCTGACACTTTTCCAAGTTGAAGAGTCCTAACCTTTTAAGCCTGTCTTCATAAGGGTATCCTTCCATCCCCTTTACCATTTTGGTGGCTCTTCTCTGTACCTTTTCTAATTCTGCTATATCCTTTTTTAGACATGGTGACCACAATTGCACACAATATTCAAGGTATGGTCACACCATGGAATGTTACAGAGGTATTATAATATCCTTGGGTTTATTCTCCATTCCTTTCCTTATGATTTTTAGCATTCTATTAGCTTTCTTGGCCGCCGCTGCACACTGGGCAGAGAGTTTCAACATATTATCCATGATGATGCCTAAATCTTTTTGCTGAGTTGTGGTTCCTAATGTAGAACCTTGCATCATGTAACCATAGTATGGGTTGTTCTTTCCTAGGTGCATAACTTTGCACTTGTCCATATTAAATTTCATCTGTCATTTGAATTTCCAGTCTTCCAATTTATCAAGGTCCTCTTGCAATTTTTCACAATCCTCTTGTGTTTTAACAACTTTGAATAATTTTATGTCATCTGAAAATGTGATCACCTCACTCATTATTCATAATTCCAGGTCATTTATGAATATGTCAAAAAACAGTGGACCCAGCACAGATATCTGGGGTACTTCACTTTTCTCCATTGAGAAAATTGGTCATTTATTCCTACTCTCTGCTTTCTATCTTTTTACCAGTTCCTAATCCGCAATACTATACTGCCTCCAATCCCATGGGGTATGTTTACTAAACTGTCTTAACGTCGCAGCGATGGTATTATCGCACGATAAGTGATGTTATCGCGCGATAATGTAGCATTATCACGTGATAACGTCACGTATTGCGCGATAACGCAGCGGCGGCGTTAAGGCACACTAACGCTGTGAAATCCGTGCCTGAAGGGTGGAGTAAGGCTTCCCAGAAGGCGGAGAGAAGGGTCAATGGGTGGAGAGTGGGCGGGGAGAGGCTCCATACACACTAACGCCGTGAAATCAGGGTCTGAAAATTAGCGCCAGTGAAAATCTCATGCTAGAGCCACATTTGCAGAAGAGAGAAACCATTTCAGTCAGCAATGTGCAGCAAAGGCAGGGAAACCCAGAAAAGTGATAGTTCTGATACATGTGCAGGGACCAAAAAGGCAAATAAACATATAAAAGGACCAGAACCACATCTAAAATCCCAATAACCAAGCTGGCCAATAGTGATATTAATGATAAACATAAAGCAACACTACTGACAAAGCGTATAAATTAAGATATCATGTTTGGAAGGGCCTATGCTCTGTCCCCCTACAAAGTGAATGATCCCACATTGAAATAGCGCTGATCAAGGTTTCTGTCATTTAGATTGGGCAGGTTTGTTATGGCATGCACATGTGCGGCAACAGCAGAGTGGGCACATAGGAAACGGCAACTGTACTGATGCTGTAAATGGGATACAGGGGGCTGCAGGCGGCACATGCTGTGGTCCAGCTGGGGCACAGTGTGGGCTAGGCAGATGCCTAGGCAGCACATAGGAATGCTGAAACTGTAAAGCAGCAAGACAGCAACTGACGAGGGTCCAACATGACCACGAGTGTGTGTCCCACAGTATCATAGGGGATATTACCCCAGCAGGTACCCCCAAGGGCAAATAACATTGGCAGGCAGTGCGGCGGGGGGGGGGGGGGAAGCACACATGTCCATGTAGGCACCCCTACCAGAGAACTCACACCATAGGCAGCTGCCTACCAGCATACTGGATGGCCTGGGACTGCGCCCCACCAGCACCATCGGCATAATGGCATGGCAGCATGGTGGCGGAGGGGTGCTGGTGGCGAAGGGGGCAGTGGCATCTGCCCACAGCAGACCATGGCCTAGCCCCATTTAGGTGGGTGCCGTGCACTGCAACAGACAGGGTCTGTCTGACAAACAGTCATGGTATTCCCAGGTAATGAACTGTCCCTGTGGCAACAGTGTGGTGCAGTACACACAGCCAGTGTGTTCAGGAACAGAAAGTCACAAGTTCAAGTCCCAGCTGTGGCTCCTGCCAACCCTGTCCCCATGTTTTACCCAGTACTAAACCGTGGTAATAAAGATGGAACCTTTATTGCAGATAAAATAAACATGCCTGAAACACCTATATTTTACCCTACAGAGCACAGACACCATAAACATGTGCAATCCCTAGAGCAGAATTTCCCAACTGCAGTCCTGGAGGGCCAAACACTATTCAGGTTTCATGCTGTCCCTAATGAATATGCCTGTGCTGCATTAGTATGTGCCGCCCCATTGTATGCAAATGTATCTCATGCATATTCATTAGGGACAGCATGAAAACCTGAACAGTGTTTGGCCCACCAGGACCAGAGTTGGGAACCTCTGCCCTAGAGCAGTGGCCAACAGGGGCATAAACACCCACACCCACAGACTCCACTATCCAAAGCCTCATGGAGAGTCAGGCTGTTGGGCCCTACGCGCAGCAGCATCTCCGAATACTAGCACTTGCATACCTTAGCAATGCCACCCTAAACTTGGGAATATGTTACACATATATCAAAAGGTTGCTATGATTAATGGCATATAACAATTCCTAAGTTAATCACAATTTGCTGATAGAGCTGAATCATAGCAACCTTTCTGATATCTGTGGAGTGTGTTTTAGTTTTGGTTTACCACCCCGGGGAGTGACCCCAACAGTATTGCGTACCATAGCCATGCCTGTACTGTGTCCAGGACTGGTGTGGTGGCCAGGGCTGCCAAAAGCCTCTATATTTGCACAATGCTGGCATAGGTGTGGGAGTGTGTGTCTGTATATCCAGTGTGTTGTGGCTGAGTACACCTTACTCAGCCCACACTGCTTGCACTGTTTCCAGTGTTAGCCTGCCAAAGTGCATAATGAGGAACAAGGTACTGTGAGTATGGCCCAGACAGGGTGGCCTGGGCAGGATGCATCTGCACAGGCCATAGGGCAATGGTTGGGACATTGTAGTGCCTTGCCACCACCTGCATGGACAGGGTGGCCACAGCATGTCCTGCTGGGAGGTCACTCTCACCCTTGACTGAGCAGTGACCACGGCATGGCTATGTTCCCCCATAGTGCAATACAGCATTTTTCTTAAGTGATATTTATGGGTTCTTTTTTCTAGGGCCCAATCACTGACATACCTGCTTGGTGTGTGTGCTCACATCCCATGTTTGGGTGCACACATCTTCTCCAGGAACATGCACTATGGACTAGCTAGCAGACTTTCTGCAGTTAGTAGGTGTATGGCTGGAACACCTTGCAGGGTGCAGTGACTGGAGACTCACTCTGCTTGCTGCTGGAGAATGTCAGATAGTGGTGGGGGGGGGGGGAGGCAGCTGAGCTGAGCTGAGCTTTTCCAGCATTCTGCCTGTCTGCCATTGCCTTATGGATACATACAGATCTGCATTGACTGCCCTGTAGGGTGCCTGTTCCCCAGCAGGACTGGGGTTGATGGTCCCCTCTACTGCCACCATTGCAGGGATATAGAAAGTAGATCTGTTGGTGGGAGATCCTGTCCCCCACCCTGAGCCCCAGAGGGCTTGTTGGGTGGTGCTACATAATCCGCCTATGGGTCTAAACACCCCCTTCACTTAAATCATGTGACCATGGCACCCACACAGGATATGCATTATTCTGGGTGCATCATAGTCCACAAGGGCTAGGGGTGACTGGGAAATACAGATGGAGACAGGTGTATCCTAGGTGTGTCTGCAAGGACTACCTATCACACACTAGCACTGATAGCAACCTACAGCATAGCCTATCTTTATCTTTATCTTTATTTAATATTTGATATACCGCTAGGGCAGAAGCATTAAGCGGTGTACAATGCGAGAGGACAGATGGATCAAGGGAAGGCTGTTTCAGTAGAGGGTGTAGAATAGCAGACTTCCAAGATGTCGGAAATTGGCCGGAAGAAAAGCTGCAATTAATGATAGTAGTAATGACCGGAACTAATTGTAGGGAGGGTTCAGAGAGCCACCGAGAGGGGATAGGGTCGAGGACACAAGTAGTTTTCCTAGAATTAGATAAGAACAGTAGCACCTCTGCTGAGAGGACAGGACGGAAAGATGACCAGGTATGAGTGAAGATAAGATCGCTGGAGACAGAAGTAGGTGATGAGCGGGCAGAGGAAAAGATCAGGGGGAGAGGGGTCGAGCTATAGGGAATAGGGGACGGAGAAAGAGGTGAAGGAGGAGCATAGGGTCAGTACCTTATTAGAGAAAAAGGTGGCAAGGGACTGAGGGTCCGGGGTAAAAGTGGCCGGTGAGTTCTTAACATTGATGGATGACAGCTTCTGTAAGATATTAAAAAGCTGCCGTGAAGAGCTAGCTGCTGCCGAAATTTGAGCAGAGTAGAAGGTGAGTCTGGCAGATTGTATGGCTAAACGATATTCAGAAGATATCACATACTAGCACTGATAGCAACCTACAGCATAGCCTATCTCAGCTAAGCCAGGTGCTGCGGACCTGGTGCTGGGCGCCCCACCTCACCCTCAGGGTGAGCACAGTACCCGCACAATGTGACGGTCTGTAGCTACTCTGTGCCAGTAACACACGCGGTCAGTTCCCCTTACCAGGCCGAGGTGCTGTGGGGGTGCATACCCATCTTGTGATCATCTATAGACTGCTAATCTGCATGTGCAGTGCATCATGGGTATGGGTGGGTTAACCCTATCCTGGTAACCACAGCAGACAGTCTGTGTGGTGACCTGCAGTCTTTCTGTAGCCAGCCATGGGTTTGCTAGCAGCTAGTCTACTGGTTACTTCACTGAGTATGGAGGCAGAGGTCATGGGTTTGATTCTGCAGTGGGGTTATGAAAGAATGCTGTCTAAGGCATTTCCTTTTTTAATTTAAATTAGTGCTGCCAGCAAAAACACCTTCACAGTGCTGTAACCTTAAGGTGCCTCATAAGGCGCCCTATAAAGCGCCATATAAGGTGCCCTATAGGGAACATTATAAGGTGCCTTGGCGGACAGTGCACTTTATAATATGCCCTCTGGAGTGCATTATAGGGTGCTTTATGCGGTACCTTAGGTTACGGCACTGTGAGAATGTTTTTGCTGGCAGCACTAAGTTAAATTAAAAAAGAAAATGCCTCAGATGGCACTGGTTTAAATTAAAGAGTAATGCCTCAGACAGCCTTCTTACATAACCCCACTACAAAATCAAACCCATGACCTCTGCCACCACAGTCATTGCCATAACCAGTGGGCTACATCTTTAGTCCTTCTGATAGTGCGCTGGCATTAACTTAGGGTTAACGCGCGTTAACGTGCCACGGCGCTCACTATCGCGCGATACCGATTCTTGCTACCTTAGGACCGGAATGCCCACTCCTTATATGGCATTCTTCACATTATCGCTGGAGCTAGCGCCGGGAACATTAAGACGGTTTAGTAAACATACCCCCATGTCTTTTTAATTTTGCCAAGAGTCTCTCATGAGGAACCTTGTCAAAGGCTTTCTGAAAATACAGATATAATATGTCAACCGGCTCACCTTTCTCTACCTGTTTATTCACACCTTCAAAAAAATATAACAGATTAGTAAGATAAGACTTTCTTTGGCTAAAACCATGTTGACTTTCTCCCATGAAACCATGACTATCTTCACATTCAGTAATTTTATTCTTTATAATGGTTTCTTTTTTTTTCCCATTAACTGTTTATTAAAGTTTTCAAGTCCTACAAAACAACACAATACCTCAATACAATCATCATAAAACATCCTTCTTCCTCCATACTCTAAACAAGTACATACTTGTACAAGCATCCAAATATAACTGTAGAATGCAACCCCCCCCCTTCCCCCCTCCCCCTGAGCCATGGTCCAATTCACAGCGTTCAATAGTCCTACATATTCTCTATCCAGTCAGCGTACTTGCTTCACATTTTGACAAATTTCCACAACGGAAAATATTTCATTGCCATTAGCTTGCTCATCAAGTAAATATGAACCATATTATTTTGCAGCTTCTCTGTTACTGGTGGTTCAACCTGCTTCCAGGCCTTGGCAACGGCCAGACAAGCCACCATGCACCCCACCCATATTAGGGCATGTACATCCCAGGGTGCATCAGCAGGACACACATTCAAAAATGCAAGCTCTGGAACAGGAGACGTCTCAAGCCCGTAATACTCCCTAACATATCAAACACCTCCCTCCAAAACCCCTGAAACTTAAAACATCGCCACCAAACAGGGAAGAAGTGTCCCAATTGTCCAGAGTTGCACCAGCATAGACTTGACCCCTGTCCATAAATGCTCTTAATTTTCATGGGAGTCAAATACCATTGATATAACATTTTATACTTCTGTTTTAACAGATTACAGACAAGAAATGCTTTATGCAGTCCAAGAAACACATTTTACCAGTGCTGCTTATCCCAGTTCCCCCCTAAATCACCCTCCCACCCTAGCTGATGCCGTTCCATGTTATCCCCACCCTCCTCCATCAACTTATAAAACTTGGATGTGGCTCCCTTCATAACCCCCTGCAGAAATAGTTCTTCCACAGGGGAGAGGGAGACACCTAGCCCCTTCATTACCTGCTTACGGATAGAATTCCCCAACTGGAGATAGTGAAGGTAACCCCTCTTAGGTAGCCCATATTGCAACTACCCCGCCAACTCAAGAGCAGATAGACAACAGTTCCCACCTGAGCGGTATTGCAATGTAAATACCCCCGCAAACTCAATACCCAATCAACCCAACTAGACTCACGAAAGCACCCTCATGATAAATGTAACCAACAAATTGCGCTGTCTTAATGTTGTTAAATACCCTCATGTTAAATGTTGTAAAACACCCACATGTTAAATGTAACCCCAATTGTGATGTGATGCAACCACTTTGATTGTAGGATAATTTATTTACATTCTCTTATATACCGTGCTATTCTGCATCAGTGCAGTTTACATCGAACAAACTGAAATTACATTGAACAGGGCATTATAACTTGGAGATAACTATTTTACAGGGAATATGGGCTATGGAGGGTTAAGTGGTTTGCCTAAGACCACAAGGAGCACCTGTGGGACTAGAAACCACAGTCCTTCCAGCCCAAGGTTGCTGTTCTCTAGTGGGATTTGAACCCCCGACCTTCTGGCCTGAAGTACCTTGTCCCAACCACTAGGCCACTCCTCCACTCCAAGGATAAGGTGGTATACAAATCTGTCTAAATAAATAAATACATATTCCTCCTGTAGCTGCCTGAAACTGATCATATCCCAGTTTTCCAACATCTGCTCCATCCATATTTATTTATTTATTTATTTATTTAACTGTATTTATACTGCTTTATCTTAGAAGCCAAAGAGGTTTATATTAAACACAGCTTATGATATTTTAACAATATAGCAAACTCAAGAGGGTAGAAAAGTGGGATGAAAGAAGAAACTGGGTGGTAATAAAAAGTTACGGAGGTTAAATCAAGTTAAATCACATGTTCTGTACAGTAAAGTAGGATGAAAATGGAAATGTCTTTAGAGCTCTTTGAAAAGATAGTATATCCTTATGGCATAAGTTAGATGGGATTGATTTCCAAGGTTTTGGAGCATAAAGTGAGAAGGCTCATCTTGATGTAGTAGTGTTAGATTAAATAAAAAGTCTTGAGGGTGCTTAAAGTATTCTGTGATCCTGAATGCCTTGAACATTTGTCCTTAGTTTCATGAAGTAATAAGCAAAGATAGGTGGATGATAAACCATTGAGCACCTTAAAGGTTGTGAGTATGGCTTTAAATCTTGAATGTTCAGTGATAGGTAACCAATGGAGTTGTTTTAATAAAGGAGTGATGTGTTCATTCACGCATAAGTTGGATAAAGTGCATGCTGCCATATTGAAAGCCAGTTGTAGGGGATGAACTGCTACCTTTGGTAAGCCTTCGAATATGATATTGCAGAAATCCAGAGAAAATAAGGGCTTGTAGGACTGTACAAAAAACTTCCATGTTTAAGAGAGGTTTTAGGTGCTGCGCTGTCCTAATTTTCTAATAAATATTTTTGATAACATTTTTAATATGTGTAGATAATGTTAGGTGTTGATCTAGTATTATACCCAAGTAGTATATTTCTTGTTTTATCTTAAGCTCAATTCAATTTAAAGTTATTGTGTTTGGTGGAATGAAACTTGTGTCTCTGGTGATAAATAAAGCCTCTGTTTTATTGAGATTTATGGATATATTGCATGAGGCCAGCCAGGAGTTAGTATTAATGAAGCAGTTAGTGATGTTTGTAGAATCAGGAAGTTGTAAGTTGATTGGTATATAAATCATAACATCATCTGCATAAATATGATTGAATAATTGAACAAATTGGTTGAATGAAAATGTTAAATATCAATGCTGAGAGACCTGACCCTTGAGGAACCCCTTGAGTTTGGATGTATGGTCTTAATTTTGGTGCATCTAATTTTACTTGGATTTGTCGATTTGATAAATATGAGTGGAACCATTGTAGTGGAGTTTCATCTAGTCCAATTTCTTGTAATCTTTTGATAGTGGATGTGGGGTTGAGTCAAATCTTGCTTTTATGTCAAGAAAACTAAGAATAAAGCCAGATTTTGGTTTATCAGGTCCTGTTATTAATTTATCTATAAGTGCAGCCATAACAGTTTCAACAATGTAGTATGGTCTAAAGCCATATTGTTGGAAGTCAAGAGCAAATTTGTGTCTATATGATCCTGTAATTGTTGGAGCACAGTTTTTTTTTTAAGTATTTTTGTTAAGAAAGTGAGACTTACTATTGGTCTGTAAGAGGTTGGTTGATTAATATCATTTGAGGTTCCTGAATGAAAGCCATTTTGAGTTCAGGCGGTAAGTTACCTTGCTGTAAGGAGAGGTGGACTATTTTGCGTTTTGTTGGAGTAAGCTCATGTCTTGCAATCTTGATCGAATTGACAGGACAAGGGTCAAGAGGGGATGTAGTAGTGTTGATGCTTATCATGATGTCTTCTATATGTTCCAGTGTAGGTAGTGAAAATATTTTCCAGATGTGCAGTGGGTCTGGACGATCCTAGGGTTGTAAATAATTTAGGATGTTTTTCTTAGGAGATGCTAGAGTTTTAAAGTAATTTGCCATATCTTGGCTTGAGAGATGGGTTTCCTCTAATTGGTAAGAGTTATATTCAATGAGAGATTTGATTATGCTAAAAAGTTCATGGGGATGGTTGTAAGATTTCTGTATTAACCTAGGGGTATGTTTACTAAACCGTCTTAACGTGCGCCCGGCGATAGTGTGCCGGCTGCCATAAAAGGAGTGGGCATTTCGGTCTTAATGTAGCAAAACGGGATTATCGCGCGATAACGTGCACTGCGCACATTATCGGGCGAGATGCCGCTAAGCACGTTAATGCGCGGTAATCTTAAGTAGGCGCACAGACATACAAACACAAAAACAGAGGTGTAGCACAATGGTTAATACGCTGACTGCTCGTACAGGGGTCAGGAGTTTGATCCCCCAGTGTGCCTAATGCATAAGGCTGGCTGAGGTGTTAGCTTTTACGTGTAAGTATTGCTTTTTGAGGCATTTTATTTGTATTTTAATTAGTGCTGCCAGCAAACACACCCTCACGTGCTGTAACCTAAGGTACCGCATAAGGCAGCATATAAAGCACTCCATAGGGCACAATATAAAGTGCACTGTCCGCCAAGGCACCCTATAATGTCCCCTATAGGGCACCTTATAACGCACTTTATAGGACACCTTATAAGGTGCTTTATGGGGCACCTTATGAGGCACCTTATGGTTACAGTACTCTGAGGGTATTTTTGCTGGCAGCACTAATGTACATTAAAAATAGACAATGCCGGGGCGGAGCCTGGCTCGAGCAGAGATGGCCGCATAATCACAGCTCTCCGCGGAATCCTACTAAATCCTTGGCCCTAGCAGAATTTGGAAGTCGCTCCCCCTCCTCCCCGGGACCCCTAAGAGCGGTGCGAGATGGCTGCCGGTAAACCCACGTGACTGGAGTATGGAGGGGCGACAAATGCGGGAGTAAAGAGGCAGAAGGCAGACCCTCCTTCGCCGTAGAAGGCCTCGCATGTGCAGGAACAAGCTGCGGGTTTGTCGGAGGTGCTGGCTGAGATAAAAGCGGTAAGAGCGATGGTGGCAGCGAATGGGGAAACGCTGGTGGAAGTGCAGGCTGAGATCCTGGAGTTAAAAGAGATGAAAGAGCAGATAGCCGTGTTGGAAGGCCGGATAATGGTTGTGGAAGGAAACATGGCGACACAGGATGCTCGTTTAAAGCAAGTGGAAAAGCTTAGCAAACGAGTAGATGCCTTGGAACGGAATCTGGAAGATCAGGGCAATAGGGCTCGGAGGAACAATATAAGAATCGTGGGGCTCCCGGAGGGAGTGGAAGGTGGCAATGCTGTGGAATTCTTGGAGAGGGTGCTCCCTACGATGCTGCATTTGCAATTTCCGCAGGCCTTTGAAATTGACAGGGCCCACCGAGCTCCCACGAGTACAGGCCCGCAAGTGCGGCTGCCACGCCCGATGATACTGAGGGTGCTGCGGTACTCTCAAGTGGCAGCGATAATGGCGGCAGCGAAGGCAAGAGCTCCCATAAAGTATGAGGGACACACTGTTGCACTTTACCCTGATTTCAGTAAAGCCACGGTATACAAGAGGAAACAGCTCCTGGCGCTTCGTCTGAGGCTGCAGAAGCTGCAGACTAGATATGGATTATTTTACCCCGCAAGGATGAGGATTACTTTGCATAATCAAACCAGGACATTCGAAGATCCTGCGGCCCTGCAAGCGTTTCTGGAGGAGAAAGAGGCGACTTTCATGCAATGAGACTATGTTCTGAGCGTGGTAGCTTGTACAAGGGCTTTGTTGGCCTGCAATATGTTGCTGTAAAGAAGGCAGCAGGGTGGTTTCTGGGCAAACTCCCTTATAGTGGAGAGGTCCGCTGACTTTTACCACCTTTCCTCGCTTTATCTGGTCCTTCGCAGTCTTCTGAAAGGGGCCTTATCTGCTATATAAGTGTTTAGTTGATATGTTAACGTACCCTCGTTGATATAAATGTGTAGTAGCTATGTGCTGGGATTGTTTGGTGGGATATGGTGGTGGGGGGGAGGGGGGTATGGGAATAGGGCAGGATGAAGTTGTGGTACTGTTTAACAGGTTGTTATCCTGCTGCTATACTGTTAGATTGGTTGAACATGCTAGGGTTTAAATCTGGGAAGGAGCGGGATAATGGGGTATCTAGCTGTGTGGGATCACCCGGAGATGATTTTTGGGATGGGTGGGGGGGTGTAAGTGTGGGAGGGGGGTCGCCCTGGGAATAAATGGCAGCCCAGTTGAAGATGGGCTTTCTGGTAGTATTCTGGGATGTGTCTTCTGGCATGGGAGGCTGATCTTGCTCCATGAGGCCTATTAGGCTGGTATCTCTGAACGTTAAAGGTGTTCTAAATCTTATCAAATGGAAAAAGATCCTACTTTTTTGTAAAAAACAGGCAGCGGACATTATCCTGTTGCAGGAGACTCATTTGTCTTCCCCAGAAACTAGGAAACTCAGGCTAGGGAACTATCTCTTAGTTGGCCATTCTGCAGCACGGGGGGGGAAAAATGGGATTGCTATTCTAGTACATAAGCAGCTAGACTTGCACGTGCTTCAGGATAAGGCTGACTTAGAGGGAAGATGGGTTAAGGTACTGGTGCAAATTGGTGGGGTCAAAGTGGCAATAATGAATGTGTATGGTCCAAATGCGGATGACGTGGCATTCTTCCAGAAACTTTCTGAAGAGGTACAGGAATGGGAGGAGCACCCATGGATTATTGGGGGGGATTTTAATCTAGTACTCGACCCACTGGTAGACCGGCTTCCATATCGCTCTTGTAAGCACAGCAGGGCTGACACGGTCCTCCTGTCTCTTATGCAAGCTGTAGGGCTGGTGGATGTTTGGAGATTATTTCACCTGGTAGATAGGAAATATACCTTCTATTCTATTCCTCATAACTCCCACTCGCGCATAGATTATTTTTTAGTGTCGCAGGCTCTCATAAACTCCATTGCTCAAGCCCATATCGGGGAAATGCATATTTCTGACCATGCATACATTACGTTGGAGGTCCGGTTGGAGGGCAGGGGTAATAGTAAGTCGACTTGGTTTTTTCCCAGAGAACTTTTAAAGGATCCTGAATACTGTGTAGTAATTAGAGAGGCCATTACGCGGTATTTTGAAACAAACTTGCTCGAGGCTACACCGGTATGGGCGTGCTGGAAAGCCTTTAAAGCGGTAATTAGAGCGGAAACAACCAGCTACAAAATGAAGGTGGCAAGGGAAAAGAAGGGGAAACTTCAGGAATTGTCTGCCCAAATTCAAGTGGGGGAAAGATTGTTGGTTTCAAGGTCGGATCCGTGTATACTAATGAGGTTGCAAAAGCTACGCTATCAGTATAATGTATGTTTAAACACTGAGGTGCGGTCGATGGTGCACAATGCGCAAAGTAGTTGGTATGGTGAAGGTAACAAAGCAGGGCGCTTACTGGCGCGCACGCTCAGTCCTAGAGTTTCAAGACCTAAAGTGGCAGCTATTCTGCATGAATCCCAAGGATTGTTGACGGCAGAGGGCGATATGGCTGAAGCGTTCTGGGAGTTTTACAGTTGTCTGTATACTTCTGAAGCGGAGATATATCCGAGGGCCTTTCAGGATTTGTATAGTCAGGTACCCCATCCGGTACTCTCGGCCGCTCAGATGGCCACTCTCGATGGCCCCCTAACACTTGAGGAGCTCAGGGAGAGGTTGAGAGGTATGAAGGGTGGTAAGGCAGCGGGGCCGGATGCAATTCCCGTCGAGTTTTACCAAGATTTTGCAGAAGACTTACTGTCCTATTTTCTGTTGTACTTTCAGGCTCTCCTGGAACAGTCACCAGGGTTGGGGGGTTTCAGTGAAGTGATTATTGTAATCCTAGAAAAGCCAGGGAGAGACCCCCAAAAAGTGGAGAATTACCGTCCGATATCCTTATTAAATGCGGATTATAAACTATTTTCTGCAGTTCTTGCACAAAGAATGGCTCAGGTGGTGCCTTTGTTGATACACCCGGATCAATGTGGGTTCATCCCAGGTTGCTCCACTGCGGACAACGGGCGGCTTTTGTTAAACTTGTTCTCAGCCGTGAAGCGACTGCAAGAGCCTATAGTAGGGCTTTCAGTGGATGCGGAGAAAGCCTTCAATCGGCTGGATTGGGGGTTTCTGAATCAGGCATTGGTGTGGTTTGGTTTTGGGAAGAGGTTCAGACAAATGATCCAACTACTATACACGTCCCCCTGTGCTAGAATTCTGGTGAATGGGACGTTATCCTCCCCTTTCTGTCTAAAGAGAGGGACTAGGCAAGGGTGCCCACTATCCCCTCTACTCTTTAACATTGCATTGGAGCCTCTGGCAATCTTGTTAAGACAGGCTGAGGAGATCAAGGGGCTGGAACCAAAATGATTTGGAGCCTGCATCAGAAGCCTTATGAGAAGAGATTTGAAGACCTAAACATGTACACTTTGGAGGAGAGGAGGGACAGGGGAGATATGATTCAGACCTTTAAATACTTAAAGAGAAATGATGAACAAACAAACCTCTTCCAAAGATGGGGAAGCTGTAAAACTAGAGGGCATAACATGAAGCTGCAAGGTGGTAAATTGAAAGGCAATATCAGGAAATATTTCTTCACTGAAAGGGTGGTGGATGCTTGGAATACCCTCCCGATGGAAGTGGTGGGGGCAAACACGGTGATGGAATTCAAAACGGCATGGGACAAACACAGTGGATCCCTTTACAGCAACAGGATAAAGCAAAATAAACGGTACCATCTAACTTCTGAACTATCTAGCATCTGAACAAATAAGGGTGTCCTACATGGAGTGGTGGGTTCACCCCTAAACAGAAACAAAACATGGGGAGGGGTGGCCTGCACAGAGCGACAGGTGCACCTACTCTTGCCATCTTGCTGGGCAGACTAGATGGACCATGCTGGTCTTTATCTGCCTATAAAAAACCTTTACCGAGATGAACTAAACCTATAGTGAAGCAAAACAAATTTTTTTGTCGGAGCAGCTACCACAGAGAGGGGAAAGGAACCACCCCAATCCGCTGCAGCCAGTCCTTTTTAATTAATGTAGAAAACAACGTATGAAAAGTGTTTAAAATTTACACTTATCTGATTTAAACGGTGAAATCAAAACACCATATCCTTTGTAGAAAAAGCAGGCGATAAAGACTAGTATAACAGCCACAGGAACGACGTGTCACGTTTCGGGGTCAAACAGTAGAACCCCTGCATCAGGTCCCAGCCTTGTCTAGCCAAAAGAGCCATCCAGAGTAACTTCAGCAAGCGGCTTTTATCATGAGAAGGTGTAAAATGCCCGGATAAGGGCCTGCCCATCAGAACAAAAGCTGAATCAGAACGAAGGGAAGGAGGAGCACTGCTCAGCGTCTCCCCCCCAGCTGTTTAGAGTATGCTGTCAAACACCCCCATCAAAGGCAATACAAGGGAAATCAGAGGATCGTATGCCAGTCTAACTGTTGATTCAATCCTGAGGGAGTCACAGTTGCTAAACGATGAATCCACCGTTGCTCCAATAGCTGTAAAGTTTGAAGACGATTTCCCCCTCGTGGATTAGGGGGGACATAGTCCAAAATGCGCCAATGAAGATCAAAGAAGCTGTGAGATGTTGTCATACAGTGATCAACCAGTGGTGCTGACAGGTTGCGTGTGCGTAAACGAGATGCATGTTCACCAAGACGCACTTTGAAAGATCTCGAAGTGCGTCCTATATAGTATAAAATCAACTTGGCTACCACCTTCCTTGGTTGATCCGGCTATCTCTACGTTCCAACATTTGGTTTTGCAGGAATTGGATCAGTGGGAATCAAATACACCACCTAAATATAGGAATTTATATAAATCTCACTTTTTGGCTTTACAACAGCTTTCTTCCTCTCCTGTGGTGATCCGTCGAGCGGATAAAGGGGGAGCTACAGTCCTTCTCTCTAACGATCAGTATGAGAGTGAAATTGATCGCCATCTGAGTAACCGCCAACATTATTCTTTGATTTCAGATCCCACAATAGGAGCTTATGGAAATTATACATGACCTGGTGTCTTTTGCGTTTTTACACAACTGGATAACAAAAAGAGAATCTGATTTTTTGATCAACACTCACCCTATTCTCCCAGTTTTTTACCTGGTTCCAAAAGTTCACAAATCTCTTGAAAGTCCTCCTGGTCGGCCTATCATTTCTTGCAGGGATTCCATTTTAGAGCCATTATCTAAATTCTGCGATTTATTTTTGCAGCCTGTTGCAGCTCGTGTTACATCTTACATCAAAGACACAAGGGATTTTTTGCATCAACTCTCCTTTTGCACAACGTTCTCATCTTACACTTTCATGGTTACATTAGATGTCCAGTCTCTCTATACCAATATAGATCAAGCTGAGGTATTGGAGGGTTTGCAATCTCACCCTTTTGAGTTACCGAACCGCATCCCTCGCGAGTTTATTTTGGATTTGCTTTCTTTGGTGCTCCAAAGAAATCACTTCCTTTATCGCCAGCAGTGCTATCTTCAAATTTTTGGGATAGCTATGGGTGCCACGGTGGCCCCTTCGGTGGCAACTATCTATATGGGGTGGTTTGAGGAGTCTTTTGTTTACTCTCACCCTCTATTTCAAAACATCCCGTTCTGGCGACGGTTTTTAGATGATGTCTTCTTTTTGTGGACGGGGACATCAATGGATCTGGACATTTTTTGTCATCATTGAATTCATTTAAACAAAATATTCAATTTACTGCCCAGATTCATTCAACATCTATTCAATTTTTGGATGTTCAAATTGAGCTCACTGTTGCTGGTTTTCGCACCTCGTTGTTTCGCAAAGAGGTTCAGAGAAATACCCTTTTAAGATTTGATAGTTATCACCCACCAGCGCTTAAAAGGGGTTTACCATTTGGGCAATTCCTCCGTCTTCGGCGGATTTGCTCTGACAATACAGATTACAAACGGGCTGCGACAGATTTGAGTTCACGTTTACTCTCGAGAGGCTATCCCATTAATTTAATTAATCGTGCTAAGAAACGGGCCAGAAACATCCACCGCGAATGGTTGTTTGCAACCTCTTCTTCTTCACAAGATCAATTAACACAGGTTACTGGAATTCTTCCCTACATTTGTGGCTCAAGGAATGTCGTTGATATTTTACATCGCTTTTGGCCAGTATTGGCTGTTCACCCCTGTTTTCGGCGTAATTTACGCATAGCCTATACTCGGGCTACAAATTTGCGGGACTTCATTGTGCACACTGTTCCTGTTGAAGATCGTCCAGCACGTTTTCATGCTTTAGCTGGTCATTCTGCATGTGGGGCTTGTCCTTATTGCGCTAATACACTAGTTGGTTTGTCATGGACTGACCAACATACTGATAAACTTTACATTACTCGGTGGCAAACAGACTGCTTGTCATCATTTGTTGTATACTTGATAGTGTGTCCCTGTCATTTATACTATATAGGACGCACTTCGAGATCTTTCAAAGTGCGTCTTGGTGAACATGCATCTCGTTTACGCACACGCAACCTGTCAGCACCACTGGTTGATCACTGTATGACAACATCTCACAGCTTCTTTGATCTTCATTGGCGCATTTTGGACTATGTCCCCCCTAATCCACGAGGGGGAAATCGTCTTCAAACTTTACAGCTATTGGAGCAACGGTGGATTCATCGTTTAGCAACTGTGACTCCCTCAGGATTGAATTAACAGTTAGACTGGCATACGATCCTCTGATTTCCCTTGTATTGCCTTTGATGGGGGTGTTTGACAGCATACTCTAAACAGCTGGGGGGGAGGCGCTGAGCAGTGCTCCTCCTTCCCTTCGTTCTGATTCAGCTTTTGTTCTGATGGGCAGGCCCTTATCCGGGCATTTTACACCTTCTCATGATAAAAGCCGCTTGCTGAAGTTACTCTGGACGGCTCTTTTGGCTAGACAAGGCTGGGACCTGATGCAGGGGTTCTACTGTTTGACCCCGAAACGTGACACGTCGTTCCTGTGGCTGTTATACTAGTCTTTATCGCCTGCTTTTTCTACAAAGGATATGGTGTTTTGATTTCACCGTTTAAATCAGATAAGTGTAAATTTTAAACACTTTTCATACGTTGTTTTCTACATTAATTAAAAAGGACTGGCTGCAGCGGATTGGGGTGGTTCCTTTCCCCTCTCTGTGGTAGCTGCTCCGACAAAAAAATTTGTTTTGCTTCACTATAGGTTTAGTTCATCTCGGTAAAGGTTTTTTATAGGTTTTTGATTACCGGGTTTGGTATTTGTTTGTTTGGTCTTTATCTGCCGTCACTTACTATGTTACTATGTTACTATGGAAGTGGCAGGGAAGCAGGTGAAGCTGTCTGCATATGCTGACGATCTGTTGTTGTTCCTTCAGCCCCCCGCGATTGGGAGGGTTTTGGAAATTATAGCCGCGTATGCCAAATTATCAGGCTACAAAATTAATTGGATGAAATCCACAGCTTTCCCAATGAATAGGTTGACCTTCTCCTCCTTGGTCGATCAATTTAATTTCAAGTGGGAAGCCTCAAGGTTTAAGTACCTCAGGGTTCAGTACTGTTCGTCATTAGAGGAGACAGTGCAGTTCAATGTGCAAGTTATCAAAGAAATGGTTCAGTCGTTTACTTTGAGATGGTCTCCCTTACATCTCTCCTGGTGGGGTAGATTGAATTCCATCAAAATGGTCTTGGTTCCTAAGATTAACTATATACTGGGGATGATTCCCTTAAGTTTTCCAAGGACCTTCTACAAGGGGGTGGATAGTTTGTTAACGACTTTCCTTTGGCAAGGCAAACCTCCCCGGATTGTGATTAGAAAGTTAAAAGAAAGCAAGCAAGGAGAGGGGTGGTGTGCAGTTCCCTGACTTTGAGTGGTATCATAATGCGCTTGTATTGAAACAGGGACTACAGTGGATGGATGTTGGCCCTTCCGAGGAAAAAACGGTTTGGGTTCAGCTGGAAAGCAAGCTTATGCCTCACACTCCTATGGACCTGCTGATGGGCATGCAGATAGGGGAACAGGATAAGGGCCTAGGGGTTATTCACTCCACTCAGATGGCTTTCAAGTTTCTGGAGAATGCCACGGGGTGCGAGCAAAGGATTTCAGCTCAACATCCTATTTGGTCTAACCCAAAGCTGAAAATAGGGCGACTGTCCTTTGCCTGGAAAAATTGGCAGGATTCGGGCATCTGGACCATAGGCCAAGTGATGCTGGGAAATGGGTGGAAGAGTTTTGAGGCCCTTCAGAATGAGTTTGGTATTCCAAGGGTGTGTTATTTCCAGTGGCTGCAGCTGACACACTGTCTTAGCGGTGTGGTAAGGGAAGGGAAGGTGTTAGCTGACCACTGGGGTCTCAAGAGGGTAGTAGATGAGTTTGTGGACACGGATGGACGTATGTCACATATTTATGCCACTATAAGAGACATGCTCTTGGGGGCTGGGATTAGGGTTGGGCGAAGTTGGGAGTTAGAGGTAGGGTATGAGATCCCTCCGAGATTGTGGAACACAGTCTGGAGCAAAGTTAATAAGGTTTCGAAAGCAGCTTCCCTTTCCCAATCCCTATTTTTTCTGCTTCACAGGGCATATCTAACTCCTGTTAAGGTTTCAAAATGGGATATGACTGTCTCCACTAAGTGTTGGTCGTGTTTGTTGGCAGTAGGCACCTTTCGGCATATGTTATATGATTGTCAGTATGTTCAGAGTTTTTGGCAAGAAGTATGGAGCAAGATCAACCGCATATTGGGGTTCCAAACCCCTCTGGGATGGGACATTGTCATTTTGCGTTCCTGCGCAAGCAGCGTGAAACTTTCCAAAGATAAGTATTTTTTGTTCAATTTTTTGATGGCTATAGCGTTGAAGTTGATTATTACCAACTGGAAGGATTCCTCCAAGCTGGATGTACATCTGTGGTGGAATCTAGTATGCACTTATTCCGGCTTTGAAAAGGCGCAGGATTTGAAGGCCACCCAGGGGGGTCAGCGCAGCTTGTGGAAGAAAGGCAGATGTGGAGCGACTGCCGCAGCTCCACTGGGAGGAAGCAAGTGGCAGTTGTTGGATGACTACGTAGCGCAAGCTAAATGTTTTGCAATGTAAGAGTGGTAAAGTGAAGACCTATTGTATATGTAATGTCGACACATGGAGGTTCCCAGGGGGGCGGGGGTTGCGGGGGGGGGGGGGGTTGGGGAAGGAGGGGGGTTGGGTTGGGGATACTCTTAGAACAAGTTGGTGTAACTAGGTTGGGGGTTGAAACCTGTTATATTGGCATGCTGTAATTGTTTTATAAATGGTTAAAAATAAATTGACAACGCCTTGGACAGCCCTATCAAATAACCCCACTGTGGGTTTGAACCCATGACTTCTGGCTCCAGAGGCAGTGAAGTAACCAGTGGGCTACAGCTCTATAGCTGCTAACAAACCCCTGGCTGGCTACAGAAGGACTGCACGTCACCACACAAACATTCTGCTGTAGTTACCAGGATAGGGGCAACCCACCCGTACCCATAATTTATTTATTATTATTTATTTATTTATTTATATCTCTTATATACCACGCTATTGTAATCAGTGCGGTTTACAGTTAAACAAAACATACAGCAATGCAGCAGGTCACATTGAGTTTACATTGAACAGGGGTAGTAAACTTGGATGAACCGGGAAAACTATATACAAGTTATGGTTGTAATGCACAGCACATGCAAATCAGCAGTCTACAGATGATCTCAAGATGGGTTATGCACCCCATAGCACCTCAGCCTGGTAGGGGGTGCCGACGGTGTGTGTTAGTGGCACAGAGTAGCTACAGACCATCACATTGTGTGGGTAATGTGCTCACCCTGAGGGTGAGGTGGGGCGGCCAGCACCAGGTCCGCAGCACCTTCCATGGTGGGAATAGGCCATGTTGCAGGTACCCATGAGAGAGAGAGAGACAGTGTGTGTGTGTGTGCGTGCGTGTGTGACCTGCCTTGGGGACATGATGTACATGATAGGGGGTGTGTGATTGGA
The DNA here is from genome assembly GCA_033557465.1 of Ichthyophis bannanicus. Taxonomy (NCBI): domain Eukaryota; kingdom Metazoa; phylum Chordata; class Amphibia; order Gymnophiona; family Ichthyophiidae; genus Ichthyophis; species Ichthyophis bannanicus. The sequence continues at coordinate 35,094,671 of CM066037.1, forward strand.
TCCATATTTATTTATTTATTACAATTTCTTATATACCGCGCTATTCAGTATCAGCGCGGTTTACATCGTAACATAACGACCATAACAACAAGCTGTCTGGTTTTACATCGAACAGGAATGCAAACTTGGATAACAGGGGTTAACTATATACAATGAGATATTTACACGGAACAAGGTTAGGTGAAAATCACATAACGAATGTAAGGGTCTTTCTAGAGTGGGTCATTTCTTCAGAGGGGTATCTAGGTTTGATTGCTGGTTGGGTAGTATTGGAGGAAAAGGTGGGATTTGAGTGCCTTCCTGAACTGATATAGGTCGGCAATGGCCCTAATGTCAGGGGGTAGAGCATTCCAGCATTTGGGGACATAGAAAATGAACGCCCTGTTTGTGGTTGTCATGTTGCACTTTGTCAATGCCTTTGGGGTTGTTAAAAGGTTTACGGCTGTTGCTCTTCTGGATCTGTTGGGAGGAACCAAGTGAATAAGATCTGTGAGTGAGGAGGATGAAATACCTTTGATTGCCTTGAATGATAGGAGTAGGGTTTTAAAGATGATCCTCCCATGAATAGGTAGCCAGTGAAGCTGTTTGAGAATGGGGGTCACGTGGTCGCAGATGATCTACCACCACCCTCCCCCTGTGGCCCACGGTGGGGGACAGGATCCCCCACCAACAGATCCACTCCCTCCCTGCAATGGTGATATTAGAAGGGGCTATCAACCCCAATCCTGCTGGGGAACCCTACAGGGCAGCCAATGCAGAGCTGTACACATCCATAAGGCAATAGCAGAAAGACAGTAGGCCTGGAACTGCTCAGCTGCCCCCCATCACCAGCTGACATTCTCCAACAGCAAGCACAGTGAGTCACCAGCCACTGCACCCTGCAAGGTGTTCCAGCCATACACATATAACTACAGACAGCCTGCTAGCTAGTCCACAGTGCATGTTTCTGGAGAAGATGTGTGCACCCAAAAGCTGGGATGTGAGCACACCCACCAAGCAGATAGGTCAATGATTAGGCCCCAGGGAAAATAACCTATACATTTCACTACAGAGAAACACAACATAGCACTATGGGGGAGCCTAGCCATGCCATGGTCTAAATATGTTATGCAACTTGTATATAGTTTTTTCAGTTTCTTGTATCTGTTATAGTTGCACATTGTTCCATGTATTGTTCCATGGAACGTTAATTTTTGACTTGTTTTCTGTAAACCGCTCCTGATCTCTGGAAGGGGCGGTATAAAAAAACACACAAATAAATAAATAATTAAATAAATAAATGGTCACTGCTCAGTCAGGGTGAGAGTGACCTCCCAGCAGGACATGATATGGCCACCCTGTCAGTGCAGGTTGTGGCCGGGCACTACAATGTCCAATCCATTGCCCTATGCCCTGTGCTGATGCATCCGGGCCAGGCCACCCTGTCCAGGCTATACCCATGGTACCTTGCTCCTCATTATCCACATTGGCAGGCCAAAACTGGCAACAGTGCTAGCAGTGTGGGCTGAGGAAGGTGTTAGCAGCCACCACACACTGGATAGACAGACACACACTCCCCACACCTATGCCAGCATTGTGCAACTATAGAGGTGTTTGGCAGTCCTGGCCACAGTACCAATCCTGGGCACGGTGCAGGCATGGCTATGGTACGCAATACTGTTGTGGTCACTCCCCAGGGTGGTAAACACTGTCAGACACCAGACCTGAGGCACACTCCACAGACATCAGAAAGGTTGCTATGATGCAGCTCAATCAGCAAATTGTGCTTAACTTAGGAATTGCTATCTGCCAGTTATCATAGCAACCTTTTGATAGCTGTGTACCGTTTTCCCAGGTTTAGGGTGGCATTGTTAAGGTATGCAAGTGCTAGTATTGGGAGATGCACGCAGGGCCCAACATCCTGCCTCTCCAGGAGGCTTCGGATAATGGAGCCAGTGGGTGCGGGTGTGTCTGCCCCTGTTGGCTGCTGCTCTAGGGCAGAGGTTCCCAACTCTAGTCCTGGAGGACCAAACAGTGTTTGGGTTTTCATGCTGTCCCTAATGAATATGCATGAGATACATCTGCATACCATGGGGGCGGTGCATAGAAATGCAGCACAGCCATATTTATTAGAGGCAGCATGGAACCTGAATGGTGTTTGGCCCTCCAGGACTGCATTTGGGAGACTCTGCTCTAGGTAATGCGCATGATTATGATGTCTGTGCTCTGTAGGGTAAAATGTAGGTGTTTTGGGCATGTTTATGTCATCTACAATACAGGTTCTGTCTGTTTTAGCACGTTTAAGTAGTGGGTAAAATATGGGGACTGGGTTAGCAGGAACCACAGCTGGGACTTGAATCTGTGACCTTCTGCTCTTGCACACTCTGGCTGTGTGCACTGCACCAATGTGCTGCCACACAGACAGTGTATTCCCAGGGCCTGTCTGTTGCAGTGCATGGCACCCACCTACACAGGGCTAGGCCACGGTCTGCTCTGGGCAGCTGCCACTGCCCCCTCCACCACCAGTATCCCTCTGCCACCATGCTGACATGCTCTTCTGCTGGTGGTGCTGGTGGTGCGTAGTCTCAGACCATCCAGTGTGCGGGTAGGCGGCTGCCTATTGTGCGGGTTCTGGGGTAGGGGTGCCTGCATAGACGTCCACGCTTCCCCCCAGCACTGCCTGCCAATGTTCCGTGCCCTTGGGGGTACCTGCTGGGTACTATCCCCTGTGACACTGTGGGAAGCACACTCGTGCCCATGTTGGGCCCTCAGCATTTGCTGTCTGGCTGCTCTACTGTTTCAGCATTCCTATGGGCCAGCTAGGCATTACCCTAGTCCGCACTGTGGCCCAGCTGCACCACAGCATGTGCCGCCTGCAGCCGCCTGCAGCCCTCTGTGTCCCCTTTTCCAGCATCTGTCCAGTTGCCCATTCCGACATGCCCGCCCTGCTGTTGTGGAACATGTGCACACCATAGGATACCTGTCCAATGGAGAGGAAAACCCTGCTCAGCGCAATTTCACTCTGGGCTCATTCACCTTGTATGGGGACGGAGCATAGACCCTTCCAAAATTCATATCTTTTTTTTTAGCTTTCTTGGGAGTGTTTTTTGATGTTTCCCATTGATATCACTATTGTCCAGCTTGGTTATGTTTTTTTTTTACATTTTCTTCTGTTCATTTTCAATGTTTATTTGCCCTTTTGTTCCGTGCACATGTATCACACTTATCACTTTTTGTTGTGTTCACTGGTTTTGCTGTACATTGCTGACGGAAATGGTTTATTTTCCCTTTAAATCAGCTCTAACACCAGGGTTTCACTGGCATTAGTTTTGAGCCTCGGATTTCACTCGTTAGTGTGTGGGGAGCCTCTCCCCTCCCACTCTCCGCCCATTGACTACGAATTCTCTCGCATTCACTACGAATCCTACATGCCCCATGTGAATACTTACTACTGTATAATTGGTATATAATTTGTATATAGTTCTCCCCAGTTCATCCAAGTTTTTGACCACCTATTCCATGTAAACTCAATGTACCATACTGCATTGTAGTGTGTTTCTGTTCTTTTGTGAACCGCACTGATTATAATAGCGCAGTATATAAGAAATGTTAATAAATAAATAATAAAATTAATAAATAATAAATAAATCGATCCTCTCTCTCCGCCCCTGTGGAGCCTTCCTCCGCCCTCAGGGAGCCTTTCTCCACCCTCAGCGCTCATTTGCACCTCTGCATGCGTTATCGCGCGATAAGGTACCTCTGCGCCCACTAAAGCACCATTATTGCGCGATAACGTCACAGAGCGCACATTAAGATGGTTTAGTAAACATACCCCCTAGTGTAATATTCCCTCTTTGATTGTAAGGTGGCTGCATGATATTCTTTGAGTTTGCTTTTGTACGATGTGAAATTATCTGAAGTTTCTGAATTTCTCCAGTTTCTCTCTTTGGATCTAAGTCCACGCTTCATATTCTTTAAGTGTATTGTATACCAAATGGCTATTTTCTGCCTTTTTTAAGGTGGGAGTTTTGTGAAATTAAGGCTGCGTTGGATAAAATTTTGTTACAAAGTTGCACAAGCGCATCAATATCATTAGGAGTCGACTGCAGAGTGGGTAGTACTTTTGCTAGAAGTTCTTTTTTTTCCAGGTGGAGGAATCTGCGAGTAGAGTGTGATTCATGCAGGAGATGGTTCTTTTTAATTATACATTGAGGTAAGAAAAATGAGATAAGTTTATGATCCGACCATGGAATATCAACAATAGCTGGCGTTGAGGTATTGTGGTCCTTTAGAATGCTCTGGGGAAGGAAAATCATGTCAAGAGTATTTCCTCTATCATGTGTGGGTTGATTAACAATTGGAGTATAGTCAAGTGTTTCAATGGCATCCAGAAAAGCTTTTGCTTTGTTTGTTGTTGTGGAGGCAAGGTGAAGATTGTCAAGAAGGGCAAGGTAGTTGTTTTGAGAAGGGTGCTTGAGAATTTCTTCTACTATGTCTAATTGTTCTGAACTTGTGCATGGTGATCGATAGGCAAGAATAATGGTTATTTTCCCATTTGTTATTGCTGTTGTATCAAGTCCTTTATCTGACGTTTTTACTGTTGTGTAAAAGTTGAGATCTTTTTTAGCTATAATACATACTCTTCCTCAATGTTGAATATGTGGAGAGTGAAAAAGATTATAAGTTTTTGGAGTTAGATGGTTCAGTTAAACCTTCTGTCTCCATGAACCATGATTCTGTAACACTTATGTATGTCCTCTTTGAGCCGGACGTCTAGCCCCGCGGGATCAGATCACGATCAGGCATGTATGTGCAGGCCAGAACTGCAATTTAGTCCAGCCTTCATGTACATGCACAGCCCGACTAACTCAGTCAGGGTTTTTAAATGGAGCTGCGGCGCCATGGCGTCTGTTGCCATGGCACCACGCTCCATTTAAAAGCCACAATGCTGGCTGCCTGCAACAAATGCTAATTCCCCACAGCCCAACCCCTGATCTGGTCTCCTAAGACCAGGGTTAGGCTGCAGGGAATGTCCCCTGGCCCCTCTGCCCCATCCGTGCCCCGGCAGCCACAAAACTAAATGTCTAGGGAAGTTAGTCCACCTCAGAGATGGAATAAGTTCCTCGAACATGTCGCCAGCCCTGGACGTACAGGGCCGACATTAGAATCGGCCCTGTACATCCAGGGCCGGCGACCACCCACTGCCCGCCAAGACTCCACCACTGGGCCTCCCATTCCCTACCCTCATCTAACTTCCCTACACAACCAGTGGGTAAATTATTCGGGGGCAGGAGAAGCAACAAATAGTAGGGATGGACATCCATCCCCGCTATTCGTGGCTCAGAATAACCCCGAATATTTCTATATCCGTTTCTATCAAAAGATCATAGAGCAACTGGGCTTTGTGCCATGCAGATCTAACATTCATTAAGTTGCACTTTATGTGAAAGGCGGTGCATGTGTGCTCGGATTTAGTTGAGGTTGTTAAAATAGGTTTAATGCGTATAAGATTATGTCTATGTCTAGATTTGTAATTGTTTAGGCATTAGCATAAATGGATAAGAGTAAAATGAGGGTACTAGGGGAGCAAAGTTAAATATGGGTGTGAGATAAAAGGGTAATAACATAGCTGTTGAATTCATGTTGTTGTAATGTAATGGCAATAGAGTATTGTGGTTTGAACGCTGAATTTATCTTACCGGTTACATGTTTTTGTAGGTTGTTCTATATAATGCTGATGTTCTAGCCCACCTCACAAAGGCCCCCTCCTAGCCCTCTAGAGGAAAGTCCTGATTACCCACTAGGGGAATCAATCGAGAATACCCTCTGCCTACCAGTCAACACTCTCTCCATTTCCACCATATGTGCAACGTGAGAGGCACAAAAGGGTTTTGGGCATCTCTCCTCCATGTATGTTACCAGGAGATCCTCATGTCCACCAGCCACCCAGCTATCTACGTGTCCAATGACTGAATTGCCAACTATAATGGTCATCCTAACCCTTCCCTCATGGGCACATGTCCCTGGAGAAACCTTCATGGTGCGAGAGGGTTTAACATCACCTGGAGGAGAGGTCCTAGCTATAGGATCATTTCCTGACACACCAAGATGATTCTGTCCTGCCACGTGACTTCACTCCTCCATGGCAACTGAGAGGCTGCCAGACTGGAGGTGGGACTTCAGTACTATGTCTCTGTAGGTCTTGTCTATACCTCTCTGTCTTCATTATGTCCTCCAAGTCTGTCACTCTAGCCTCCAGAGATCATACTCATTCCCTGAGGGCAAAGACTCCTTCACCAATTGGGAGGACATCATACAAGTGACACTCTATGCAGAAGACTGTATAGCCCCCTTCTTGCTGCTGGACTGCTGTCTGCATCTTATTTTTAAAGTTTTGTTTAGCTATATAAGTTGTCTACTTACTTAAATTTGCTAGGGATACTTGTACTGATACAACTATACCTAATAAATTTAAGGGACTAAGTTCACCTCAAGATTAATCAATCAATCTATTCCTGGTGAGGATAACCCGGTGTGCAAAACCACAGCACACTTTAATAAAAATACTTTTTATGTTCTTACGTTCTCTTTTCAGCAAACAAAAAAAAAATACTCATTCTCTACTCCCAACATGTCTTTGTTCCATCTCCAGTGCATTTTGAGGGAAATTTTGCTATGAGATATTAGAGCCCATGGCTGCAAGAAATTTGATTTTGCTTTTCTGCGTCAGACCACTTCACTGAACATGCTGGCTTCAGGAAGAAGACGAACAGCATGTCTTGGCTGGGCTGAGTAAATGCTTTCCATATCTACGGGTGATAAATGTAGTCCAGCAGAACAAGCCTCAATTCAGACTAGCTCTCAGATCGTAATACTGAAGGGCTGTATTGACGTTTTGGAATGGTAACCCGCATTTCTAATTGGAACTTAAATAAACAGAAAGGCACAGAGGTATTGGTTTGTTCCTTTAGGCATCAAATTCATGATTACAGGAAGAGCCTGGATGCAGCCAGTATCTGAAAATATAAGCTAGTTCCATTTGAAGCAGCGATATAAATAAAGCACTCCAGTGGAAAACTGAAATACGGCACCTGTAATTCAATGGTAATATAAATATCCTTTTGTAACTTTAATGTCAATTACACATTTCTGCAGATTCAAGAATCTTAGCTTGACATTTTGTCCTTGTGTTGATAAAGTGTGACGTAAAGACAGTGACTTTCAAAGACATATCTGTGGGCGCAAAGTGCTTTACCTACAGAAACAGGCTTTTGTTAAGCTGCCTCCTCTAGGGCAAATAAAGTTACGTATGTACAACTTGTATGCAGGCCGAGGCGGCATTCCTGAGGGTAGAGTTTGCATTTAAATGCATACGTCTGAAAATTTAGGAGCCTGCATGTAATTTTACCAAGAAAAAGTGTGCACCTCAAAAAGAATATCTAGGTGCAAATGCAGAGTTTTTCAAGGGAATTTTCACAGGGATGCAGGGGCATGCCGAGCCAACTCAGGGCCCGATTCTGCACCCATGGGAATGTCTGGCTTGGGGCCATCCAGACGGCCTGGATGTGCCCATACTGGGATTGGGCTCCACATGCATAACTTTGTACTTGTCCACATTAACTGTCATCTGCCATTTGGATGCCTAGCATCAACCTGCTAATTACCACAGAATTCATTAACTCACAATCCCGAGATACCCCATGCAAATTTTTCTGCATTAAAATAGTACACAGATGCACTATTTTACCACAGCTGAGTAACAAACTTGGCTTCAAAGTAATTTTCACAACTTAAGAATTCTGATCAATCATATGAAGTAAAAAAATAATATTTCAGAATTGTGGGTTGTAGCTTCTTTGCTTATCTGGTATCCCCTGGTGATTTTCGCTATAATCGCACTGGTCTGTTAACTAACTTGTGACGTGTCTTATTTAATGTGACAGCCATTATCCACAATGAGAGTCTTGTCATAAATGGTCAATGGACCCACAAAGTTTGGTGAAAGCTTATTGAGTTGGGTTACACAGGTACACTAAAAAAAGGTTTTTTTAAACTGCCTCTAATGTTTCGATTGATTTTTACGTTTTTTGGTGCGCTGAATCCAAATCTGGTAACCAATTTGCTCCATCACGTACAGATTTTTTGCTACATTGGGTTAGCAGTTTGAGGTGAACGTTTCAGATTGAGTGCGATCGAGATAAAAGTTTCTTGGATGAATTCTTTATACTAATTGTTTAGTAGTTATTCAAATAAGAATAAAGAAAATTGTAACAAGGCAGCACATAAGAATAGAGTAATGTCAACAAAACACACTGTGATGGTAGCAAAATTGTCTGCACTTAAAACAGCCACATACATGTGCACAAACATTGAGCATATAAGAGCGAGGTTAGACACAAAGCAAAGCAAAGAAATGTGCAAAAAATGTACAGGTATGTATGTAAGAATAGAAAACGCAAACCGCACCATTGCAATACATGAAGACAAACACCCGATGGTGTGAAAATAAAATTCTAATAAATGAGATCCGACACTGTGGTAATAACTAGCAAATTTTTATTTCAAAGTTTAGTAAAAACACGATATTTGTCAACACAGTTTAAATTTTAAAGTCATTCTTGGGTCAATCAATCTCCTGGTGGGCCCGTTTCTTCTTCCCCCGAATGCTTCTCTTGGTGCGCTGCTTGGCGTATTTTTCATCTGGGGTTTCCCGCAGCAGCAACCAGCAGAAATCAGCCATCATAGTGGTGTTCCATCTTCCTTGGTACCTTCTCTCTGCGTCCTTGATGTCCTGGTGAAACCTTTCACCTTGTTCTTCACTGTACGCCCCCAAGTTTTCGGGAAAGTAGTTCACATGGGAGTGCAAGAAATGGACTTTCAGGCTCATGTTACAGCCTTGTTCTTTGAAGGCATTGAGCATCCTGGCAACAATATCCTTATAGTTCTCATCCCGCCTGTTCCCCAAGAATTTGCGAACAACATCCTTGAAGGAATCCCAGGCTTCTTTTTCCTTCTCAGACATCGTTTCAGCAAATGCTCCATCTGAAATGAGTTTCCTTATATCAGGGCCAACAAACACTCCTTCCTTTAGCTTTGCTTCAGAAAGTCGGGGGAACTTTGAGCAAAGGTACCGAAAGCACTCACCATCTTTTGGAAGGGACTTGATGAATTGCTTAATGAGACCCAACTTAATGTGGAGAGGTGGTAATAGAATTTTATCACGAGGTACCAAGCTCTCATGAAGAACATTTTTCTCACCGGGTCTCAAGTACTCCCGAATTGGCCAGTCTTTTTTCCCCCAGTGTAGGTCGCGGGCCCGGCTATCCCACAAGCAAAGGAAGCAGGGATATTTGGTGAAACCGGATTGCTGCCCTAATAGCATGGATAGAATTTTAAAGTCTCCACAAATCATCCACTTATGCTCATCATAACGAATCTTCTGAAGAATCAGGGCCAAATTCTCGTATTTTTCTTGGAGAATAACAGAGTGAGCAATAGGAACTGAAGCGAATGTGTTGCCATTATGAAGAAGAACACCTTTTATGCTGTCTTTTGACGAATCAATGAACAGCCGCCATTCAGCAGGATCATACTTGAGTTTAAACTTTTCCATCACTCCGTATATATCGTTGCAAAATACCAAATCTTCCTCTTTGCTGAAATACTTCAAAAATTGTGTCTCGCGGTTGCGGTACCAATAAAAAGTTGTTCCTGGTGACAATAGATTTTTCTGTTTAAGCCGAGAACCTAGCAGTTGGACAGCATCTTTTGGGGGTCCTAAATCCCGGACTAAATCATTCAATTCAGCTTGAGAGAAAAGTTCCGGTTTCGGATCTGGTTCAGTTTCAAACTCGGAAGTACTGGACTCATCAGGAAAAGCCATCTGATGAGTCTCATCATGATCAGAACCGTCCACACAAATATGATCCAAAGATTTTGGTGGTTCAGGCACAGGTACTTCGTTGCTATGAGGCATAGGCCTAATTGCTGAGGGAAGGTTGGGGTAACTTATCACGTTCTTATTTTTTAAGTTGTATCCCTTCACAATGTAAGAGCAAAAATAGCAGTCACTGCTGTGGTCTCTTTGTTCACGCCACATCATAGGTATTCCGAAACGAAATGCTTGTTTTTTACCTTTCATCCATAAGCGTAGATCTTCCTCACATGTCTTGCACACTTTGTGAGGAGCCCACGGTTTGTCTTGATCGCCTAACTTCAAACCGAAATAGGCAAAATATACTTTTTTAATAAATGCAGAAATGTTCCTCTGCCGCTTTTTCACGGTATATTCCCCACAAATAAAACAAAAACTGTCCGGAGAGTTGATGCAACCTCTGGCTCTGTGAGCCATCACAAATACACAGCACTGCAAACTACAACTGTAGTGAACCACTTCGGAATAAAGCTGGATTATGACTGAGCAAACAAAAGGTAATAATGAACTTGCAAGAAACTGAAATTTGACAGGAACGTTAATGTCGCAACCACCGTGTTTGAGCGAGCGAACGAGGCGAGGCGAACAGGAAAGAACATGCGCCAGCGCGAGTACTGGATTTAGCCCCCCGCCTCCCAATTGTCCTGTTAATGTATAAAATGAATACAAAACACTCTAAAATATCATGAGGGAGTGTTTCTAGTTAGTTAACCATTACAACCTCTATTTTGGGCCAAGAAAATAAACTGCAGTCGGCTAAAAAGAAATTATGTGAATATTCCTTATATGGGTAAGAAATCTAATTTTGCAAGAAAACGTGACGTGATGGAACATTTTGGCTATTTTTCCTGGATTCAGCACCCCAAAATCTATAGGAATCAGTTGCAAAACTGGAGGCAGTTTTTTGGTAGTGTACCTGTGTTATTAACTAACCTTTGTGAACCTAAAGTTTACAATAAGATTAAACAGAGTGAGCCAAGAGGTTTTATATCTCCAACCATTTAGTCTGTTTCAATATTTTTCTATAACGCAGCCATTATTTTTTCCTGTGCACCATTTGCCGAAATACATTGGCCAAACGTCTGTCATTATAATCACCTCCTTTTTCTACCTGTTTTTTCCCATTTCTGCTGGGTGTGTGGCCCTCATTATTCGCCACTGTGCTTTCCAATCAAGCCCTATTCTCATGATTGACCGCTGAGTCTTCATTTCCTAGTAAGCAGCATTGATTTACATCCAGAAGGTTATAGGAGCCAACACTGCATAAAGAAATCCATGAATTAGCTTGTTAATATGCAAGGGGAATAGAATAACTCTAATGAGGACCCTAAGGACTTACATTGAGTCTAATAACATTTCCTTTATCATACATCAGTGCAAAAAACCCCTTATTTGTTTTTTTGTTTTTTTTTCACCATGAATTAAGTGTACTTGAGCTCAGCTGCTCCATCACATTAGAGCGCAGTCATTTAAATTTCAGTGGCCAGGCTCTGTGATAAAGCCTGAGGAGCGTCCCCCATTCTTTACACACTGTGACTGATGTCTGTGCAGTTATGAATTTTTGGCACCTAAAGCAGGGGAGGTATGGGGGAGGGGAGAAAGTCATTTAATATGGAGAGAGCATTTCATGGCCTGTTAAGTAGGATAGCCAATGAACCTCAAGAAGACCTAAAAGTCATTTTGAACACTGCTGGGAGTTGCAAGATTGGCTGCCCTGCTGATAATTATTTGAGTTAAAAATATCACTTGCTTTGTAGTCTGGAATTACTTTTAGTAATGCAACTCAGAAGTACGACATGCTTCAGAAAATGGGACACATTCCCGCGGTATCTAAATGAAGGATTTTTTGAGGGGATTTTTAAATGATTTACAGGTAAAGCAAACCCATACATGTTGATGAATACTTTGAGGTCTAATCCCCAGTTGCCCTATTTCTGCAGGACTGGACTGATGGTCATTGGGGGATACATAAGCTTTCTTTCGCGTCTCAGAACCTGTGGTGTCAGAAACAGTAATCTTTTACAAATGTGGTTAATGGGATTTCTGCAGAATGGCTGGCCAGCTTCTAGAATATTCATTTTATTTTCAGATAATCAAGATATAAATGAGGGGAAAAAATCATGTTCAGTCCTCACAGTAAAAAGGATTAACAGAGGGGGGCGGAGCCTGATGTCCAGCGGGTAGGACGCTTTGCGTTGAAGCTCCCGAGAGGCCTACTTAGAATCCTGACTTAATACCTATACAAATTTACTATTTCGCTCCGAGCTGACCGGGGCACCTCGGGGGGGATGGCGGCCCATAAACCAGCGCGCTTGGACTTCGGGTCTCCTTCTTCTTCTCACGGAAAACGCTCCAAAACAGAGGTGTCCTCCCCACAGAAGATGGTTCCATTTCGTGAAAACCCCGAAATGCACCTGGAGATTTTGGAGGAAATACGCGGCGTGAAGGAATTGGTGCAGTCCAATGGAGAAGCGCTTCGAGCCATGCGAGAAGACTTTGGAGTGCTCCAGGACCGACTTGAAAGTCTTTCATTACGGCAGGACAACATGGCGGGGGTCCTCGACTCGCACGAGGTGCGCTTGGGCAAACTGGACAAGGCTGAGCGCCAGATACAGAATCTTCAAAAGGAGTTAGAAGATAGCAATAATCGAGCCCGTCGCAACAATGTGAGGCTCCTCGGAATGCCGGAGGGGGTGGAAGCAGGAGATATAAGAGAATTCTTGCTCAAAACTCTTCCCTCCTTGCTGAAGATCACTTTTCACAGAGAACTGGAAATCGATCGAGCACACCGTGTTCCTGCCCACATGGCGCTCAACCGCACGACCCCCCGGCCTATTATCTTTAGCTTGCTACGGTATCAACAAGTGGAACAAATTTTACATGCTGCCCGAGCGAATCATCATTTGGAATTTGAAGGTCGTAAGGTCTCCTTCTTTCCTGATTTGGCAAAGCCTACCGTTGACCGTCGGAAGAAACTCCTTGCTTTTCGCCCTCGACTTCAACAGCTACAGGCTCGCTTTGGCCTGTTGTATCCAGCGAAGCTCCGAGTGACTCTCCACAACCAAACCAGGACGTTCGAAGATCCTGATCTACTATCAACATTTTTAGACTCCAAAGAAGCAGAGCAGATGCGCTAATCCCAAATCTTGGACTCTTATCTGCCGGCTCTATCCGCCATTTTGAAGGGCCCGATGCGGCGGTCATAGCCAAGCACAGAAATAGCCTGGACTTTCTTTCTTTCTCTATATGACTTTTGTTTTTTGGTCTCCTATCCCTTCATGATGTGTGCCTCGGTCGGATTCGGAGCACGCACAGTCCTACAGGTTATGTGTTTTTTCAATTTCGGCCTTCTCTGGGGTTTCTCCCCGCAGACACATGGTCGCCAGTAATTTTGGGGTTTTGCTTCTCCTCTACCGTACTGCGGTTTTCTTTGTTAATGTGGGGCGCTTCATTGTATTATATTAGCTTATTTTTCCTATGTCATGTGTACAGCCAGATACAGTCAGTTTGAGGGACACAGTGAAATTATGTGTGCTATCATGCTCAGAATTTTTAACTTTTCTGAATGGCCTTATGTAAAATCTTATCATTCACCGTCAAAGGCATTAATGGTCCACTCAAAGGAAAGAAAATCCTTAGCTATCTTAGCCATGAGCATGTTGATTTAGTGTTTCTTCAGGAAACGCATTTAAACTCTGCTGAAACACTGAAACTCAATGCTAAGCCTCACATGGTAGCTGCCTATTCTCCCACCGTTTCCAAATGGTACGGGATAGCCATTCTGGTTAAGAAGTCTTTGCACGCTACTGTACCTGATATTAGCGCTGACAAGGAGGGTAGATGGGCCCGTGTACACCTTGAGGTTGGAGATAGTGAATTCACGTGTATTTGCATTATGCCCCGAATGTGGACAACCCTGCTTACTATGCAAGTATTGTGCAGTTGGCCTTGGCCTCTGCCAATGCTCCATTAATACTTGGTGGCGATTTTACTCAAGTGTTCCCTCAATCTTTTCTTCTCAAACAAGGTGCTCGTTGGTTGGAAGATCCAGTACCGAGTAGACCTGTGTGGCTAGATATTTATTTATTTATTTTATAACTTTTATATACCGCGCTATTTGTTATCAGTGCGGTTTACATACAACAAGGGTGCACAGTCAGAAGTCTGTTCTGTGCTTACATTGTAACAGGAGTTTAAACTTGGAACATACATTGTAACAGGAGCATAAACTTGGAGCAACAGAAGCGGGCCTTTGCAAACCGATTCCTCTTACCTTTCTCCCTGGTATGACTCTCCCTTCAGACTCCCACTATCCACCAATGCTTTTAGACACTTTAGGTGCCTTTAATACTCTTATGCAATCTTTAGACTCCCGACTCTGGTCAGTACAACTTCAGCATCGCCTTCGGAGCACTAGAGTACTCCCGCCATCGGCATTCTCTACATAAGGTTGATTGGAGACTTTCCGATCTCTCGGTAGTTCACCGGGTGTAGCATCCAATTTTACTAAACCTTATGTAATGCTATAACTAGAGATACCCCTATAGCGCAGAAAGTATGGGAGAGAGAATTCCATGTGACTTTGACCTCGGAGCAATGGAGCCTTATCTGGAGTAGAGGGACACGGGTTCCCGATCCGCCTCACTCACTCAGGCCCTCTTCTTTCTAGCCCACCGGTGTTTTTACACTTCTCACAGATTAGACAAATGGAACACTACTCAGGGCAATGGTTGCTGGACACGTCCTGCGGCCATTGGTTCATTGCCTCATGTTATGCATGAATATCCCGCACTACAGTATTACTGGCGTCGGGTCTGGGGTCGTATTTAGTCTATCTCGCACTCTCAGGAGCCCCTTTCTTGGAGGATAGTGGGACTTCGCCCAGTTGCGGGGATCCCCTCTCTCCCAAAAATGGCTTATCTCCTTTCGAACTTTATGCTTGGCATTGCTATTTCCCTAATTAAGTAATACTGGAAAATTAGCTCCCATCTGAGCCCCAATGAATGGTGGAATCATGCCTGTCTTTACAGTAAATATGAACAAATACCTCGTCTGTTCGCTTCCTCCGTTCAGACTCCTTCTCATTGGTCTCAATGGAAGATGCTCAATGACTATGTACATTTTGCTAAATGCTCTCATCTGACTGTCTAACTTTGTATATATCTCTGTCCCATGATCATGCTGTATTGTAGATACTCTTTTGATCGTTTGATGTATAATCACTGTTAATTGGAAGCGCTCACATGCTGATATAATCGGGTAGAGAAGAAGCATCGGGGTGGGGGGTAATGGGTTTACTTTTCCTTATTGTATACTTGTTTTGTCTCTTTTGGTGTGTTGTTTCTTTTGTTTGTTGCAAAATGAAAATAAAAGTTTAAAAAAAAAAAAAAAGGATTAACAGAGACAAATCACAAAAATGCAGGTTCATACTAGCAACTAGGGGGAGGTGTAGCCTAGTGGTTGAGGCAAGGTACTACAGGCCGGAAGGTCGGTGGTTCAAATCCCACTAGAGGACAGCAACCTTGGGCCGGAAGGACTGGGGTTTCTAGTCCCACAGGTGCTCCTTGTGGTCTTGGGCAAGCCACTTAACCCTCCATTGCCCATGTTCCCTGTAAGTATTAGTGTATGTGTCTCATATCCCCTCGTGTTAAATGTATCCCCCAACCGCTTTGACCCAGTGAAAAGCAGGATATAAATGCAGCTAAATAAATAAATAAACAATAAAAGTGTGAAAGAGCTGAGATCTTGATCAATTAAGATGCAATAGAGGTAATAACCTTAAACTTCAGAGGTTACTGTTCTCCATTACTGCATCATAAGATTATCCGACTAGTGGGGGAATGCTTGCTTGCTCTCCAGCTAGATTTAATCCAATCAGTTCACTTACTAACTTTTCACAGGTCTGCCATCCACTCAGGTTTGTAGGATTCTCACCTTGGGGGTAAACTGCCATTGTCCAGTCCCACCTCATGATGTGTTTCACTTACCTAACTCATCAAGATCAATTCCACATGAGGTTATCTTTGGCAAGTGCACAAAGATTTTTTGTAGTCATTTCAAATGATGTGCATTCCTCTATGTGTAGTCAGTGGAACCAAATCTATGAATAACCACTGAGCTATGCAGATAGCAGTAATAGTGTCAGAGTGGTCAGTAAGAATTGTCAGCAGTACTATACCTATAGAGCCCGCTTCCACATCTGGGCCGTCTCGATGCCCCCGAACAGGACGACCCTCTGTAGTACGTGATTCTGCATCACAGGAGCTAGAAATTTCACGGGTGCAAGATCGGCAGTGAGATGGCTTGGCGTGCCCCTGTATACCTGTGGGAGATGTCCATCTCGCCTGATAGCCAGTCCATCGCAGTGATGACCCCCGTTTTCCCACTGCCTGACCCTCGGCAGGGCCGGCTGGGGCCCAGATCAGGCAGCGGGGACCTACCTTCAGCTGATCCCGACCTTGGGGAGGTTCCGGGCCCGATCGCTGCCTTCCCCACTGCTTATTCCACCTCTGAGAAGAGGCTAAAAAGTTTAGGGCTCTTCAACCTGGAAAAGAGATGGCTGAGGGCAGATATGGTAGAGATGTATAAATTAATGAATGGAGTAGAATGGTAAACATAGATCAGTTGTTTTTGCCATCAAAATATAGAAAGACTAGGGGACATGCAATGAAGCTACAGTGTAACCTATTTAAGACTAATAAGAGAAAATATTTTTTTCACTCAACCTTTAATCAAGCTCTGGAATTCATTACCGGAGGAGGATGTAAAAGCTATTAGTGTAGCTGGGTTTAAAAAAGATTTGGACTAGTTCCTGGAGGAAAGGTCCATAAACCATTATTAAAGGAGACCCGGGAAATCCACTAATTGCCCCAATACAAGCATTGTGGAACCTGTATCCTTTAGAGAAACTGCTAAGTACTTGTGACCTAGATTGGCAGCTGTTGGAAACAGGATACTGGGCTTGATGGACCTTAGTCTGACCCAGTATGGTCTTATGTTCTTATGAAACTGTCCTCATCTGTACCACCTCCACTGGGAGACTATTCCATGCATCTCCCACTCTTTCTGTAAAGAAATATTTTGCATATTACTCCTGAATCTTATCCCCTCATAGACAAGCTTGCTTTCAATTGAAAGAGGCTCTCCTTCTGTGCATTTATGCCACGGAGGTATTTAAACATCTCCATCATATCTCCTCTATCCCACCTTTCCTCTAAAGCAGTGTTTTTCAACCTTTTTTGTGCAAAGGCACACTTTTTTCATGAAAAAAATCACGAGGCACACCACCATTAGAAAATGTTAAAAAAATTTACCTCTGTGTCTATATTGACTATATATAAAGTAATTCTCTTGAATAGGAATCAAACACTCACACCAACACCCCTCCACTGCTGGTTCACACCAACCCCCCTCCCCTGCTGGTTCACTCACACCCCCCCCCCCCCCTCCACGGCTGGTTCACTCACCCACCCCCCTTTCAATTCCTCACCCCTCCTGGTGGGTCACTCACTCACTTACCCCCCTCCCCTGCTGGTTAACTCACACCATCGCCCCCCCCCCTTGCTGGTTCACTCACACCACCCCCCCCCTCCACTGCTGGTTCACTCACACTCCCCCCCTTGCTGGTTCACTCACACACACACACACACCCTCTGCCCAAGCCGCTGCTTCTGCTTTGTACAGAGCAGCGGCTGCACTACACTTACATTGAAAAGTAAAGAGAAACTGTGTCAGGAGCCCTCCTGTCATCGCAGAGCCCGAGGAATTGATGTCATGGGGGCGGGCTCCTCACAGGCTGTCTTTCCTTTTCAAATTAACTTTATTGCAGCTAAAGTTAATTTGAAAAGGAAAGACAGCCTGTGAGGAGCCCGCCCCCATGACATCACTTCCTCGGGCTCTGCATGATCGGAGGGCTCCTGACACAGTTTCTCTTTACTTTTCAATGTAAGTGTAGTGCAGCCGCTGCTCTGTACAAAGCAGAACCAGCGGCTGCACTGCTATAGGGAATCGCGATCGCGTTCGCGCCGCGGACTTTGGCACACAAGCCGTTTTTTGCTCTGGCCGCTCCCGATCTTGCGGCCAGAGCAAAAAACCGGCTTTTCAATGGCCGGTTTTACAACTGTGCTGGCAGCCGGCCTGGCCATGGAAAAACCGGCCAGGCCGGCTGAAAACCGGCCGGTTGGCAACCCTAATTTGTGAGCCGAGGCCACATGTTACGGATGAAACTGGAATTTTTCCCACGGCACACCAGACAATATCTCACGGCACAGTGGTTGAAAAACGCTGCTCTAAAGTATACATATTAAGATCCTTAAGTCTGTCCTCATATGCTTTATAACAAAGACCACTAACCATTTTAGTAGCCACCCTCTGCACCGACTCCAACCTGTTTATATCCTTTTGAAGGTGCGGTCTCCAGAATTGCACACAATACTCTAAATGAGGTCACACCAAAGACTTATATAGAGGCACTATCACCTCCTTTCTTCTGCTGACCATTCCTCTCCCTATGCCAGTGATGGCTAACCTTTTTGAGCCCGAGTGCCCAAACTGCCGCACAAAACCAAAGAATTTCCTCAAAGTGCCAGCACGTCAATTAAAGCCCCATTTGCATAAGGTGCTTCATTTGCATAAATATTTGCATAATGTTACCATACACTAACTTTTAGTAAACATGCCTCTTAATGAGTATATGGATAAAGAAAGACTAAAAGGTTTCTACATTACTATAATCCAGTACCAACCGCCAGGCACATTAGGAACTACTACAAACGCTGCCCATTTAGAACCCATAGCAAACCCGCCGTATCCTAACAGCACTACCAGGACTCACAAAGCACCATACTCTACCTATCAAAAGGCAACACTGCAAATATTAAACCAATACATCTCAGAGAACAACAATACATGACCTACTGGGGAATGAACAAGTGGCAATGTCAAATAGGAATTATATAAACAGAATACCTCAGCTCAGTTACACATGCAGAACAGACCATCACCAAACAAGGAATCACAATTTAGAAACAGGAAGACAATAATTAAACTGGGAACCCCAAAAGCCAAACTTGGAATATACAACAACACTGTAGAAATAAAACTATATATTAATTTCCTCTTGTACTAAACAAAGCGCAAAAATTAATGATGCACATTTCCCAGAGCTGACATATTCCAGTTAATAAATTCAAAATAAAGAGATATTTTTCTACCTTTTGTGCATTTTTTTTCAGTTGCAATTGTTCCAGCCACTTTCTTCTGGTTTCTTCGTGTCTTCTGCTAACTCTCCATCTGCTGTCCATTTGTCCTTTCTTCTGTCTTCTTGTTTTTTTTTCCATTCTCTCTCTACATCTGCTTTAACATACTAATCTTTCTCCTTTGGCTCTTTCCTCATTCCTATTTCATCTACTCAAAATTTACCCCTCCATCCTCAATCCCCACTTACTCTCCCAATACCCGGCCAATTGTAGATTTTTTATCCCTCCCACACAAAATATTTTTCCCCTCTCCATTTTACTCTCCCAGCCCCATCCCATTCTAATCCTCCCCCAACACCAGCTCCCTTCTAGTTCCAGCCTCACCCAGCATCCATTCCCTTCTAGTCCCTGCATCAGCCCATTTCCAGTCCTAGCAGCCCCCCAACCCAATACCAGTCCTATCCCCCCCTCATCAACCCACTTCCAGTCCTAACCCCCCATCACCCCATTTTCAGTTTAAGCCCCCCCCTATAACCCATTACCAGTCCTAACCCCCCACTTCCAATCAGCCCCCCATAGCCCATTGCCAGTCCTAACCCCCCCATCAGCCCACAGTCCATTACCAGTCCTAACCCCATCAGCCCACCTCAAGTCCTAACCCCTCCCCATCAGCCCATTTCTTGTCCCAGCTCCCCCATAGCCCATTATCAGTCCTAAACCCCCCCATAGCCCATTACCCGTCCTAACCCCATCAGACCTACTCCAGTTTTAACCCCCCATCAGCCCATTTCCAGTCCTAACCACACCCAACAGCCCACCTCAAGTCCTAACCCCTCCCCATCAGCCCATTAGCAGTCCTAACCCCCCCCCTAGCCCATTAGCAGTCCTAACCCCCCGTCTCTAGCCCATTAGCAGTCCTAACCCCCCCCATAGCCCATTACCAGTCCTAACCCCCATCACCACATTTCCAGACAGCCCCCATCAGCCCACAGCCCATTAGCAGTCCTAACCCCCCTAGCCCATTAGCAGTCCTAACCCCCCTCCTAGCCCATTAGCAGTCCTAACCCCCCCTAGCCCATTAGCAGTCCTAACCCCCCCTCCTAGCCCATTAGCAGTCCTAACCCCCCCAGCCCATTAGCAGTACAAACCCCCCCAGCCCATTAGCAGTAGTATCCCTCCGTCGTAGCCATTTATCAGTTCTTACCCCCCCCTTCCTAGCCCATTTGCAGTCCTAACCCCCCCCTAGCCCATTAGCAGTCCTAACCCCCCCAGCCCATTAGCAGTCCTAACCCCCCCCTAGCCCATTAGCAGTCCTAACCCCCCCCCCCTCTCTAGCCCATTTCCTGTCTTAACCCCCCCATAGCCCATTACCAGTCCTAACCCCCCATCACCCCATTTCAAGACTGCCACCATCAGCCCACAGCCCATTAGAAGTCCTACCCCCCAAGCCCATTTGCATTCCTAACCCCCCCAGCCAATTAGCAGTCCTAAAACCCCCCCCCTCCTGCCCATTAGCAGTCCTAACCCCCCCAGCCCATTAGCAGTCCAAACCCCCCCCAGCCCATTAGCAGTCCTAACCCCCCCCCCTGCCCATTAGCAGTCCTAACCCCCCATCACCCCAATTACAGACAGCCCCCAACAGCCCACAGCCCATTAGCAGTCCTAACCCCCCCCAGCCCATTAGCAGTCCTAACCCCCCCCCTCCTAGCCCATTAGCAGTCCAAACCCCCCCCCCAGCCCATTAGCAGTCCTAACCCCCCCCCTAGCCCATTAGCAGTCCTAACCCCCCCCCCCCCCGGCAAATTTAGAAACAGAAACAGCGGGCTCTGGCTGCTGCCGCGGACGCGGCAGCATGCAGTGTCCCGCGGGGCCCCCTCCGCCCGCTAAGCCCCTCTGCAAGGGCTTTCAGATTCGCGAGGGAGACAGCGTCTCCCTCGCGTCTCTGTTAAGCCCGCAGGGGCTAATGGGAAATTTCCCATCAGTCCCTCGCGTCTAAAGGGGCTGATGGGAAATTTCCCATTAACCCCTGCGGGCTTAACAGAGACGCGAGGGAGACGCTGTCTCCCTCGCGAATCTGAAAGCCCTTGCAGAGGGGCTTAGCGGGCGGAGGGGGCCCCGCGGGACACTGCATGCTGCCGCGTCCACGGCAGCAGCCAGAGCCCGCTTTTTCTTTTTTTGCGGACCTTCACGCGTGCCAGCTGCAAGGCCTTCGCGTGCCACAGCTGGCACGCGTGCCATAGGTTCGCCATCGCTGCCCTATGCACCCAGGCATCTTTCTAGTTTTCGCTGTTGCCTTTTCTACCTGTTTAACTACTTTAAGATTGCCAGACACAATCAGGCCCAGGTCACATTCTTCTTTTGTGGACAGAAATACTTCACTCCCTACACTGTACCACTCCCTTGGATTGTTACAGCTCAAATCCATTTTTTTATCATTTTTTAGCATTAAATACCAGCTGCCAAATTCTAGACCATTTTTCAAGCTCAGCTAGATCCCTACTCATGTTATCTACTCCTTCCTGGGTGTCTACTCTATTGCAGATTTTAGTATCATCCTCAAAGAGGCAAACCTTACCAAACAGCCCTTCCGCAATATCACTAATAAAGATGTTAAAAAGAATCATATCAAGAACAGATCCCTGTGGCACACCAGTAATAACCTCCTTCTTCTCAGAAGATCAGAAGCTAGTTCTTCCTTCTCCTCAGAGTGAGCTCCATTTACCTGTACCCTTTGTTGCCTCCTAGTCAACCAGTTTCTAACCCAATCAGTAATTTTAGGGTCCATTCCTAGGGTGGTCAGTTTGTTTATAACCCGTGCAGAAATCTAAGTGTGCCACATCTAGGGTTCTCCCTCAGTTCAATTCCCTGGCCATCAGTCAAAGAAATCAATCAGATTTGTCTGACAAGATTTGCCTCTGGCAAATCCATGCTGCCTTGGATCCAGTAATCCATTGGACTCCAGAAACCTCACTATTCTATGTTTTAGGAGTGTTTTTTATAATTTACTCACCATAGAGGTTAAACTAACCGGCCTGTAGTTTTCAACCATATCCTTACTTTTGCTTTTGTGTAAAGGAACCACATGTGCCTCTCTCCAGTCCTCTGGCACCACTCCCGACTCCAACGAGGCATTGAAAAGGTCAGTCAGTGGATCTCCTAGAACGTTCCCATGTTCCTTCAGTATTCTTGGATGCATCCCATCTGGTCCCATCGCTTTGTCTACTTTTAGCTAGTTCCTCACAAGCAGTCTTCTGAAAATCGTTTGAGATCTCTCTCACTTCTGTTCCTGTTTGTGGTTGTTTTCTGAGATCCTGGTCCTGGGCCTTCATCTGTGAACACAGAACAGAAATACTTGTTAAGCAATTTTGCTTTATCCTCATCAATTTCTACATATTCCTCCCCTTTACCCTTGAGCCTGACAATAGCACTTTTGCCATTCCTCCTTTCACTAACATATCTGAAAAATGCTTTATCCCCCCATTTTATTGCATTGGCTATTTCTTCTTTTTGTATCTTTGCTTTCTTGACTACTTTGCTAGTCTCTCTAAGTTTTTCCAAATATAGATGCCTGTCTTCCCCTCTCTGTGATCTCTTGTCTTTCATGAAGGCCTCCTTCTTTTTCTTCACATTTTCAGCTACTTCTTTTGAGAACCAAAGTGGCCTCCTTTTCCTTTTACCTTTATTTACCATCCTAAGGTTGGTTGCCCTTAAAATATCCTCTTTTAATTTTTCCCACTGTTTTTCTACATCCCCCAGCTGTTCCCATACTGCTAAAGACTCCTTGATGTATTGGCCCATCTTGGCAAACTTAGCTTTCCTAAAGCCCAACACCCTCGCTTTTGAATGGATTTTATCAGCCCTAGTCCTAATAATGACACCATCTAGTGATCACTGGATGCGAGTTGATCTCCCACTATAACATCAGAAACACTTTCACCATTGGTAAGCACCAAGTCTAGTATGGCCCTTTTACATGTAGTTCTCCCTATAAAGGATCCATGATCTCCTTACTTCTAGATGATACCGCAGCAGGGATGTGCCAATCAACATCCAGCATATTGAAATCCCCTATCAGTAGCACTTCCCCTTTCCTGGCAATATCTTCTATTAAATCTCCGTTTATTTCTTTTCCCTGTGAGGGAGGTCTGTATATCATGCCAATGCTAATCGATTTCTCTTTCCCTCTTTCTAGTTTAACCCATAGTGCCTCCTCTTTCCTTTTAAGCCCTGTAATTCTATAGCTTTAATATTATTTTTTTACATATAGTGCCAATCCTCCTCCCCTTCTTCCTCCCCTGTCCTTTCTGAACAAAGTATGTTGTTGTTGTTGTTGTTAAGTGCCATTGAGTCGGTGTCAACTCATGGCGACCCTTCGGATAGTTGTCCTAAATTGTGTTCGGTCTTCAGTCAGGCAGCTCATTGTTGACAGACTGGTACCTGTAGCTGCTGTTATTATATCGATCCATCTCATTGCTGGCCTTCCTCTTTTGCATTGACCTTCTATCTTGCCAAGTATGATATAATTACAACCCAGTCATGTTTGTCCATGAACCATGTCTTTCCATAATCACCACTAAATCTAAGTCAGCCTCTCCTATTAAAGCCTCAACATCTGGGATCTTATTTCCCATGCTATGGGCATTTATACACACTGCTTTCCAGATGATGCCCCTTTTACCCATTTCTATAGAGGTATTTAATGTTTCACTTACCTGGGGGCTTTCTTCACCCATCTCCAACGAATCTAGTTTAAAGCCCTCTTCAGTAGGTTAGCCAGTCTGCTACTGAAGATACGTCGACCCTTCTTGGACAGATAGATGCCGTCTCTGCTCTGCAGCCTTCGGAATATCATCACATGGTGCAGGAAACCAAAATGCTTTCAGTAACACCATCCACACAGCCATGCATTCATCTCCAAGATGCAAGCTTCTCTGTCTCGGCATTTACCCTCAACATGTCAGACTTTGTATGTTGTTCAGTTTAGGGCCGGCCCGTCCATTGAGCGAGAATGTTTTTTGCACAGGGCCCCGTGTTTCAGGGGACTCCGCGCAAAGAACCTTCTGCTTTAAAAGTAAATTTTAAAATTAAAAAAAGAAATCTGGCTGATGCCACTGCCGCCTGTCCCCCTTTCCGGCAGAGCCCTCCATCCCCGCCTCAGTCCCTCCCCGCGTTGGCTTTCAGAGCCGTGAAGGGAGAGCGATCTTTCCCATCAGCCCCGGCGGGCTTAACAGAGCCGCGAGCGAGAAACTCTCCCTTCGCGGCTCTGAAAATGGCGCAAAGAGAGACTGAAGCAGGGAGGGAGGGCTCTGCCGGGCATGGAGGGCCCCGCGGGACAATCAATTCTGCTGCAGCCGTGGCGGTGGCGGCAGCAGCAGCAGCAGCCAGCTTTTTTTTTTTTTTTTTTAATTTCCCTGGGGTGTTGGGGGGGGGGGGCAGGGGGATTAGGACTGGAAATAGGCTGAGGGGGGGTGGCGGTTAGGAGTTGAGGTGGGCTGATGCGGTTAGGACTGGTAATGGGCTGTGGGGGTTAAGTCTGGAAATGGGATGATGGGGCGGTTAGTATTGGTAATGGGCTATGGGGGGGCTAAGACTGGAAATGGGCTGATGGGGTTAGGACTGGAAGTGGGCTGATGGGGGGTTAGGACTGGTAATGGGCTATGGGGGGGCTTAAACTGAAAATGGGGTGATGGGAGGTTAGGACTGGAAGTGGGCTGATGAGGGCTTAGGACCAGTAATGGGCTATGGGGGGACTAGGACTGGTAATGGGTTGGGGGGTTGCTAGGGCTGGAAATGGGCTGAATGGAAGGGGAGGCTTGAACTGCAAATAGCTGATCTGGACGTGGGCTTGGAATGGAAATGGGCTGAGGAGAAGGGGGGGCTTGAACTGCAAATAGCTGATGGGGAGGGGGGCTTGGAATGGAAATGGGCTGAATGGAAGGGGGGCTTGAACTGCAAATAGCTGATGGGGAGGGGGGCTTGGAATGGAAATGGGCTGTGAGGTTAGGGAGCTAGGGACAGGAAATGGGCTGATGGAGGGGCTGGGATAGGACTGGAAATTGGGTGTTGGGGGAGATAAGATTTGAAATGGGCTGTGGTGGGGGCTTGGGTTGAAATGGACTCATAGAGGGGCTAGAATTGGAAAGGGGCTGAGTGGAGGGGAGCTAGGATTTGACATGGGCTGATGGTGGGGCTAGGAAAGGACTAGAAATGGGCTGATGGGGGCTAGAATTGGAAATGAGCTGATAGAGGGACTCGGATAGGACTGGAAATGGATGGGGGAGCTAGGACTGGAAATGGGCTGATGGTGGGTCTAGGATAGGACTGGAAATGGGCTGATGGGGGGCTAGGACTGGAAATGGGCTGATGCGGGGACTAGTAGGGAGCGGATGCTGGGTGGGGCTGGAACTAGAAGGGAGCTGATGTTGGGGGAGGATTAGAATGGGATGGGGCTGGGGGAGTGAGAGAGGGGAAAATATTTTGTGTGGGAGGGAAGAAAAATCTACAATTGGCTGGGTATTGGGAGAGTAAGTGGGGATTGAGGATGGAGGGGTAAAATTTGAGTGGATGAAATAGGAATGAGGAAAGAGCAAAAGGAGAAAGATTAGTATGCTAAAGCAGATGTAGAGAGAGAATGGAAAAAACTAGAATACAGAAGAAAGGAAAAATGGACAGCAGACAATGGAGATTTAGCAGAAGACACAAAGAAACCAGAATAAATTGGCTGGAGCAATTGCAACTGAAAAAAAATGCACAAAAGGTGCAAAGATATCTCTTTATTTTGAATTTATTAACTGGAATATAACAGCTCTGGGAAATGTGCATCATTAACGTCTGTGCTTTGTTTAGTACAAGAGGAAATTAATTTATAGTTTTATTTCTACAGTGTTGTTGTACATTCCAAGTTTGGCTTTTGGGGATCCCAGTTTAATTATACAGGTCTGCAAAAAATTTTTTTTCAAGAGCTGTTTTGGTTATTCCACGTAACCTTTATGTTTTTTGGTGCGCTGAATCCGAAAATGACCTCCATTTTGTCATAGGACATCATGTTTCCTGACAATTTAGGTAACTATGTTAAATAAGGCAATACCTCAAAATAAATGGAAATAGACTTATTAAATTAAAGTTTTATTACAATATTTTCATGAAAATCCTTTTTTGAACTGAAATAAGCTCACCTACACACACTAAACTCGATTCCTCTTCCTTGTGAGGCTCCTCTTGGTGCATTTACGCTTGTGAGTAGCATCTGGAATGTCTCTCTGAAGCATCCAAGAGTAGTCTGCCATCATTGTAATGCTCCATTTTCCCTGGTATCTCCTTTCCAACTCTTTAATGTCTTGGTGGAATCGTTCACCTTGTTCCTCACTCACAGCTCCCAAATTTTCAGGAAAGTAGTCAAGGTGGGACTGGAGGAAATGCACTTTCAAACTCATCAGGCAACCTAAATCTTGAAATGCTTTCAGCATTCGTCCGACGATCTTTTTGTAGTGAGGATCTTTGTTATTGCCTAAACATTTCTGTACGACTTCTTTAAATGCAATCCACCCTTCTTTTTGAGGATCCGTCATGGTATTAACAAACTCTTGATCAACTATAAGCCTTCTAATGTCTGGTCCGATTAACACACCTTCCTTCAATTTTGCCTCCGACAGGCCTGGAAACTTGGTGACCAAGTATTTGAAGCATTCTCCATCTCTTGGAAGTGATTTTACGAATTGCTTTATCAATCTCAATTTTATGTGGAGAGGTGGTAGAAGAACTTTATGGGAAGGTACCATAGTTTCTCGGAGGACATTTTTTTCACCGACTGTTAGCACCCTCGGCTGCCAACTCTTCTTGGTCCAGTGATTTTGTTGGTCTCGACTGTCCCATAGACACAGAAAACAAGGATATTTGGTGTACCCAGCTTGTTGCCCGAGCAGCATGCACAAGACCTTCAAGTCCCCACACACTTGCCAACCATGGTCTTCATATTTAAGTTTACGAAGAACCAATTCCAAGTTTTCGTAGGTTTCCTTCAAGTGTACGGAATGACCTACAGGTATGGAAACGTAAAAACCATTGTGGAGTAAAACTGCTTTGAGACTTCTTTTTGAAGAATCTATAAAAAGATGCCATTGCTCTGAATCATATTGGATTTTAAATTGACCCATCAGACCTTCGACATCGATGCAATAAACCAACTTGTCTTCCTGGGCGAAGTAAGGAACGAACTTCTTTTCACGATGTCTGAAACCATGAAGATGACACTCCTGGCAACAATAAATTCCTGCTTTTCAGCCTTGATCTGAGTAACTCAGCGGCATCTTTGGGAAGATTCAAGTCTCTTACCAAATCATTCATCTCCTCCTGAGAAAACAATTTTGGTCTTGTATCATCTTCAAAGTCAGAACTTGATTCGTCATCTGGTTCAGTTATGACTTCACCTTCATCGGAGCTAGGTATCTCTTCCAAGGTAGCAGGGGGCTTGGGTACTGGTATATCTGTGCCATGGGGGATGGGACGAATTGCCGAGTGAAGATTGGGGTATGAAATGGAATGCTTCCATTTGGAATTAAACCCTTTCACATCGCATGAACAAAAGTAACAGTCGTCACTATGGTTCTTTTGCTCTCGCCATACCATAGGAATCCCATAACGGAAAGATTTTTTCTTACCCTTGAACCAGTTTTGGAGGTCCTCAACACACCGTTTGCACACTTTATGAGGCGCCCAGACTTTATCTTGATCTCCAATTTTTAGTCCAAAGTATACTTTTTTCACAAAGTCTGTAATATTCTGCTGTTGCTTCAACACTGTATATTCACCACAGATAAAACAGAAACTGTCTGGCGAATTAATACACTTTCGCGGAGCCATAACATAACGGTTGAAGAATGACGAGCTAACACGAATTGCGATGAAAAAGTGTGAACAGCCTAGAGCCAAGAACCTAATGATGATTCGTGCACAAGTGTGGCATGCAGGAGAGAGCAGCTCTGTGTCTGTACACGAGACGTCACAGTGCTGGCCACGCCCCCCTGCACTGACCGGAGCTGCTGTTATCTGCTATCTGCTATCTGCTGTGTCTCCCTCCCACTGGATTCTTCAGGAAAGATTAACCCCTTCTACCATTAGAAGCACGGACATAAAACTTTCTTAGCTTATGTATATATTGCTGACCATCAGATTTACAGTGCTATATTTTTTTTACATAACTCAGACAACCCCTTTAAGGTTTTATTGGCATTTTATATCTTAAATGCACTTATGTGAATTAATTAATAGTAATTTGAAAAAAACTGGATAAATTTGAAGACAATTTTGCATGTTGTGGCAAATCATGACGTCTAGGAGTTTTTTCAATATTTTATTTGTTTTCAGCACACCAAAATACATGGAAATTAGATGAAAATAATCAAACAGCTTTTTAGTCTCAGACCTGTGTTCCTGTTTCTAAACTGTGATTCCTTGTTTGGTGATGGTCTATGTTCTGCATGTGTAACTGAGCTTAAGTATTCTTTTTATGTAATTCCTATTTGACATTGCCACTTGTTCTCTTTCCCCTGTAGGTCATGTATTGTTATTCTCTGAAATGTATTGGTTTAATATTTGCAGGGTTGCCTTTTGATAGGTAGGGTATGGTGCTTTGTGAGTCCTGGTAGTGCTGTTAGGATACGGCGGGTTTGCTATGGGTTCTAAATGGGCAGTGTTTGTAGTAGTTCCTAATGTGCCTGGCAGTTGGCACTGGATTATAGTAATGTATAAATATTTTAGTCTTTCTTTATCCATACACTCATTAAGAGGCATGTTTACTAAAAGTTAGTGTATGGTAACATTATGCAAATATGTATGCAAATGAGGCCCCTTATGCAAATGAGGCCCCGCACCAAGTCTCCACACATGGCCGCGCACCCCCCTTCGGCCGCCCCTGGTTCAGTTTAATAGTTTGCATGCTATCCTAAATAGCTTATTTATTTGAGGAGCAGAGTGAGGGAATGAGAGAGCAGAAGAAAGGGCGGACACGAATGAGAGAGAACAAAATAAGAGAGAAAAGTGAAATATATAGGAGGCAAGAGAGTTAATTGAAAAAAATAGGATGGGAAAAATGAAAGGAGAAAAGCAGCAAGATAAAGACGAAATAACAAGAAAAGTTAATTTTAGAGGATCCTGGGTCAGTACAATTTGTAACTTTTGTGATCATAAGTTTCCATCTTGAAAAGTGCTGCCTGCTAAAGAGTCATGCTGGGTAGAACTCAGCAACAAATCATTATTGCCGTCCTTCCAATTTGAAACACTGTGGGCCCAATTCAGCATGGCGTCCCGGCCTGACGTGTACCCCCGCAAGCCATCCTGTCTTTATTATGAATTACCCTCTCCCCGCACGGCCAGAGCAGCAGTACAAGGAGAGCTTGCGGGTGGTGGGAGGGGCAGAGTGTGGGCGGAGCAGGGGCGGGCCGAGGCGGCAGGATATACATGGCCAATTGAGATCACAGCCCTGTACGTCCTGTGGGTCATGAGTGGTCGTGCTGCGGGGATGGCAGGGATTGGCTCCGGAACTCCCCAAGGCCAGGATCTGACCATAGTAGGTCCCTACTGCCTAATCCAGACCCCAGCTGCCCAGCCCAGGGGTTCGGCATTGCAGCGGTGGGGCATGTAGTGGCACGCCAGGTCATTTTGGGGCCTGATCCTGCACCCGCAGGAACGTCTGGCTCCCGCAGTGCAAAATCGGGTCCTAACGGGCCCGTCCTTATCGGGGGCATCCATGGGTTTTAAACAGGGGGCTGTTAGAGAATTCTTAAGAGACTGTTTTCAGCACCCTTTTTTCACGACTCCGGGACACGGCAAAGCTACACAGAGCCAATGCTGGAAACTGTGCCATACTTCCATTTCTTTAAGTTACCTCTGCAGACAGTATAATTTTACTAAATTTAAAACTTTATATACATTTTTGGTATTTATTGTAATTTTTATGCTAATAAAAATGTATCAGTTTAGAATCACATATCCGTAGCTGTGATAGTGTAGCTATAGTCTATTAAGTTGATTCCTTTACAGGAGCACAACCCTAGATATAATTTAACAAGCACATGTTGGCATGCATACTTACAGGCCCAGGTAGTAGGTTGTCTGAATGATGGGGAATTAAAGTTATTTGGTTGCTGAATCCTGCCTGTTGAGCTGTGGTAGTCTTCAAACTATTAGCTGTTCTCACTGGGCCCTAGGCCACGGTCAGGCGTGCCATACCAAAGGGCCCTCTATGGAGGGCCTCAGGAGCGGGACTGCCAGGTGTGGGCACTTCTGATGGTGCTTTCTCTTAAAAGTTCTTGTTGTGGAGGCCCAATTGGCCTTGTGGTGGAGAGCAGGGAGGGGTCTGGTTTCCCGCTCCTTGCCCTGATGCCGATTGGAGCTCTGCTGGGGGCTCCAACATTCTTCCCACACCCGACAATGCTCTCTCTTAAAAGTTCTTGTTGTGCAGACCCAATTGGCCTTGCAGTGGGGAACGGGGAGGGGTTTGGCTTCCCGCTCCTTGCCCCGGCGCCATTCAGGGCTCTGCTGGGGTCTCCGGCCCACTAGGTGTTTGCCTTTGCCATGTTTGGCTCTCACTTTCATTTCACTGCCCTCCCATTTGGACTCTCAACTGACCCAAGGACATTTTCCAAGGTCATGGTGGTGGTGGTGGTGGCTGCAGTACTATAGAGCCAAGGGATTTTTGTTCCATATCAATACTCAATTGGGCAGAGTCTTCTTGCCTGAGGAGGCAGTTAAAAGGTTGCTGGATTGCCTAACTTCCAGTGCCCTGGATTATTTTCAGCTCATCGGACTGATGATGGCAACAATCAAGATGGTGCCATGGGCACATGCTCTTATGCAGCTGCTCCAGTGGTCCTTGCTGACTCGGTTGGCCCAGAGTTCTCAGGAATTCGAGCTCAGGCTCCCATTCCTGATGATGGTGACAGCCAGCTTGTGGTGGTGGCAGCAGCCCAGTCTTCTGAGGAAGGGCATGCCGCTGGATGATTACTCATGGTCCTTCTGATGATGATACTGGTCTCTCAGGCTGGTGAGCCCATTGCTAAGACTGAACAGCCTAGGGCCATTGGAACTTCAGGGAGGCAGTGTGGTCCATAAACTGCCTCGAGGCAAGGGCCATCAGGTTGGCTCGTCTGTGTTTCTGGCTCCTGGTCAAGGGCCAAGATATTCAACTGTTTTTGGACAACACTATGGTGGGGGCTTATGTCAATTAGCAGGGCAGCATAAGGTGTGCCACGGTAGCTTGGTGATGACTTTC
Source organism: Ichthyophis bannanicus (assembly GCA_033557465.1). Classification (NCBI taxonomy): domain Eukaryota; kingdom Metazoa; phylum Chordata; class Amphibia; order Gymnophiona; family Ichthyophiidae; genus Ichthyophis; species Ichthyophis bannanicus. Next base: position 35,126,049 of record CM066037.1, read on the forward strand.
CTGTTTGCTTGGGAAAGAAGAACCTCCTAGCTGTCTCGGCTTAGTACATTACTGGGGTGGGCAATGTGGAAGCAGACTTTTCAGCCATTACTCTTTGGATCCAGGAGAGTGAGAGCTGAGTCAGGAGGTGTTTCAGTTGATTCTGCGCCATTGGGGTTGCTCCGGGATGGATCTGATTGTGACCTGCTCCAATGCCAAGTGTGCCACTTCTTCTGTCACCACACAGAGATGGGGTCCAAGGGCATCGGTGTTCTGGTTCAGCCTTGGCCACGTCAGTGCCTGCTGTATGTGTTTCCTCTGTGGCCTTAGTAGGGCAGGTGATTCGGTGTATAAGGTACCACCCAGGAAGGATTATTCTGGTGTTGCCAGATTGGCCAAGGAGAGAATGATTCGGAGGACTGATGAGGCTACTGCAAATGCCATCTCTTCATTTGCTTCCATCTCAGGGCCTAATATGTCGGGGACCAATCATCCTGGAGGGTCCAGCTCCCTTCTTGCTTATGGCTTGGCCCTTGAAAGGAGATGGCTAGCACATGAGGGCTACTCTCCAGTGGTGATTCTGCTCTGATCAGAGCCAGGAGGAGGTCTACCAACCTTGCATATGCGTGGGTCTGGTGCCTCTTTGAGAGATGGTGTGGCATACAGAAGCTCCTGAGGTGGCCAAGCTGCCGTCTCTGTTGGCCTTTGTGCAGAACATCTTTTTGTGCTGCTTTCAGTGGCTAAGTCACCTTGGGGTGCTGGGTTGAGGAGGCTTTTGCCTCAGCATATCTGCTGTGGAACCAGCTGGTTCCAAAGGGTTTGCATGCCCATTCTACCCCAGCGCAAGCATCCTCATGGGAAGATTGGAAATTGGTAGCCCTTGCAGATGTTTGTTGGGTGGCAACGTGGGCATCACTTTCCACTTTTGTCAAGCATTGCCACCTGGATGTCCACACTTGGGCAGATATGGCCTTGGCTTTAAGGTTTTGCGAGCTGATGTGCCTTCTTCCCGCCCAATGGAGGCATAGCTTTGGTATGTCACACTTGTCTAGACTGGCCTAGCAGGATGATATGGAAGGTGATATTTTACTTAACAGATCATGTCCTTTCCTTGAGTCCTGCTAGACCAGTCCAGGGCCTGTCTCTGGAACTGTGTTTGCTCTATTCTTCTGTGGTGGTATCCTTGGGTCCACTATAATTTATATACTTGGCTCTGCAGGCTCATCTTCGACTATTGGCCTTCTGTTTATGCTTTCCTGTGCATAGTTCTCTACTGTTGATAACTCATCATTGCCCATGTCGAGGTTGTGTGAGGCTTGCCATGTTCTCCATATGCTTTGAGATGGATATTGAAGAGACCTCTGGTGGCTGAAGAGAGATTGAAGACACTATTGCCTCTATTAACCTCACCACTGCACCCAACGATCCCTGTCCGGCTCTCTGGATAAAATAGCTACGTTGTGACCTAAGTCAATTCCTGAGCAAAATACTGAATCAATCACTTTCAATGGGATCCTTTCCACAGAGCCTAAAACACACATCAATCAGACCATTGTTGAAAAACAGCAGACTGGACCCATCCAAAGTTGAATCCTATAGACCAATTTCAAGCATCCCCCTGCTTGCCAAAATAATCGAAAAGGTAGTCCAGCGATAAATCCAACAGCACGTTGACACCGAAGCCCCGTTGGATCCATCCCAACATGGCTTCAGGGAAGCACACGGTGTGGACTCCCTCCTCACGACCCTCTTCAATAACCTAGTCGCAGGACTTCACAACATCCACCAAGGATTTGTCCTCATCTTCATGGACATTGCAGCGGCCTTCGATTCGGTGAGCCATGAGATACTAATAGAACGCCTCGAAGAAAAAGGGATACAAGGCACGGCACTAAAATGGTGCAAATCATACCTGTCCAACAGATGGCAACAAGTGAGGACAGGCCCCATGACCTCAGAGCCATTTCTACAAAAACAGGGGGTGCCACAGGGATCATCTCTATCTGCATTGATGTTCAACATTTATATGCAGCCCATCTGTGCCTTGATCTGAGCTTTCAACATCAACTGTCTTGCCTATGCAGACGATATCCTGCTATACATACCATTTATGATTGACCAGATTTCTCCCCAATAATAAGATGTTTTGAAGCAGTAGCAGACTGGCTCCTTACACAAAATCTACGGATCAATCACAGCAAAACGGATGTTCTTTTCGTCACAAGGAACCAGGATTTTACCCCACCATCTTCATTACAAGTCAACAATGCTGAGCTGAAAACCAAATCCACAATTCGTTACCTAGGCATTACACTCGACCAATGGTTGGACATGAAAACACATATAAGAAACACTGTGAAAGCAGTATATCATAAGATACGAACACTACGACACCTACGACCACTGCTTGACCTCGCCGACTACCGAACGATCTTCCAAGCCTTAGTGATCCCACATCTTGATTTCGCTAATGTGATCCTTCACGGACTCCCACAGGCAACACTGTCTGCTCCAGCTTGCGATGAACTCAGCCGCGAGAGTCCTAGTAGGATTATCAAGGACAGACCACATAACGCCAGTTTTGAAGAAACTTCACTGGTTACCTGTACAGGCCAGAATCCATTACAAGATCCTAGTCCTGACATTCAAAGCACTAAATAATCAGCCCCCCACGCCCATCAGCAAGTTGATTCATAGCATACCGGATAATAGAAACAGAAGATCCACAATGATGAACACATTAGAGGTCCCTAAAATAATGACAAAATGCTCAAAGGCAACGACCAGTAGGGCCTTCACGATATACGCATCTAGAGCCTGGAATGCCCTCCCTACAAATTTTCAAACCATCACGAACTTGGCCCTATTCAGAAAAGCGTTGAAACATCATTTGTTCTTAAAATACTACCCAGAAACTAATTCTAGAAAGCAGGCAATGAGCACTCTGTCTACCCGCCTAAACCGCCCCAACAAACAGACCCAGCAAGAGAAAGGTTAGTCCGCTCAATTCTCTCTGACCCAAATCGCCAGATCCAGGAACTTATGCACCAGTGTAAATGAATTGTAGATAGTTTCCCCCTGTTTTACCCAAGTTACTACCCTGTTCATTGTAAATACAATGTGGCTTGATGCATTCTAGTATGTTCTGTTTAATGTACACCACACTGATCTGAATAGCGCGGTATAGAAGAAATGTTAAATAAATAAATAGAAACAAAGGAGTGATATTGCTGAAGCATGGACATTTCATTGGTTCTTTGTCTCCACCTATCTGGACTGGTCTAGCAGGACTAAAGGAAAGGACATTATCTGGTAAGTAAAATGTCACCCTATTTAGTTGCTAGGTGTTCCAGAGATGGTGAAAAATATTGAGGGAATGAAAGGGCGTTCTCCCCTTCTCTGTACTATTGCTACATGGCCAAAACAAGTACTTTTCAAATGTCAATTCATGCCCAGGAACAGATATAGAAATGAACATGTCTGCCAGCAGGTTTGTATGTGCAATGCTGATCTAAAATCAACCGCACATGTGTATTTTCTTCAGAATGCTCCAGACATGCCTCTGGCATGTCACAATGTGACATAGATGCAATTGCGTGGACACGTGGATACTCGGAGCATTGTAAGATGTCTCTTGGGAAGCGGATATGATTGGGACATCTAAATGGCCATTTTCAGATATCCAAATCAGGAAAAGGGCTTCTAGAAGGATATCTTTTACATAAGGATATTGATATTAGGCTCCTATATATATAGCTTATCCATATGGCTTCCATGTGTAATTTATGCTGTCCAAGTCAAACATATAAGCCAGTAGTTCTCAATCATGTAAAGAGATCTGCGTGCAATAGAGGCAGGACATGCAAATCTCACTCATGCATATTCATTGTTGATATCTTGAAACCCTAACTGGCTTGGGGGGTACACCAGGACGGGGTTGAAAACCACTGAAATTAGTTATATGTATTCGGGGTCTTATACAGTGTCGTGCCCTCTCTGGCCAAACGGTAGCTACTGGTATTGCAAGGCTCTGGAGGGTGGTAGTTGTGCCTTCACTGATATAAACCACAAAACACTTCTTTCCAAATTAAAGGGTTTTATTCCCCATCCCTTGAGGGTACTTTATCTTCAGGAACATAAATCAAATGCCTTGCTTGGACATATAACATAAAGTAACAAAAGCAAACAGAACTTGCTTCCTTCAGCTTCCAAAACAACAAATAAATGAAAAGAACAAAACAGCTTAAATACTTCAATATGGTTCTTTCTCCTGTAGCTGACAGCATAGCTTATATCTGCTTCACTTAGAGAGAGCTGCAGCCTGTTGCTTATAACACTAAAGCTAGGACACAAACTAATTACTTATCTGAGAGAGAACTCAGGTTCAATCAAGGTCAAAGAGCAGTCCCTCAATTCTGGCATATCATTTTCTTCTGCATTTTGATATTCCATTAACTCCGGCTGACTGGAAGGTTCATTCTGGACCTCAGCAGTAACGTGGGAGAATGGCTGGTTAACCTCGTCAGACAGGAAGTTCCTCTCTTCCTTAGAGCTAGTGTCTCTCTGGGAATTACCATGTATTCTAGAGTTGAGCTTTTCAGGGCACTGCCCCTGCTGGTATTTTAGAATATAGCTCAACTCCTGGTTTGCTCTGCTAGTGGGATAATTAAGGGAATTTCTCTGCCGGTTCAGGCTTCCCTTTTGTAACCCAGCTGAGCTAGATTGGAGAGCTCGTGACGGAGTTTCACAGGGAGCTGTGAACTTACAATGACTACAAAACTCTTCAGCTTTATCCGGTGAGTAAAACCTTTTTCTTCTAGGGTTTTTAAAACCAGAAGAAGGGATATTTTCAGCCTCTAGATAGTGGGACCTTGTGTGCCTATTTCCATACCTCCAGGGTTGTCTTCTTTCATATGGCAAATCACTCTTGCATTCACTCTGTGCACTGGAACCTGCAACTGCCGTCTTCTTGCGTCTCTCTGGCTCAAACACACTATCTGGCTGTTGATATCTCTCTGCTTCACTCAGGTCTTCGGTTCCCCTCTGACCTTCACGCTGGCTCTCTAGTTGCTCCAAAGCCTCATTGTCACTCTCTCTTACATTCTCATACCTGCTCCATGCTTCCCAGGGTTTTAGCTGCCTTTGCTGTATTCTCTCAGAGTGTGTCCGTGGCTGCTTCAGCTCCTCTCTCTCTCTCTCTGATTGTCTGGGAGCCTATTTTATCCCAGTGTTTCCTGGCTCCACCCCCACCCAGCTGAACCCTGTCAGGTAAAGTGAATTCCCTTCCTTTGCTGGCTGGGTGTGTCCTCATTGGGCTTTTGCACGTGTTTCTAGGTTGCTCACGGTAACCATCTGACATTTCCTTTTTTACCCTGTCACATTTTCTGTGCTCCTTTATACTGAACTGAATTTTCTCTGGTTGTTCGGGGTCTGCACTGTTACATATTCCCCTCCTTAAAATATTACTTGCTGCCGTAGTTTTTAGCGGACAGCAAGTAATCCTTGAAAGTGCATCAGCGTTTCCATGCATTTTCCCCGCACGGTGCTGAACTGTAAAATTAAAGGCCTGAAGGGCCAAATGCCAGCGGGTCAATCGGGCATTGTTGTTTCTCATTAAATGAAGCCACTTCAAAGGAGCGTGATCCGTCACTAACAAAAACTTTCTCCCCGTAAGGTAGAAACGGAGGGTTTCTACAGCCCATTTTATAGCTAAACACTCCCGCTCTATCGTGGCATAATTTTTCTCCGCAGGCGAGAGTTTTCGACTCAAATATGCCACTGGATGTTCGTTCCCTTCGAATACTTGGGACATTACCGCCCCAACCCTGTGTCCGACGCATCAGTTTGTATGATAAAGGGTAAATTAAAATCTATACCCCGTAATACAGGGGCACTACACAGCTTCTCTTTAAGGGTTTCGAAAGCCCTTTCTGCTTCTGGGGTCCAACGGACCTGGTTTGGTGCGTTCTTTCGCAACATCTCCGTGAGGAGAAGGCTCTCTTCTGCGAAACGGGGTACAAAGTGGCGGTAGTAGCCTATTAAACCCAAGAAACTGCGCATTTGTTTCTTGGTTATAGGTCTTGGGAACTCCCGAATACTCTCTACCTTACTAGCCAGGGGTTTTACTAGGCCTCTTCCTATTAGGTGCCCCAAATATTTCGCTTCCCTTGTGGCGAATAAACATTTTTCCGGGTTTAATGTGAGGCCAGCCCTTCTCAATGCTCTAAGGACCGCTTCTACTCTCGTGAGGTGTTCCATCCAAGTTGTGCTGTGTATCACTATATCATCCATATAGGCACTAGCATATTCGTGGTGGGGTCTCAACACTTGGTCCACGAGACGCTGGCACGTCGCCGCAGCCCCGTGCAAACCAAATGGCATCCTCCTAAACTGATATAGCCCTATGGGCGTAGAAAAAGCCGTTTTGGCTTTTGAACTTTTAGTTAGAGGAATCTGCCAATACCCTTTGCTGAGATCTAACATAGGTATTTTGCCTGTCCTAATTGGTCCAACAGGTCGTCTATGCGTGGCATAGGATACGCATCGAATTGCGATATGTCATTAATTTGTCTGAAATCGATGCAAAATCTCAAGGTTCTGTTTGGTTTCGGAACCAATACTATTGGGCTAGACCATGGGCTTCTAGACTCTTCTATGATGCCCATGGCTAGCATCTCCTTCACTTGGACAATCACCTCTTGTTTTTTTGTTTCGGGCATCCTATATGGCCGTTGTCTTATAACCCTCCCTGGTGATGTGATTATCTCATGCGCCACCAGGTGCGTCTCGCCAGGCAAAGTGGTCAAGACGTCTGCGAACTTTGTTAATAAGCACGCTAATTCTTTCTGCTGCTGTGGGTTCAACTCAGAGCCTATTTTTGGGGAAGGTTGTCTTTCCCAATCCCCCACTTGAGGCCCTAGATCCTCCTCAGTTCTTTCCTCTCCAAGAGCTGTTAAGCTCTTCACCTCCCTTGTTCCAGTAGCACCAAACCCGTTTTCTCCTCTTTCCGTGGAGGGTAGTGTTGACACTTCCTCTACCGCGGGGAACCCTACCCTCTCACAGATTAACTGTGCAATCCTATCCCCTTGTTGTATTTTGAAGTCTTTTACCCCAAAATTAAACACTAAGACCTTTACGGGCCCCCGGTAGTCGGGATCAATGACCCCTGCGCCAATATCTATGAAATGTTGCGCGGCTAGCCCTGACCTCGGCGCTATCCGCCCATAGCACCCCTCAGGTACTTTAATACGGATGCCCGTGTCCACCAGAGCTTTTCCTCCTTTCGCTACAACAACATTTTCCATGCTAAAAAGGTCATAACCCGCAGCCATTTCAGAAGCCCTTTTTGGGCCTTTCGCCTGGGGTGCACTCTTGCAAAACTGCAAGGTAAATTTCTGTTTCCCTGTTACTGGTAGTCCCTTATAGGGAGATCCCTTTTTGGGTGGTCTCTCAAATAAAGGACTGGGGATGGCAGTGGCTATGGCTTCAACTTTTTCCTCCTCTGTCACCGGGGTTTGCACCTGAGTTAGGGGCAATATCTCCTGGAGGCCTTTCTCCAATTTTTGGCAGAAAGGGATCCAATCACACCCTAGAACTACTGCGTACGGAAGTTTTGGCACTACTGCCATTAATATTTTCCGCGTAGACCCTAGCCCTTGTATGGTTACCTCATGTAATGGGTAGTGGGAAGCTTCCCCATGCACGCATCTTATGCGAATTTGCCCCTCTACTGGGTCCGGGGGAGATGACCGGTTTTTACCTATGGTTTCCCACAAGTCCTGTGAGACCATGCTTTGGTCCGCCCCCGAATCCAGTAGAGCCAAAGCTTGTATCCCTTCTATCCATATTTCTTGTATAAATCCATCTGACACTATCTCCTCTGACCCTGTCATAAGGGCAGTTTTAACTCGGCAATCTTTTATCACATGACCAGGTTTGTTACATCTGTAGCACCTTCTAGTGTCCCTATCTCTGCCCTCCTTGCTAGGGTCATATGCAGTCACTCTATCTCGCGCGTACTTTCCACACTCATCCACTCCAGTCACACTTGCACCTTTTGAAAGGTTCACCTTAAAAGTACTAGTATGTGCTGCCTCCCTGAACACTTCAGCCATCTGAGCTGCTTCAACTGTGTTTAAACAATTTTGCAGGGTTAAAAACGTTTTCATTTCACCTGGTATTGACATCAAAAACTGTTCTAGGACAATCTCATCAAGTATGGACTCAAGCGTTTTGCCATCAGGATCCAACCACTTATAGGCTAGGTTCTTGAGCCTCTGGCATAAGGCTTTCGGAGTCTCGTTTTCCATCATTATTGCCTCTCTAAATAATCTCCGGTAGTGTCTGGGCGTGAGACCAAGGCGGTCTTTCACGGCCTTTTTAATTTCATTATAATCATTTGCCAAACTGGCAGGCATGGTTTTAAAAGCGGATAAGGCCTCGCCACTCAAAGTCATTGCGAAACGCATAGCCCATTGTTCCACAGGCCATTTTGAGTTCTCAGCAATGCGTTCAAAGGCCTCTATAAAATCGTCGGGGTTATCTGCCCGCCCTAAATGTTTGCATACAAGTCCCGTATTCATTTCTACTTGCGGTATTGTAGCTTTGTCTTCCCGAGCCTTTTCCAGTAACGCTGTCATGGCTTCCAGCAATGGTTTCTGCTGTTCCTTCAGTGTAGTCATATACTGTTCTTGCAGGTGTTGGAGCATCTTGGCCTGCTTCTCCTGCTGCTCATTCATCCAGGCCCATAGATCTTGGGGATCCATCTTCCTTTTTGCTGCACCTGCAAATAAAAGAGAAGAGACCCACCAAGTGCGGCACACACACAAAGGTTGTTTTTTTTGTTTTTTTTTTCTTTTTGGCTCCCCTTTTCTCACGGTATCCTATACCCGTCTACCCAGGCTACCAATACCTTAGTCTCCTGGTGACATCAGCATGTGAGAAGGGGTCTTTTCCACCGCTGGCCGCCTTACCAGCCGAATCCTCCTTGATTAGTGCTTTAAAACACTTCTTTTTGCCTTTCAGCAATGTCCTTTCAGGCAAATCCTTCTTATGCCCCCGAAAATTTTTATCCTCTTCTCTACGCCATTTATGTCGTGCCCTCTCTGGCCAAGCGGTAGCTACTGGTATTGCAAGGCTCTGGAGGGTGGTAGTTGTGCCTTCACTGATATAAACCACAAAACACTTCTTTCCAAATTAAAGGGTTTTATTCCCCGTCCCTTGAGGGTACTTTATCTTCAGGAACATAAATCAAATGCCTTGCTTGGACATATAACATAAAGTAACAAAAGCAAACAGAACTTGCTTCCTTCAGCTTCCAAAACAACAAATAAATGAAAAGAACAAAACAGCTTAAATACTTCAATATGGTTCTTTCTCCTGTAGCTGACAGCACAGCTTATATCTGCTTCACTTAGAGAGAGCTGCAGCCTGTTGCTTATAACACTAAAGCTAGGACACAAACTAATTACTTATCTGAGAGAGAACTCAGGTTCAATCAAGGTCAAAGAGCAGTCCCTCAATTCTGGCATATCATTTTCTTCTGCATTTTGATATTCCATTAACTCCGGCTGACTGGAAGGTTCATTCTGGACCTCAGCAGTAACGTGGGAGAATGGCTGGTTAACCTCGTCAGACAGGAAGTTCCTCTCTTCCTTAGAGCTAGTGTCTCTCTGGGAATTACCATGTATTCTAGAGTTGAGCTTTTCAGGGCACTGCCCCTGCTGGTATTTTAGAATACAGCTCAACTCCTGGTTTGCTCTGCTAGTGGGATAATTAAGGGAATTTCTCTGCCGGTTCAGGCTTCCCTTTTGTAACCCAGCTGAGCTAGATTGGAGAGCTCGTGACGGAGTTTCACAGGGAGCTGTGAACTTACAATGACTACAAAACTCTTCAGCTTTATCCGGTGAGTAAAACCTTTTTCTTCTAGGGTTTTTAAAACCAGAAGAAGGGATATTTTCAGCCTCTAGATAGTGGGACCTTGTGTGCCTATTTCCATACCTCCAGGGTTGTCTTCTTTCATATGGCAAATCACTCTTGCATTCACTCTGTGCACTGGAACCTGCAACTGCCGTCTTCTTGCGTCTCTCTGGCTCAAACACACTATCTGGCTGTTGATATCTCTCTGCTTCACTCAGGTCTTCGGTTCCCCTCTGACCTTCACGCTGGCTCTCTAGTTGCTCCAAAGCCTCATTGTCACTCTCTCTTACATTCTCATACCTGCTCCATGCTTCCCAGGGTTTTAGCTGCCTTTGCTGTATTCCCTCAGAGTGTGTCCATGGCTGCTTCAGCTCCTCTCTCTCTCTCTCTCTGATTGTCTGGGAGCCTATTTTATCCCAGTGTTTCCTGGCTCCACCCCCACCCAGCTGAACCCTGTCAGGTAAAGTGAATTCCCTTCCTTTGCTGGCTGGGTGTGTCCTCATTGGGCTTTTGCACGTGTTTCTAGGTTGCTCACGGTAACCATCTGACATTTCCTTGTTTACCCTGTCACTTTTTTTGTGCTCCTTTATACTGAACTGCATTTTTTCGGGTTGTTCGGGGTCTGCACTGTTACAACAGATATCTTATACATTGAAAGCCTAATAGTCAGCACTTCTATACAGTATATACACATGGTTATAATTCATACTGATATTCTCAGTGGCACTAGCTATACATATAGGGCTCGATTTTGATATGGGTGGTGCTATGCACTCCGTCAGCTCATAGCCCGCCCCCTCCCGCCTATCCCGGATTTTCCAATGCTGGAGTCATATGCGGCACCAGCATAAAAAATCCGGGTATTGCCACACAGCTAGGAGGCCGCAGGAGTTACCCATGTAGCACCGATTTTCAATGCTACACGGTTAGCCCCAGCGCCTTACAGATAGGCAACGTTTTCCCTCACCCGTCCTTAAGATGCAAAGCGCCATGGCCCACCTCTGCACCACTATGGAACGCTCCCGACACCCCCTGATGCTAATCGCATATCATTGGGCTGCATAAGGGACAAACCAGGGAATTTTTGAAGGCACTACCTATGTACTGTAGGTGCCTTTGAAAATTCCCTGTTAAGGCATTTACATGGGTAACTAGGGCAGTATCCCGTGTAAATGCTTTTGAAAATAGGGCCCACAGTGTCACTGAATATAAGAATAAGAATAATTTGAACTGTCTCAATTAGTCATTTCAAGTTATTCTCCAGATGTCCTGCAGAAATTTGTCTCCCCCTCCCCCCAACCACACACACACAATTGGATGGCTCTAAATGAAGATAGAAATAATATTTCTACAGCAAAATTTCAAACTCATATGAAAAATCTCAAATACTCTTCACCAGGAAGGTGAGACACCAAAGATTACAGAAGAGAGAGCCCCCCCCCCCTCTGCCAACGAAACAGAGAACACAGGCGAAAGAATTGAAAAAGGCTGTTTGAGCCTCAAAACTAGTAGAGCCTTTAGCTGTGCTTAAGAGTTTTTGTTCTTGCAGATTCACACAGTTATGACAATAGCAACATTAAAGAGAGTCTTTTGATTTAATCTTATAGGTTCAATTATGCAGCATAAAAAATTCGAAGAAAGATGAAAAAAGTGAATTTAGATAATATCAAAAATGTTCAGAGGAAAGGAAAATACAATTTGGAATGTACTAATGATAAAGCAGGAGAAGAATAAAGGATAAAACATGAAAGATTCCAATGTTTTATTGAAACATTTTTCTGCCAAAGCGTTTTTGAAGTACAGAAGTGTGGGAATGATATACCTGCTTTCTTTTTATTTCAGTGAGTCACTTATTACATGGGGAGTTTAATAAAGAACCAGCAAAGATTAAAACAGAGGTTACTGAGTACATAAATAGGGCAAGACTGTGCGAGCTATACACAGGACGGTAGCCCAGAATGTAGGAATATACCCAGGGCAAGACCTCATTTGATGTTCTTCTCAATTTTTGGACATTTTTATTTGTTTCACACTTTATCTAAATGTTATTTATTTATCAAGTTTTATATACCGTATTTCCTAAGGTCAATACGGTTTACAAGGAACAATTTAACTTAACGTTGCAAAGAACTGGGGATAGATATGTAATGATATTTAACAATGTAAGAGAAAGTTATTTACACATGGGGTCAGATGCTGTGGGAAGACCTGCAGGAGTTGGGAGGATTCGATGTTGGGGGATGACTGGCGGGTCACTCGTGCTGCTGAGAGGAGGGAATCGGAGTGTGCCTGGATATCGGGAGACGTGATTTTAAAAGCTGCTTCCATGCTCATGTGGGGTACAGCTACACATTTCCCCCTCCCCCATGCAGCTTTTTATAATTGTTGCTCCAGCCGGAGGTGGGAAGATATCAATGTGCAGTCCTGCACCTCCTTACATGTACTTTACAAGAGGTTCTGCATTTGACTGAGCCTTCATAAAATATGGTGGGAATTTACACCATCCCGACTTGGACATCTTAATTCCCTTCTTTACATCCTACTTAAAATTTGCCTTCACATGTATGCGTGTTGTCATTTACATGTTTAAATGCCAGATTTATAAATCGATATGGCCAGTGGATATGTGAGTGGAGGAGTAGCCTAGTTTTTAGAGCAACTGCCTAGTACCCAAACAATCAAGGATCTGATTCCCACTGGCATTGCCTTAGAAAAAAAGGCCAAGAAAACCCAGAGGCAACTGGGTCACCAGGAGTCAGCACTGACTTGATGGCACTAAAATAAAAGTGTCCAGGAAGGACCAGAGCAAAAGTCTGTTTTCTAAAATTTAGAGGTGCTTGAAACATCAGAGAAATAAACACAACTGCCCCTTCATCACTGATGCGAACCCCAATCTAGACAAGCAGGCAACTGACCCTTATGCCTGCCTAGGAGGAGGAGGTGTACTGTACATGAAGATAGAGCAAGAACACAGAGGGAGCTATGCTCTTTTTGTGTCTGTACATGAAGATATACAGATGTTTAAGTCGGTGAGTTTGCTGTTGTACGATCGGAAATGCATGGATACTTTTCTGGCCCATTCAAACCACACCCACAACATAGAAACATAGAAAACAACAGCAGATAAAAACCATATGATCTATCCAGTCTGCCCATTCATAAAAGCTATAAAGCTCTACAATTTTTTCCTCTCCTTTAGAGATCTTCTATCATGCTTTCTTGAATTCAGATAGAGCCTGATCTAAGAAGGGGCACGTCCAGGCCATCTGGATGGCCCCGACCAGGATGGGCTTGTTAAGACCCCAATTCTGCACCGTGGGAGCAAGATGCTTCCATGGGTGCAGGATCAGGCCCTGTGAGGCGGCCTGGCTGCCACTGCATCGCTGCAGGGATGTCTTGCCCATGGCACAACCAGCCCGCTACCGCCGAGACCCTGATTCCCCACTGCCCGACCCCCGATGGGGGCAGCAAGGACCCTGAGTGGGTAGTGGGGACCTATCTTGCATGCCTCCATTGCCTAGGGGGGCTTGGCCAGCCAATCTAGGGGGACAACCAGCACTTATTCCACCTCCGAGGTGGTATACTCTGGCCATCCCCCCGATGTTCCTAGGATGTACAGGGCCATGAGTGGAATAGGCCCTGTATGTCCGGGTGCTGGTCCCGTCCTCACCCCTCCCACTCTCTGCCCCATGCCGGCCCCCGTCCCCCATAACATGCAGAGTGGCTCTGTGCATACAGCGGGTACCGGAGGCAAAATACAGTGAAGGTGGATAGCGGGTCTGCACATCCCAGTGGGACATGCAGCCCTGCTATCCACCTTCTAGAATCAGGGCCATACAGGTCTCATCCCACCACCTCCACTGGGAGGCTGTTCCAGGCATCCACCTCCCTTTCCGTAAAGAAATATTTCCGCAGATCACTTCATCAAATATGGCATACATAAGATATTCCATACTGGGTCAGACCAAAGGTCCATCAAGCCCAGTATCCTGTTTGCAACAGCAGCCAATCCAGGTAACAAGTACATGGGAGGATCCCAAAAGGTAGACAGATTCCACGCTGCGTATCCCAGGGGTAAGCAATGGATTTCCCTGGTCCGCTTTTCCTCCAGGAACTCATCCAAACCTCTTTTAAACCCAGCTGTACTACTACATCCTCCGGCAACAAATTCCAAAGTTTGCACCTTGTCTCAAATGTACTACATTGTAGTTTCATTGCACGTTCCCTAGTTTTGCTCCTCCTGATTCTTTCTTTTTTATTTTCATCTTATGATCCCTCAACCTAGAGTTTCCTGTCCCCTTTAAAACTGTATATGCTAAGGGTGTGCATAGCAAAAATAGCCAAAAAAAAGGTTTGTCTTAAATTTAAAATGACTATTTCTCAATTTTCAGGCATTTTATTTGGTTTGCTTCACCTATTCGTTTTTTAGGCGTGCATTGTATGCACCTTAGAACTTTTTTAAGTGTGCAAATTGATTGTATATGCGTTAATTCATAGATATAGATATGCTCAACCGATTTGTAAATATTTAAATTTTGAAGCGTTCAAATGACCTGAATGAATATGTGCTCACAAATAACAACCCTAGTATGTGCCGTGGATCTATACGTGTAATAGCGGTTTTCCAAAAAGGTAGTTAAAAATGTTGGGCCTGATATTCAAAGTGTTTTAGCTGGTTATCAGCCCTGTTACCCAGCTAAAACATGCTCAGCCATTGTACTCAGCAACACTAACTGGTTAGTTCTACTGAATACAGTATGTGTGGAAAAAATAGTAGCTGTGCCATGGGAAGTTCCAATACAAGCTATTTGGAGATGACAGCTAGCCACGTAGCAGCGTTGAATAGATTGAAGGGGAGAGACATGGCTCAGAGGGGGACCAGCAAGGAGCAGGTTACAATAGTCTAGACGGGAGGTGACTAAGGGGACAAGGCCAGCCCTCCACTTGAGTCTTGTTCCCTATAGGCTGCAGCTGCGCCAAGTGGGCTAACAGTGTTGCCATATACAGCTGTTACGGCAGTTGCATTAGTCAGGTCTCACACTTCTGCAAATGGGTGTGTCCTGAGGCCTCGAGGCTCAGTCAGAGGTGAGGGTTGCAACACAGACACTTGTTCCCCCTGCTCACTCTAGTCAAATCAGCAGGCGATTTGGGAGCTGCACAACAGTGTCATGTTGGGAGGTAAGTATAGGGGAATGCTGTGGGGATGGGCCTTGATGATGGTGTAACTGGGAATGCATTACAGTGTCACAGCCACAGGTTGCAACTACTTACTGAAAACAAATCTTCTGCTTGTAAATGGTGTCTGCACAGTATGCGGGTTGCGCTATAGCTGACCTGCTGCATGCTGTATGTACAGCCATAAAGCCTGGGCACTACATGAATGCACAGTGCATTGCTGCAGCTCACACTCCTCTGAAGACAAACACATCACACACGACCCCACTGTCCAAAAGTGCAGGTTGGCAGTCTTACCTGCCCCTTAGGCCTTCCACCATTGTCAACCCCTGCTCAGTGTGCAGGTGCTATTAGAGTGCTCTGCCATCCAACTGTTGGTGATGAAGCTTCTCAGTGTGGCAGCTGAGTGTGTGGACTCATGCGGAATGAAATGTTGAAGGTTGCATATGATGATACAGTTCTGGAAATGTAGGATAAAGTTCACACACCTGGACATACCATTTTAGATCCATGGGCTAGTCTTGAACCTATGACCGTTCTCCATATGCACAATGGCCATGTGTTTGAAGCCACAGAGCAGCTTGGTGGGTTTATCAATCCATGGGTATATATGTGGTCATTGTCAGGATGCATGAGGGCATGAGTTGGGGTATGCCTATATCTGCTTAAATCTCTGCAGGCTCTGTGACATACTTGTCTGATAAGGTATGTTCGGCAGGTGTGGGAGAGGGACATCTTGTTAGGTCTGTATGTTGCACTGCCTTGCTATGCTGCTGGTTCAACTGACATTCATGTCTTACATATGGGATCTGTCCAGTCAAAGGGGCAGGCCATGATACATGAACACACACTTTCCAGACCATAGGTGTCATAGCAGAATGACCAACATACCCATTTCCTGGTGTGTGCTTGTGGGGCAGTCATGGAATAATCTCATATTTTGCAGACCACCACAGTTATTTTGGATTGACATGTGACTCAAATGGCTGTGACCAATTGAGTACTTACTTATGGAGGGATCACCAGTTCACACACAGATTATGGTCATCATTTGGCAGATGAGGGGACAGGGTGGTAATTTTTCCTCTGACATGGACTGTTATCATATTGCACAGCCTTCCTGCCTCAGTGGCATGCTCCCCCCCCCCACCCACATGTACATATCCACTCAATATGTGCAAGTGGGGGGCATCCTGATCCTAGGGAAAAGCCATCCACTTGGCAAACTAGCCAGGTGCTAGGGTCCACCGATCATGATGGAGCATGCCTGCCAAGCCCTCCATCCCTGTCATTGTGGCACAGCTGCCACTTCAGTGCTGCAGGCGGCCTTATTGAAGTTGTGCACATGCAGATAATCACACCATGCTGCTCCTGCCCCCTTCCACTGGGGGATGCAGGCCCCCATGTGGATGCTTTAGGCCTCGGAAGGGAGGGATGACCAAGTGCTCCAATGTACCTCTTGCTGACATGCTTGCCATCCCACTGACCGTGGCAATAGCAGCGCTTCACCTGACACACAGAGCTGGGACACAGATTACGTCTGCAGCAGGCTGCAGCTGTTGCAACCACCACCCCCACCCTCAAACAATGCTGACATGGCAGCATGGTGGCGGTGGGGGTGGTGTGACTCCTTTTTGATTGCGGCAACATGTATGTGTGATACCACTGTCACAGTATAGTCATACCACAAATAGATGTCTCTTAACTAAAGAACATCACAGATACTGTACATAGTTCATTGTTTTGCTATGAGTTGAAGGTTCAATGTATATCTTGCACTGTAAATAGTTAAAATAATTCTATGCAACTGAATAACAATATGTTCATTGTCCTATTCAGAATTTCTGTTTCATGTAAACCATCCTTGATCTTGTGGAAAGTGCAATACAGAAATGATTGTTAAATAAATAAATAATACCAGGCATCACAGATGTACATACTAGGCAACAGTCTTGTCAGCCTAGTGAACCAGCCCCACTGCATCACTCATGTGACACCTTCTTTGCCAATTTGGCACCAATAACATAGTGCCCTTTATTAATGGGACACCATGCAGTTACTGCCAATGGAGCACTAGTATCACTAATTTGAGAACTACATTGGGTGGAGCACAGTGTATACATCAAAATAGGCTCTCTCTCCTCAGAAATAGCTTTTCCCAAAAGCTTTCAGATGGCATTAGGGTTCCCAGCGCTGGGAGCTCTAACGCACAGTAACACAAACCAGTGTCAAAGGAGCACACGCTAGCCCCACCCAGTTTCCACCTCTTTTTACCTTAATACTAGGGGGCCAGTTTCCACACATTAATCCAGTGTTATCGGCATTTTCCGCAGCATTAACTGCTCATGTGGGCCGATAATGCCCGTTAACGGTACCTTTGCTCCCTTAACGCTCCTTAGTAAACATACCCCTTTATTTAGCCTTGCCGCAGCCACTGCTGAATAGACCCCGTTGTCTTTTACGCATGTAAACGACTCTATTTACAAATGCAGAAGCCACAGATGCCTTCTAAAATGTCCCCCTTAATCCTTGTCTCATTCTTCTCTAATGTCACAAACCCTTCAAGCAGAGCTATTATGCAATCAGAATAAACTGTACCGTCACAAGCGAAAATACAAAAGGACATCTCCTCCACTGATTTTCCTGCAATCAAACATGAGAGTCACAGCGTGCAGTGGGGCAGTCCTTTGATGGCAACTGATGCTTGCTGGCGATGTATAATTACTATTCTCAAAAATAAAAATTGATTTTACAATCATATGCTGGCACGAGAAGTCAAAGCTGCATTCGGGGTCCCCTTTATACAAAATAGGAATAGAGGCTGAATAAATAACCATTCTACAATGCTAGAAGCCCAGTCTATGCATTTCAAGTTCATTCATTACGTGAAAGAAAGGACGTCTTTTTGCTGTTATTATTTTTCATGTACATGGCTAGCTAGATGATAAGATGCCGCTGTCACAACTCTGTTCTTCAGCCGCCGCTTGCAGAGGGAACTGCACAACACCCGCAGCCTTTCTAGACCGAATACTACTGGAGATAGCTCCCAACGAATCTTAATACAACATTGATTAAGTGCTTGAAGAATGGATGGCACTCATTCTGTTTCAACCGTTATAGGAATACTATGAAAGTTCCTGTAAAAAAAAATAACAAACTGTATTTGTACGCTGTGGGTTGTTTTAGTTCCACTATGCCATCCAATTTGAAGTGAAAAAAAATGCCCCTGCTAATTCTAGACATGCAATGGAGGCCCTGTGGTCCTGGGAGAGCTGAAATATACCGCATGTGTTTACAAGATAATGGTGTAATATATTCCCTGAGATATCAGCACTGCATTTACCAGTTCAAACATTAGTCTAGAGAATCTATAAGCTTTCCACTCTGTTAAGGAAGTAAGGTTGTAAATTCTCTTTACTTTGGGAACATTTGAAAGAAAAAAACCTCTGTTCCTCTACCATTCCTATAAATCTGCCCCCTTTTTGCTGTGTATATTTTTATGCAGGCAAGGTCAGCGTTGTGTATACTCGTTCAAGGGCTGGCTTTCTTTCCTGCCATCTGTAACGCCCATTCCAGCGTTGAAGGGGGATTACTTGTAGGATTTCGAGTCCATGTGAAATCTTGACTAATATCCCCCCAACCCTCCCTCTCCACCAAAGCAGCCAGCAGCTACTAATTCCCAATGTCTATACTGTGCATACTTACTGTACCTATGACTAGGACTTATTGGCCTATTCATTTATCCCGAAATATTTACACCAGTGACTGAGATAAGTTTAAGAACTTGCTTTGTTCACTGTTGAAAAACTGAACTCCAACAGGTTTCATGGCAGATCAAAGCTGGAAAGACTGGACACAATATTCAGCAATGGTGGCTAGCTATTTTAGACCGGGACGGGATATTCGGATATTGAGTTCTGGGGTCATTGAAAATCCTGGTTAATTCCTTTAAATATTGGGCCCTACAATGGAGCAGCCGCACCATGGAGTCCGGTTGTCATGCACCGCGGCTCCATTGTAAAGCTGTGATCCCCGGCACCGGCTCAGAAAAATGCTTTCCCCGCAGGCTCACCCCTGATCTGGCCTCCCAAGGTCAGGTATGAGCTGCAGCGAATTTCCTCCGCCCCCTGCCGCCTCTTTTGAGCCCCGGGCCGCTATCCCCTGAGCGGGGGGGAGGTGTATTTTTAAAGTGATTACCGTGGTTAGCAGACCGGTTTGTGCCACTGAATACCCCCTCTAACACCATTAGACACCTTGATGCTTACCGCATAGCATCAGAGCATTTCGGGACTGTTCCAGGGATGACGCCAAAGATAAATGGTCAGGGGGAATATTCAGTTGCTGCCCAGTTATCATAAAGCGGCTAAAGTTAGACAGAATAAAGTTTGTCCTAAAGGGGACAAAAAGGCTGCATCGCATTAACAACTTTAATACATGGCTCCAGACCTGGTGCAAACAAGAAGGATTCAGATTTATTGGCAACTGGGACAATAGATGGACCAACAAGAGACTATAATGTGCTGATGGACTACATCTCTCTGTCGCAGGGAAAAGAAACCTAAGTGAAAAATTCAGGCAGTATGTGGATATGCATTTAAACTAGGAAAAGGGGGTGACGGATGTGGAAGGTCAACATCTGCATGCCACCCCCTGCAAAAGCAGAAGAACATCAGAAACAGCCATACTCTTAAACCACACATCAAAAACAAGTGGGAAGAAATGGGCAGAATAAAATCAATGCAAAATACACACAAGCCAGGTAAATGCTGGAAAGCAATGAGCACAAATGCTCGAAGCTTAGCCAAAAAAATTCCAGACCTGGAAGCCCTAATGGTGGATACGGATTTGGACATCGTGGCCGTTATGGAAACATGGTTTAATGAATCGCATGATTGGGATATAGCCATAGCTGGCTATAATCTATTCAGAAGAGACAGAGAAAATGGAAAAGGAGGAGGAATAGCCTTGTATGTCAAAAGCAGTATTAAAGCTACTGAAATGCGAGGAACATGGGGAAAAGAAGAAGCGCTCTGGATTGCGTTGGAAAGAGGAGATGGCACTGTCATCCATATTGCTGTAGTCTACAGACCTCCGACTCAAATTGAAGAGAGAGATAACGAATTGATTATAGATATTGCCAAGATAGCAGCAAAGGGGGAAGCGATCATATTAGGTGACTTTAATCTTCCTGATGTGGATTGGATTACTCCTTCTGCACATCTGGAAAGAAGCAAAAAAATTGTGGATGCTCTCCAAGATGCATTACTTAGACAAATGGTGATTGAACCAACCAGGGAAAGCTCAACGCTGGATGTAGTGCTTACCAACAGTGATAACATGTCGAATGTCTGCGTGAGTGCCCCTGTGAGCAACAGCGACCATCACACTGTGTGGTTTGAGATAAAAGCCATGGTACAGGCCAATCATAGCAAGCTCAAAGTCCTAAACTTCAAAAACACTGACTTCAATAAAATGGCCGAGAGTACTTAAAGGAGGAGATGACGGGGTGGAAGAAGATAAGGGAAGTGGAATTGCAATGGACTAAACTAAAGGCGGCAATAAAAGGGGCAACAGATAAATATGTAAGAAAAATAAATAAAAACAAGAGGAGAAGGAAACCTATTTGGTTTTCCAAAGAGGTGGCTGCGCAAATAAAGGCAAAAAACACAGCTTTTTCAAAATTCAAAAGCTTGCAAACAGAAGAACACAGAAATGAATACAGGATCCAACTCAAAGGGGCATGTTTACTAAACACCGTTGCTGTGCGGGTTCCCGTTAGTGTGCTGGTGCCATATAAGGAGTGGGCGGACCAGGCAGAAAAAAGAAAAAAACCGGACCGTACGTGTGTGCGTCGCGCAAATGTGCGGGGCCCACATTAGCGCGTGGGAAGGCTAAGTGGGGCGCTGCTACATAACCAAACAATAGAGCTGTAGTACAATGGTGAAGACACTGACCTATGATGCAGGGGCCAGGGGTTCAAACCCCCATTGCGCTCAATGAAAAAGACCAGCTGAGGCATCAACTTTTATGGGCAAAAGTGGTGTAGGAGGTATATTGATTATGGGCGGCAGAAGGCGGCGCACTCTTTTTTTATACGGCATCAGGCGGCGCACTGTTCATTGTGGGCGGCAGATGGCGGCGCGCTGATAAAATGGGGCAACAGAAGGCGGCGAGCCTGTGGGCAGAAGGCGTCGCGCTGATGTGTGAGGGGGCAGCCCAATAGTGGGAGGGATAAGTGGCGCGCTGATGTGCAAATAGCAGGAATGGAGCCATAGCACAATGGTTAAGACACTGACTACTCGTGCAGGCATCATGGGTTCAATTCCCCACAGTGCCCATTGAAGACAGCTGGCTGAGGCATTATTTTAAGGGGCATGCCCATGTTGGGTGGCATAAGGCGGTGCGCTGTTAATGTTACGCGGCAGAAGGCGGCGCACTGCTAATTTTGTGCGCCACAAGACGGCACGCCGATGGCTACAAGGCTGCGCGCTGCTGCTCAAGCACAGGAACAGAGCCACAGCACAATGGTTGTGACACTGACAAATGGTGCAGGGACCAGGGGTTCAATCCCTCACAATGCCCATTGAAAAAGACTAGCAAAGGCAGTATGTTTTATGTTGTGGAGTGCTGTAGTAGGCCCACTAATTTTATTTTGTGATAACAACTAGAAAACGCATACTCACAGCATGTTAACATAAGGCAGCCCATAAGGCACATGTGACAGTGCACCGTCCGCCAAGGCACCCTAGAATGTCCCCTATAGGGCAGCATGTATGTTGCGACACAGGATAATGTATAGTGCACCCTATATGGATGGCAACCATAAAGTGCCGTATACGGCGCCCCATAAAGCGCCCTCAGAGGCACCTTATGGGTACAGTACGCTCAGGGTGTTATTGCTGGCAGCAACATATGTACAGTAAATTAAAAAGATGCTGTGGACAACCCCTATCACAGAACCCCACTGTGGGTTTGAACCCATGACCTCTGGCTGCACAGGGAGTGATGTAACCATTGGGCTACAACTCCATAGCTGTAAGCAAGCCCCTGGCTGGCTGCAGATAGCCTGCACGTCACCTCACAGACAGTCTGCCGGTGTAAACAGGATAGGGTTAGGCCCACACGTACCCATGATGCACTGCACATGCAAATTAGCTGTCCACAGATGGACACAAGATGGGTAATGCACCCCCACAGCACCTCGGCCCTGTTGGGGGGAGTGACCGGGTGCACCCACACAGCACCTCGGCCTGGTAGGGGGCACTGACCGGGTGTTTTACTGGCACAGAGTAGCTACACACCGTTACATCGTGTGGGTTCTGTGCTCACCCTGAGTGTGCAATGAGGCGCCCAGGACCAGGTCCACAACACCTTCCATGGCTGATGGAGGCCAAGCGGGAGTTTCAAAGCAGTGTTAATGTGTAAGATAGCTAGTTTCTGCACAAACACCATGGATATCCCAGTCAGGCTCAGCACCCTCTGGGAACCCCCACCAGGGCTCTCCTTCCCCCTCCCCAGCAAACAAACATGGTCCCCCATCAAGAAATCCACACTGTACCTCCCTGCAAAGGTGGCAGTAGAGGGCAACATCAACCCCAGTCCTGCTGAGGAATGAACACCACCCCCACCCCACACACAGCCACAACACAATAGCAGACAGACATAGGACCAGGATAAGGTAAGCTGCACCCCACCACCAGATATTCCCCTGCAGCAAGCCAACAGCCACTGCACCCTGCAAGCCATTCCAGCAAGACACATACCAGCTACAAACAGTCTGCTGGTTAGTCCATAGTGCATGTTCCCAATGGAGACACATGCACCCAGAACTGGTCTGCCAGCATACACAGCAAGCAGATAAATCAGTGACTGGGCCCCAAATAGAAACCCATATCTATCACATGAGAGAAATACTGCATAGCACTATGGGGGTGCCTAGCCATGCTGTGGTCACTGCACAGTCAGGGTGAGTGTGATCTCCCAGAAGGACATGCTTTGGCCACCCTGTCTGTGTAGGTGGTGGCCGGACACTACAATGTCCCTGCCAGTGCCCTATGCCCGGTGCAGATGCATCCTGGCCAGGCTACCCTGTCCTGGCTATACCCATGGTACCTTGCACCTCATTATGCACATTGGCAGGCCAATACTGGCAACAGTGCTGGCAGTGTGGGCTGTGGAAGGGGCTTGCAGCCAACACCCACTGTATAGCCAGACACACACTTCCACACCTATGCCATCATGGTGCTACTATTGAGGAAGTAATTAGCCTTGCCCACCAAACCAGTCCTGAGCACGGCAAGGCATGGATATGGTACGCAGTACAGCTGGGGGTCACTCCCCAGGGTGGTAAACACCTTCAGAGGCCAGGCCTGGAGCACGCACCGCAAACACCTAACAGATTGTTCGGATGGGGTCAACTAGCAGTATGTGCGTAACATATGGATATCTAGCTGCCTGTGCTCCTAGCAAACGTCTCAGAGCTGTGTACCATATACCTCAGGTGTAGGGTGACATTGGTAAGTTATGCAAGTGCTAGTTTTGGGAGATGCATGCAGGTCCAATGGTCTGCCTCTCCAGGAGACATTGGCCAATGAGGCCTGTGGGTGTAGGTGTGTCTGCCCTTGA
The DNA here is from genome assembly GCA_033557465.1 of Ichthyophis bannanicus. Classification (NCBI taxonomy): domain Eukaryota; kingdom Metazoa; phylum Chordata; class Amphibia; order Gymnophiona; family Ichthyophiidae; genus Ichthyophis; species Ichthyophis bannanicus. The sequence continues at coordinate 35,149,746 of CM066037.1, forward strand.
TGGCTGCTGCTTTATGGCACAGATTCCCAACTCCAGTCCAGGTTTGCATCACACTGTTCTGGTTTTCCTGCTGTCCCTCATGGATATGCATGAGCTACATCTACATACCATGGGTGTGGTGCATAGATATACAGCACAGGCATTTGTATGAGTGGCATCATGGAACCTGACTGGTGTGTGCCCCACCAGGACTGCATTTGGGTGATTCTGCTCTGGGTACTGGCCCTGTTCATGGTGTCTTTGCTCAGTGGGGTAAAAGATAGACGTATTGCCATTGCATATGTCCTCGCCAGGAAAGGTGTGCCCTTACTATCACTGTTTACTTGGGGGAAAAATATGTGGGCAAGATTGGCAGTTGCCCCAGTTGGGCTTTGAACCTGTGACCTTCTGCTCTTGCATACAGTGTCTGTGTGCACTGCACCACTGTGTAGCCACAGATTGGGTGGATTCCCTGGCATGTCCATGACTGTGGATCCGGCAGGGCCTGTCTGTTGCAGTGGATGGTGGCAGCCTGCACATGGCTAGCTAGGCCTCTGTCTTCTGTCGCTAGCAGCCACTGCCCCCTGCACCACATGTACTCGTCCGCCAACATGCTGGCATGAGTTCCTCCCATAAAAAGCAGGTGACCTGATTGGAATGTGGCAGTACGGGACTGCATTTGGGGTACTTGGCTGTGGGTAATGCCCATTGTTGTGGTGTGTGTGCGTTGTTGGGTAAAATATGGGTGTTTTCCCCATGCTTATGTCACCTGCAATACAGGGGTGTCTGCGCTATCTGTGTTTAGTGGTGGGTAAAATATAGGGACTGGGCTGGGCTGGGCTGGCAAGTGCCCCAGCTGGGCTTTGAACCTCTGGTCCTAGAGGTACTGACTTTGTCTGCTGCACCACACTATGGCCACAGAGACAGTGCAGCCCCTGGAGGTAGTAAGCTTGGCAGGATGGAGTCACAAACCCTGCTGTACGCAATTTTACTGTGGGCATATGCACCCTGTCTGGTGACAAACGTGCACATCAACCACGGAAATGACCACGGGAACTGGGGGAAACAATATCACCACGCTGGGCAACAGTGATATTAATGGGCAACCATAGCAAACACTCCCAGGACAGCTCCACAACAGGAAATGTTGTTTGGAAGAAGTCCTCCGCTCCGTAAACCCTTCCAAAATTCATTTCTTTTTTCTGGAGCTTTGTTGGGTGTGTTTTCTGTATTTGCCCATCACTATCACTGTTCCCCAGCTGAATTACTATTTTTAATAGTTCTGTTGTGGTCATTTCCTATTTTTATGTGCACTTTTGTGCAGTGCACATGTATCAAACTGCTCACGTTTTGCTGGTTTCCCCGGTTTTCCTGTACATTGCTGACGGAAATGGTTTCTCTTCCCTTTAAATGCTTTCTACCGTGAGGGTTTCACTCGCGGTAGTTTTTACATGCAAAATTCGGGCCCCGATACTGTGCGGGGACCCCTCTCCCCTCCCACTCTCCACCCATTGACCCCGTCCCTCCGCCCCTCCGGAGCCTTCCTCCGCCCTCCTTTAGCCGTTCCACGCCTCTATCGGACATTTGCGGGCCCGCACTTGTACGGGGCCCGTTGGTATGCCGCGTACCTGTGCGGGGGTGACACGCACGTGTGCGGGGCGTTTAAACGCGTTTATGCGCGTTTCAGTGGCGCGTTGCCGTGCGCTATTTTGCGGCGTGCAAATTTGCGGACTTTAGTAAACATGCCCCAAAGAGTCTAAAAGAGTAATAAGGATAGCAAAATCAAAGGCAGAAGAAAAAATGGCTAAAGATGTTAAGGGTGGCAACAAAACTTTCTTCAGGTATATTCAGGAAAGGAAGAAGATCAGAGTTGGAATTGCAGGACTCAGAAGTGCTGGGAAAGGACTCGTGGAAAGTGACACTGAAAAAGCGAAATTGCTAAACAAATACTTCTGCTCTGTTTTTACTAAAGAAGATCCTGGAGATTGTCCAGCTGTGACTCCCAAATATAAAAATAGGACTGAAGTAGATACCACACCATTCACAGAAGATGAGGTGTTAGAACAACTTGCTAAACTGAAAGTGGACAAAGCCATGGGACCAGATGGGATACATCCCAGGATACTGAAAGAGCTCAGAGAGGTTCTTGCAGGACCGTTAAAGGATGTCTTCAACAGATCCTTGGAAACAGGAGTGGTTCCTCAGGACTGGAGAATGACTAATGTTGTACCTCTACACAAAAGTGGTGACAGGGAAGAAGTGTCAAATTACAGGCTCGTGAGCCTTACCTCGGTGGCAGGAAAAGTAATGGAGGCGCTCCTGAAAGAGCGAATAGTGAACTTTCTCAAAACCAACAGGTTTGCAAGATCCCAGGCAACATGGTTTTACCGAAGGACAGTCTTGCCAAACAAATCTGATTGAGTTCTTTGATTGGGTGACCAAGGAACTAGATCTGGGGCATGCAATGGATGTCATCTATCTGGATTTCAGCAAAGCCTTTGATATTGTTCCTCATAGGAGGCTTGTCAATAAACTCAGTAGCTTGGGGATGGGTCCCAAGATAGTAAACTGGATTAGAAATTGGTTGACTGACAGACAACAGAGGGTGATGGTACATGGAGCTCACTCGGATGAGAGGAAGGTGATTAGCGGGGTGCCTCAGGGTTCGGTCCTGGGCCCGGCACTGTTCAATATATTTGTGAGTGATATTGCTGAAGGACTGAATGGAAAAGTCTGTCTTTTTGCAGATGACACAAAAATTTGCAACAGAGTGGACTCCCCAGAGGGAGTGGATAACATGAGGAAAGATCTACAAAAGCTGGAAGACTGGTCTAATGCTTGGCAACTACGATTTAATGTGAAAAAGTGCAGTGTCATGCACTTGGGTAGCAGAAATCCAAGGGAAAAGTACACAATAGGGGGTGAGAGGTTGGTATGCACGGTTCAGGAGAAAGACCTTGGTGTGATTATCTCTGATGATCTCAAGGTGGCAAAACAGTGCGACAAGGCAGTGGCAAAAGCCAGGAGGATGTTGGGCTGCATTCAAAGAGGGATTACCAGCAGAAAGGAAGAGGTACTTATGCCACTGTACAAGTCACTGGTGAGGCCTCACTTGGAATACTGTGTTCAGTTTTGGAGGCCATATCTTGCAAAAGATGTAAAAAGACTGGAAACTGTTCAGAGAAAGGCAACCAAAATGATTTGGAGCCTGCGTCAGAAGCCTTATGAGAAGAGACTTGAAGACCTAAATATGTACACTTTGGAGGAGAGGAGGGACAGGGGAGATATGATTCAGACCTTTAAATACTTAAAGAGAAATGATGAACAAACAAACCTCTTCCAAAGACGGGGAAGCTGTAAAACTAGAGGGCATAACATGAAGCTGCAAGGTGGTAAATTGAAAGGCAATGTCAGGAAATATTTCTTCACTGAAAGGGTGGTGGATGCTTGGAATGCCCTCCCGATGGAAGTGGTGAGGGCAAACACGGTGATGGAATTCAAAACGGCATGGGACAAACACAGTGGATCCCTTTACAGCAACAGGATAAAAGCAAAATAAACGGTACCATCTAACTTCTGAACTATCTAGCATCTGAACAAATAAGGGTGTCCTACATGGAGTGGTGGGTTCACCCCTAACAGAAACAAAAACATGGGGAGGGGTGGCCTGCACAGAGCGACAGGTGCACCTACTCTTGCCATCTTGCTGGGCAGACTAGATGGACCATGCTGGTCTTTATCTGCCGTCACTTACTATGTTACTATGTTACTTTAGCTGCTTTAGCTAAGCTGGCAGCAACTGAATACCACCATTGACCGTTAGCTAAATTGCTGTCTGGCCAACCCAGATATGACCCCCGCTGACTATCGGTCCACTCTACGTTTACCAGCAACTATCAAATGTATGAATAAGTTGGTTGGCCACTAGTTTCCAAACATACTATACAGATAGTGCTGCAAAAAATGACCTAATGAGTGTAGCACTACGCAAAGAGTACATGAGTGGCGTTGAAGTGGAGCATTGGCAGTAATACCTGACCATACTCAGCCGCTATTGGTAGTTACTGTCAGCCGTTGCTCTTTATTATATTGGCTGCTACTGCTTATCTGAGTAGCGGCCTTGAGTATACGTATGTATTTTCTGAATGCTATAGAGGGCATTTAAAAGAATGTGGGGGCTGACATTTAGAAGGGTTCATGAGGTTTGCCACTGAATATCTCCACAGACCACCTTGCAAATGTCTGGTTAGCTCTGGGGTGGAATGTCCCGGTGACTATCGGGTTAGTGCTGATATTCAGGTGCTAACAGGTCTGGCAAAAGGCATGTTACGACAGGTCAATGGCTACCCTCAGGGGCGGCTCAAGGCAATATGCTGCCTGAGGCGAGAAATGAACTGGTGCCCCCCTCCCCCCCCCCCCGTAGCCAAAATGGAGGGGTATCCTCAGAGGTCTAGCAAGGAATAGGAGGTCCCCTCACTCAGAACATCAGTTAGGTGGTTGCCCCATGAAAAAAGAAAACAAAATATTCCAAACCTAAATAATTTAAAAAATGCAAACAAACTACAACTTTGCAATAATGTTTAGATATGGAACAAACGTTTAGCAGTTTAATTATGTAGATTGGGAATCTAATATAAAACATATCGACTCCTGGATATTGCACAGCTATGGTATAAAATGTAAATATATAATCTGCAAATGACAAAGGAGGTAAGAGGTGCTCACACATCAAAGAAACAAACAAAAAAAAAACGCTGCACAGTTTATTACACCAAAATAAAATCATTATAACTCATTTTATTTGGTGTTTTAAACTGTGCTTCTCGCTTTTTCTTCTTGAACATATATATCTACATCCAAAGAAGCTCCTCTTCCAATAATGGGCGCAGGGCAAACCTAGGACATTTTCCACAGAACCCAATATGCAAAAAATATTTCTAATTATGTTGTCATTTCAGTAACAGCGATTATAAACTCTTACCAATACTGGGCATATTGTAAAGTAATAAAAAACTTTACAAAAATTACTTAGGACCTATAGAGAAAGATCTATCACACCATAACAGCATCAACTTCCAAAACTTACACAGGAGAACTACCCAGAAAAAAGCAGCACCATAAATATACATCCATACACCCTAGAACAGGGGTCGGCAACCCGCGGCTCCGGAGCCGCATGCGGCTCTTTCTCACCTTTGCCGCGGCTCCGGAGCACACTGCCCGCCCGGTATTTATGGCGTTATGGGCTCCCTCCCTTCTTCTGCAGCCGCGGCTCCCTGCCTCTTAGGGAACCGCGGCTGTGCTTTTAAAATCATCTCGGAGCCCTTCCTGTCTTGACGGGCTCCGTGCAGCATTGTCCCGCCTCTAAAGGAAGTTTGGAGGCGGGACAATGCTGCACGGAGCCCGTCAAGACAGGAAGGGCTCCGGGATGATTGTAAAAGCACAGCCGCGGTTCCGTATGAGGCAGGGAGCCGCGGCTGCAGTAGAAGGGAGGGGAGCTGACATGGAGGGATGGAGGGGGCTGACATGGAGGGATGGAGGGGGGGGAGCTGACATGGAGGGAGGGAGCTGATATGGATGGATGGAGGGAGGGGGGCTGTCATGGAGGGAGGGGGGCTGACATGGATGGAGGGAGGGGGGCTGACATGGATGGATGGAGGGAGGAGGGGCTGACATGGAGGGAGGGAGCTGATATGGATGGATGGAGGGAGGGGGGCTGACATGGAGGGATGGAGGGGGCTGACATGGAGGGAGGGAGCTGCTGATATGGATGGAGGGAGGGAGGGAGGGAGGGAGGGAGGGAGGGGGGCTGACATGGAGGGAGGGAGCTGATATGGATGGAGGGAGGGAGCTGATATGGATGGATGGAGGGAGGGGGGCTGACATGGAGGGAGGGACCTGATATGGATGCAGGGAGGGGGGCTGACATGTAGGGAGGGAGCAGATATGGATGGATGGAGGGAGGGGGGCTGACATGGAGGGAGGGGGCTGACATGGAGGGAGGGAGCAGATATGGATGGATGGAGGGAGGGGGGCTGACATGGACGGAGGGAGCTGATATGGATGGAGGGAGGGGCTGACATGGAGGGAGGGAGCAGATATGGATGGAGGGAGGGAGGGGGGCTGACATGGAGGGAGGGAGCAGATATGGAGGGAGGGAGCTGATATGGATGGATGGAGGGAGGGGGGCTGACATGGAGGGAGGGAGCTGATATGGATGGAGGGAGGGGGGCTGACATGGAGGGATGGAGGGGGCTGACATGGAGGGAGGGAGGGAGCTGATATGGATGGAGGGAGGGGCTGACATGGAGGGATGGAGGGGGCTGACATGGAGGGAGGGAGCTGATATGGATGGAGGGAGGGAGGGGGCTGACATGGAGGGATGGAGGGGGCTGACATGGAGGGAGGGAGCTGATATGGAGGGAGGGAGGGGGGCTGACATGGAGGGATGGAGGGGGCTGACATGGAGGGAAGGAGCTGATATGGATGGAGGGAGGGAGGGGCTGACATGGAGGGATGGAGCACTGGTAATGGGGTTGAGGGGACGAGCACTGGAAATGAGCTGATTAGGGGAGGCTAGGACTGGTAATGAGCTGATGGGGGGTAGGACTGGTATTGGGCTGATTAGGGGAGGCTAGCACTGGTAATGGGGTTGAGGGGGGATTAGCACTGGAAGGTACTGGGAGTGAGGACTGGAAAGGGGCTGATATTGGGGAGGGTTACTGGGACTGGAAATAGGCTGATGGAAAGAAGTGAAGAAAACGAAAGAAGAGATAAGAAATGGCAGATGGACCATAGACCACAGAAAGAGAGCTAAGAGAAGACAGGAAAGCAGAAGCCTCAGATCGGGACCAGCATGATCAAAGAATAAATTGGTCAGACAACAAAGGTAGAAAAAATAATTTTATTTCATATTAGTGATTTGACTACAAAATCATCATAATTTTGAAATCAAATATTGTTACTTGTTGTTGTGATATTTTCTGGCGTTTTTTTTTTGGTGTGTGTGAAGGAAGAGGGGTAGTCTTATACGGCGAGTATAGGCCAAACACCTATATTTTAACAGGAAAAGTAGGGGGTCGTATATAGCATTAAGGTAAGAAACAATATATGCAGTGTTAGATTTGTTTTAAATGTCGCAATGGTTTTGCGGCTCCCAGTTTTTTTTTTCCCTTCGGAAACGGGTCCAAGTGGCTCTTTACGTCTTAAAGGTTGCAGACCCCTGCCCTAGAACATCCATACACCTTTTTTGAAAAACGAACAAACCAGATTACTACCAATCCCTGCATAGAAACTCATGATTACGGAATACCTGGCCTTAGTCATGCACTCAGAATATGGATAGAGCCTCACCGAGTAGGGAATAATCTATCACAAACTAAAATCAGTTGCACATAGACAAAACTGAAACTGAAACCCCTGAAGTCAGCTCCTGCATCAGTGGTGACAGCCAGGACTGAGTTTTTGGTGAGGCCTGGGATTAACGTGTGTGGGCATAAAACAGTGTGAATGTTAACCCTGCCTTCAGTTAGCCTCTCATTCAACTGTTTTTCTGCCACTGACTGGATGGGTCTTATGCCAAATTGGAGAGGCCGTCACCCACCCAGGTCAGTCCTTGGTTACATCCCTGAATACAGTCCAACACCAGGGAAAGACAGAGATGCATTTGCCCCTGTATGGTGCTAAATATATAGAAAGAACTTGTAAATTCCAAAGACTGACATATTTCAATCATTAAACTGAAAATAAAATTCATTTTTCTCCCTTTATTGACTGGCCATTTTATTCTCTAATTTGTTGATCTCAGCCTCTGGTTTCTGCTTTTTTCTGTCTTCTCTTAACACACTTTCTAGGGTCTCCGGCCCATCTGCCGTTTCTCTCCCCTCTTGTTGTCTTCACTTTCCAAGTATCTCTGGCATTTATTTTTTCCTTTCAGCTTTCTTCCATTTATTTCTCTCTCTCTCTCTCTATCAACTCCGATTTTATACTCCCTCCTTGCCATCCATCCTCAACCCTCACTCATTACTGCATCTGCCACTTTCCAACCCTTAACACAGTCCTCGCATTCCCTGTCTCTCTATCCTTCCCCAGCCTCTCATTCCCCATCTCTCTATCCTTCCACAGCCTCTCATTCCCCGTCTCTCTATCCTTCCCCAGCCTCTCATCTCCTGTCTCTCTATCCTTCCCCAGCCTCTCATTCCCTGTCTCTCTATCCTTCCCCAGCCTCTCATTCCCTGTCTCTCTATCCTTCCACAGCCTCTCATTCCCTGTCTCTCTATCCTTCCCCAGCCTCTCATTCCCTGTCTCTCTATCCTTCCCCAGCCTCTTATCCCCGTCTCTCTATCCTTCCCCAGCCTCTCATTCCCTGTCTCTCTATCCTTCCCCAGCCTCTCATCTCCTGTCTCTCTATCCTTCCCCAGCCTCTCATTCCCCGTCTCTCTATCCTTCCCCAGCCTCTCATCTCCTGTCTCTCTATCCTTCCCCAGCCTCTCATTCCCCGTCTCTCTATCCTTCCCCAGCCTCTCATTCCCCGTCTCTCTATCCTTCCCCAGCCTCTCATTCCCCGTCTCTCTATCCTTCCCCAGCCTCTCATTCCCTGTCTCTATCCTTCCCCAGCCTCTCATTCCCTGTCTCTCTATCCTTCCACAGCCTCTCATTCCCCGTCTCTCTATCCTTCCCCAGCCTCTCATTCCCTGTCTCTCTATCCTTCCCCAGCCTCTCATTCCCTGTCTCTCTATCCTTCCACAGCCTCTCATTCCCTGTCTCTCTATCCTTCCACAGCCTCTCATCCCCCGTCTCTCTATCCTTCCACAGCCTCTCATTCCCTGTCTCTCTATCCTTCCACAGCCTCTCATCCCCCGTCTCTCTATCCTTCCACAGCCTCTCATCCCCCGTCTCTCTATCCTTCCCCATTCTCTCATTCCCTGTCTCTCTATCCTTCCCCAGCCTCTCATTCCCCGTCTCTCTATCCTTCCACAGCCTCTCATCCCCCGTCTCTCTATCCTTCCCCAGCCTCTCATTCCCTGTCTCTCTATCCTTCCCCAGCCTCTCATTCCCTGTCTCTCTATCCTTCCACAGCCTCTTTTTCCCCAGGGTCAGCCCCAGAGCTGGTTCAAAGTGTTGGCACCCTAGGCAACACTTGAGCTTTACATCCCTCCTGGCCATCAAAATTTATTGTTTAGCTTTAAATACCCTGTTCTTTGCTGCACCCCTCCCCCAAAAGAAGTTGCCACCCTAAGCAACCGCTTAGTTTGCTTGGTTGGGCCAGCCCCATTCTTCTCTTTCTCTCTTCCTCATTCAGTATCCATCATCTCTCCCCTTTTCTCCTCCCCTGGCCATTGTCTCTCCCCTCTCTTCTCCATCCTGCACCTCCCCCCAAGCCACCGTGTACACTATTCCCCCTCTCTCGCTATTTTTCTCCTAGTGTGCATCCCTTCTCTCCCTTCCTGTATCCACCATCTCCCCACACCCCATGTCCAACATTTCACATCTTCCTCTTTCTCCCTTCCTGTCTTGCATTTCCACCTATCTCTCCACTACATGCCCAACATCTTCCTTCTCTCTCCATCCCCTTTATCCACCATCTCTTCTCTCTCCCTCGCCCTGTTTCCAGCTTCTCTTCTCTCATTTTCTCCCGTCCACCAATGCTTAGCATCTGCCCTTTCTCCCTTAGCTCCCCTCCCCATGTCCAGTATCTGCCCTCTGCCCCCTCACCCTATGATCAACATCTACCTTCCAGTTCCCTGTGGCCAACATCTAATCTCTAACTCCCACTCACCCCATGTCCAACATTCATCTCCCACCCCCATTCCATATATTTTTGGCCAACATTTCCCTCTATGTCCCTCTCCCGGTGTCCAGTAAGTATCTGCCATCATGCTCCTCTCAAACACCTGTGCTGCCTCTCTCCCTGCCTGCTGCCGTCTCCCTCGATGTCTGCAGCAGCAGCGGCAGCTTTCAAATAAGAGAAAAAAACAAAAAAAAACCAAATGCGTGCATGGGATCTTCTGGTCTGCTGCATGTTAGAAAGGCCATGACAGCCCCGCCTCTTCTGATGCAAAGAAGAGGCGGGACCAGAAGAGCCTTACAAGTGTGCGACAGGCCCGCACTTCTGTTTGCCTCAGGGGTGGCTCAAGGCAATTTGCCTAATGATAGAACCGCCCCTGGTTTGCCAGTTGCTTTTTGTGAGGGGGGCTGCTCCTTGTCGGGTCTGAATCGGCGGCAGCAGGAGGGGGACTAATGTTGCTGCTGCTGCCGCAATGAAGCCTTTGATTTTTTAATTTTTATTTTTAAATAAAAGGCAGAGTGAGGCGGCCGTTGTTAGGGGGTTTTGGAGCATTTTTGCCGCTCCTAAAACTGTTGCCTGAGATGATCGCCTCACTCTGCCTAATGATAGAACTGCCCCTGGCTACCCTAACTTTCAGCAATTCCGCTGCCCTCAGTGGCTGAATCACTGCTAACTGGATAATCATCCCAGTTGGGGGCAAACTAGGATATTCAGCACCAGATGCTGAATATCTGGCTTCTGTTTTGCTCACAGTGGTCATGCGTTTGAGCAATGCTGACTTCTGTGGGCTGAATACTGACCTACTTATATATATATGGGCTGATGTTAAGCCCACGGCAGCTGCTATGGGTAACGTAAATCCATATACTCAGTGGCAGTATCTGGACAGTGGTGATGGCTACACATGTAAGCTGGGATTTTAGAAGGGGCATCCAGGAAGAATCTGGGACATCCAGAGCAGAACGTCGAAAAATCTGGCAGCAGTGAAGTGGGGCATGTATAATTGCTTTCTGAAATGTCTCCACCTCCACCCCGAAAAATGCATGTCTCAGTAACCACTTATGGAGATGGGCCCTGTGCAGATTGCAAGGCCAGGAACATGCATGGGTGTAGGTTTATTTCTCTAGAACATCAGCAAAATGTGTCCCTTCCTTTCTACACACACTAGTAAGACCCCTATTCACTTTCTGGTCACCTCCCGCCTTAATTACTGTAATCTGCTCCTCACTGGTCTCCCTCTGAATCATCCCTCTCCCCTTCAATCTGTTCAAAACTCAGCTGCATGGCTCATCTTCCGCCAGTGTCACTGTGCTCATGTAGCCCCTCTTCTCAAGTCACTTCACTGTCTCTCTATCCGTTTCCGCGTCCAGTTGAAACTTCTTCTACTGACCTGCAAGGACATTCATTCTACGGCTCCTCACTACTTTTTCTCTCTTATGTCACTCTACACTCCTCCTCGGGAACTCCGCTCCTCTGGCAGATCCTTTTTATCTGTGCCCTTCTCTGCCACTGCCAACTCCAGACTTCGTTCATTCCACCTTGCTGCTCCATATGCCTGGAACAAACTACCTGAGTCAGTGCATTGGGTTCCTTCTCTAGACCTATTCAAATCCAGGCTAATCTTTGAGGCTGCTTTTGGATCCTAATCCTCTCACTCTGTTCCACTACTTCTGTATCTTACCATGCTCTAGTCCCCAGTTTTGTGATATTTTCTTGTCTTGATTATATTGTAAGCTCTGGTGAGCAGGGACTGTGTCTTACATCTATATGTATAGCACTATGTATGCCTTGTTGCGCTATACAAATTATTATTAAAAGTAGTAGAAGACCATTTCATAAATGTGGCTGTCCCGGAATGCACAGAATCTGATACATGGATGTACTGGCAAAGGGGGAGAGGGCGGCGGCTATATTATGAAGCTTGCACGTCCCGGCTGGCCATTTCAGATACTCAGAAGTGCGGCAGCGGGCCTATAATATGTTTGGCATTTGTATTTGCATGAAGGTTTCTTTGGCCAGGAGATATTAACTGTGACAATGAAAGCACATTATACTCTTCCTTTGGAAGTTTTGCAGCCATGAAACAAGCACTTTTTTGTACCTTATTTATGGTCAGGAGAAGGTATAGACATAGATGCCTCACCAGCTAGGGCCAGATGTGCTTTTGCTGTTCTGAAATCATACCATGATGTTCTTCTCCATTGCTCCATCCATGCTATGCTTCCTCCTGACCCCATGCCACATGGATGTGCTCATGCCAAGACGTCTATATATCTGGATTTCTTAAACAGGTCTGGGGACGTCTTTGTGATTTGCACATAAGAATGCCTGTTTTTAGACGTCTACATCACAAATAAAACTTCTAAAATAGCCAATCCGCATACATTTAGGGCAGACTTTTACCTGTTCTAAGTTAAGTGGATAATGACGCTGAAAATTAGCACTTTCTAGCTAAGTGCCACCCCCTCCTCCCCAACTCAGCCAATGGACTACGTGGCACTATCCGGATGGCACCACAGTGACCAGAGGAAATATACAGCAGCAGTATCTGTCCCTGCTAATTGGATAAGCTGTTTTGAATATCAGGTCCATGTATCTTTTTTGACTGGGCACTTTCATACTACTTTTTGGGGCTTCTGTATCAAAAGAATCCACTCTTCAGAAACATAGAAACATGACGACAGAAAAAGACCACATGGCCTATCTAGTCTGCCCTTCCATATTCACTACTACAATAAGTCTCTTCTTTCCCTCTGTTTGTCCCATGCTTTTTTGAATTTAGATAGGGGGTTATTCGTGCCCTTACTGCCGGTGTCTAACTTCCCCACTGGTTGTACAGGGAGGTTAAACGGGGGCGGGAAAGGGGTGGATCAGGGGCGGAAGCAGGGCAGGTGGTGGGCGGTCATTGGCCCTGGACATACAGGGCTGATTCCAATGTCGGCTCTGTATGTCCAGGACTGACGGCTTAGATGGGGAACTTATTCCACCTCTGAGGTAGCATAAGTTCCCTGATCTTTCAGGGGATGGTGGCCTGGGGTCAAAAGAGGCGGCAGGGGGTGGAGGAAATTCCCTGCAGCCCAACCCTGGCCTTGGGAAGCCAGATTGCAGGTCGGGCTGTGGAGAAAGCATTTTTCTCTGCCGTGATGGGGATAATGGTTTTACAATCGAGCCACAGTGCCATGACAACCGGACGCCATGGCAGTGTGGCTCCATTGTAGAGCCCTGACTGAGTTAGCCGGGGACAGGCCTGTACATGCAGGCCAGGCTGAATCGCAGTACCGGCCTGCAAGTACAGGCCTGTTTGTGATTCTGATCCTGTGGGGCTACAGTAGATGTGCCCTCCAGGATCAGAATTGCAAACCCCTCTGTACGTCCAGCTCAGACCAGATATACAGAGGGGCTGTATGTCTCTGATGAAATGAGCCCCATACTGTCCTTGCCTCTACCACCTCCACTGAGAGACTATTCCACACATCTACCACTCTTAGTAAAGAAATATTTCCACATATTACTCCGGAGTCTATCTCTTTCACCCTTATCATATGTCCCCTCGCAACAGAGCTTGCCTTCAATTGAAAGAGACCCTCCTGTGCATTTTTGCCATGGAGGTATTCCAATGTCTCTATCATATCGCACCTATCCCTCCTTTCCTCTAAAGTATACATATTAAGATCTTTAAATCTGTCCTCATATGCTTCATAACAGAGACCACTAACCATTATAGTAGCCACCCTCTGTACCAACTCCAACCTGCTTATATCTTTCTGAAGGTGCGGTCTTCAGAATTGCACACAATACTCCAAATGAGGTCACCAGAGACTTATACAGAGGCACTATCACCTCCTTTCTTCTGCTGGCCATTCCTCTCCCTATGCATCCAAGCATCCTTCTGGCTTTCACAGTTGCCTTTTCTACCTGTTTAGCTACTTTAAGATCGTCAGACACAATTATGCCCAGGTCCCACACTTCTTTTGTGGACAGAAGTATCTTAGCCCTACGCTGTACAGCTCCTTTGGATTTTTGCAGCCATATAACAGGGTTTTGTTTTGAAGTGCTGTCAAGTTAGTGCTGACTCCTGGTGATCTAGCAGCCTCTGGGTTTTCTTGGTAATGTATAACCAGAAGTAGATTGTGAGGCAAGGGAGGGTTTGTGACTTGCCCAAGGTCCCAAGGAGTGCCAGTGGCAATCAAACCCTTGATCTTTTGGGTACTAGGCAGTTGCTCTAACCACTAGGCTACTTCTCCACTGTATACGGTATAATCCATCCTTTGTAATCTGTTGCCAGTGACATAGTTGGTATGTTATCGCATTTGATTTTGTTTTATTATTCTTTCCAAATCAACAGAATATTTGAGTACCACACAGTTCAAGTCTCTCCCTCCCCTCTCTCCTCCAGGTCAAAGACACACACACACATGGGAAAGAATTCCACGAGTCATAAAGAAGAACACCAACCCTTGTCCAGGCTGTGGGGACATCTTGTTAGAAAAGAATAACAGTACGCTGCTGACAGAGCAGTTGACTGAACTGACAATATGTGTGTTGGGGAGGGGGGATTGTACCCTAGTCTATTGATTAAGTACCTGCCTTAGGAAAGCCACTTATGGTGCGTGCTTTTATCAGCGGAAAGCTGAAAAGTGGCTTGTGTGGAGGTAAAGCAGAGAAGTGGAGTTTGCATTGTAATTGCTAATTTAATAGCTGGTCCTTACACGAGAACTCCAAAATCTACCCATTTTATGAAGACAGCATAGGTACCTGTGAGTCTTTTTGTAAAAGGCTCATACAGTGACCCTCTCTAGTGTTCAGATATTCTTGCATATACTGAAGGTGTAAATGCGTCGAGAGCGCACGTACCTTGCGTATATACATACACATTCGCTCTTGAATAACAATAGAAAAAAAATTTAAGGGACCATCAAATTAACTTATAGAGAGACAATTGAACCAGACTCACAAGAATTTCATCATCAGTCCCAATATTTTTTTATATTTTAAATATATGTGCACCATTTATATACCACAAAAATACACCCTTTAAAAAATTGGACCTTTGAGGTACAATCCATTATTTTCATTTCCTATCCCCATTCAGAGTAAAGCCAGCATTTATGATGTGGTTGGATCAAAGCCCTCGGGACGTCTGACTGCTGATGTAGCTGCGCATGAAATGAGAGTCAGAAGCTGTAAAGATGTCTTACACATTGGAACATGGAACGTACGGAGCATGAACGAAGGGAAGTTGGAGGTGGTCAAGAATGAAATGGAACGTGTACAACTTGATCTGTTGGGTGTCAGCGAACTGAAATGGACTGGCATCAGGCACTTTGCATCAGATGATCACATGGTCTACTATGCTGGAAATGAAAGACAAAGAAGAAATGGTGTTGCATTTATAATAAAGAAGAAACTTGCAAGAACTGTAATGAAATACAATGCAGTCAGTGAACGCTTAATCTCTATTCGTCTACGAGGAATGCCTATCAACACAACTATAATTCAAGTATATGCCCCAACAACAGCTGCAGAAGAGAATGAAATTGAAGAGTTCTATGAACAAGTACAAGCTGAAATTGACAGAACATGCAAACAGGATATCCTGATAGTCATGGGTGACTGGAATGCAAAGGTTGGCAACAAAGAAGAAGGCAAAGTAGTTGGAAAATATGGACTTGGCAACAGAAATGAAGCTGGAGAAAGACTGATAGAATTCTGCAAGACCAACGATCTATTCATCTCAAACACCTTCTTCCAGCAAAACAAGCGGCAACTGTACACATGGACTTCACCCAATGGATTGTATAAAAATCAAATTGACTACATCTGTGGAAGTCAACGATCGAAAAGCTCTGTAACATCAATAAAGACAAAACCTGGAGCTGACTGTGGTACAGATTATCAACTACTAGTATGCAAACTCAAGCTAAAGTTGAAAAAGAGCAAACCACTCATGAATGCAGCAAAATATGACCTTCAGAATATACCACTGGAATATAAAGACTGCCTGCAAAGTTGATTTGCTGCTTTAGATACAAATGACAGAGCTCCGGAAGAGTTATGGAATGACATCAAGAAGGTTGTGTTGGAAGAAAGCGAGAAGTCTCTACAAAAGGTAAAAAAGCAAAAATGGCCAAAATGGATGACAGAAGAAACTCTGAAAATTGCCCAGAAACACAGAGAAGCTAAAGCCAGAGAAGAAAGAAAGACACTCGCAGAACTGAACAGAGATTTCCAATGTGCAGCAAGACAGGACAAGGAAAAGTACTACAATGATGCATGCAAGGAAATAGAAGCAGAAACTATTAGAGGAAGAACAAGATCGGCTTTCCTAAAGCTATGAGAGTTAAAGAAAAAGTTCCAGCCTCAAATTGGAATGTTACAAGATGCTCAAGGTTCTATGTTGAATGATGCTGTGAAGATCAAGAAAAGGTGGAAGGAATATACAGAGTTTTTATATGATAAAGATCAAGTGGACCAACAGCCGTTTCAACCTGTACCTTATGATCAGGAACCATTGGTGATGAAAGAAGAAGTTGAAGCAGCAATGAAAGCCTTATCAAAGAACAAAGCACCAGGCATTGATAGCATTCCCATAGAAATATTACAGCAATCTTATGCAACTGTTACCGTACTTACAAGGCTCTGCCAGGAAATATGGAAGACAACATCATGGCTAACTGACTGGAAAAGATCTGTATTTATACCAAGACTAAAGAAAGGTGATCCAACTGACTGTGGAAATTATCACACAATTGCTTTGATCCCACATGCCAGCAAGATTCTACTGAAGATTATTCAAAAGAGACTACAACCATACCTGGAACAAGAACTACCTAAAGTGCAAGCAGGGTTCAGGAAAGGGCGAGGAATGAGAGACATCATTGGGGATGTGAGATGGATCCTTGAAAAGACTAAAGAATACCAAAATAATATCTATTTGTGCTTTATCGACTATAGCAGAGCTTTTGACTGTGTAAACCATGAGAAAACTCTGGGCCACATTAAGAAGCATGGGTATACTAGAACACCTGATTGTTCTCTTGCACAATCTGTACATTGATCAAGAAGCAGCAATTCGAACGGAACAAGGAGAAATAGAATGATTTAAAATAAGCAAAGCTGTAAGACAAGGCTGCATACTTTCCCCCTACCTGTTTAATTTATATGCAGAACAAATCATCAGAGAAGCAGGATTGTATGAAGACAATAGAGGTGTGAAGATTGGTGGAAGACTCATCAACAACCTTCGCTATGCTGATGATGCCACATTACTGGCTGAAAGTGAAGATGATCTGAAACATTTGATTCTCACAATCAAAGAACATAGTCTCAAAATGGGCCTGCACCTTAATGTAAAGAGGACAAAGATCATGACAACTGGCATAATCAACAGGTTCATCATTGAAGGAGAAGAAATTGAAATCATGAACAACTTTAACCTACTTGGATCAACTATCAATAAAGAAGCAACAAGCAGTCAAGAAATCAGACGACGCATTGCTCTTGGCAGAATGGCTATGAAAGACCTAGATAAGATTCTCAAGAGCAGAGATGTCTCTCCATACAAAGATTCGACTTGTTCAAGCCATGGTATTTTCAATAACATCATATGGATGTGAAAGCTGGACAGTGAGAAAGATAGACAGGAAGAAAATTTATGCCTTTGAATTATGGTGCTGGCGGCGAATACTGTGTATACCATGGACTGCCCGAAGAACAAACCAGTCAGTACTAGAGGAGATCAAACCTAAGCTTTCTTTAGAAGCTCAGATGACAAGACTTTGACTTTCATATTTTGGACACATCATGCGAAGAGAGAGATTATTAGAGAAAGACATCATGCTTGGCAAGATAGAAGGTCAACGCAAAAGAGGAAGGCCAGCAATGAGATGGATCGATACAATAACAGCAGCTACGGGTACCAGTCTGTCAACAATGAGCCTCCTGACTGAAGACCGAACACAATTTAGGATAGCTATCCAGAGGGTCGCCATGAGTCGACTCCGACTCGATGACAGTTAAAAACAACAGCATCCCCATTGATGCACTTTAATCCTTCAGTATCCATTGTGCAAAAGCCAGTCACATCTTGCATCGGTTCTTCCACCAAACATGATCTGACATGACATCATGCTTTGATACTGCATCATGGATCTGTTCTCCTCAACGGCTCCAGAGTACATAATGATTTTTCTATTGATAATTCAAGAGTGTGTGATACTGATCTGATAAGCCAACTCTTGTTTGAGGGCGTGATATATTAGTACTTTATAAGATATACATGTGCATTGTAGCTGCAGCCTTGCCCTGCCCAAACTATGTGCCCTACTTGCAGCCCACATATCACTATGCAGCGTACGCACAGAGCTATACCAAGGGATGTGCAAGAGGTGCGACAACGCAGAGCGTAACTACAGAAAAGACACTGATGTCATCATTGTGCTTCCAGGAAATCTGACTACTACTATTAAACATTTATAAAGCGCTACAAGGCATAGAAGAGCAAGTTGCTGCATGTAGTTATGGGAGCGGCGGTGCCAGGTTTGTGATTTGCACAGGGTACATTTCTAGCTTGTTACAGTCCTGTGTACTTACACTGTATGTGAATATGTGGCTGTGTAGTTTTATGAAGCCCTTCTCACACATGAAACATATGCTTTACATGCGAAAAAAGGCAGGGATACATCTTCTGTGCCATAGTGATGCTGAGGTATTTCCAGTGGCTGGCAACAGTGAAATCAGAGTTCTTGTTAGTGGTAGTTGAATAAAGAGTAAAAGGATGTATCCAGCTAGGAGACTTGCTCACCGGATAAGTCCCGCTGAGGGAGATATTCAGTAGCGCCATCTGGAAAGTGTTGCTGAATATCTCCACAGACTGATAGTCCTGAGGTGGTCTGGGGCGGAGAGTTTAATTATCTGGACAGAAGTAATTTTCAGCGCCGCTATCTGGATAACTATTTGTAAAACTTAGGAGAGCAAAAAACAGTGTCCCAAGTGCTATTCTGATAAGTTATCTAGATAGCGGCTGAATCTCACTATTTCTGAGATAGTTCTGGCTCCTCACTGCTCTATCCAGATATTCCAACATAATAAATCAGGTTCAATAGAGCTAAATTTAAATAAGAATTTTTTGTTGGACCATTTGTAATAAGGGACATCAATTCCTCATGAAACAAACTTTCCTTTTAATCAATTTTTAACAGGCTTTATAGAAACATAGAAACATGACGGCAGAAAAAGACCACATGGCCTATTTAGTCTGCCCTTCCATATCAACCACTACAACAGTTCACTTTTTTGTGGTTTTTTTGTGTTTGCCCCATGCTTCTTTGAATTCAGATACTGTCCTCATGTCCACCACCTCCACTGGGAGACTATTCCACGGATCCACCACTCTTTCCATAAATAAATATTTCCGCATATCACTCCTGAATTTATCCCTTTTCACCCGCATCCCATATCCCCTCATAGCAGAACTTGCTTTCAATCGAAAGAGCCTCTCCTCCTAAGTATTTATACCATGGAGGTATTTAAACATCTCAATCATATCACCTCTATCCCACCTTTCCTCTAAAGTATGCATATGAAGATCCTTAAGTCTGTCCTCATATGCATTAAAACAAAGACCACTAACTATTTTAGTAGCCATCCTCTGTACCAACTCTAACCTGTTTATATTCTTTTGAAGGTGCGGTCTCCAGAATTGCATGCAATACTCCAAATGAGGTCGCACCAAAGACTTATACAGAGGCACTATCACCTCTTTTCTTCTGCTGGCCATTCCTCTCCCTATGCACCTAAGCATCCTTCTAGCTTTCACCATCACCTTTTCTACCTGTTTAGCTACTTTAAGACCATCAGACACTCACGCCTAGATCCCGCTCTTCTTTTGTAGACAGAAGTACCTCACCCCTTATACTATATCGCTCACTTGGATAGTTGCAGCCCAAATGCATGACCTTGTATTTTTTAATATTAAATCTCAGCTGCCAAATTCTAGACCATTCTTCAAGCTTAGCTAGATCCCTCCTCATGTTATGTACATCTTCCTGGGTGTCTACTCTACTGCAGATTTTGGTATCATCCGCAAAGAGGCAAATCTTACCCAACAGCCCTTTTGCAATATCACTAACAAAGATGATAAAAAGAATCGGACCAAGGATAGATCACTGGGACACACCACTGGTAACTTCCTTCTCTTCAGAGTGAGCTCCATTTACCTGTACCCTTTGTTGCTCCTACTCAACAAATTTCTAACCCAAGCAGTAACTTCAGGGTACATCCCTAGGGTGCTCAGTTTGTTTATAAGTCGCCTGTGCGGAACAATATCAAAGATTTTACTGAAATCTAAATACACCACATCTAGGGCTCTCCCTCGGTCCAACTCCCTGGTCATCCAGTCAAAGAAATCAATCAGATTTATCTGACAAGACCTGACTCTGGCAAATCCATGCTGCCTCGGATCTAGTAATCCATTGGACTCAAAAATCTCATTATTTTCTATTTGAGCAGCGTTTCCAATAATTTACTCACCACAGAAGTTAAACTAACCGGCCTGTAGTTTTCCATCACATCCGCTTTTGTGTAAAGGGACCACAAGTGCCTCTCTCCAGTCCTCTGGCATCACTCCCGACTCCAAAAAGTAATTGAAAAGGTTAGTCAGTCCAGCTGCTAGAACGTTCCCAAGTTCCCTCAATATTCTCAGGTGTATCCTATCTGGTCCCATAGCTTTGTCTACTTTAAGTTTAGCTGGTTCCTCACGAACACAGTCTTCCGAAAATTGTTCAAGATGCCCCTCACTTCTGTTCTTGTTTGTGGATGTTTTCTGAGGTCCTGCTCCTGGTTCTTCATCAGTGAACAAAGAACAGAAATATTTGTTAAGCAAATCTGCTTTATCCTCATCAGCTTCTACATATTCCTCCCCTTCAGCCTTGAGTCTGACAATACCACTTTTGCCCTTCCTCTTCTCACTAACATATCTCAAAAATGTCTTATCCCCACATTTTACTGCACTTAGCTTAAGATGACCACAGTAAAAATCCTCCAAGGAGTTTGTGACCATCAGAAAAGGCAATGATCAGAGAACCAAGCAATTCAGTGCTGTGTTTCGATCCCACAAAATTTCGAAAGTAGTAAGAACATTCCAAAAGGCACTCCAAGAAACCAGCCGATATTATAGCAAATACAATTATATAGTCCGTACCATCAAAATTCAGTTGCTTTTTAAAAATTCTCACGGTGTTTGATGTCACTTCTTACCTATGTTAGCCTCGCCTATTACACCTAGCGACTAAGAACCTAACAGCAATAAATATGTTGTGATTGTGAACCATAGGTGTTCATAGAATACTTTGCCAATCCAATTCAAGATTTAATCCATTAGGAGCCATAGTCTGTAAAAAGAAAATTCTCCGTTATTTAGCCAGCTATAAATGAGCCACCCGATCACCCCTACAACGATCTAAGGGCCATAATCAATGACTCGTCAGCAGAATTGTTGAAGATTAAACTGAATGCAATGCTGTACCATAGGTGCCATCACAGACTGTGTGTGGATCCTAGATGCATGTTCTGCTAAATGGGTCTTAACAATCCTAGTGGTATGACCCCTATATTGAAGTCTGCACAGGCAAATCAATAGGTAAACAACATGGTCTGAGCTACATGTAGTATGCCAGTGGGCCCAATATTTCTTCATTCTTGACAAATCAATCCACTCATAACCTGTCAATGCCTGCTCACAAAATTGGCAACCTGTGCAACAAAAATGAGCAAGCTCAGATATTGAACTCGGTAAGCACTCATTACTATTCGGTATCTGCACCACAAAGTCTTAAATATTCTTGCCTTTGGTATAGGCTATTGTGAGACCCAGGGCCTGCCCAAGGGGTGTACAGGGCCACGTGCGGAGACTCGGTGCGGGGCCACATTTGCATAAGGGCCTCATTTGCATAAATATTTGCATAATGTTACCATACACTAACTTTTAGTAAACATGCCTCCTAATGAGTGTATGGATAAAGAAAGACTAAAAGATTTCTACATTACTATCATCCAGTGCCAACCGCCAGGCACATTAGGAACTACTACAAACACTGCCCATTTAGAACCCATAGCAAACCCGCCGTATCCTAACAGCACTACCAGGACTCACAAAGCACCATACCCTACCTATCAAAAGGCAACACTGCAAATATTAAACCAATACATTTCAGAGAACAACAATACATGACCTACTGTGGAAAGAGAACAAGTGGCAATGTCAAATAGGAATTACATAAACAGAATACCTCAGCTCAGTTACACATGCAGAACATAGACCATCACCAAACAAGGAATCACAATTTAGAAACAGGAAGACAATAATTAAACTGGGAACCCCAAAAGCCCAACAACACTGTAGAAATAAAACTATAAATTAATTTCCTCTTGTATTAAACAAAGCGCAGACGTTAATGATGCACATTTCCCAGAGTTGGCATATTTCAGTTAATAAATTCAATAAAGAGATATTTTTCTACCTTTTGTGCATTTTTTTTCAGTTGCAATTGCTCCAGCCACTTTCTTCTGGTTTCTTTGTGTCTTCTGCTGTCTTTTCTTCACGCTTCTAGTTTTTTTCCATTCTCTCTCTACATCTGCTTTAACATACTAATCTTTCTCCTTTTGCTCTTTCCTCATTCCTATTTCATCCACTCAAATTTTACCCTTCCATCCTCAATCCCCACTTACTCTCCCAATATCCGGCCAATTGTAGATTTGTCTTCCCTCCCATACAAAATATTTTTTCACTCTCCCAGCTCTATCCCATTCTAATCCTCCCCCAACATCAGCTCCCTTCTAGTTCCAGCCCCACCCAGCATCCGCTCCCTTCTAGTCCACGCATCAGCCCATTTCCAGTCCTATCCTAGCCCCACCATCAGCCCATTTCCAGTCCTAGCTCCCCCATCCGAGTCCCTCCATCAGCTCATTTCCAATCCAAGCCCCCCATCAGCCCATTTCTACTCATTTCCTAGCCCCACCATCAGCCCATGTCAAATCCTAGCTCCCCTCTATTCAGCCCATTTCCAATCCAAGCCCCCCATGAGCCTACTTCCAGTTCTAACCCCTCCATGAGTCCATTTCAATCCAAGCCCCCCCCAACAGCCCATTTCCAGTCCTATCCTAGCCCTCCATCAGCCCATTTCCTGTCCTAGCCCCCCTCACTCAGCCCATTACCAGTCCTAGCCCCCCATAGCCCATTACCAGTCCTAAGCCCCCCCATAGCCCATTACCGGTCCTAAGCCCCCCCATCACCCCATTTTGTCTTAGCCCCCCATAGCCCATTACCAGTCCTAACCCCCATCAGCCCATTTCCAGTCGTAGCCTCCCCACAGCCCATTCCAGTCCTAACCCGCCCATTAGCCCATTTCCAGTCCTAGCCCCCCCCCATAGCCCATTACCAGTCCTAACCCCCCTATCAGCCCATTACCAGTCTTAGCAAGCCCATAGCCCAATACCAGTCCTAACCCCCCCATCAGCACATTTCCAGTCCTAGCCCCCCCTATAGCCCATTACCAGTCCTACCCCCCCATCAGCCCATTTACCGTCTTAGCTCCCCCATAGCCCATTACCAGTCCTAACCCCCCTCCCTCCATCAGCCCACTTCCAGTATTATTCCCCCCGTAGCCCATTAGTAGTCCTAACCCCCCATAGACCATTACCAGTCCTAACCCCCTCCCCCATCAGCCCACCTCCAGTATTATTCCCCCCCCCATAGCCCATTAGTAGTCCTAACCCCCCATAGCCCATTACCAGTCATAACCCCTCCCCCCATCAGCCCACTTCCATTATTAGTACCCCCATAGCACATTAGTAGTACTATCCCACCCTTAGCCCATTAGAAGTCATAACCCCCTCCCCCATCAGCCCACTTCCAGTCTTAGTCCCCCCATAGCTCATTAGTTGTCCTAACCCCCCCCCATAGCCCATTACCAGTCCTAACCCCATCCCCCCATAAGCCCACTTCCAGTCTTAGTCCCCCCGTAGCTCATTAGTAGTCCTAAGCCCCATAGCCCATTACCAGTCCTAACCCCCTCCCCCATCAGCCCACTTCCAGTCTTATTCCCCCCCCATAGCTCATTAGTAGTCCTAACCCCCCATAGCCCATTACCAGTCCTAACCCCCTACCCCCATAAGCCCACTTCCAGTCTTAGTCCCCCCCGTAGCTCATTAGTAGTCCTAACCCTCCCCCCCCCCCGCCCAGATAGATTTAAAAAAACTACCAGCTGCTGCTGCTGCTGCCACCGTGGCAGCAGCAGAATCAAAAGTCAACGCCGCGGGGCCCCGACTGCCCGGCAGAACCTCCCTCGAGCATCAGCTCCCGAATCCCTCCCAAAGCGCGGGCTTTCAGAGCCGCGAGAGTTTCCCTTCTTCTCGCGGCTCTGTTAATCTCGCGGGATTAACAGAGCCGCGAGAGGTCAGAGAAGCTCTCGTGGCTCTGAAAGCCTGCACTTTGGGAGGGATTCGGGAGCTGATGCTCGAGGGAGGTTCTGCCGGGCAGTCAGGGCCCCGCGGCGTTGACGTTTGATTCTGCCGCTGCCACGGCGGCAGCAGCAACAGCCGGTATTTTTTTAAAAATGTACTTGGGCTAATGAATTTTTTTTGCGCGGGGCCCCCTGAAACGCAGGGCCCTGTGCAAAAAACATTCTTGCTCAATGGACGGGCCGGCCCTGGGCCCCCTGAAATGCGGGGCCCTGTGCAAAAAACATTCTTGCTCAATGGACGGGCCGGCCCTGGTGAGACCCTTCTGTTTTTTTGGCTGGTTCCTTGGAGTGCCTTTTGGAATCTTCCTGATGCAGAACCCTACTTTAGAAATGTTGTGGGTCTGAAACATTGCACTGCGTCGGCTGGTTCTCCTATCGCAACTTGGATTTTGCCATTTCTGATGATCGCAAACTCCTTGGAGGACTTTTCTTCTGGTCAGCTAAGTGCTGCTATTTTAATTTATAAAGCCTATTAAAAATGGATTATTTATTTTATTTCTGTGATCTTTTATACCTCTTTATCCAAAATCTAAGCGGTTTACACGGAACAAACAATGAGGTACAAAGATGAAAAAGAAAGCTTGTTGCATGAGGGATTGATATCCCTTATTGAAAGTGGTGCAACAAAAAAATTCTTTTTAAATTTAGCTCTATTCATCCTGACTTCTTGTGTTGGATTATTGGGTGGTCGGCGCTGTAGTATTAGGATTTATATTTTTCGAATATCCAGATATTCAGCAACATCTGGATAGTCCAACATCTGGAGATTATTATCCATGCAACCACTCTGGTCTCAGTAATACCCCCAGTGTGGTTAGCTCTAGCAGTGTTTATACCTGGGATGCATAAAAGGCATCCAGTGGCCAAGGTCAGTAGTATGACTGGAATGGTGGGAGTCTAATTGTACAGTGCCGGAGCGAGGGTCATGTCTTGAAGCTCATAACTATGTATCTGCTGCTGTCATGGGAACAGGAAGGAACATTAGGAGAGGGCAGGGGTGCAGTAGAATACTAGAGTTGTATTTTTGGCAGCAAGAGAGGGGCGGTGGCAGAGTATGTAGTGGTGTGTAAGGTGCTATGAAGTGCACGTCAGTGTGGCACTGCTGGTAGAACGGGCATGCACTGTGCAGTGCAAGCTGCAGAGATCAGAGCAGTGCATTTGCTGCTGCGTTAATAACAGTTCAGAGCAGTAAGAGAGATCGGGGCAGAGCGGCGTGCTTGCAGCTTGCTCTTTCTGTGTTTGGGTGGATGAATGAGAGGGCGGTGGCACAGTCTGTTCCAGGGCATCTGCAGCAATATATTAATAGCTTTGAGTGGGCCAAGAGAACAAGACAAGCACCAAATAAAGGTTGTAGTGAATCTTTATATGAATGTTTTGGTGTTATTTAGATATTTAAAACAAATTTCTATCCTGCTCAGTCACAGTGTTCCAAGCAGGGGGCAGTAACATTTATGGTAATTAAATCCATTTAACATAGAAGATTAATTAACAAAAATCATCAGGCGCATGTTTGCTGAAGTGCGCTAAGGGTTAACATGCATTTCAATGTGCAGTAAGCGGCTCGTGTGGGCCTGCAGCCGGCGTGGTAGAAATCCTATGCTAACTGCTTAGCACATCAGGGGGCAGGGACTGAGCGGGATAGGGGCAGAGGGGTGGGTATTCAGGGCTGGCCGCAGAGTTGGTTTAAGGTGTCGGCCACCTAGGAAAACCTGAAGCCTTTTGCCCCACCTGGCTATTAGAATGATCTTTGTCCCCAACAAGAATCTGCCCCCCCCCCCCCAGGTGACTGCTTAGTTTATCTAGTGGTTGGGCCAGCCCTGTAGGTGTGGATTGCATATTGCAGTTAGTGCAGGGTGAATTAACGTGCACTAATTGTCAATGTTGCAGTTAGCACAGATGCACGTCCTGTCCCCCCTCAGGAGGTGATATTAAATGCCAACATGTTAATTGCAAATGATACTACCATGCCTTGGGAACGTTCTCAGTTTGATAACTGCCGGGATTGTGCTGGGTAAACCCTGACCGCATGTGCTGTTGCACTTACCACATATTAAGTGCTTCTGAATAACATAGCTCAGTGGTTCTCAACCCAGTCCTCTGGACCCCCTAGGCCAGTCAGGTTTTCAGGATATCCACAATGATGAACTAGATCTGCATACAATGGAAGCAATGCATGCAGATCTATCTCATGCATATCCATTGTGGATATCCTGAAAACCTGACTGGCCTGGAGGGTCCCAAAGGACTGGGTTGAGAACCCCTGAATAACCATTACATACAATAAGTGCTTTTCAGATTCCTTGTTATTAAGTATCTTCAAACTGACATTTAATGCTTAAAAAAAAAAGACTGAAAGTCAATCAACAATAACTTCTAAAGAGATTTGCATACATTTGGGTTTTAATAGAATGTCAAAAAGAGAAAGACTGAACATCTTGATTGGTGTTTCGTTGGAATGCACATATATCTGTGCCATTGCAGTCAGCAGTGGGATCCGATCAAGTGGCAAATGTCCTCTGGGGTCTCATCCTTGTCAGACGTCCTTTGCATTATTCTACTTAAAATATGCAGCTGCAAATGCATAAACTAGAAATGAATTCCTAAATATTAAAGCTGCCGTAGGACTGTGCAATAAATTACAGGCAACGTCACAGCTATTTCCTTCCCTAATGCATCGAATCTGTATGTTCTCCAGAACAAAAGGGGTTTCATTAAAGTCATTGTTCAATTCTTCAGATGTCATGAGATCTGTTTTTGAGACAGTTTACCTTTGGTTCACCTCATGCTTCTACTTACAGATGGGAAAAGAGGAGCTGAGATTTTTATGGGGGTTTTTTTGTTTGTTTTTTTTTAACTTTGTGCTACTCTCTCCTCCCCGGCAACTTCTGCTGTTGCTTTAACAGGCCTCCCTTACAGGTATAGCACTAAAGTTAATGGAAAAAATAATTAGACTAATCGCTGTAAGGCAAACCTCATGGTTAGGATTTACCTGCAGTCTTTGCCACAATAATCAAAGATAAACAAGGCAGGTAGTTTGGTTTGACTATTGCCTATGGAAAAAGACCAGTTAGCCCCCCAATGTCCCCCCCCCCCCGCCCCCAACAGCAAGCCCTTCCCGACATCAAGACATTTATTTAACAGCTTGATCTCGGGCAATTGGGATGTTTTAATGGCTGATATTTGATCAGGAGGACTTTTTGATGTTGGGGTGGGGTGTTGCATCGACCTTTGCATCTGCACTTCAAACTTTGGGTTCCTTGGTCCATGTGCGAAGACAGCCATTCTAAATTTCTGGCCACCATGTGCATTCCTCTTTTAAAACAGGGACTATATGCTCGGTTTTTGGTTTCTATACATACAAATAATGTCCTTTCCAAAATCGTTGTTCGTACATATCTGCTGCCATTTCCACATACAGAGGCTTCTAAAATGACCCCCGCTATGTTGTTATTTTTGAAGATACAGAGAAAATATTTACAATTTGGTTTGAAAGGAATGTTTATGAGAACGAATTGAAGCCGTGAAATACAAAAAAAGCAATGATGTTTTACAGCCTCACTATAAGTGCAGTGCACACAATTCCAGGGAGAATCATTGCCTCTTCCATATTATCATTGTAATGTATATTTCTTGGACCTAACACTGGGCAACTTTAGGATTATTTTAATGCAATGCGTAAGGGCATGAAAGGCTTGCTTTAAAACTGAACAGAGCTCCTCTCTTGAGCAAATGTATTACCGCTGAAAACATTAAGCAAATAAACTATCTTTAATTAAAACCAGGCATCTTCCAAGTCTGGTCAGTTTGGATTTGCTAAGTTAGAGCTGCAGTTCAGATATCGAGGTCAAAGGGTTGAATGTACAAAATATTTCCTGGGTGAAGAAAAGCTAAAAAAAAAATTTACCCAGTGGCTTATGAGTGCTGTATACAAATTGAATCGAAAAACGGAAGACTTTCAAACCTTTCAATTACATTTCAGAGCTGTTCCTGTAAGATATATCCCAGTAGGAATGAAAACCAACTAAGCTCTTCGAAATAAAAATGGATTAATAAAGGAGGCTAATGCGATAAGCTGCTGACATGTTTAACTACTGATATTGTTTTTCAGCGTTAATTGAAAGCATTATGCCTCTAACGACATCAACTCCATGGATTTATGGGAAGTAAGGAATCAGAGAGCTGGATAATCTCTTCGAAAATCTAGATGGAAATGTCAGCCAAAGAGATATTCAGACAATGCCATTTCTTGGACTTCCATAACTTAAAATCATTTTAAAATGTGGCATTCCAGAGAGAAGGGATTACAGTACGTGCTTAAACGCTGCAGACTTTCCCAATAGTATTTTATGTATTTTTATTTATTATTTGAAATCACTAAAGCACGTGATTACCATGTGAATCCACTTGCATGCACAACAGTAAAGACCAACAAACGAGCTCTATCATACACTCTTAAGGGTAGATTTTTTAATAGCTGCCGAGCGGGAAGATAACCATTTAATGTTATCAGTGGAAACCATCATGGGCCTGATATTCAAAGGGCTTAACATGGTTAGCAGAGCTGAGAACCATGTTAATCCCCTTGTCCGGGATATTCATTAGCATGCATGTCCCGCTGCTAACCGGTTATCATCAGTGACATCCAGCCATAACCAAGCAGCGGCGATATTGAGCTGCTGCCGTGTTATCTCAAAGTGGAGAAAGTCAGGCACAGTGAAGGCTGGCCTAACGTTTGCCACTGAAGCTAAACGGGCAGCAGCTGAATATCGTCACTGCTTGGTTAACTTCATCGCTATCCAGGTAACTGGATATTCAATGCTAGGACCCAGATATGGCCCCGGCATAGAATATCTAAGGCTAATGTTCAGCGATGGTAGCTAGCCACTAGCCACTTTAGCAGTGCTCGCAGTCACCGCTGAATATTGGGCCCTATAAGTTTAGTCAGTCAAATTTCAACCATCTAGATTTAACACAGATCTGTGCAGCTGAGTTGCCTCACCAAATATAGCCCATTAGGGGGTCATTTTATAAGGGGGCATATGGTTAGCACCAATTATGCTCCTGAGAGTTATTTTAGTCATTAATGCATATATGCTCGTTAATGACCTCTTATAAAATAATGATTAACGTAAACATATGCGCATTGCTTGATGACGCATCCTTTGCTCATTGATGTGCATATGGGAGGAGTTTGTGCAGAATGCACAAGTACACGCATAGATTATAAAATACCATAGTTTATGCAGCTCTTGCAAACATTTAGACTCGGGCACTTATACGAGCTCTAGGGTGCGTATGCCTTGTAGCGCTATACAGATGTAGTAGTAGTAAGTTGTGACTTCCCTGATGGAGGAACGGTACAGCGAGTGGAAGTTGTAGATTGCTTCAGCTGTAAGTGTCAATTAGGTTGTCACTTCACTAATACCCAACCAGAAAGGAAAGCGCACCAAAAGCACCCTTTTTCACAGGACATACTGTGTTTTGCAGAGGACATTTGGCTTTGGATGTGTAGTGGTCTAATGCCTTCCTGTCTGAAAAGCATCAGCTACTCTGTAGAACAGGTAGTTTCCTGGGAATGCAGCATAGTAAAAAGAGGACAGGACATAACTGCAGAGAAGGGACAAACCTGGGATCAGTGCATGGTTGGAGTTGGGATGTGCTCTGGAGTACAGCAAGTGAGCTAGTGAGCAAGTAGCAAGTGATGGTTCAGAGCACTTGAGAAGAATGGAAACAGAGATACTATATCAAGGGGGAAGAGCAGAAAGGCAATCTCCTTTCTCTTATCCACTCCACTCATCTCTGAGGGAAAGGGAATGTATAACATAGTAACATAGTAAATGACGGCAGATATAGACCAACATGGTCCATCTAGTCTGCCCAGCAAGGGGCAAGAGTAGGTGCACCTGATGCTCCGTGCAGGTCACCCCTCGCCATGCCTTTGTTTAGGGGTGTACCCTCTGCTCTGTATAAGTCACCCCTATTTATTCAGATGTTATGCTTATTTTGATTTTATCCTCTTGCTATAAAGGGATCCACTATGTCTGCCCCATGCCATTTTGAATTCTGTCACTGTGTTTGTCCCCACCACTTCCATTGCTTCTCATAAGTCTTCTGACACAGGCTCCAAATCATTTTGGTCACTTTCCTCTGAACCGTTTCCAGCCTTTTTATATCCTTTGCGAGATATGGTTTCCAAAACTGAACACAATATTCCAAGTGAGGCCTCACCAGTGACTTGTACAGAGGCATTAGTACCTCCTCCTTTCTGCTGGTAATTCCTCTCTGTATGCAACCCAACATCCTTCTGGCTTTTGCCACCACCCTGTTATACAATTTCACCACCTTGAGATCATCAGAAACAATCACACCTAGGTCTTTCTCCTGGTCTGTGCACATCAGTCTTTTGCCCCCTATCGCATACAGTTCCCTTGGATTTCTGCTTCCCAAGTGCATGACACTGCACTTCTTCACATTAAATCATAACTGCCAATCATTAGACCATTCTTCCAGCTTTTGTAGATTTCTCCTCATGTTCTCCACTCCCTGGGGGGGGCGGGGGGGGGGGTCCACTCTGTTGCAAATTTTGGAGTCATCTGCAAAACGACAAGCTTTTCCATTCAGCCCTTCGGCAATATCACTTACAAATATATTGAAAAGTATAAAATAAAGACTATTCCCCTAACACCCAAACATACTAAAAATAACCTATAAGATTTCTCTAAAACACTTTCATTGAGAACCTTACAGCAAAATCTTATAAATGTTACAAACTGAAGAGAATAAAGGGCAACAGGTAAAATGGAATGAACAAAAGGGAACATAATTTGACCATCATTCTCTAATGCAATAGAACACAGTCCTTCAATAACTAGAGTGGAGTGAAGTACTGCAGTAGCCTAATGATTAATGTAATGGGCTGACAACAAGGGGATCCAGTTTTGAATTTCACCATTGCTTCTTGTGATTTTGGGCAAGTCACTTAACTCTCCATTGCCTGAGGTACAAACTTAGCCAGCCCTTTAGGGACAGAAAAATACCTTCGGTACCTGAATGTAATTGGTCTTGAATTTCAGAGAAAGGCTTGAGTTAATCCAAGTTCCTTCACTTCAAGTCACTGATATGAAAAAGGCATAGCTCTTCAGCAGTAAATACACTGGAAGACTCATGATTTGTTAGCTTTTCATTCACAGAATGAGGTACTGTAGGTGGTCTATGCCCTTCTTCCATAAAATCAGAATGCAACAACAGATTTTCTACCCCTGGTTTTTCTCCCACTACTACATGGAGTTTCAAGAGATGCTGTCACCAAATGTGTTTTGGGCATTCCAGGACAGGCATGAACCTCACTGAAAAGCCAAGGTATGTTGAGTATGATACCCATCTCTCAAATTGACTGATAATGTTTATTTTAACATTTGCTTTATGCCAGAGGACTATGGCCATGCCACTGCGAGTGAGCCTGATCTTGACTGATCTAGAAAGTTAAGCAAGGTTCGGCCTGGCTAGTAGTTAGATACCCCATGCTGTAGGCTTCCTGATGGGAGAAACGCCTGGCAATCCACTTCTAGTAGTGCCTTGCCAAGGAAGCCCAGGGGAGAACCACAACATAAACAACTATCTTCAGGAGTTGGCATTGACGCAATAGCACTTAACAACAGCAATTATGCTGGAGAGCTTCCTTCTGGTGCTCCTGGGGTATAATATGTACAGCAATATATCAAGATACAGTAGGAAGCTCTTTTTAATCATTGGCAATGCCCCATATAATGAAGCCTATTTCTATATCTTTCTGCCATTTTTTTTTCATGTCCAATTGCATCTGATTTATTTATTTAAAAACTTTGTATATACCACTGATCTCTGGATTATCAGTGATTTTCAACATCACATAAAAAATAAAATAGACAAACAAAACATACTAAAACAAAAATATAGTGCCTAAATGATCATTTGCACCTAAATTATGAAGGCTCATATCAGCAACGTAGCGAAATTTGTCTATCATAAAATCCGGACCCTTCGTTATCTGCGTCAGCTACTAGAACCGGACGACTTTCGATCAGTCTTTCAGGCCTTAATAATGCCTCACCTGGACTACGCCAATGCGATCCTACATGGCCTACCAAAGAGCACGATTAACCCCTTACAATTGGCAATGAACTCAGCTGCAAGAATCCTTTATGGAGCCTCCAAGAGAACCCACATCACTCCAATACTGAAACAGTTACATTGGCTGCCTATACAATCTAGGATCTCTTTCAAGATCCTAACTATGACTCACAAGGCGATCAATAACTACTCCACATCTACTATCACTCACCTGATATCAATTACACCCCCTAATCGAGCAAGGAGATCGACTGCCTCCAACTCTCTTGTACTACCCAAGGCAATCACGAAATGCTCTCAAGTCACTATTTATTTATTTATTTATTTATTACAGTTGCTTATATACCGCACTATTCAGCATCAGCACGGTTTACAGTATAACAAAATGACCAAAACACATTCTGTTTGGTTTTACATCGAACAGGGGTACAAACTTAGATAACAGGGTTGAACTAAATTGGTTTTACATCGAACAGGGGTACAAACTTGGATAACAGGGTTGAACTATATACATGAGGTAATAATCCAATAACAATGTTGGACTATAGAATAAATAATAAAATAATAAATAATAAATAAATAACTAGATCCAGAGCCTTCTCTTACTTTGCACCATCATGTTGGAACGCCCTACCATCAGGCATCAGAACCATCAGTGACCTCTCCCAGTTCAGGAAGGCACTGAAGCATCACCTGTTCCTGCAGCACTACGATGTTTCGGACACCTCCCATACCAACCCACCTCCACACCCCAGGCCAACACATTAAACCCATGCACTCCACAGTCTTAATCCGTAGAACTGCAATCTCACTTTGCACCTCCTCTCACTAAGAAAATTTTACCTAGATTCATGTAGCTCTACATATAGCCGCATTTAGTTGCTTTGTACATAGTTCTCACGTTCTCTGTTTCACTGTTCATGAAACCTGTTTAATGTATACCAAGTTTATTGTCCTGTTCATTGTAAGCACAGATCAATTATTTGAGACGTGTAGTTTTTATGTTCATTGTAAACCACACTGATGACGAATAGCGCGGTCTAAAAGAAACTGTAAATAAATAAAATAAATTAAATAGATAATTTCCATGACTCGGTATTTCATGTTTTCACTCTCTCTTTTAGTTCCTTGGTGTACAAATAACTTGCATTTCCTCCTTATAATCTAATTGTTTTTTTGGTTTGGTTCAGTCCGTGATTGAAGTTTTGAGAAAGCCCCCTTCCATTATAGGGGGGGAGAGGGCGCCATCTCATCCCTCGCCTCAGGCAGCAGATTGCCTTGAGCCACCCCTGCCAAAAGGAGTCCATCTGGATAAGGATGCCGAGCACGATATTCATCAGTACTATCAGGATAGTGCCGTGCCACTGAATGTCTTCACAGACCGCCCCAGCACGGGCAGTCGGTGGGTGGAGCGAGGGTGGTATTGTCACTATCCAGAGAAGTGCTGACTTTATCCAGACAGCATGGTTTTCAGTGGGTATTTATCTGGATAACTTAGACTGCGTGAAAAGCTGTCCTGAGTTGCAATCTGGATAAGTGCAGCTAAACATCCTCCCACACTTTGACTACGCCAATATTATTCTTCATGGCATCCTGAAACACATCCTCCAACCTCTCCAACTGGCCATTGGTACGAGCATATCTCACCCATCTTGATGCAACTACACTGGCTCCCCATATCTAGCCATCTGATCTATAAAGCTCTTCTTCTCATGTTTAGGATTATTCACAGCGCATCTGCACCCTCCCTGTCAACTATTGTTCAACATACCACAGACAACAGAACGAGAAGATCTATCATGGTGAACACCCTGGTCACTCCCTCAACAATAAGGACTTGCACTAAGGCCGTCAGAAACCGCGCCATCTCTTTATACGCACCTACTCTCTGGAATGTCCTTCCTGCTCCAGTCCGAGTCATTATGGACCAATCTACATTCAGAAAGGATTAAAGACTCACCTCTTCCAGCTGGCTTATGACCACATAACTTAAGAATGGCCCTATTACTCTGGACTCTGCACTTACACAGACTACCTGCATCATGTTATTTAGATTCGCTGTTTATACCTGTTTGATGTAAAATTGACTGAGTTGCTTGTTTTGATGTTTTATATCCGTTGAACGAGGATATTGGGAATATCACAGGGGGTACTAATTTCTTCTTGCGTGAATAATTTATTTCTCTATAAGTCATGCCACTTTCCGATCTTTTGATGTACAGTCTCAGCATATACCAGTTCTTAAAGATTAGCTGGTGAACGTGGAGGAAGTTTCTTATTTTTACATCCAATTGAGTGAGATCTTGCTGGGGCCAATCTATAGTTCCAAAGTTGTAAGAAAGTATGGGAATCATTGAAGCCTGGAGTAAGTACTTTTGATGGATGGAACTCTGCTGCTGGTTCCATTATGAAGTTCTCTGGGGTTTCAAGGGATGATACGCTGAGAATTCATTCTACAGGACAGATGTAGTGTTTTTCACCATCTTCACTTGTGTAATGATAGCTGAAACCAGAGCTATGTGAGCCATTTGGGGAATAGAAGGGACAGTTATGTGTAAGTGTAAAGGATGTGCATTTTAAAACTAATGGTAAAAATGTGACAAATTAGGGATTTTTTGGCTTGTATCCCTTTAAATGGGCTGAATGACATCATTTGTTTTCAGCACCACTGAGTTCTACAGGGCCAGATATAGTGTAGTCATTTTGGGAGAACACAGATCACTTAACCAATGGACATATTTTACTGTACTCGGCCTTGGACAGTCTGTGTATTAGAGCCGGTGCAATATAAGTAGTTTAACTAAACAAATAATTAAATAAATCAGCTTGGAACATTTTGTAAAGCAGCCAAACAAGTCTATCCCTGCATTACCTTCCAAATCCCATAGCTAGTGATAACAGCAGCTTAGGAGGAAATTAAACACAGGAACAGCCCACCACTATTGTATTTTCTCTCCTACATTTAGAGAAAGAAAGTGGCAGAAAAGTGGTGATTTCAGAAGGTTACTTTGCTAAAAATCAAAAAGGTATTAACATGTAGAAAAATCAAAACATCTAAAGACAGGACTTTCAGAGAGAGACAGACATCACTGTTTTTGTCTCAGTATCGGAGCCAGACTGTATAAGGCAGAGACAAAGCTTTAGAACAAAGGAACACAAAGAGCACAGAGAGATCAGATAGGCAGAAGCAGACAGTTATCTACTACTAGCACCTATTGTTATGAAAGCATTACCAGACATTCACAGCTCTGTACAGATACACATAAGAGACAATCCCTGATCCATACAGCTTACAAACTAGTCTGATTGCATCACAGGACTTGGAAAGGGTAGGTGTGGAAAAGGTAGCAAAATAGAGGAGGAAAATTAGCCAGTTCTCATGAGAGATGTAGGGTTAGCAACATCACTAGTAGAGAGAAATATGGAGGGCACTCTCAAGTCCCCTGTAATCCACTAGCCAAGCCAAAGAGAGATTTCTTTAATCAGCATCTCCCAATAGAAATATGAAAGACCCACTGTCTGCTCCCACCTTCACAGCAAAAAGTGATACTACCAGGGCCGAGAGCATCCCACAAGTCGAATAGGCAGTAGAAGGTATAAATAAAGTCCCTTTCATCTTCTACTTCACCTTCAACTTCAGTTCTACCGGCAATAGCAGCAGCCCCCAAGGATGCAAAGAGAGAAACAGAGAAAAAAAAATCAGAGTTCTGGAAACATTTTAAAATGAAAAAGAATCAGCT
The DNA here is from genome assembly GCA_033557465.1 of Ichthyophis bannanicus. Taxonomy (NCBI): domain Eukaryota; kingdom Metazoa; phylum Chordata; class Amphibia; order Gymnophiona; family Ichthyophiidae; genus Ichthyophis; species Ichthyophis bannanicus. The sequence goes on from CM066037.1 coordinate 35,185,880, forward strand.
ATATTTAGAATGCATGTACTATCAGAAGGCCATTAGTACAGGAAAGGTAATGGGACCATCTTTCAAACAGTAGCAGGCTGCATCATTTGCAGATTTCCCCCAGCCCCACCCCCCTTAAAGCTAGGTTCAAGAGGCTCCAACCTGCATCGCAAATAACAGCGCAGGAAAGATACAGAAAATAAATCCATTACCCAGCTGATTCCCCCCACTCCAGTAATGTGGCATCTGAGATTCCCAGAAGCAAGTCAACGGGCAAAGCGAAGGTCAAACACAACAATGGGCCTTTAGAAGAATATGATGGTTTATCAAATATGGTTCCTAATGAGAACCAACGAGTATTTACCAGGCAGTCTACATATTTCATGGGTCAGAGAGAGAAAATTACCTCCAGCTTTATCCTACTTCTATTGCTCCTGTAGCTCTCCCTACAGCTCCTGCTGGCTATGAGGCCACTGGTTCAACATACTGCCGTAAAGTAAATGGTAGACTTATAACAATAGTGTTCATAGAAACTGTCAAGCCATACAGTATACAGAAGATACACATTCCGCGAAGCCAAAGTACAGTACTTCTTTAATACTGTAGATTATTGGAGGAAATGAAAAAAGCTGCTTTCGAACATCCCTTTCTATCCATCACCTTTTGGTTCTTCTTTGCAAACATTATTACTCTGATTCTTGATATATCTCATTAACATGCATCTTTCCTATTCTATTTAATTAGTCAGCGCAGTATTTATGGTGCAGTGTTATCAATCCAGTACTGGTAATTACATAATCTGTAAAATAATCTGGCTTGCTTTCAGGACAGTATCGTTAATTGATGTAAACTGTGCACCTTCCCGTGTTTGTTGTCTAAGCACAATATCAGCAAATTATCTCTGGCCTGATTCAGCCAAGGTACGTGGCTTTCCATATAAATAGGTTTGTTTTCTCCCAAGGAAAGAGTGTTCTTAACAATGACTGATGCACCTGAATGAAAAGGAGTTGGTTCCCTTTCCAGAAATAAGCCTGTACAAAGTCACACTCTTGGCTACCCAGAGGAAGGCCAATGTAAAGTGCTTATTCTCCGAGACTGCTTAGGGAAAGAGTCTTGTTTGCAAGACCTTTTTACTTCACTCCCAAAACAGCAAGAGCAGGAATATTCTCTGAAGTGTAATCTTTATTTAAAATGTGGACAACTGTGTATTGCAAAATGTAATGAGACGCAGGAAGGGTCTCTAAGTATGGCTCCATATTCTGTAGTGGAACAGCAGTTCTTTTCTTGGAAATAGTCTCTCTGTATTCCATTTGTCGACTTTGAAAGGTACATGTAGAAGACATACAGTGCTCACCAGTCAGCTAGTCCTTGCACTGTGCCTTCATATGCAGAAGTGAACAAACTGATCGTTACTCTGTACGAGGTCGGTTTATTGAAGAGTTCTTATTGTTGTTATGTAAGATGACACATGGGAAATTTTCCAAGGTGTTTGTCTCAATTCTATTCAGCTGTCACAGTATTAAAATACACCTAAATCTGGATATAGTAGTTTTGATTGAACATTAAACATTTTAACAATTAGTTATTGATTTGTTTTACCAGGAATTACTCCCTGATTGCTTTGATCTTAGGATAAGCCTTCAAGGTGACTAGAAAGGTTTCCACAGATGCACCTATTTTATGCCTATTATATAAGGCAACTTAGGCTCTCATGTATTCTTATAAGATAGACTCAGAATTTTCCCTAAGAGCACATAAATTCTCTCATACAAGAAGCTGTAGATATGTTACACATGTACTTCTTATGTGTACATGCCCATTTTACAAAGTACACACAACTCTACCCCTCTGCTGACCAAATTACACCCCCAGGAACATTTACAGGTCATGATAGCCATGTCCATTTACACACCGGCACTGAAATTTATATTAAAACATATTCAGAACCACTATGGGGTCATTTTATAAGCTATTTAATAATAATTTGTGTAAATGTATATAGTTTTTCCCAGTTCAAACCTAGTTCATACTTCCTGTTATCTGTAAACCTATTTCAGTTTTTCTGTCTAGGTAATTTATGTTCAATGTAAACCGCACTGATGATAAATAGCGCGGTATATAAAAACTGTTAAATAAATAAATATATGCGTGACTTGGATGCCTGCAAATGGGCATTCAGATGTGAAAATCACAGAGACAACTTCAGACCCATTTTAGAAAGCCAGTTAGATAGAGAGCCCCAGAGTGAGCATCTCCATTTAGCAGGGGGTGTGGCAAAGGTGTGGCCTGGGCAGTGGAATGGAGATGTACGCCATCATGTGATTTCAGAACAGTGCATGCATATCTGACCCTGGCTGCGGAGGTGTCCTGCTCCGGACCATGAATAAGGAACAAACAAATGCTCGTTTCATAGCAGCATCATTTGCAGGGGGTACAGCAAAATGCACTCCCCCTGCCACAGTAAATTTTGCCGTGCCAACTAAACCTGCATGTAAAATTCATTTTACTGCTCTACCGCCACATGACCATTGATCTGAAATGACCGGCTGGGATGTTTAGATACTGTATCATAACATCGATGCCCATGAACTGGCCCGGTCGACACATCCAAAATACCCATTTCTGCAGCTGTGTTTTTTGGGGACATCAACATTTCTAAAATGGCCTGCAAACATGCACACACTCAGTCTTGCTATATGCATGGGTCCATCTCCAGATCTGGACATAGGGAGATGCATCCTCTGGGATGGAGATGGTACAATTTCAGAAGACACTTGCATGTACTTCCCTTCATTGCCATCACTCCCCCCTTAAATTTGGATGTGGTATCCTGGATGTTCTAGATACATCCTAGACAATCCTTCTAAAATCATGCTTCACCTGTATATCGAGTAGCACTGAATATATATATATTGTGGTGATGAGAGCTGCCATGAGAAAATGGAAACAGAAGAAAATGCTGTTTGTACCTTTAAAACGAGTGACAAGCCAGGTTTGCACAGAGCTAGAAAAGCAAGCATGAGAAAAAAAACAACTCTCTGCTGAAGCTAAGCCACGCCCAAGCTCTGACGTAGAGCCAGGCTTGGAGGCTGATTACGGGCACATGTGCAAACAGAAGGGTGTGGCAGTCAGGAAAAGCGTTTTTAAACCTGAAGGGAGAGAAGTCCCTGAGGAGGAGGTGGAACAGAGGGAGGAGAATTACCTGAAGGGAGAGGATTACCTGAGGAGGAAGAAATTCCTGAGCAGAGGGGAAATCCTGAAGGAAGGAGAGAAGTCCCTGAGTGAGAGGAGATCTCTGACGGAGTGGAGTTCCCAGGAGGAAGAGAGTTCCCAGGAGGAAGAGAGACCTCAGAGAAAGGGGAGAGCTCAAAGAAGAAGGAAAGGAGGAGGACAAGGGAAGTCTGTCTTCCAGTTGCTGGATGGTACCGGTGAAAAGGGAAGCACACTGTCTCTGAAGAATACTCTTAAAGCTGAAACCAGCAGACGCCTAGCTGGGAAGGTTACAGCCCACGTGGAACAAGTTCCAACGTCCAGTGTTCTAGACCCCGTGTTGCAATCTTCAACTGCTAGAAGGTGGGTCGATACACTTCTTTATGGAAAGAGCCAGAGCCCAGCCGAAAGCAGGGAAGTGGATTTGAACACCATAGAGACTTTAAGGGAAGTGTTCCAGGGTAGGAAAGCTCCCTCTCCTAATGTAAGTGTTCCCTCTCAGAAAGAAAAGTTACGGAATGAATTCTGTAAGTTCTTACAAGGGAAGAAGTTTGAACAAGCTTTTGAAGCCAGAGAAAGTGACAAGCAAGCTATAGCCCAAGAACCTATGCAGGTTGATTACTGTGAGTCACAGTCTAGCTCGGAGGTGTCTCCGATGGACTGCTCTCTATGTTTTAAGGAAGTCTGAAAACCTGAGAGCAGTGCTAAAGAAAGAAACATTTGCTGAAAAGAAATGTTTAACCAGCTTTTGTATCTAATAAGCATTTCCCCAAAGTAAAGAAGTTTTTGTTAAGAGAAGAAGTTTACCTCTGCTGAACGTGCTTAAACATAGCTGTGCTGTGAGATGTTAATTTGTTTGATGAAGACAGCAGCTTGTGTCAGAAAGCTTTGAGTTCAGTTTTACTCAGTTCCAGTATCCTTGTTTCATTGTGTTGGAGAAGTATCCTTTTACCTGTGTTCAGAACTTTAATGTGTTTTGGAAACCCACAAAAAAATAAATATTCTTGTTTGCCTCAACCAACGGTTGCACAACTACTTTGTCTTTGAATGCAAATAGCCAAACTACAAATCCCAGAGTTCTTTGCTGGGAACAAATAGTAAAGCTTCATTTAAGGACATACAAAGGCGACCCTACGCCTGTAAGCTCTTGGGCCCAGGCTAGGGGATCACAATATATAAATGGATGGCTCAATAATCTGTGGTGGTGACTAGTGCTACTAAAGCGGCTAGCCATCATTACTGAACCTAAGACTCGGATATTCAATAGCGAGACCATATCTGGCCACTGGCATTGAATATCAGGGTTGAAGCTAAATGTTCAGTCGCTATCCAATTTCAGTGGTTAAAGTTAGGCCAGCCTTTAATTTTATTTATTTACATTCTCTTATATACTGTGCTATTCTGCATCAGTGTGGTTTACATTGAACAGGGCATTATAACTTGGAGATAACTATTTTACAGGGAACATGGGCTATGGAGGGTTAAGTGGCTTGCCCAAGACCACAAGGAGCACCTGTGGGACTAGAAACCCCAGTCCTTCCTGCCCAAGGTTGCTGTCCTCTAGTGGGATTTGAACCCCTGAACTTCTGGCCTGAAGTAGCTTGCCCCAACCACTAGGCCACTCCTCCAATGTATCTTACTTTTGCCGCTGAGGGGGGTGCCATGTGCGGGGCATGTATTGGTGGCACCCATGGATATTCAGCAGACACTAATTGCATTAGTGCCACTGAATATCCTGGTGACCGAGATTAATGCAGTTAACAGGTCTGCTAACCACATTCATCACTTTGAATATCCCCCCTCCCCCCTAGATTTTAGAAAGGTCATTTACGTGGTTGCTGTGATGCCCAAGTGAAAACTTCTGCAATTCAATGGCAGTTTTCAAGGAGAGGATGGGCACATATAAGTCCATTCTAAAAGTGACACATCTTTGCCCACTGCGCTAGGGACGGCTATCCAAGCACAGAGGGAGATGCAGTTTCAAAGCATCTATATGGGAAAAGTCAAAGAAGGAACCCTGGCAATTTCCACATGGCTGTGTCGGTATTTGAGAACACACGTGTGTAAATGTTCACATAGAGACATATATTGTGGCCATCTCGTAAACCTGGATGTCCCATCGCTCTTCACCATTCATAGATAAATTCATATTTACTGAAGTAACATATGGAGAGGGAAACAAAAATCAAGTGATTTAGTGGGATGTTCCCCTTATCCCCTCCTGGAAAGAGTTGGCTGAAACAAGCATTTTCTGAAAATCCAAACTTGCTTGGGGCAAATGCAGATCATTCCCATTGCCCCCACCTTTCTAGTAGCAATTCAAACGTGGAAGTAAGGATGTGGTTGCAAACTACAGGCTGGTTAGTTTAACCTTGGTGGTGAGAAAATTATTGGAAGCGTTGCTGAAAGAGAAAATAGTGAAGTTTCTGGAGTCCAACGGATTACTGGATTCGAGGCAGCATGGATTCACCAGAGGCAGGTCATTCAGACTTGTCTGATTTCTTTGACTGGATGACCTGGAGCTGGACCAAGGGAGAGCCATAGATGTGGTGTATTTAGATTTCAGTAAAGCCTCTGACACCGTTCCATACAGACAACGTATAAACAAACTGAGCACCCTAGAGATGGACGCTAAAGTTACTGCTTGGGTTAGAAATTGGTGAAGTGAGAGGTGACAAAGAGTACAGGTAAATGGAGCTCACTCTGAGGAGGAGGAGGTTACCACTGGTGTGTCCCATGAATCTGTCCTTGGTTTGATTCTTTTTAGCATTTTTGTTAGTGGTATTATGGAAGGGCTGTCGGGTAAGGTTTGCCTCTTTGCGGATGATACCAATATCTGAAATAGAGTAGACATCCAGGACGGTGTAGATAACATGAGGAGGGATCTAGCTAAGCTTGAAGAATGGTCTAAAATTTGCCAGCTGAGATTTGTTAAAAAAAGCAAGGTCATGCATTTGGGCTGCAGCAATCCAAGGGAGCAATATAGTATAGGGGGTTAAGTACTTACGTCCACAAAAGAAAAACGGGACCTAGGCGTAATTGTGTCTGATAATCTTAAAGTAGCTAAACAGGTAGAAAAGGTGACAGCAAAAGCTATAAGAATGCTTCGTTGCATAGGGAGAGAAATGGCCAGCAGAAGAAAGGAGGTGATTGTGCCTCTGTATAAGTCGTTGGTGATCATATGAGGACAGACTTAAGGATCTTAATATGTATACTTTAGAGGAAAGGCATGATAGAGGTGATATGATTGAGATGTTTAAATAGCTCCATAGCACAAATGCACAGGAGGAGAGCCTCTTTTTATTGAAAGCAAGCTCTGCAACGAGGGGACGAAGGGTGAAAAGGGATAGACTCAGGAGTAATATGCTGAAATATTTTTTTATGGAAAGTGGTAGATGCATGGAATAGTCTTCAAGTGGAGGTGGTAAAGATGAAGGACCGACACAGAGGACCATTAAAGGAATAAAGGGGAGTGTTGTAGTGGTTGATATGGAAGGGCAGACTAGATATGCCATGTGACCATGTGGTCTTTTTTTGTTGTCATGTTTCTATTATCATGTACTTCTATGTCCCCAGAGGACTTATAATCTAAGTTTGCACCTGAAGCAAAGGAGAGTGAAGTGACTTAACAAAGGGATCTGTGCTGGGTCTGCTGCTTTTTGACATATTCATAAATGACCTGGAAAGTGGAATAACGAGTGAGGTTATCAAATTTGCAGATGACACAAAACTATTTAAAGTTGTTAAAACCCAAGAGGATTGTGGAAAATTGCAAGAGGATCTTGATAAATTGGAAGACTGGGCATCAAAATGGCAGATGAAATTTAATGTGGACAAGTGCAAGGTTATGCACCTAGGGAAGAACAACCCAAACTATGGTTACACGATGCAAGGTTCCACATTAGGAACCACCACCCAGGAAAAAGATTTAGGCGTCATTGTGGATACCATGTTAAAACCCTCGGCCCAGTGTGCAACAGTGGCCAAGAGAGCAAATAGAATGCTAGGTATGATAAGGAAAGGAATGGAAAATAAAACAAAAGATATTATAATGCCTCTATATCGTTCCATGGTGAGACCGCACCTTGAATATTGTGTGCAATTCTGGTCGCCGTATCTTAAAAAGGATATAGCGATTTTAGAAAAGGTTCAGAGAAGAGCCACCAAAATGGTAAAGGGGATGGAAGGATACTCCTATGAAGAAAGTCTAAAAAGGTTGGGGCTCTTTAACCTGGAAAAGAGACGGCTGAGGGGAGATATGATAGAAGTCTATAAATTAATGAACGGAGTGAAACGGGTAAACGTAGATCGATTGTTTACCTTATCAGAATATAGAAAGACTAGGGGACATGCAATGAAGCTACAGGGTAAACTATTTAAGACTAATAAAAGAAAATATTTTTTCACTCAACGTGTAATCAAACTCTGGAATTTGTTACCGGAGGATGTAGTAAAGGCTGTTAGTGTAGCTGGGTTTAAAAAAGGTTTGGACAAGTTCCTGGAGGAAAGGTCCATAAACCATTATTAAGAAGGGACCCAGGATATCAATGCTTGAACCAATACAAGCATTGTGGAACCTGTGTCCCTTGGGGAAACTGCTAGGTACGTATGACCTAGATTGGCCACTGTTGGAAACAGAATACTGGGCTTGATGGACCTTGGTCTGACCCAGTATGGCATATCTTATGTTCTAAAATACTCCCCATAATGCTCCAACACCGTACATTTACTCTAGGCTGTCTATTCAGCAGGCCTAAATTAAACGTTTATATTATTAGCTGAGTATCACCACCATCCAGTTAATTTCTTGGCCAGTTTTTGTTCAGTCCTCCCACCATTCATTTCTTTTATGGATAGAGAGAAAGTGAACGTAGACTCCAGGCAACCCAGTCTTTCAGCTTTCTTGGCACAGGCCTTTTTTCCTCACAGGGAGTTTACAGCCCCTGGTGTTCCAAGGTGTTCACTCATCCAAGTACTAGCCAGGCCTGACCCTACATAGTTTCTGAGATCAGCCAAGATCAAGCTCCTTCAGTCAGCAAAGCTGTAGCATTTGGGGCCCAAAAATATGACTGCACAGCTCAATACAAGTTTTACAAATATATAGATAGAAAATTTGTATGTCCACTAGCTACTGTTGTTGAGTGCCATTGAGTTCACTCATGGTGACAATCTGGATAGAGGACCTAAACTTTGTTCAGTCTTCAGCCAGGTGGCTCATTGTTGATAGAGTAAAACCCATAGCTGTTGTTATTGTATCGATCCATCTCATTTCCGGCCTTTCTCTTTTACATTTATTTATTATTATTTATTACAGTTGCTTATATACCGCACTATTCGGCATCAGCGCGGTTTACAGTATAACAAAATGACCAAAACACACATTCTGTTTGGTTTTACATAGAACAAGGGTATGAACTTGGATAACAGGGGGGGGATGAACTATATACATGAATTATATACATGAGATAGGTTACATGCATGACGCAAAAGTCCTGTAACATGGTTGAGTTGCATTGCCCTTGCCCTGTAACATGGTTGGTTACATTGCCCTTCTACCTTGCCAAGCATGATGTCTTTCTCTAATGATCTCTCTTTGCATGATGTGTCCAAAGTATGAAAGTCAAAGTCTTGCTATCTGAGCTTCTAAGGAAAGTTTAGGTTTGATCTCTTCTAGTACGGACTGGTTTGTTCTTGGGGCAGTCCACGATATACACAATATTCGTTGCCAGCACCATAATTCAAAGGCATCAATTTCTTCCTTTTTATCTTTTTCACTTCCATCTTTCTCATCTATATGATGTTATTGAAAATAACATGGCTCCCAAGAGCAGATGGTTCGGAAGAATGTATCCTTGAAGGATACTATCAAAAGCAGAGAGGTTACAAAAAAGAGTAAAGTAGCCCAAATGCCCTCGAGTATGGAGAAGACAGAGCTTAAAGATCCCAAATTACCCATGTCTACCAATAGCCAAATTAATAGAAATAAAATGCAGTCTCTAAAATGCTTGTATGCAAATGCTAGAAGTCTAAAAAATAAGATGAGAGAGTTAGAATATATAGCACTAAATGAGAGGTTAGAAATAATTGGAATATCAGAGAAATGGTGGAAGGAGGACAACTAGTGGGACACTGTGATACCTGGGTAAAAACTATATCGTAATGATAGAGCTGATCAAATTGGTGGAGGGGTTGCGCTCTATGTTAGAGAGGGCATTGAGTCAGAAAGGATTAAAGTTTTGCAGGAAACAAAATTTGCTGTAGAATCTCTATGGATTGAAATTCCACGTAAAAAGGGGAAGGCGATGGCAGTGGGGGTGTACTATCGACCACCTGGCCAGAATGAACAAATGGATGATGAAATGCTCAAAGAAATCAAGGAAGCTAACAAAAGTTACAGCGCAGTAATAATAATGGGTGATTTCAATTACCCCGGTATCGACTGGGTCAGTGTCACGGCAGGACATGCTAGGGAGATAAAGTTCCTAGATGAAATAAATGACTGCTTCTTGGAGCAGCTGGTCCATGAAACGACCAGAGGGGAAGCCATATTAGACCTAGTCCTTCGTGGAACACCAGATATAGTGCAAGAGATAAGGGTGTTGGGGCCATTTGGCAATAGTGATCATAGCATGATCGCCTTTGATTTAATTAGTGGAGGAGGGATAGCAAGGAAATCCACAGTACTACCTTTTAACTTTCGAAAGGGAGACTATGATAAAATGAGGAAAATAGTTAAGAAAAAACTAAAAGGAGCAGTTGCAAAGGTTAAAGACTTACATCAAGCTTGGGTGTTGTTGAAAAAAACTATCTTGGAAGCCCAGACCAGCTGTATTCCACGCTTTAAGAAAAGTGGAAAGAAGTCCAAAAAACTGCCAGCATGGTTTAAAGGTAAGATCAGAGAGGCTGTTGCCAAAAAAGCATCTTTCAGGAAATGGAAAAAAGAGCCAAACGATGAAACCTGGAAACAGCACAAGTGCTGGCAAGTCAAATGCAAGGCATTCATAAGGCAGGCAATGGGAGAATTTGAGAAGAAGCTTGCTGCAGAAGCAAAAAATGTGAAATAAAGAATTTTCAAGTACATTTGTAGCAAAAAACCTGTGAGAGAGTCAGTTGGTCCATTAGATGATAGAGGGGTTAAAGGGGCACTTAGAGGCGACAAGGCGATAGTGGAGAGACTAAATGAATTCTTTGTTTCAGTCTTTACTGAGGAAGATGTAGGGATGTTACCCCATGACTGAAGTGGTATTTAAAGGTGCGGAAGAATTGAAGGAAATATCGATACATCGGGAAGATGTATTACAACTATTAGATATACTGAAGAGTAGCAAAGCATCTGGGCCGGATGGTATACATCCATGGGAGTTGAAAGAACTGAAATATGGGATTGCAAACCTGCTATTAGTAATCTGTGAACTATCATTAAAATCATCTCTAATACCTGAAGATTGGAGGATCACCAATGTAACGCCAATTTTTAAAAAGGTTTCCAGGGGTGATTCGGGAAACTACAGACAGGTGAGCCTGATGTCAGTACCGGGAAAAATGGTAGAAACCATCATAAAGAATAAAATTACTCAGCATGTAGATAGTCATGGCCTAATGGGAGACAGCCAACATGGCTTTAGACAAGGAAGATCTTGTCTTACTAATCTGTTATGTTTTTTTGAAGGTGTGAATAAACAGGTGGACAAAGGTGAGTCGGTTGATATATAGTGTATCTGGACTTTCAGAAAGTCTTTGACAAGGTCCCTCATCAGAGACTTTTGGCAAAACTAAAAAGTCATGGGATAGGAGGCAGTGTACTACTATGGATGAGGAACTGGTTAAAAGACAGAAAGCAGAGAGTACAGCTAAATGGCCAATTTTCCCAATGGAGAAAGGTGATAGTGGTGTACACCAGGGATCTGTGCTGGGTCCGCTGCTTTTTGACATATTCATAAATGACCTGGAAAGTGGAATAACGAGTGAGGTAATCAAATTTGCAGATGACACAAAACTATTTAAAGTTGTTAAAACCCAAGAGGATTGTGGAAAATTGCAAGAGGATCTTGATAAATTGGAAGACTGGGCATCAAAATGGCAGTTGAAATTTAATGTGGACAAGTGCAAAGTTATGCACCTAGGAAACAACAACCCAAACTATGGTTACACGATGCAAAGTTCCACATTAGGAACCACCACCCAGGAAAAAGATTTAGGCGTCATTGTGGATAACATGTTAAAACCCTCGGCCCAGTGTGCAGCGGTGGCGGCCAAGAGAGCAAATAGAATGCTAGGTATCATAAAGAAAGGAATGGAAAATAAAACAAAAATATATTATAATACCTCTATATCGTTCCATGGTGAGACCGCACCTTGAATATTGTGTGAAGTTCTGGTCGCCGTATCTTAAAAAGGATATAGAGTTATTAGAAAAGGTTCAGAGAAGAGCCACCAAAATGGTAATGGGGATGGAAGGATACTCCTATGAGGAAAGGCTAAAAAGGTTAGGGCTCTTTAACCTGGAAAAGAGACGGCTGAGGGGAGATATGATAGAAGTCTATAAATTAATGAACAGAGTGGAACGGGTAAACGTAGCTCGATTGTTTATGTTATCAGAATATAGAAAGACTAGGGGACATGCAATGAAGCTACAGGATAAACTATTTAAGACTAATAAAAGAAAATATTTCTTCACTCAATGTGTAATCAAACTCTGGAATTTGTTAGCGGAGGATGTAGTAAAGGCTGTTAGTGTAGCTGGGTTTAAAAAAGGTTTGGACAAGTTCCTGGAGGAAAGGTCCATAAACCATTATTAAGAAGGGACCCAGGATATCAATACTTGACACAGTACAAGCATTGTGGAACCTGTGTCTTTTGCGGAAACTGCTAGGTACGTATGACCTAGATTTGCCACTGTTGGAAACAGGATACTGGGCTTGATGGACCTTGGTCTGACCCAGTATGGCATATCTTATTTTTTTATGTTCTTATGGATAAGTCAAATCTTAGCTATTGGTGAAGATATAATTGAAATATCTGCCCATTTGAGTTTTTTAAAATGTAAAAATAGGTTAGTAGTTCTCATCCCAGTCCTCAGGTACCCGCAGGCCAGTCAGGTTTCAGGATATCCACAATGAATATGCGTGAGATAAATTTGCATACAATGAACACAGTGATTGTTGAGTGGGTCAAGAACCACTGAAGTAGGTGCTATTTTTTATGTATCTAACTGCAGTTAGGTGACTAGATCATACGGTGGGGCCCTCCCCCTTCCCACTAAATGGTTATGTCTAACAGCCTAGTGAATTGCATTGGCAGAGTCAATAGTCAGATTAGGATGTTGAAACTGCTGTAATAGCTCCGCCCCCAATACACCACCAGTAAACCAGGAATCATCTTACTGTCACACTGCAAGCACTTTTTGACTTATCCCACTGGATTGCATTGGCAGTAGTGCTGGTTGGATTAGGGTATGGGGATTGGGAACTGCAGTGGTTGCCCCTCCCACTGGAGAACAGCATATGCTTCCATCTCTTATTAGAAGCCAAAGGTACACTCCTTATTGAGCTCCTCTGTGTGGCGACAGGCACAACACTTTGTTCGGGATTATTTGGACTGAAAAATATATAAATTGATAATCAGTATTTTATTTCAGTGAGAGTGACAGATAGGCTTGTATTTCTTCAGTCAAGTTGTAAATTCAGACCAAGAAGCTTGATTTGTGTGCAGTTAATCTCTCATCAATTTTCTACTCAGCCTAAAATAGGATTGATCAATGCAAGAGCAGATACTGTAGTAGGAAGTTTTGATTATGTGACTAGATAGTAGTGCATGAATGAAATGTTGTTAGTGTAACTGAAAAATGGATTAGTGAGGGTGGCTTAGGGGGTCTTTTACTAGTGGGTGCTAGCTGGCAGCATGCGGTGAAGGTACGCTGGGACACACGTTACCAGATAGGACAGGGCCGTGATAGCAGAGGATGATTCCCAGACTAATCGTTCAACCCATGTTAGAGTCCTTAGTGGACAGGTTAGGGGTGGAGAGTGGTTGTACTAAATGTGGCGCAGTTAGCGCTCGCTTCACATCGCACCCTAATTGCATTCATGTGGGTTTCATCTAATGCCACTTAATGACAAGACTCCACATGAACTGCCGGAGAAATGCTTCCCACACTCCCAAAGGTCAGAATGGTGGTGTTGTACCCAACGCGCCATAGTTTCAGCTCTATTAGCCGTTATGTGCAACACCTTAGCAACTGTTAGTAAAAGACCCCCTTACTCACATCTCAGCAGGGCACAAGTGTCTATTCAAGGCAAGACCCTCACTTATGGCAAAGTGTGGGAGGGGGGGGGGATTTAATCTTTATTTAAAAGTCCCATTGGACAGCGGAGATTTTGCTTCCTGAACCCTTTTGGGTGTATCTTATGGATTTTGGGTTGCTGATCATGAAAATACATAGTAACATAGTAAATGACGGCAGATAAAGACCAGTATGGTCCATCTAGTCTGCCCCGTAAGATGGCAATAGTAGGTGCACCTGCCGCTCCGTGCATGCCACCCCTCCCCATGTCTTTACCCACCGCTCTGTGTAGGGCACCCCTGTTTGTTGAGAAATTAGATAGGTTTATTTTTATTTCATCCTGTTGCTGTAAAGGGATCCACTGTGTCTGTCCCATGCCATTTTGAATTCTGTCACTGTATTTACCCCCACCACTTCCATCGGGAGGGCATTCCAGGCATCCACCACCTTTTCAGTGAAAAAGTATTTCCTGACATTGCCTTTCAATTTACCCCCTTGCAGCTTCATGTTATGCCTTCTAGTTTTACAGCTTCCCCATCTTTGGAAATTTTCCTATTACGCTCCATTTTTTTTGCAATCACCTATTTTTGTTATTTAATCGCATTATTGTAAGTCTACTCATGTATGGCCTAGAAAGTAAGCTGTTTTGTTTAGTCCAGGCATGCAATGGGCATGGGCATGCTTAATCAGGATGGATGCTGACAGTACAGGCTATAAAAGCAGTTTTTATACAGAGATGCAAAGCATCTGTTGATATCAGTGTGTGCTGTACAATAGCATTTACATGTAAGCTTGTCTAAATGACGATTCATTACAGCAGAAATGTCTCGTCACTGTCGCAACATCTGCGATACATTCAGTTACATTCGTGGTGAATATAGCTTAAGCCTCAAAGATGCAGCATGACTGCACTTATTAAGAAAGCATATAAGTTCTATTTTGATTGTGAAGTTGGTGATCAAGACAAATCCTGGGCTCCTCACATTTGCTTGGCTCAGAGGTACTCAGAAGTTAATGTCATTTGCAATCCTGATGATATGGTGAGAACAGAAGGATCACGTGACTGACTATTACTTCTGTCTGACCAGTGCATCCAGCTTCTCTACTACAATAAAAAATCTATTGAATACCCCAGTCTGCCGTCAGCCATGAGACAGTATGCCAGTACCGAAGACACCAAAGATATGGAGCCTAGATGAGGTAGATGAAAATGCCACAATAAACGGGCCAGACAAGGAAAACAACATGGATCCAGATTTTGAACCATTTATATCTGGTGTGCCTCACCTGTTAACATAGTAGGAATCAAATTACCTGGTGACGGACTATTAAAAACAAAAGCTGAAATACTTAATTCAAGATGGCAAGGATGAGGTTTGATGTTGCCAGGTACAAAACTTTCTGTCTTTCAGACCCACCAAGAAGATATGAAAAATGTCTTTATGCAGGTTGACAACCTCTGTTTCTGCAATGATATTAATGGGTTGTTCAGGGCTTTGGGTTGTGAGCATGACCCATAACAATGGGGCCTTTTTATTGATTTGTCGCAGTTAAGCCTGAAAGCTGTCTTGTTATACAATATCCATTCTTCAATATCTATTGCCTATGCAGCACACATGAAAGAAACCTACACAAACATGGAACTGTTGCCGAAACACACACAGTACAACAACTACAACTGGAACATCTGTGGCGATCTAAAAGTAGTGGCACTGCTACCAGGAATGCAGCTTGGGCATATCAAATACTGTTGTTTTATTTGCGAATGGGACTCCCGTGCTAGAGAGTCTCATTACATTAAAAAGAACTGACCACTCTATAAGCATTTGGTTCCAGGACAGAAAAATGTGGCACATGAACCACTTGTTGACACAAGTAAAATATTTTTGCCTACTGTTCCTATAAAAGCACTGGCAAGTCAAATGCAAGGCATTAATAAGGCAGGCAAAGGGAGAATTTGAGAAGAAGCTTGCTGCAGAAGCAAAAACGCGAAGACCTTTTCAAGTACATTCGTAGCAAAAAACCTGTGAGAGAGTCAGTTGGTCCATTAGATGATAGAGGGGTTAAAGGGGCATTAAGATGTGACAAGGCAATAGCGGAGAGACTGAATGAATTCTTTGCTTCAGTCTTTACTGAGGAAGATGTAGGGATGTTACCCATGACTAAAGTGGTATTTAAAGGTGCGGAAGAATTGAAGGAAATATCGATACATCGGGAAGATGTATTACAACTATTAGATAAACTGAAGAGTAGCAAATCACCTGGGCCGGATGGTATACATCCAAGGGTGTTGAAAGAACTGAAATACGAGATTGCAGACCTGGTATTAGTAATCTGTGAACTATCATTAAAATCATCTCTAATACCTGAAGATTGGAGGATCGCCAATGTAACACCAATTTTTAAAAAGGGTTCCAGGGGTGATCCGGGAAACTACAGACCGGTGAGTCTGACATCAGTACCAGGAAAAATGGTAGAAACCATCATAAAGAATAAAATTACTCAGCATGTAGATAGTCATGACCTAATGGGAGACAGCCAACATGGCTTTAGACAAGGAAGATCTTGTCTTACTAATCTGTTATGTTTTTTTGAAGGAGTGAATAATCAGGTGGACAAAGGTGAGTCGGTTGATATTGTGTATCTGGACTTTCAGAAAGCCTTTGACAAGGTCTCTCATGAGAGACTTTTGGCAAAACTAAAGAGTCATGGGATAGGAGGCAGTGTACTATTGTGGATCAGGAAACTGGTTAAAAGATAGAAAGCAGAGGGTAGGGCTAAATGGCCAATTTTCCCAATGGAGAAAGGTGAATAGTGGTGTACCCCAGGGATCTGTGCTGGGTCCGCTGCTTTTTGACATATTTATAAATGACCTGGAAAGTGGAATAACGAGTGAGGTTATTAAATTTGCAGATGACACAAAACTATTTAAAGTTGTTAAAACCCAAGAGGATTGTGGAAACTTGCAAGAGGATCTTGATAAATTGGAAGACTGGGCATCAAAATGGCAGATGAAATTTAATGTGGAAAAGTGCAAGGTTATGCATCTAGGGAAGAACAACCCAAACTATGGTTACACGATGCAAGGTTCCACATTAGGAACCACCACCCAGGAAAAAGATTTAGGCGTCATTGTGGATACCATGTTAAAACCCTCGGCCCAGTGTGCAGCAGCAGCCAAGAGAGCAAATAGACTGCTAGGTATGATAAGGAAAGGAATGGAATATAAAACAAAAGATATTATAATGCCTCTATATTGTTCCATAGTGAGACCGCACTTTGAATACTGTGTGCAATTCTGGTCACCGTATCTTACAAAGGATATAGCAATTTTAGAAAAGGTTCAGAGAAGAGCCACCAAAATGGTAAAGGGGATGGAAGGATACTCCTATGAAGAAAGGCTAAAAAGGTTAAGGCTCTTTAACCTGGAAAAGAGACGGCTGAGGGGAGATATGATAGAAGTCTATAAATTAATCGGAGTGGAACGGGTAAACGTAGATCGATTGTTTACCTTATCAGAATATAGAAAGACTAGGGGACATGCAATGAAGCTACAGGGTAAACTATTTAAGACTAATAAAAGAAAATACTTTTTCACTCAACGTGTAATCAAACTCTGGAATTTGTTACCGGAGGATGTAGTAAAGGCTATTAGTGTAGCTGGGTTTAAAAAAGGTTTGGACAAGTTCCTGGAGGAAAGGTCCATAAACCATTATTAAGAAGGGACCCAGGATATCAATGCTTGAACCAATACAAGCATTGTGGAACCTGTGTCCCTTGGGGAAACTGCTAGGTACGTATGACCTAGATTGGCCACTGTTGGAAACAGAATACTGGGCTTGATGGACCTTGGTCTGACCCAGTATGGCATATCTTATGTTCTTATGTTCTTAAAACTCGGACTGATGAAAAACTTTGTGAAAGCGATGAACAAGGAAGGTGAAAGATTTCAATATTTGAGACAGAGGTTTCAAAGAATAACTGATGCCAAGATTAAGGAAGGTATTTTTATGGGTTCACAAGTCAGACACATCATCAATGATGAGCAGTTTGAAGATCTGATAATGAGGTCTGAGAAAATCGCATGAAAGGCTTTCAGGGATGTTACTGAGAATTGTCTTAGCAATTACAGGGCACAAACTACATCCAGCTGGTTGACAACATGCTTCAAGCATACAAAACCATGAAATGCAACATGTCACTGAAGATTCTTTTTCTGCATTCACACTTGGACTTCTTCCCTGCTAATCTTGGTGCAGTTAGCGATGAACACGGTGAAAGGTTTCACCAGGACATTGTGATGACGGAAAAGCGATATCGGGGCAACTGGAACCTGTCAATCTGGTCGCTATTATTGAACACCGAGACAAGAAGCATTAGAAGCTGAGTATAAAGGAAAATCAGGAGCAAAATATTTTTTAGCTCAGCTGAACTAGTGCAATATGTCAGCATCATTGTGTGATTAAACGTGTTAAATTCAGTCAACATTTAGTTTCATGTTTCTCAAACTTCCTATGTGATACAGTCAATCTGAAGCATCTATCATAATCACCAAAACTTTTTCAGGAAGTAAAGTTTTTGAATAAATTTGTTGTCCAGTGTTATCAATCCGATTATATTCTGTGCAAATAAAAACAATTTTACCAATAGAATGTTCGCTGATGATGCTTTATGAACCAGAAAAATGGGCAATTTTGTTTGTATATATTAAAATCTAAACTGATTAATCTACAATATTGAACTGAAAGAATTTTTTAATAACTAAATATAAATAACTATATATATATATATATATATATATATATATATATATATTTATATTTATTTATTTATATTTAAAACATTCTTTCAATTCAATATTGTAAATTAATCAGTTTAGATTTTAATATTCTAGTAAACTGTCCATTAGGAAGAGTGCCCAAAATAGCTATTGATTTTATGGGTAAGCTAGGATTCCAGTAGATAGATTAGGCTCCAACTCATAGATTAGACAACATGATGGATTTAATATTTATATCTCAAGACTTAACATCGATCTGGGTTGTAAATCAGGGTCTTCTGGTCACATGATCCAGTCATATTTTGATTCATTAAACCTTGAAGCTGAATAATATCCAAATAGCTGCATTAGTAACACCAACATTAAGATATTTTGTCCTAAAATATATGTTACTGATGATGACTTAAATAGAATTTTAGAACCGTTGATTCCTGCTTTCATATCTTTTATTCTTTAGTTATGAAACCTTGCTGATGAAGTCTTATAATGTTTCCTTAGACTTCCGCGGCTGGTATCATAATCTTTGCAGTTTTCTGGGTCATTCTGCATCATAGTAAGTAGAAGCAATGTTTCAGCCATCATGCTGTGGCCTTCTTCAGAGTGAAGTGACTATGTAGTCAAAGACTGTTCTTATCTGTGTGGAGGCTGATTCTGTGCCGAGCACGAATGACCGATCCTCTGCCGCAGGGCCCGGACATATCCGCGATGGCGGAATCGGGGAGACGTACATCCTGGCGATCCCCGGATTCCACGGGGTAGAATGCACAGGAGCCTGCCCATCCTCCTGCTTGAAGGCCACTGCTGGGGCTAGTGATCAGTGGTGTCTGAGCACCATGGCAACTGGCCATCTATCTGGTGGCTCAGAATGCCACGGACCACATCTGCTCTCGCTGACCACTCACCTGTCAGTGCTGATGGCCCAGATAGGGTAGATCATGGCATTAGGGTCCCTAGAGGCCATCACCAGTGCAGGTGAGGGGCTGCAGACAGCGGAATGTGCGGCACCCAGCACTTATTCCACCGTCAGGGTGGAATAAGCCGGGCACCTAACTCGGTGCTGGAGAACATAAAGAGGCAGGACTGGAATTGCTTTTGTACATCCCGGCAGTGGTTTGTCCCCCCCCCCCCCCCACCACCCTTGCTCCATTCCAGCACGACCCCCTCCTGCCCCAGTCCAGCACTCCCTGCACAAACACTGTATAAGGAGTGCTGGCAACAGAATCGATTTTGGTAGCTGAGCGTGGTTGGACATTTGAGCCATACGTCCAACCCCGCTATTTGCAGGACAGAATACTGGTCATTCAAACCGGATTGATGGGTTTGAAGAGGGAAATTTGAATTTTGGAAATATCCAGCCTTTTCTTCAATGAACGTTCCCACCCTTAATGTGCTTTACTTTCACCATGGAGTTCTAGCTTCCATTCCTCTGAAAATGCTGTAATAAGTAATTAGAACCATGAGATACGTTTGGAGATTTATTTTATTTATTTATTTATTTATTTTACATTTCTTATATACCGCACTATTTACGATCAGCGCGGTTTACATAAAACAAAACAGAATCCGACAATGAACAAGAGTCAGGTCATTACAATGAACAGGAGCAATCAACTTGGATAACGGGGGAAACTATGTACATAAATGGAATACTGAAATTGGTAAACTATGTACACAAATGGGATACTGAAATTGGTAACTGTCTATATGTGAGATGAGTTCATTGTGTCAATAGTCAATGATAGCAATATGATGCAACATCATTCACATAACAGAAATATGATACAATGCAGCTGAATATAAATATTGTATCTTAATAGGCAGCAGTTTAGAACAATCAATAGGTCACTCATAGTGTCAGCACAGTATTAATGCTTTACCATCTTCTTCTTCTTTAATGGTGTTTGGGGAGCAGGTCATCCTCTCAATCAATTTGCTGCTGTAGGTGCCGTTGGATTCCTTGTATTGTTCACAATACGCTTCCAACCTTGGCGATCGATGGCGAAATTTCTGGCCTTGTCAATGGTCAGTCACTGGTTCCTTAGGTCTTCCTCAATGTGTTTGAGACACATTTTCTTTGTTGCTGCTCGTTGAACCCTCCAGTGGACAGGTCGCTTCCACCAGAGGAGTTTGTATGGCTGCCGACTGGTGTTCATTCTGCAAACATGGCTAAAACATCACAGTCTGCATTTTTGGATTTGTTCTTTGACTGAAAGCTGATGATCACACCTTGTCTGAATTGTCTCGTTTCGATGATCATCACAAAGAGAGACACCCACAATCTGTCTCAGACATCGCATTTGAAAGATCTCAAGCTTGTTCATGTCAGATTTGAGCAGAATCCATGTTTCTGATCTGTACAGGAGAATTGACAGGATCAGTGTTAGGAAGAGGCGGATTTTGGTCTCAGTGGAGATATTGGCCTTCTTCCAGAGGCACCATTTGGATGAGATGAATGCTACTGTTGCATAGCAAATCCTGCTGTGGACATCAGTGGTGGATGCCACCTTCTTCTCCTGCAGCAGTGATGCAAGGTATTTGAATTCTGGGACATCGAGGTGAACATTGGCCTGTGATCCATCTGTGGTCATAACTTTGGTCTTGTCCACATTGATTCTTAGAAACCAGTCCAGAGTGTGATATGTCCAAAAAGAGGTTTGATACTGTAATAATGTATTCAATACTGGGTTACAGGAAGCATTGATTCTTAGGCCATAAGATTGGGTGATTTGGGCAATGTGGTAAAGGATGTTGATGGCATTTGCATACATGTTAGCAAATATGGCATTGTCATCTATGAACATCAAATCGGTCAGGAAGTTGTTCACATCATACTGGACCACGCATCTGTCCTCAAATGTTTTCCTAATAATGGCATCTATCACGATATTGAAAAGCAGGGGTGAGGCAACATCTCCCTGGCAGACTCCAGTTTAGATAGGACATTTCCTTGGATAGTTCATTTTGGATACACACATTGCTGGTTAAGCCATTGTATGATGCTTGGAGAAGTTGGATGATCTTCAGTGGCACATGCTCATTCTCCAACGCCTTTCACAGGATGGGCCAGTGAACACAGTTGAATGTGGATTTGAAGTCAATGAAGATGATGATGGTTCACTTTCCACACCTGATCCTTTCCTCTGCCAGTTGACGAATGGAGAATATTTGATCGGTGCAGCCCCAATGTGGCCTAAATCCTGCCTGCTCTTCTCGACTGGTCTGTTCACATTTCTTCAGCCTTGATTGAATGATCATCATGAACACCTTGCCAATGATTGAAAGGAGGCTGATGCTGCAGTAGTTCTTGCATTACCAGCTATCGCCTTTCTTCAGGATTGGCACGATGATGCTTTCTTCCATGCTAATGGAACTCTTTCCATGTATCAGATGAATATTAGGAGGACGTGAAGCCATTGCAACAGAATGTCTCCCCCAGCTTTGATTGTTTTGGCAGTGACTTGGTCCATTCTGGGTGCCTTTCCATTCTTAAATGATCTTATCACACTCTTCATTTCATCGACTGTTGGCTCACCATCGAGGAATGGATTCTCCAGCAGGTCAATGGGTAGTGGCTCTGGTGTGGTCCTGGGGCGGATCGTGACTCTATAGCTTTTGGAAGAATTATTTCCACTGTTGCAGGCATTCGCCAGGGGAGTTCACAAAGGTGCCATCCGCTTTCTTGATGTTATTATTGGTCAGCTTGGTTTTGCCACTCAGTCTCCTGAGAGTATGATACAGAGTCCGGTACTCTTGCCTAGATGCTGCTTCTTCCAAGTTGGCTGTGACACCATTCCAGTAGGCTTCTCATTTAACCTCCATCTTCTGTCTGACCTCTTTGTTCTGTCACTGGTACTGCTCAAAGTCAACGTGTTTGATTTGTTTCTATTTATCCACCAGATCCAGGCACTCATCCAAAACCATGGATATGTCTGATGGGTGAACACAGATGGGTGAACACAGAGGGTGAACACAGATGGGTGAACCCAGATGGGTGAACACAGAGGGGCAGGGCATTCCATATGGGTGAACACAGGGGTGAACACAGAGGGGCAGCACATTCCAGAATGGACTCTGATATCTGCTTTTCTTCTGCATTGACATCATCCGATGGTTCGAGTGCTATAAATTTGTTGGATAGGGCAATTTGGAATTCTTATCTGAGTGCCGGATCTCTCAGACATGCCCAGTTCAGTTTGTCTGGTGGAGGTGCCTTGCGCTTTGCCCATTTTAATCGCAACTGTACCTTGGCACGGACGAGGTAGTGGTCAGATCCACAATCGGGCCCTCTCATTGCATGGACATCTTTGAACAATGAACGAATCGGGAGCTGATTGGGATGTAGCCCAGGATGGCCGAATCTTTGCCATATGGGTTGCCCCATGTAAAGGGTGCTGAAAGTGACTGTTTCCCACTACCAGGTTGTTCAACAGTAAAAGGCAAAATGACTGAACATTCATATAATATAAATAAATTAGAGAATAAATGGTGTAAAACAAAAATCTGATTAGGATAGACAGTAGTGTTAATCTCATATAGCTTACTATCAACAGCAAATTATTAAGAGTAAGAGAGAACATTTAAATAGCAAGTTAGCAAATGCCGATAACAGGTCATAGAATTGTTCAGCTGCTAAATGAGCTTATTGGTAATACTCGCTCTTTTCTCAGTGATAATTACTTCATAACTAGTATGCAGTGTGCAACCTATTTTGAGGATACAATTCCTAGGTTGGTATATAAGGATTCAATGAATAGTTCTGCGGTAGTTTATTTATTTATTTTAAAAAACTTGTATTCTTTACTATAACCTTGGTGGATTACATAGAGACATACATAAAAGTACAATAGCAATAGACAAAACATATGAGTGGCTTGGAAACCCAGAGACCAGGGTTCGATTCCCACTAGCACTCCCCGTGGCCTTGGGCAAGTCACTTAACTCTCTATTGCCTCAGAAGAATCCAAGTCATCAATATCTCTGTTTAATATACATTACCAAGTTTAAGTTACAATGTAAACCGCTTTGACGGAAATGATAAAGCGGTATAAAAAAACCTATTAAGTAAATAAATAAAAGTAATTCTTCATCTAATATTGTCTTTTGATTCAGTAATGAGACCTGTGCAGTCAGCAGCAACACCACAAGTTGTGTTTCTGTTTCATCCAAAGATAAGTTTGCTGAGTCTTGTGAACTCACCTTTATGTTAAGATGAGGGACCCTCCAAGTAGTTAGGATTAATCAACATCATAGGTGTCTAGGGTTGCCAACTGGCTCCAGATGCGCCCGACAGGCTTGATTCACTCCTGTGTTTACCCCATTGCATGCAGGGACTTGAAGTCTTGCTTTTCTTATGGAGTGCAATAGAGAAATCAGAACTACGTGTCCCTGCATGCAGTGGAGTAAACTCAGGACTGGATCAAGCCTGTCGGGCGCATCTGGAGCCAGTTGGCAACCCTATAGGTGTCGGAATGAGGTGAGCCCAGCCACTAGCTCCACCAAAATTCAGCTCGCCAGCCACAAGATGGGATCCCCGTGGGCAGACAATGTGCATTGAGGTTGAGATTGTGACCTTCCCCTCCTCTTCTGCCCACGGGGATCCCATCTCTTATAGGTAAAAGAGAAGAGCAGGGCCACAATCATAGCAAAGAGTCCTTCTGCCTCCCTGCTGGAGATCAGATCCTTGCAGGTAGAGCAAGAGGGGAAGCTCATGGGGGGCTAGGAGTGGAGTTAGGGTGGAGTTAAGGTGCAATTTGGGCAGATCTTAGGGCAGTCAAGGCAGTTAGGGTGGAGCTTGGATCCCCCAAACAAAAATAGGCATTTTGCTTCCCTTGATCAATACATGACATCTGTTGCAGACAGTGAAGGTATATCAACTTATGAGTCACTTTGTCTTGTGTCTGTTTTGGAAGTGGAAAGCTCAATTAAGTTGTCTGACTTCTTCTTGCTTATGTTCCCATCTCATCTCTCCATGAGTCCTGAAGACTACACATTTTTCAGCTTAAGAACAGCATTTAAATCAGCAATCCTCCCCATCCTCAGCTACTGCAACAATCAACCACTATGGACAGCTCTCCACACCGCTGCACACACCCTATTGGCAGTTCCAAGGCAAGAACACATCATCCCCACCCTCAAGCATCTTCACTGGCTCCCCTTTAACAGCCGCATCAAATACAAAACACTGATGATAACCCACAGAGCACTATCTGGCTGCTCCTCCACCCACCACTTCAGCCTTCTCCATCCCTTTCAACCAAGCAGAGCCAGCCAGCCCTCACTCAAAAACCAAGAGCACCCAGAAAGCTTGCTCAAGGGCATTTGAACTATACACATCAAACCTATGGAACTCCCTCCCTGTCACCATCAGGAGCATCAAAAATATTTCCTCATTCAGGAAGCAGTTGAAGACTCATTTATTCATCGAATACTATGGTACCATAACCTAATCCCACGCCCCCATATCCCCTCAAATAGAAACCATTGTAAATAGCTAAGTTATCTGTATTTAGTTAGAGGCCTATTCCAATCAGGCCATCCATCCCCTGTACATCTGGGTAGAATTGGGCCTTCCAATGTTAGACCAATTCTGATCCCACGGCCCCCAAGGGATCAGAATCGGGTCTAGCTCCTAGATGTGCAGGCCAAGACCCAATTCTGCCAGCTGTATGTCCCCAGCAACTACCCGTGTAGTGGTGTCAGGCTCCTGAATGAAGCTGCAGAGCCATGGCATCCTGTCACCATGCACACCGCGGTTCCATTCAAGAACCACGAATGCCGGCCTCTGCAGATAAACTCTTCTCTCCACAGCCAGACCCTCGATCCAGCCTCCCATGGCCGAGGTCCAGCTGGGGGAACTTCCTCTACCCTTGCCTCACGTGTCCACACCAGTCACCGAAGAAACACCTCATCCAGGAGGACTTATTCCACCTCTGAGGTGGAATAAAGTCCCCTGTCTACTTCCAAGGCCCCCGACATACAGGGCTGACCTCTGAATCAGCCCTGTACATCTGGGGTCGTGGCCTGCCCATGCCCACCCTCGTTCCACCTCCGGAACACCCCCTATCACCCCCATCTAGGCTTCCCCATACAAACTCGTCATTCGCATGGGGAAGTTTTTGCCGGGACCAGCAGGGGGGCGAATAGCATCCCAGCTATTCATGGGACAGAATGACCCCCTTAATGTTTAACACACCATGTTCACCGTAATCTCGTTCATTGTATCTTTGAGCTGTTTGTAAACTGCTTTGTCAAGGCAAAACGCGGTATAAAAGCACAGCTAAATAAATAAATAAATGTATCTCTTCAAGAGGTTGCTGATAGAATTTAAGAAGGCTAATGTCACTGCAATTTTAAAAAAGGGAAAAAGAGATGGCATTAATTTTTCTGTTTTTTTATCTCCTTTCGAATCTTTCATTTTGTCCTAAAATGTTGGAAAATGTAGTTTCGCAACAAGTTTCTAGGTTTGTTGACACTAATTAGGTGCTTGTCTGTCTCAGCCGGGCCATCAGCAATATCACAATACTGAATCAGTGCAGATCAGGGATGTGACGCCTTCTGAATACAATCAGATGCAACTGCTGCTTTTGACGTGGTTCAGTATCATCTGTTACTGCTGTTTTTACAAGATATAGGGGTACATTCTAATGTCCTTAGTTGATTTGGCTTTTGTATGTGAGAGGGAACTCAAGGGGTCTATTGGGATCTTTCACTACTTGCATTCAGGCAGTGGCAAAAGTTCTAATAAGGGGCCCCCAAGCACAATTTTGCCAAGGGCCCCCCATTATGGGGTAGGAGACCATCACCCAGCAAACTTCAGTGCACAGAGAAGATGAGTGGGAGACAACACAGTCAGCAGTTTCAAGCACTGCCTTCACCTCTGCTGTGTGAGCCCTCTTCCTGACAGGATCTCCCTGCATTGAAGGGATGCTTGGGGCCAATTTATGCCACTCTATTCAAGCTTTTAACAAGGGGGGAGTCCCATAGGGATCTTTGCTATCACCTGTCTTATTTTACTTGTACCTGCTGCCGCTGTTGAAGATTCTTGAGGGTTTGTATCAGCATTCAGCGTGAAGCCATGATATGTCAATATCATTGGCCCCAAAAGTATTTTTTCTGTCATTTTTAAATGCATTTAAAAATTCAAAGCGCCACCTAGCTTATCAGTAGTGGTGCATCCCACCCCTCAAAATGTGTCAGGACTGGTCTAACAGCAGAAATCAAACACTACCAGAGGGTGAATTAATAAGTTGTATTTATCATTTTAACTCTAGGTCTTTGGATTTGTTTATAGTGAGGGTTATTTGGAGTTTTGGGAGTTTTGTTGTTTGGTACATCTGTAGGTTCAGGGAATCTTTTTGGCAGAATTATGTTTTTGTGACAGAAAGTAAGAGAGAGAGAGAGAGAGAGAGACAGTGTGTGTGTCGGAGCATCACCAGGTGCCAGTGTGATCGGGCAGTCAAACTTAGAGAGGGTTCATTATAGCTAGATGTCAAACCATATCCCTGTCAATAATAAGGGACCCTCATAATAAAGGCATTCAACAGTGAAAACAGTACTAATGCATGCCAATAATGCACATTTCGTGGGACCAATGGTATTGCTTTTGAGCATTAGTGCTGTTTGCACTGCTGAAAGCTCTTATTCTGAGGGTCCCTTATTATTGACAGGGATATGTTTTGACATTTAGCCATAGGGAACCTATGCTGATTCTTTCTGGATTATATTTCATAAGATACTCCAATAAGTTCTGATATTGTTGGCAGTGTGATAGGGCAGCCATGCATCCGTTGTGCCTGGCAGTGGGAGACACGACTAATGTGCCAACATTCCCTGGATTGTACCATGCAGCCCACATCCCTACCCAAGCCACGATCAATGAGAGCTGCAAGAGTGGTGATATATCTGGCTACTTGGTGTGATGGCACAGGGATCTCTCCTCTCATGCCCACACAGGCCTGACCACAAAGCAGACTGTGGGAAGGCAGACAGGGTTGCCCCACAGATAGCGGATGTCTACAAACTGACATACACCATGAGGGGACAAGTGTAGTTGCTGTGAGAAATGCCAGTACTCAGATAAGTGGGTCTTAGCTGCCATAGCCAGAAGGCCCTACTACAACCTGTCACAGCCCCTCCCTTTGGCAACGTGCTTGGAGTCAGGGTGGACATTTCTTTCTTTCTTGAAGTGAGAAACGTCTTTTGCCCAGAGGGATTCTGGGACTAATAGTTCACCTCTTTTTAATGAATAGTTGTGAATGCCAATATAAGTGGTAAGGTAAAGGGATTTATTCCCATACAGCACAAAAAGGTTTCCAAATGAAAGCAAACAGGTTTCACCTTATTCTGGATTATCACCAAACATTTACAAAGTCCAAACTGTTATACTTGTTTCACAGTTCTTGTTACTTAGGCAGGTTGAAAGCAAACAAACAGGTCAAATAAATCAAAGTCAAAGCTTCTTCTTGTGGACTTAAACACACAGTGTTTTCAAGTATGTCCTAGCCACTATACTTCAGGTAGGGATTCCGCACTCCCTGCAATACATAGTGTGCAGTCCATATGACATTCAGACTGGGCTAATTCAGGTTCCACAAAGTCCAATTGCATAGCCTCTGGCTCTGCTACGTTAATTGCTAAACCTGGGTTTCCCTTCGGTATGTCTGGCAATATGTCAGTGGTTCTCTCCAGGCTTTGCCAGCCCTGCTCTGCTTGTTCTGGGAAACAGATAATGTGCTCTTTGGCTAGTACTTTCTGTACAGGTTTCCACACCTTCTGCCAACTAGGTTTGCTATAACCACGGCTCCCTGACTTCCAGGCTTCTCTAAGACCTGGCTCAGATCTAGGAAAGGAATTGTATCTGTACCTCGGCTCTCTGAGCTGTGGATCTCCAGCGTATCATCTGCAAGGCACTCTCCTGCTTTCTCTGTCTCCTCTGAAGACCTCCCTCTGGGGCTCTCCAATATGAGACTGTCCTTCCTGGAATTTGTATTTTCTCTGTAAGGACTTCCAGTTCAACTGCCTTTCCTTTTGTAATTGGAGCCTTCTGCTTTCTTTCTCCTCAGTATCAGTAGGAGCTCTCCTCCTCTCTACAGCAGCACCGCTTTCTGCTCCTCTCCCTGGAAGACTTCCCTTCTGAAGACTTCTTCCCTGAGGGCTTCTTTCCTGAGGGCTTCCTTCTCTCCTATTTGGGGACTGCTTATAAGAGCGTTCCTCAGCTAAAGTTCCTGGCATTCTAAACAGGTGTGTTTAGGGTTGCCAACTTTTTCACCGAGAAAAACCCGACACCTGTGGCTCGCCATGCTCCACCCATTCTCCGCCCCTAGTCCCACCCCTGCCCCGCCCCCAGCCCCACCCACAAAAATTACCGAGGATACGTGTAGGCTAACTTCCTTGGTCAGATAATAATTAAACTGGGAACCCCAAAATCCAAACATGAAATGTACAACACTGGAGAAATAAAACTATAAAGTAATTTCCTCTTGCACTAAACAAAAACGCAAAGATGTTAGCAATACACACTTCCCAGACCAGACATATTCCAGTTAATAAATTCAAAATAAAAAGTATTTTTCTACCTTCTGTTTGGGCGTTTTATTTTTCAGTTGCAATTGCTCCAGTCACTTTCTTCTGGTTTCTTCGTGTCTTCTGCGAGCTATCCATTTGTCCTTTCTTCTCTTTCAGATGTTTTCCATTCACTCTCTATTTCTGCTTTAACATACTGATTGTTTCCCTTTTGCTCTTTCCCCCAATTCTTTCCTTATTCCTTTATCATCCGTTTAAATTTCACCCTTCCATTCTCAAGCCCCTCTTACTCTCCCAATACCGGCCCATCATAGACTTTTCTTCCACACAAAATATTTTTTCCCCTCTCTATTCTCATTCCCCATCCATTCTAGTCCTCCCCCCAAATCAGTTCCCTTATAGTTCTAGACCCACCCAGCATCCACTCCCTTCTAGTCCCATTCTCCCATGCCCCACATCAGCCCATTTCCAGTGCTAGCCCTCACATCATAGGCCATTTCCAGTCCTAGCTCCCCCCCCAATCACAGCCCATTTCCAGTCCAAGTCCCCCATCACAGCCTATTTCCAGTCCTAGGCCCCCCCACCATCACATCCCATTTGCAGTCCGAGTCCCCCCGCACCATCACAGCCCATTTGCAGTCCGAGTCCCCCCGCACCATCACAGCCCATTTGCAGTCCTAGCCCCCCTAATCACAGCCTATTTCCAGTCCAAGATCCCCCTTCCTCCACCATAGCCCATTTCCAGTCCAAGTTCCCCCCCCCCCATAGCCCTTTTCCAGTCCAGGTCCCCTCCACCCCCATCACACCCCATTTCCAGTCCATGTCCCCACCCCCATAACCCTTTTACAGTCCAGGTCCCCCCCCCCCATCACAGCCTATTTCCAGTCCAAGTTTCCCCCCCCCCATAGCCCTTTTCTGGTCCAGGTCCCCTCCACCCCCATCACAACCCATTTCCAGTCCCAGGTCCCCCCCCCCCCCTTAGCCCTTTTACAGTCCAGGTCCCCCCCTTTAGCCCTTTTCCAGTCCAAGTCCCCCCCCCTTAGCCCTTTTCCAGTCCAAGTCCCCCCCTTTAGCCCTTTTCCAGTCCAAGTCCCCCCCCCTTAGCCCTTTTACAGTCCAAGTCCCCCCCTTTAGCCCTTTTCCAGTCCAAGTCCCCCCCCTTAGCCCTTTTCCAGTCCAAGTCCCCCCCTTTAGCCCTTTTCCAGTCCAAGTCCCCCCCTTAGCCCTTTTCCAGTCCAAGTGCCCCCCCTTAGCCCTTTTCCAGTCCAAGTCCAAGTCCCCCCCCTTAGCCTTTTTCCAGTCCAAGTCCCCCCCCCCCTTAGCCCTTTTTCAGTCCAAGTCCCCCCCCCCCTTAGCCCTTTTCCAGTCCAAGTCCCCCCCCCTTAGCCCTTTTCCAGTCCAGGTCCCCCCATCACAGCCCATGCAGTCCTTGCCCCCCCCCCCCCCCGGACCAGCATCGCGGCTGTCTGAGGCTTCAGAGGGAGCCGGGGAAGCCCGCGCGAGGCCCCGGCTCCCTCTGAACAGCCACCAGCGTGAAGAGCCTTTACCTTCACGCTGGCGTCTGTTCCTGTGAAGCCGCGAATGCTGGGAAAGGTTAAAGGGCAACCTTTAACCTTTCCCAGCATTCGCGGCTTCACAGGAACAGCCGCCAGCGTGAAGGTAAAGGCTCTTCACGCTGGTGGCTGTTCAGAGGGAGCCGGGGCCTCGCGCGGGCTTCCCCGGCTCCCTCTGAAGCGGAGAAAAGCCGGTTTTTTTGCTCAGGCCGCTCCCGATCTTGCGGCCAGAGCAAAAAAACCGGCTTTTAAAGGGCCGGTTTTGCCTCTGCGCCGGCAGCCGGCCTGGCCGTGGAAAAACCGGCCAGGCCGGCTGAAAACCAGCCAGTTGGCAACCCTAGGTGTGTTTGATTACTCTTTGAATTAGGCTTTGCCTTCTCTACTCTAGGGCGTGTCAGCTTTCCTCGTGAGAGTCCTCGCTTGCTCCCTCTAGCTGCACTTCTATCTAATTGCACTCTACACATGTCTGATTCTTTAACAGAATCAGTGTTTTTTCCTAACTCCATAGGTTCAGTGGTGTCAGCTTCATCACAAACCACAGCTACTACTGATCATTTGTATAGTGCAAGGTGTATGCAGTGTTGCACAGACACATGCAATAGATGGTCCCTGCATGGCAGAGCTTACAATCTGGTCAAGACAGACAACAAAGCAGCTATGGACAGGATACATCCATGGGGAATGGTCAGGAAACACAAGGGAGATTAGGCAGATCAGATCCAACAGCGGTAACGAAGAGGTGAACGCTCCTGGATTTGAGAGGGACCAGAAACGAAACCTGACATATAGACTCAGGTAGTTTGTTCCAGACATAAGGAGTAGCAAGGTGAAAGGAGCAAAGCCTGGATTTGGCAGTAGAAGAGAAGGGCACAGATAGAAGCAATCTGACAGAAGAGCGGAGTTCCCGAGGAAGGGTGTAGGGAGAGATAAGATGGGAAAGGTAGTGCGGAGCAGCAGAATGAGTGTACTTATAGGCCAGGGGCATGAAAAGGGCATATGTTTGTTGCTCATCAATATTATGCATCCTTTCGAGACCTACAATGTTAGTTCGGGGTTTTTTGCACTTGGTAAGTGTCCATCCCTAGCAGTTTAAAGCATGTTTGTAGAGATGACCAGGGCAGGAATCACTGGGGCCAGTTCCTAATGCCATGTACTATTTGATGCAAGGTATGTCCTGACATATATTTTCATATTTGCATTCTCGTATACCATATTGGGGTGCACTGGGATTACCTAGCACTTTTCAGGGCATGAGGAGGACTGGTATATGGTCTAAGCTGCAGCAGCTCTCATTTCTCATTGGTATTTAAGTCTAGTGTGCATCCGCAAAATACTGTCTCTGATGAGCAGTTTAGGAAATGCATGTTTTCCCTGAGGGGCGTGGCATCCACTGATACATTGGGGGGTCAGGCAGGATGTAAAACGTGTAACTTTTCAGAATACGGTGGGCATGAGGACATCCACCACTTTACCCGCATCCAGTAATATTGACGGGGACGTGTTTCTCCATTATATTGCACAGGCCTGGGCTGCACCCCGGATGCACACATGGGCTGGCTGACTAGCACTTGCCCGTGCCACGCTGAACACAATTCCAGACCTGCAGGCACGTCCAGACCCGCGGATGCGGAATTAGGTTTAAACGGGGCCCGCTTTTCATTTAGACATGTCAGTGGGCCAGACATGCACCTTATGGGATCGGGCTCCACTGGAAGAACAATCAAAACTACAGTTACACAATGCAAGGTTTCACATTAGGAATCTCCACTCGAGAAAAGGATCTGGATGTCATCATGGATAATACATTGAAACCCTCTGTCCAGTGTGCAGAGGCAACCAAGAAAGCAAATAGAATGTTAGGAATCATAAGGAAAGGCATGGAGAATAAAATGAGGGATATTATAATGCCTCTGTATCGCTCCATGGTACGACCACACCTTGATTATTTTGTGCAATTCTGGTCACCAGATCTTACAAAGGATGTAGTTAAAGACCTTAGTGTAGCTGGATTTAAAAGAGGTTTGGACAAGTTTCTGGAGGAAAAATCTATAAACCATTATTAAAGAGGGCCCGTGAAATCTACTGCTTACCCATTGGATAAGCAACATGGAATCTGTGTATCTTTTGGGAACCTGATAGGTACTTGTGACCTGGATTAGCCCCTGTAGGAAACAGGATACTGGGCTTGATGGATCCCAGTAGATTTTGTTGTTGTCGTCGAGTTGGTGTCGACTCATGGTGACCTTCTAGATTCTAGACTCATGGTGACCTAGCCCTAAACTGTGTTCGTTCTTCAGTCAGGCAGCTCATTGTTGACAGAGTGGCATCCATAGCTGCTGTTATTGTATAAATCCATCTCAGTGATTGCCTTCTTCTTTTTCCAAGCATGATGTCTTTCTCTAATGATCACTCTTTTCGCATGATGTGTCCAAAATATGAAAGTCAAAGTCTTGACATCTGAACTTCTAAAGAAAGCTTGGGTTTCTCCTCTAGTACTGACTGGTTTGTTCTTTGGGAAGTCCATGGTATACACAATATTTTTTGCCAGCACCATAATTCAAAGGCATCCATTTTCTGCCCATCAAAGGCATCGATTTTCTTCCTGTCCAACTTTCACATCCATATGACTTTTTTGAAAATACCATAGCTTGAACAATTTGAATTTTTATATGGAGAGAGATATCTCTGCTCTTGAGAATATTGTCTAGGTCCTTCATAGCCATTCTGCTAAGAGCAATGCATTGTCTGATTTCTTGACTGCTTGTTGTTTCTTTATTGATTGTTGATCCAAGTAGGTTAAAATTGTCCACTATTTCAATTTCTTCTCCATCAATAATGAGCTGATTGATTTTGCCAGTTGTAAAGATCTTTGTCTTCTTTACATTAAGGTGCAGATCCATTTTAAGACTATGTTCCTTGATCTTAAGAAGCAGATGTTTCAGATCATCTTCATTTTCAGCCAGTAATGTGGTATCACCAGCATAATAAAGGTTGTTGATGAGTCTTCCACTAATCTTCACACCTCGGTTGTCTTCATACAGTCCTACTTCTCTGATGATTTGTTCTGCATATAAATTGAACAGGTAGGGGAGAAAGTATACAGCCTTGTCATCAGGGGCGGCCCAAGTGGGGTGCGAGGCCATGTGTGGAGATTCATTGCAGGACCTCATTTGTATAAGAAACCTTATTTGCATAAATATTTGCATAATGTTAACATGTGCTTTTAGTAAACATGCCTCTTAATGAGTGTCTGGATAAAGAAAGACTACCATATTTCTAAATTACTATATTCCACTGCCAACCATCAGGCTTCTTAGGAAGTATTATAAACACCGACCATTTAGAATCCATAGCAAACCCACCATTTCATAACAGCACTACCAGGATTCACAAAGCACCAAACCCTACCTATCTAAAAGGCAACACTGCAAATATTAAACCAATACATCTCAGAGAATACCAATACATCTCACTGGTGGAAAGAGAACAAGTGGGGCTGTCAAATAGAAACTACATGAACAGAATACCTCAGCTTGGTTACACATGCAGAATATAGACCGTCAACACACAAAGAACAAGGGATCACAATTTAGAAATAGGAAGACAATAATTAAATTGAGACCCCCAAAGCCAAACATGAAATGTACAACAACACTGGAGAAATAAAACTATAAATTAATTTCCTCTTGCACTAAGCAAAAACGCAAAGATGTTAGCGATATACATTTCCCAGACCTGACATATTCCAGTTAATAAATTCAAAATAAAAAGTATTTTTCTACCTTTTGTTTGGGCATTTTATTTTTCAGTTGCAATTGCTCCAGTTACTTTCTTCTGGTTTCTTTGAATCTTCTGCGAGCTGTCCATTTGTCCTTTCTTCTCTCTTCTAGATTTTTTCTATTCTCTCTCTATATCTGCTTTAACATACTGATCTTTCCCCTTTTGCTCTTTCCCCCATTTCTTTCTTTATTCCTTTATCATCCACTCACATTTCACCCTTCCATTCTCAATCCCCACTTACTCTCCCAATACCTGGCCAACTAGATTTTTCTTCCCTCCCACACAAAATATCTATTCCCCTTCCCAACCTCATTCCCTATCCTCTTTTAGTCCTCCCCCCAAATCAGCTCCCTTCTAGTTCTAGACCCACCCATCATCTGCTCCCTTCTAGTCCCTTTCTCCCATGCCCCCACATCAGCCCATTTCCAGTCCTAGCCCCCCATATGCTCCTTTGCAGTCCCATTCCAGCCCCCATCAGCCTATTTCTACTGCAAGCTCCCCCATCAGCCTATTTCCAATCCTAACCCCCCATCAACCCATTTCCAACCCTATTCCAGCTCCCATCAGCCCACTTCTAGTCTTATTCCAGCCACCATCAGCCCATTTCCAGTCCTATTCCAGTCCAAGTCTATTTGCAGTCCAAGCTCCCCCATCAGCCCATTTCCAGTCTTAGCCCTTCCCATCAGCGCATTCTCAGTCCTATTCCAGCCCCCATCAGCCCATTTCCAGTCCAAGCTTCCCATCAGCCATTTCCAGTCCTATTCAAGCTCCCCATCAGCCCATTTGCAGTCTAAGCTCCCTCCATCAACTCACTTCCAGTCCTATTCCAGCCCCCATCAGCCCATTTCCAGTCCAAGCTCCCTCCCATCAGCCCATTTCCCGTCCAAGCTGCCCATCAGCCCATTTGCAGTCTAAGCACCCTCCATCATCCCATTTCCAGTCCAAGCTCCCCCATCAGCCCATTTCCAATCCTAGCCCCCCTATCAGCCCATTTCCCGTCCAAGCTGCCCATCAGCCCATTTGCAGTCCAAGCACCCCCCATCATCCTGTTTCCAGTCTTAGCCCTCCCCATCAGCCCACTTCCAGTCCTATTCCAGCACCCATCACAGCCCATTTGCAGTCCAAGCTACCCCCATTAGCCCATTTCCAGTCTTAGTCCTTCCCATCAGCCATTTCCAGTCATATTCCAGCTCCCCATCAGCCCATTTGCAGTCCAAGCACCTCCCATCATCCCATTTCAAGTCTTAGCCCTCTCCATCAGCCCATTTCCAGTCCAATTTCCCCCAATCATCCAATTTCCAATCCTATCCCCCCCATCAGCCCATTTCCTGTCCAAAATCCCATCAGCCATTTCCAGTCCTATTCCAGCCCCCCATCAGCCCATTTCCAGTCCAAGCACCCCCATCATCCCATTTCTAGTCTTAGCCCTCCACATCAGCTCACTTCCAGTCCTATCCCAGCCCCAATCACAGCCCATTTGCAGTCCAAGCTCCCCCCATCATCCCATTTCCAGTCTTAGCCCTCTCCATCAGCCCATTTCCAGTCCAAGTTCCCTCATCATCCAAGTCCCAATCCTAGCACCCCCATCAGCCCATTTCCAGCCCATTTTCAGTCCTATTCCAGCCCCCATCAGCCAATTTCCAATCCTAGCCCCCCCATCAGCCCATCAGCCCAAGCTCCCTATCAGCCCATTTCCAGTCCTAGCCCACCCCAATCACAGCCCATTTCCACTCCCAGCTTACCCTCCCATCACAGCCCATTTGCAGTCCAAGCTTCTCCCCATCGCAGCCCATTTCCAGTCCTAGCCCTCTCCCCCCCCCCCCCCCCCCACCTACTGAAGAGCCCCACGGCCGTCTAAAGGCTTCAGAGGGAGCCTGGAAAGACCGCGTGAGGCACCAGCTCCTTCTGCACAGCCACCAGTGTGAAGAGTGTTTTACCGCACGCTGGCGGCTGTTTCAGTGAAGCACACTGAATGCTGGGATTGGTTAAAGGGCATTTCTCGGCACTCGTGCACTTCACAGAAACAGCCGCCAGTGTGAGGGAAAACACTCTTCACACTGGAAGCTGTGCAGAGGGAGCTGGGACCTCGCGCGGGTTTCCCCGGCTCCCTCTGAAGCCATCCATTTGTGCGAGTATGAAGTCCACGCGGGGCTCCCTGAAGCATGGGGCCCTGTGCGAACAACATTCTCGCACAATGGATGGGCCGGCCCTGCTTGTCATACAGCTTTTCTGATTTTAAACCATTCTGTTTCTCCTTGTTCCGTATGAACTGTTGCTTCTTGATCAATGTAAAGATTGTACAAGAGAACAGCCAGGTGTTCTGGCATAACCCATGCTTCTTAATGTGGCCCAGAGCTACTAGATTTAGCTATACACAAAATGGCTGTTTGGGGAAAAGTTTGGTCAGTTTAACAAATTAACTTCATAACAATGAATTTTCAGCACAGCTGGCCAATCCAGAGCTCTCCCATAGTTGTATTAAATATAGCTGTGTAGACCAAGGCCTGAAGTCAGCTTAAGATAGCCAGCTAAGCATAAGTGGTTATCTTAAGCACTCTGCTTCCAGTTGAAAATCCATCTCTAAGGCCTTTGATAGCCAAGCTTGAAGAGAGAGCTTGACTGCCGTAGAGTTGATGTGCTTATTAATTCATTTATGCTGTAACATAGATTCTGTAAACTTGATTGTTTTTTATCTAAGAGCTTAGTTTTGAAGCAGCCAAGATGGTGAGGAGGATTGATGATAAGTGCTATATAATATGCAAATAACTTAACATTGCAGGTTTCTCTATTGCCTTAAAGTCCTGTCTGAGGCATGTGTGGACTATCTACTGACAAGTTAATTACCTAGGACTTTCCACTCAAATGCCAATAAGATTCAAGTTGCTGCTGAAAATTACTGACTAGCTTATTCTAAGGAACTGAGTGCTATTCTTGGATTTTAGCTGCTAGAAATGATCAATTCAGACTGATCAGTCATTTCATATCCACTTCTTCCTCAAACAAGATTGGAATACAATACTCCATAGGAAGGTGATAAATCCCCACTGAATGGCAGTCAATAACATTCCACAGCTGACATCTATATTGATTAATCTGCCTATCTATCAATGTAAAGATGATTAGGGCAAGTCCCTGCCTAGATGAAGGGCAAGCAAGTGAGGAACATTGTTTCTTGGCATCCATAGGACTTAGTCACATTTTTTAAATAGAGGAAAGGGGTCAGATATGCAGGAGTGGATGGGGATCCTCTTCAAGGATGCTCCAAGCAAGAAGATAGAAACAACTAGGTGGTTGTGGTGGGAGGAGGGGGTCTTTCTCTGATCATATGAGTGCTGAAAGAGGGACTTCCGCCTTTCTCACTCAGCCTGAATAGCAGGGCAGAATGGTGGTGGTTTTGTTTTACAGTGCTCCTGGAGGGTTTGCATGGAGGTTATTGCATAGAATCAACAATGACTGACAGAAAATGTCACTGGGACAGGGAAGGAGGCAGCCATTTCCCTGTTGCATCATGGGAATCCAGGTATAGGTACAAACGCTCAGAAATTAACTAGATGCATAGAGCAGATGGAGAAAAGAAAACAAAGATTCCATCTGAAAATATTACTGTAGCTAAACCGATCAAGCAAGACACCATGAAATAAACTGCAAACGTATTTATTTAGCATATGCATAGTCCATATAGTCCAGCATTGTGATGGCCCTTCACCTAAACTCCCATCAGCAGGAGGGACAGAAAGAGATTATGGAAGCATTACTTAAATTATTTTATAGTAGGGATGGGCATGGCCAGAACATTTTCCGTTCTATTTCAAATTTTCCCACATTTTTTCTTGATTTTCATGTTTCCTTTGGTTCATTTCACACATTCATTTTAATAAAAAAGTCTGTGCAGAATGGAACTTTTCAATGCATTGCAATCAGTAGGCATGTAAATTCATAGACTTATGTATATGAAACTGATTTGTGCTCACTTTTTTAGGAGCATAAATATACCAAATGTGCATTAGCGAATGTGCACCCCTATTTTGCAGTTGCTTGTCTTTTAGATAAGTCCATCTAAAATTCTTAATGCATTCTGTGTTTGCTGCATAACTGAGTCTGTCTCCAAATAATTGTGAGTCTGTCTCCCCATATTTGTCTTTTTTTCTAATTGTCCTCAGTGGTGGGTTCCTTACTTTACTCCATTGTGTGTGCCAATAGTTCAGGAACAGCCTACTAGCTAGTGACACTTAGGTTCCCGCCCACCCTACCCCTCACCCCACCCACCCCAGGGGCTACATTGCCTATATAGTGGTCACAGACATGCCATCTATCATTCCAAACTTGGGTTAAAAGCCACATCGTATTCTTCTTTTCTTCTTCTTCCTCTTCTGGGACTGCATAAACATGTCGTGTATTCAGTGCAATAACTGCGGTACGTTCATTCAAAGACAAATCATTTGGAAACTAAGAGCTTGTCCTATATGTCTAAAGTCAGCTGCCATGCATGAAGAACTAACTCTACTAAGGAAAGACCTAGCTGCCATGCATATAGAAGTATCTCTACTGAGGGAGGAACTGGCTGCAATGAAGCGCACCTCTCCTAGGATACAAACTGAACAAACTCCACCACCGCTCCCACAAAGAACCAAACGCCCCAGGAACAAATGGATCACAGTGGGTTCTGGTAGATTGCGACCTGTAACACAAAGACATCCTATACATCAAGAGATATCCCTGCACAATGCCTTCTCTGCCTTGGCTAATGAGGATGCCCAATTCAAAGAACCTGAAGGGCCTTTAAATGAGTCAGACAATGCCCAATCCCCTGCTAAAGCACTAAATATGAAGAAAACCTCACCAAACAGAAAACTACTACTAATTGGAGATTCCATCATCAGAGGCACCAACTTGGGAACACAGTTCAAAGGAGAGAAGATAGTCATGTGCCTACCAGGCTCTTCAGCCAGCAGGAATACAAACCAAGTTGTTGAATTACTTAGTGCAAAAAGTGAACTTTCCAAACTTGATGTTATTATCCACCTAGGCACAAACGACTTGGCTAGGAACAGTGCCTCTACAGCCCAAAAGGACTTCCAATCTCTGGGGGAGAAACTCAAGCACGTTGTTAACACTGTTGCATTCTCAGAGGTTCTACCTGTTCTTGGTAAGGGGACAAAAAGACTGCATCGCATTAACAGCTTTAATACATGGCTCCAGACCTGGTGCAGAAAAGAAGGATTCAGATTTATTGGCAACTGGGACAACAGATGGATCAACAAGAGACTATACTGTGCTGATGGACTACATCTCTCTTCCACAGGGAAAAGAATCCTAAGTGAAAAATTCAGGCAGTATGTGGACATGCATTTAAACTAGGAAAAGGGGGTGACGGATGTGGAAGGTCAACATCTGCATGCCACCCCCAACAAAAGCAGAACAACATCAGAAACAGCCACACTTTTAAACCACACATCAAAAACATGTGGGAGGAAGTGGGCAGAACAAAATCAATGCAAAATACACACAAGCCAGGAAAGTGCTGGAAAGCAATGAGCACAAATGCTCGAAGCCTAGCCAACAAAATTCCAGACCTGGAAGCCCTAACAGTGGAAACAGACTTGGACATTGTGGCCATTACAGAAACATGGTTTAATGAATCACATGATTGGGATATAGCCATAGCTGGCTATAATCTATTCAGGAGGGACCGAGAAAATGGAAAAGGAGGAGGAGTAGCCTTGTATGTCAAAAGCAATATTAAAGCTACTGAAATGCAGGGGACATGGGGAAAAGAAGAAGCGCTCTGGATTGCATTGGAGAGAGGAGATGGCACTGTCATCCATATTGCTGTAGTCTATAGACCTCCAACTCAAATTGAAGAGAGAGACAATGAATTGATTAGAGATATTGCCAAGATAGCATCAAAGGGGGAAGCAATCATATTGGGTGACTTTAATCTACCTGATGTGGATTGGATTACTCCTTCTGCACATCTGGAAAGAAGCAAAAGAATTGTGGATGCTCTCCAAGATGCATTATTTAGACAAATGGTGATGGAACCAACCAGGGAAAGCTCAACGCTGGATGTAGTGCTCACCAACGGTGATAGTGTGTCAAATGTCTGCGTGAGTGCCCCTGTGAGCAACAGCGACCATCACACGGTGTGGTTTGAAATAAAAGCCATGGCACAGGCCAATCATAGCAAGCTCAGAGTCCTAAACTTCAAATACACTAACTTCAATCAAATGGCAGAGTATGTAAAGGAGGAGATGACGGGGTGGGAAGAGATAAAGGAAGTGGAATTGCAATGGGCTAAACTAAAGGAGGCATTGAAAGGAGCAACAGATAAATATGTAAGAAAAGTAAATAAAAGCAAGAGGAGAAGGAAACCTATTTGGTTTTCCAAAGAGGTGGCTGCTCATATAAAGGCAAAAAACACAACTTTTGCAAAATTCAAAAGCTTGCAGACAGAAGAACACAGAAATGAATACAGGATCAAACTCAAAGAGACAAAACGAGAAATAAGGATAGCAAAATCAAAGGCAGAGGAAAAGATGGCTAAAGATGTTAAGGGTGGCAACAAAAATTTCTTCAGGTATATTCGGGAAAGGAAAAAGATCAGAGTTGGAATTGCAGGACTCAGAAGTGCTGGGAAAGGACTCGTGGAAAGTGACACTGAAAAAGCAAAATTGCTAAACAATTACTTCTGCTCTGTGTTTACTAAAGAAGATCCTGGGGATGGACCAGCTGTGACTCCCAAATATAAAAATGGGAATGAAGTAGATACCACACCATTCACAGCAGAAGAGGTGTTAGAACAACTTGCTAAACTGAAAGTGGACAAAGCCATGGGACCGGATGGGATACATCCCAGGATACTGAAAGAGCTCAGAGAGGTTCTTGCAGGACCGTTAAAGGATGTCTTCAACAGATCCTTGGAAACAGGAGAGGTTCCTCAGGACTGGAGAATGGCTGATGTCGTACCTCTACACAAAAGTGGTGACAGGGAAGAAGTGTCAAACTACAGACCCGTGAGCCTTACCTCGGTGGCAGGAAAAGTAATGGAGGCGCTCCTGAAAGAGCGAATAGTGAACTTTCTGAAAACCAACAGCTTGCAAGACCCGAGGCAATATGGTTTTACCGAAGGACGATCTTGCCAGACAAATCTGATCGAGTTCTTTGACTGCGTGACGAGGGAACTAGATCAGGGGCATGCAATGGATGTCATCTACCTGGATTTCAGCAAAGCCTTTGATACTGTTCCTCATAGGAGACTTATCAACAAACTCAGTAGCTTGGGGATGGGTCCCAAGATGGTAAACTGGATTAGAAATTGGCTGACTGACAGACAACAGAAGGTGATTGTACATGGATCTCACTCGGATGAGAGGAAGGTGATTAGCGGGGTGCCCCAGGGTTCGGTCCTGGGCCCGGCACTGTTCAATGTATTTGTGAGTGATATTGCTGAAGGACTGAATGGAAAAGTCTGTCTTTTTGCAGACGACACAAAAATTTGCAACAGAGTGGACTCCCCTGAGGGAGTGGTTAACATGAAGAAAGATCTACAAAAGCTGGAAGACTGGTCTAAAGCTTGGCAACTACGATTTAATGCAAAAAAGTGCAGTGTCATGCACTTGGGTAGCAGAAATCCAAGAGAAATGTACAAGATAGGGGGAGAAAGGTTGGTATGCACAGTTCAGGAAAAAGACCTTGGTGTGATTATCTCTGCTGATCTCAAGGTGGCAAAACAGTGCGACAAGGCGGTGGCAAAAGCCAGGAGGATGTTGGGCTGCATACAAAGAGGGATTACCAGCAGAAAAGAAGAGGTACTTATGCCACTGTATAGGTCACTGGTGAGGCCTCACTTGGAATACTGTGTTCAGTTTTGGAGAGGATGTAAAAAGACTGGAGACTGTTCAGAGGAAGGCGACCAAAATGATTTGGAGCCTGCGTCAGAAGCCTTATGAGAAGAGACTTGAAGACCTAAATATGTATACCTTGGAGGAAAGGAGGCACAGGGGAGATATGATTCAGACCTTTAAATACTTAAAGAGAAATGATGAACAAACAAACCTCTTCCAAAGACGGGGAACCTGTAAAACTAGAGGGCATAACATGAAACTGCAAGGGGGTAAATTGAAAGGCAATGTCAGGAAATATTTTTTCACTGATAGGGTGGTGGATGCTTGGAATGCCCTCCCGATGGAAGTGGTAGGGGCGAACACGGTGACGGAATTCAAAAAGGCATGGGACAAACACAGAGGATCCCTTTACAGAAATAGGAAAAAAAAACAAAATAAACGGTACCATCTAACTTCCGAACCATATAACGTCTTAGGGGTGTCCTATATGGAGTGGTGGGTTTACCCCTGAACAAGGATATGGAGAGGGGTGGCCTGCGCGGAGCGACAGGTGCACCTACTCTTGCCATCTCGCTGGGCAGACTGGATGGACCATGCTGGTCTTTATCTGCCGTCAACTACTATGTTATTATGTTACTATGTAGGAAAAAGAACTGATCCAGTAAAGCAACTCTACAGCTCTACCTAACTAGAGCCTAACATTTGTTCACCAGCATTGGAAAAAAAAAAAAACCAAAGCCATTGTCCCTCAGCTGGAAAACGTATTTTTCTCAGACCTTCTTGCGTGATGTCCTGAGGAGGCATTTGTGAAGTAATATGATGAAACTTTAGTGTAATAATCCCATTGTTGATCAGGGCAGTGGCAAAAATGGGATAGGGAAGAAGATGGCTGCCTTAAAATGAACAAGTCACTCTGGAGTTGAGGATAAAGATCTGCGTGAGATTAATTTGCTGGGAAGGACAGTTTGGAAAAAGGGGGAAGTCATTGACACTAGGCCCCATGTGGAAGCGGGCAATGGGCATTGGCCTGTTCTGATATTTGATTTGTAAACAGCTTTGCTGGGCCCTAATATGGTCAAAGAGGCAGCATCAAGAAGATGAATACATGAAACTAATATAGTGTAAAATGCAATAGGCTAGACTTTGATCGAAATACAAATAACAAAGAGGGAGAAAAGAGAATTGTTGGGGGAAAAGAGGACGCTACAGCTTGGCTGCCAAATATCGCATCTTGCTACCAGACCAGAAGCATGATCTGACCAGGGATAAGATGGAGCCTGGGAACTACCCTTGTATCCTTTAGGGGGCATATTCAGCGGCACTGGACAGACCACTTAAAGATGCTTGCTGTTGCTGCTTTAACTAAAACCTAGATATTCAATGCCGTGGCAATATTTGGCCACCATCATTGAATATTCGGTATGCCTGGAGAGCAAATGAGCTATCAGGTCAGTGGAGATATTCAGTCACTGGACAGCTAAATTTAGGCTGGGGATTTTTGGCATAACTTTGGCCAATTAAGGTTAACATCTCTGCTGCCCAGTTGTGCTCCTGCCCCTAGAACTCCCCAATGCTAACTGCTTAGTGTCGGAGCGTACAAACGGGGTGGAAGGGAATATCCAGCGGCACTAAACGCTTTACTACCACTGAGGTTTCCGCTGCTCCCTGGCTAGACCATTATGAATATGCCCCCCTCTAATTTTATCTTACTCTTATCAATATTTTGGACTTTGTTTTTGGACCCTATTTACTAAAATGCAGTAAATTAGTGTGTACTAGATTAGCTCATGTTTTTGTAGTAATAGGTTAAGATGAGTTATATTTGGGTACTTCCCTGCCCTTAGAGAGTTTAAGTCACTGCTCCTAGGGAGAGTTAAGCATCTTGCCTAGGCTACAAGCAGTACCACTGGGATTCAAACTCTGCTCTAACCACTAGGCTACTCCTCCCCCCAAATTCCTAATGTGAAATAGATCAGGTAATAGTTGATGAATGGTTGGTGTCTACACCCTATAGAAAACACAGAGGTAGTCATCGTACATTGCCGGTTAACTCGGCAGCTAATGTAGAGCAGTTAAGGTGATATCTGCATTCCCTGCAATGTTTGGGAAGTTAGTTAATGTGGAGGTTTTGCAGTTACCACATATTAATTTTGGAAATTAACAAGCTGCAACAACAAAACCTCACCACCCTTTAATAAACAGGATCCCTTAAATGTATTAATTTGACAATACATTTACAAGTTGTCATGCTAATACCAATTCCTGAATCTGAGAGAGGGAGAGAGCTCAGAGACAGGGAAGTTGAGTTTGAGGAAATCTTGTGTATCCTTTGGGTGTCAGAATATTTCTGCTCCATTTTTGCTCTTAACAAAGATCTATTCATGTTCAACAGTTAATTGACAACTTAAAAGATACTTAAGGGACAGCTGGGAAATGCAG
Source organism: Ichthyophis bannanicus (assembly GCA_033557465.1). Classification (NCBI taxonomy): domain Eukaryota; kingdom Metazoa; phylum Chordata; class Amphibia; order Gymnophiona; family Ichthyophiidae; genus Ichthyophis; species Ichthyophis bannanicus. The sequence goes on from CM066037.1 coordinate 35,230,268, forward strand.
CACTGGGAGGAAAGGCTTCCTGCAAGGCAGTAACAAAGAAGATCATTTCAAGGATTGCAGTATTTAAATACTACCCTTGGCCCCAGTGAATGTAACCATGGCCTCTTTCTTCCCAACGTTGTACACTAAAGACAAGAAACAGAGTGAAGAGAGGAATCACTGGAATCAGAAAAAAAAACTGATAGGGAAGACTTCTCTGACTCTCTGACTAATAACCCCCCCCCCCACCCCCTATATTCCTTTCTACATCAGCTCCAGGGGGCTTCTTCACCTCTCCGCTGCAAGTGAGATTTCTTGATATATTATTGCATAAACTTGCTGAAAACATGCAAATTGGAACAATAAGGTTTATGGTCCAATTGCTACATTTCAGTATGAAAGGTAAATACTTTTGTCGGTGTTTGGCACTAATAGGGGACTGTAAAACTCATTACCCAGCCTTCCTTAGCAGGGTAATTTGGCAGCTACTGAATATGAGACATATTAGTCTCATAAATCCCTTTTTTCGAAAGGAAGATGTAATAATGAGACTGCTTCCTGTGAAAGAAAGATCATTCTCGCTTATTCTTCCCTTTCCTCTTTTCTCTCCCCTCTGCCCGGCATAAAGTTGTCTCACAGATTAAGCACAAATTCAAACTGGGCAGGTTGGTCTTCTTAGCGAATGAATCTTATGTGTTATTAGTGCTGGCCCATACAAGTGACAGGCCCCACAAAGAGAAACTTAAGGCACTCAAAATATACTTCAAGGAGGAAGAGAGGAGAATACGGAATAAGACAAAAAAATTTCAAATATTCCACTGGATAAAATCAATCGGAGAAAGGTGGAATTTTCGATAGAAAAGAAATTTAAGAACATGGGGACATGAACTAAAGTGGCAGGGGGGAAGGTTCAGAGGAAATGACAATATATGGGCGGCCACTATCCATGGATACTTTGCAACACTATTCAGGAGTAGAATGTAGGCAGAGAGAGAGGTTCTCCAGATGGCGACACTATTCAACACGTTATCTGGTTAACTGTCTAGACGATTTTAGTGCAGTAAAAAAATCTCCCCTAAAGTCAGCTGGATAGATATTTGGATAATGGGAGTAATATCACTGTTATTGAGATAGAATGGTGAGCAACTATTCTAACGGGATAGTCGGCATTGCCAGCAATTCAAATAGTAGCTTTGAACATTCAGGGCCCGATTTTCAATTAGGCAGGCTGTGTGCCACAGCGACGCATAGCCTGCACCCCGAACCCCATAACTTGGATTTTCACTTCCGCGGTGGCAGACGTGAAAATCCGTGTTTGTCTAGATGCCTCAGCACCTGCCAAGGCTAAATGGGAAGCAGTGATTTTCAATGCTACCCGCTTAGACCCTGCGTCTTAAAGATAGTTGAGGAAAAACCTCGCCTATCTTTAAGGCGCAAAGGGCTAAGCGGGTAGCATTGAAAATCGCAGCTACCCATTTAGCCCTTTCCTCCACCCCCACTCCACCCCAAAATGCCCCTAACATACCCTGATGCTAACCACTTAGCATCTCGGCGCGTTAGGGACTTATCCGGGATTTTCGAAAAGCACTACCCGTGTAAGTGCCTTTCAAAACTCCCAGATAAGGCATTTACGCAGGTAACTAGGGAAGTTGTCAGTGTAAATGCCTTCAAAAATCGGGCCCTCAGAATATATCTAAATGCTATGGTTGGTATTTAAAAAATGCCAAATTGTGATGTGTTGATTTTGACCCTATAATTCATTACAGACAGGCTGCAGTGGAAACCAGTGCCGTTAGAGAATGCAATAACGCATGGGACTGTAGGGTAGTGGAACGAATAAGGATAGGGTACTGTAGTATTGCAAACACAGTTTACCCTTTATTCCTTCAAGAACAACGGCAAGGGGAAAGTGATAAAGAGAAAACAAGATGTGAATAAGGAAAACAGAAACTTGTAGGATTGGAGGCCGTAGGTAGTTGGGTGGTAAAAAGCACGCTGCAAGTCGCCAAAAACCAGTTGGGTTGTATAAAACTTGTATGCTCATCTATCCAGAATGGGAAGACAGGACAAACTGAGATGGATAGTCTTGAAGTGCTCAAGCTTCGATAGTAGACAGATATTATAGAACTTTAGCATCACGGACCAAAGTAACTGAGCAAAATGAAGGGGTCAACTGATACATTTTTTATTTGCTGTAATTTAATATGGGGTCTATTCTGTTCTGCGAATAGAGGGGATGGACGTCACGTTGGGACGTCCATCCCTGCTATTCGCTCCCCTTCCGTCTCTTGCAAAAGCCTCTCCGTACGAACAAGGAGTTTGTACGGGGAGGCTTAGACGGGGGTGGGAGGGGGTGCTGCGGAGGCAGAGTGGAATGTCCACCTGGACGTCGGAGGACAGCAGGCCCGGGCAGCGGCAGAGAGGTGAGGAGGTGCAGGACATTCCCCGCAGCTCAACCCTGGCCATGGAAGGCCAGATCGGGGGTTGACCTGTGGGGAACAAAGATCGGGGTCGGCAGCCAGGGACTGTGGCTCCCGAATAGAGCTGCAGTGCCATGGCAACAGGACACCATGGCACCACGGCTCCATTCAAGAGCCTGACTGAACTAATTGAGCAGGGGGGTCTGTATGTGCAGGTCAATCTGAATCAGGTCCCAGCCTGCACGTACAGGCCCAGGCCCAATTCTGATCCCGCAGGGCATGTCTAGTCCCGTGGGATCAGAATCGGGTCTGCCTCTATGCATCCCGCTTCCGATCTGGCACACAGGGACCTGGATGCACACATTAGAATGTGCCTCCATACTAATATGTAGTTGCAAATTTGCCCAGGTTTAACTCAGATGGCTAACAGCTAGCACAGTCAGGCACGCATGTTTTTTTTTTTAAATGGATGCTGAGATCACACCTTTCTTCCTCCCCTGATGCATTGATCCTCTCATCTCTGCTGCCTCTTAAGAGCCCAACGTCTCCTCTTCCCCAAACCCTTCCCTTCCATCCAGCATTAGCATTAAAATGTTTCACAAGCAGACTCTGATCCTCTCCATTTCTCCCCAAATAAATATCAGTCCAACTTGATTTGAATATGGCCAGAGAGGGAGCATTATGCACTGACCCTGAGCGTCTGTTCTACAGTAGGCAAAGGGCACAGCAAGTAGCAAGACTGAAGTCAAAGGTCGGGAACGACTTGCTGTCCATGATCAACATGATGGCACTAGTTGGCCTGCCACGTGGGTGGAATCTTCCAGGAGAATACAGGTGAAACCAGGGACCGTTCTAGCTCAAGGACGCTTTATTCATGGTATAATTTCAGGATACAGACATCTCTTATTCCTGGTACGGAAAAGGTGGAGGAGGGGAAATAGGGTTTGGATGCTTTTTTCCAGTTTTGCTGCCAGAATTTCACGATTTTTGGGCATTTTTCTGTTTGTTTCATATATTCTTTCTCTGGGCGTGCACTGTATGCAGGCTTCAACTTTTCTAAGAGCACAACTTCATAGTTCATGCATTCATTTTCATGCATTTTATTTATTTATTTATTTATTTACATTCTCTTATATACCGCGCTATTCCGCATCAGTGCGGTTTACATAGAACATCAAAACTTACACATTTCAGTAGCTGTGTTTACAATGAACCGGTACATGAACTTGGGTCAAACCTGGGTAACTATTTACATCTTGACAAACTAATATAGAGGATTCATTGTATTGTGTCGGCTAGCTAGTTGCTGGGGCTGTGGTGGCACATTCTTCTGGGTAATACAAGAGGAAGAGGTGATGTTTTAACGCTTTCCTAAACTGGACTAAGTCGGGGATTGCCCGGATGCTAGGTGGGAGGATGTTCCAGCATTTTGGTGCACAGAATTTGAAAGCTCTGTTTACTGTTGCCTGGGTGGACTGGGTTATCTCTTTCGGGATTATTAGTGTGTTGACCGATGCAGCTCTTCTGGATCTGGTAGGGGGGTTGCTCTTTATGAGCTCTTTTAGGGATGAGGAGGAGAGCCCATTGATGGCTTTGAAAGTCAGCAGTAAGGTTTTGAATGTCAGCCTGCCTTGAATGGGGAGCCAGTGAAGCTGTTTCAGGATGGGCGTTATGTGGTCCCTCCTGGATGCTCCCTGAAGAACTCTTGCTGCTGAGTTCATCACGAGCTGTAGCGGGTGCAGAGTGGACTGTGGGAGACCCTGAAGTATGGCATTTGCATAGTCAAAATGCGGTATGATCAGTGCTTGATAGATTGTCCGGAAGTCATCCGGTTCAAGCAGGAAGCGTAGATGCCGGAGAGATCGAATCTTATGGTATACTGCTCTTGCTATATTGCTTATGTGCGTCTTCATGTCTAGTCGCTGGTCTAAGGTGACTCCGAGGTATCTGATAGAGGGTTTGGTGAGAAGTTCAGCTTCCTTGACCTTCAGGTATGGTGGTGTGATGACGTTTGGATTTCTTGTGACGACTAGGACCTCTGTTTTCTTATGTTGAATTCGAAGATTTTACATTTTTTAGGTGCCCAAATGAACTAGATGCTACATTTCTGACATTAATGAGCCCAAGCTAAACAGTATCTGAGGAAATGATCCCATGTGATTGACCAGTACGTACTGAAGGTGATTTTACAAACTCCCACAGATTTTACATGTGTTACAACAGGTGAATTTCAGGCATGTGCGTACTTCACTTTACAAAATAGGGGCATGAGACACGTGCAGCTAATCTAGGAACAGGCACTTACCCCGGCCTCAGGGCTAGTGTGAATGCCTGCAGCTGGATTTTTGAAGAACGTGCATAAGTTATAGTATTTAATAACTTATGCATGCAAATTTGTGCTCTGCCCATGCGCACACCCACAGTGAAGGCACATGTGATCTGTCTCACGCATCACCACCGCCCACTTACCACATCAGTGGAACTTACTGCTTCTAAAACTACCTCACGTAAAGTCATAAATGTCAGAAGTATCTCTTCCTATAGCTTAGTTTAACCAAGTGAAAGAGTGACAGTAATATCAAAGTACTTAGTGATAGCGGCGTCTGGGGGCATTTTTGAAAGGCTGGCCCCTGAAATCATTGCGCTGCCACAATGCTCTCTTTCCTCGTGACTTGCCTTGAGCTGGCCTTGCACAGGGAATATCGCAGCACAAATCCTCAGAGCAGGAGCTCCTGTGTGCCTTGGAGGCAATATAATTGTAAACTGCATCAGCGTCCCTTCTGAATCGAAGGAGCCTTATCAATTCCGATTCTCATCATTATCATTCATGAAGCTCCAGCAAAGGACATTCCCTTATCTCCTTCACATTCTTGACACCTGAGAACAATGTCTTACCAAATCCAGTCGTGACTCACTTAAGACACCCTGGGCAGGAGCACCAGTCACATTTTCTCCCTCCACAAAGTGTGCAAGCATTAAAAACCCTTAATAACCTGCAAAACAGCAAGCTTCCCTGTTTATAGATTGCACGGGCCTTTTTCCTCCAGCAGTACATCTCGTGCTTAGTAATATACTCGGCCTGCTGCCTACGTGTTCTGAATCTCTGACAAGGCAGCTTCTAGGGGGCACGTTCTTTACCATCAGGGCCACAGTCAAGGCAAAGCTATTTGAAGGTTTCTGTGCAGTGACATCATGTGTTGTTGGTTGTCTTCACTTTTCTTTCTTCACTGAATCTGCCTATCCTGTGTTGCTTTGTTGCTGTTGTTGTTTTAATTTCATTCACAGCAAGGAACAGAAGAGACAATAGTGTTATTTCATAGCAGCAAAGTAAACGGGTGTGGGAAAGTAACGCAGTGATTAGGGCGGGGGCTAAGAACTAGCAAAGCCATGGTCCAAATCCCGTTACTGCTCCTTATGATCTTGGGCAAGATTTACCCTCTGCTACCTAGGGTACAAAGTTAGCTGCATGTCCTCTGGGTTCAGGAAAACATCTGCAGTATTTGAATATATTGCCTTTGGGGTACTACTGAAAACATGAATAAGCTAAACCCATTCCCTTTTCGTACTGAAAAAGAAAATCATGGAAGCCTGGACTTTCTATTGTCTATATAAATCTTTTGGGGGGGGGGGGTATTGAGGAGGGGGCAAACCTGCTAGTTTCCTTTTCCTCTTTTGGGCTTCCAATTCAAATCAAAATCAGAGCCTACTAGGGTTATAGTACCATCAAATTTTGTTTACAATAACTCAGGGTTTCCCCTGCTCCTTCTTTCTTTGACTTCTCCGTTCCACACAGATGACTTAGAAATAAATTGGGCAGCCTGGGAATAGACCCTGAGGTGACTGACTGGTTTAGAAATTGGTTGAGTGGTGGAGCGGCTTGGGAGATCAGAGCAGGATCCGGGGCTTGCCATCAGCCCCCCCCCCCCCGCCCCCATCCCCCCCCCCCAATGCCTGGCCTGCTGTCTGATATTCCTGGTGGTGGTGAGAGGAGCCAGCAGGCAGTTTGTTGGAAGCCCTGCTGGCCATGGAGGACCCCCCCTCTTACTGGCTTAAAGCCGGTGCTGTGACAAGCAGCCACATGTTGCAGACCGTGGGTTATGGCACGAAAGGGCGTGAACAAAGGGGTAGGACACGCCCCTTTGGTGTGCCTTCAATGCACTGAGGGTTACTGGAGACTCCCCTGTCACCGCTCGCTATTATGGGGAAGCAGAAGAACAAGGGGCGAGGAATGGAGGCTGTAGCATCTGATGCCGGTATGTTTATTGGTCCTATGGACAAACATCTAGTCCCCTTAGCCACGGTCAGACGTCCCTGAAAGGAGCGACTTTAAGCTCGGGAGGGCGGATGCCTTCTCCATATCCAATGTTGCAATCACCCTCTTCACTCTTAGACGGGACTGTTTCTCCCATAAGGATGTTGTTTTTTATAGGCTAACTCTGAAAGTGTTCCCTGATGTTACTCAAGGAACCCAAATGAAAAGAAAACAGTTCGTGGAATTAAAACCCAGGGTTCTGGGACTGTTTTTTTTCTTCATTTCCCCTGCAAGTGTATAATCACTTTGCAGGGGAAAACTTTTATGTTTCTTGAAATTTCTCATTTGGAGTATTTTTGCAAGATAGACAGGGTACTGGATGATTATAGATGATGTGGAATTTATTTTATATTCCTATATGGCTATTTTATGGCCTAATTTCTTGGATTTGTATGTTTTTATTATTATTATTATTATTATTATTATTATTATCTTCTCTTGCTGCTGTCATGATGTGAGCTTTACCAGTTTGCCTGTTATTTTGCACTTATACAGGGTTGCCCAAAAAAGTGAGAACATCTCGTAGCATATAAGTTATTTAAAAATTCAAAAAGATAGATGTAAACGATTGACAAATTAAAAAAACATAAGTTCTTAAGATTTATTTATTTAATACTCTTATATACCACGCTATTCAATATCAGTGCGGTTTACATGGAACATTGAAGATATTTTACGGTGGGGGGTTACACCGTAATTACAGATAATGAGGAGCTCAACTTGGATAACATGTTAACTATTTTACATAAAAGATATGCCATACGGGACAGACTAAGGTCCATCAAGCCCAGTATCCTGTTTCCAACAGTGGCCAATCTAGGTCATACGTACCTAGCAGTTTCCACAAAAGACACAGGTTCCACAATGCTTGTACTGGGTCAAGCATTGATATCCTGGGTCCCTTCTTAATAATGGTTTAAGGACCTTTCCTCCAGGAACTTGTCCAAACCTTTTTTAAACCCAGCTACACTAACAGCCTTTACTACATCCTCCGGTAACAAATTCCAGAGTTTGATTACACGTTGAGTGAAAAAATATTTTATTTTATTAATCTTAGCTTCATTGCATGTCCCCTAGTCTTCTATATTCCCCTAGTCTTTCTATATTCTGATAACGTAAACAATCGATCTACGTTTACCCGTTCAATTCCGTTCATTAATTTATAGACTTCTATCATATCTCCCCTCAGCTGTCTCTTTTCCAGGTTAAAGAGCCCTAACCTTTTTAGCCTTTCTTCATAGGAGTATCCTTCCATCTCCTTTACCATTTTGGTGGCTCTTCTCTGTACCTTTTCTAATAATGCTATATCCTTTTTAAGATACGGCGACCAGAATTGCACACAATTTTCAAGGTGCGGTTGCACCATGGAACAATACAGAGGCATTATAATATCTTTTGTTTTATTTTCCATTCCTTTCCTTATGATACCTAGCATTCTATTTGCTCTCTTGGCTGCCGCTGCACACTGGCCTGAGGGTTTTAACATGGTATCCACAATGACGCCTAAATCTTTTTCCTGGGTGGTGGTTCCTAATGTGGAACCTTGAATCGTGTAACCATAGTTTGGGTTGTTCTTCTCTAGGTGCATAACTTTGCACTTGTCCACATTAAATTTAATCTGCCATTTTGATGCCCAGTCTTCCAATTTATCAAGATCCTCTTGCAATTTTCCACAATCCTCTTGGGTTTTAACAACTTTAAATAGTTTTGTGTCATCTGCAAATTTGATAACCTCACTCGTTATTCCACATTCCAGGTCATTTATGAATATGTCAAAAAGCAGTGGACCCAGCACAGATCCCTGGGGTACACCACTATTCACCTTTCTCCATTGGGAAAATTGGCCATTTAGCCCTACCCTCTGCTTTCTATCTTTTAACCAGTTCCTGATCCACAGTAGTACATTGCCTCCTATCCCATGACTCTAGTTTTGCCAAAAGGCTTTCTGAAAGTCCAGATACACTATATCAGCTGACTCACCTTTGTCCACCTGTTTGTTCACACCTTCAAAAAAACATAACATATTAGTAAGACAAGATCTTCCTTGTCTAAAGCCATGTTGGCTGTCTCCCATTAGGCCATGACTATCTACATGCTGAGTAATTTTATTCTTTATGATGGTTTCTACCATTTTTTCCGCTACTGACGTCAGGCTCACTGGTCTGTAGTTTCCCGGATCACCCCTGGAACCCTTTTTTAAAAATTGGTGTTACATTGGCAGTCCTCCAATCTTCAGGTATTTGAGATGATTTTAATGATAGTTCACAGATTACTAATAGCAGGTCTGCAGTCTCATATTTCAGTTCTTTCAACACCCTTGGATGTATACCATCTGGCCCAGGTGATTTGCTACTCTTCAGTTTATCTAATAGTTGTAATACATCTTCACAATGTATCGTTATTTCCTTCAATTCTTCCGCACCTTTAAATACCACTTCAGTTATGGGTAACACCCCTACATCTTCCTCAGTAAAAACCGAAGCGGGGGCGGAGCCTGATGTCCAGCGGGATGGTCGCATAACGCTGAGGCTCCCGAGAGGCCTACTCAGAATCCTGAATTAACACCATCCATACTTGGAACTTCTACTCTGATCTTGCCGGGGCACATTGGTGAGATGGCGGGGACCAAACCCACGCGTCTGGAATTCGGATCTCCAGCGGCTTCTCACGGCAAACGCTCCAAAACTGAACCCCCGTCCCCGCAGAAGGGGCTGGCCTTGCGCAAGGGCCCCGAAATGCAGCAGGAAATCCTCGCAGAGATTAGAGGGGTCAAAGACCTCGTGCAGTCAAACGGTGAAGCACTCCGAGCGCTGCGGGAAGATCTTGGTGTGCTGCAAGGCAAGCTAGAAGGGCTTTCTTCGCGTCAGGACAAAATGGAGAGCATATTGGACTCCCATGCGGCCCGGTTATCCAAACTCGACAAAGTTGAATGTCAGGTGCGGGCCTTGCAGAAAGAAGTGGAAGATGGCAATAATAGAGCGCGCCGCAATAACATACGACTCGTGGGCATACCGGAGGGAGCGGAATCGGGAGACATGAAAGAGTTTTTATGCAAAATCCTCCCTTCCCTGCTCAAAATCACCTTTATCAAAGATTTGGAGATCGATCGCGCTCATCGTGTACCCACAAGCATAACGCTCAACAGGAAGACCCCGCGGCCTATCATTTTTCGACTTTTGAGATATCAACACGTGGAGCAAATTCTAAGTGCCTCTCGGGCAAAGGGCCCCATGGAGTTTGAGAGCCACAAGATCTCCTTCTTTCCTGACTTGGCTAAACCCACGGTCGACCGCCGAAAGCGCTTTCTGGAATTCCGGCCGAGACTTCAACAACTACAAGCACGCTATGGCCTGATGTACCCGGCCAAGCTCCGAGTCACGCTTCACAATCAGACAAGAACATTTGAGGACCCTGATCTACTAGCGGAGTTTTTGGATTCCAAAGAAGCCGACTTGATGCGCTGACTCCCAGAATATTCCTGCAAGTATTCTCATATCCGCAGTACCCGCCATATTGGATCTGCCGCAGCCTTGCAAAGAGTCTGGCATGGGCAGTTTGTCTGCCTTACTTTTGATGATATCTGTGACCCGACTCCATCTACCCACAGTAGCCTCGATGAGTATCAGAGACAGTGTTAACTATGGACTCTGGTGTTTCTTCTCCTTTTTTCATGTCTTTCTATTTCCTCTCTAGGGCCTCCTCCCGCAGACATATGGTCGCCATATTCTTTGGGGGTTTTGCTTCTTCTCTAAGATACAATGGTACATACTTTTCAATATGGGGTGTATTAGCCAGCATACTCGGTGATTATGTCATTGTTGCACAGATTCTGATCATGTTGTATGTTTTCCAGCGCCCTTACCTGAAATGTCTATTGCCGATTGATGGCACCATGTAAGATTTTCTCATTGAACGTAAAAGGAATCAATAATCCGATAAAACGTAAGAAAATCCTAAGCTACCTAAGTCAGGAAGCTGCGGATCTAATTTTTCTCCAAGAAACGCATTTAAATTCGAAGGAAACTCTTAAACTCAATATTAAACCTTACATGGTGGCCGCCTACTCCGCAGCCGTTTCTAAGAAATGTGGGGTTGCCATACTGGTTAGGAAATCTTTGCATGCTACTATTATTGCGACTAGCTCAGATACAGAAGGTAGATGGTCCAGAGTTCACCTCAAGATAGGTAGCCTTGAAGTTACATGTATATGCCTTTACGCTCCTAATGTGGATGACCCTGCCTTTTTTGCTACCATTGCTCAGGTTGCGCAGGCCTCTGCTAATACTTCATTGATAATTGGGGGGGATTTCAATTTAGTCCTTGATCCCCTGATTGACAAACAGCCGCCTAGGACAAGTGGTCCCCCCAAGAGTCATACCACGCTTACCTCTCTGATCAAAGATCTTGCTTTAGTGGATCTATGGAGGTTACTACACCCCAATGAGCTTGACTTCACCTTCTTCTCTTCCCCTCATAAATCCCAGTCTCGCATAGACTTCTTTCTAATATCCAAACTGTTAGTTCCTCAGGTGGACACTGCAAAGATTCACTCCCAACATATTTCAGATCATGCTGCTATCTCCTTTCAATTACACACTACTGCACCTCAAGTGAATTCGGGGGCCTGGTTCTTTGATAGAGCCCTGTTAACTCAGCCAGAGTTCCAGTTAGAAATTCGAGCGGCCATTCAGGATTACTTCCATTTTAATCTACCCCAGGATACTGCGAATTGGGCTTGGTGGGAGGGCTTCAAAGCGGCCATTCGAGCAACGATCACTAGTTATCAAATCCGTCTGCGGAAACAACGCACACAGCAGCTACTCATACTAGACCAACAAATAAAAGCAGGCGAACGAGTTCTGACTTCACGTACTGATCCATGTGTATTAATCCGATTGCAGCGTCTCCGTTTTCAATATAATTCAATCCTCTCAACTGCAGCTTCTAAGAGTATTGCACTTCAGCGAGGGACATATTATCGTGAAAACAATCGAGCCGGTCGACTCTTAGCCAACGCCTTGAAAGGTCAAAAAGAAGCCAAACGCGTAGCGGCCCTTCAAGCTCCACAGGGAGAGGGCATAGTGACCGCAGACTCCGACATCGCAGAACTCTTTCGGGACTTCTATACCCGCCTATATCAATCTGAATGTGAGTTCTCGCCAGAGATATTCGAGCGCTTGCTTTCTGGCATTCAGCGGCCGACCATCTCTGAAGATGATAGGGATGCGATGGATGAACCCTTCTCTACTTCAGAGATCCAATCTGCCCTAAAACGAGCAGCCTCGGGCCGGGCCGTGGGCCCCGATGGTCTCCCGACCGAATTCTACAGAACGTTCAGTGCAGATTTAGTTCCCTATTTAAAACTCTATTTTACTGCCCTTGCGGTAGATACATCCTCTTTGGGATCCTTTTCTGCAGCTAATGTTGTCGTATTTGAGAAAGAAGGCAGAGACCCGCTGCTAACCGCCAACTACCGTCCAATCTCCCTACTTAATGCCGATTACAAGATCTTCGCAACGATCTTGGCCACCCGGCTATCTGACAGGATGGCCACCCTAATTCACCCCGACCAATGCGGTTTTATACCCGGCAGATCAACTGCTGACAACGCTCGGACCTTGTGTCATGTGCTATCCAGTGCTGCCAATTTAGATCATCCATGGGTGGGTCTTTCCCTGGATGCCGAAAAAGCCTTTGATCGCCTAGAATGGCCCTTCTTATTTGCAGTTCTCCGATGGTATGGCTTTGGGGAGGGCTTCCTCCGATATCTTCAAGTCATGTATACTCACCCCGTCGCCAGCATTTGTGTAAATGCCCTCAAGTCTCCGCCATTTAATCTCCAAAGAGGTACGCGTCAAGGTTGCCCCCTATCACCAATGCTCTTTGATCTATTTATTTATTTATTTATTTATTATTTATTTATTTTTATTTAACAGTTTCTTATATACCGCCCCTTCCAGAGATCAGGGGCGGTTCACATCGAACAAAAATCAATATACTTCTGTATATTTTACATGGAACTTGTGTTAACTAGCTCTTGTGTTAACTAGCTCTTGAACCCCTAGCCCTCCTTATTAGACAGTCCGCACATATTCGAGGTGTCCCCTTCAGTCATAGAGAGATTAAACTCTCTGCATATGCAGATGACCTTATGCTTTTCGTATCCCTCGATTCGGTTCCCGCTGTCTTGGATCTGATTGACGGATACTCACAATTATCGGGCTATAAAATTAACTGGACCAAATCTGTAGCATTCCCACTGAACCACTGGGTACATGAGGCTGACATGCAGGCCTTTCCCTTCCTTTGGCAATCCCGCATGGTGAAGTATCTCGGGGTCCATTACTGTTCTCCTTTAGAAGACACTATCAGTTTTAATGCCAAAGAGGTAGTCTCCAAAGTCCGTGCGCTCACAAACCGGTGGTCTCCCTTATCTCTTACTTGGTGGGGCCGCCTAGAAACTGTGAAAATGATGATAGTCCCCAAAGTGAACTACATTTTAGAAATGCTGCCATGTTTATTCCCGCTACATACTTATAAAGACATTGAGGGCCTTCTCGTCCGTTATCTTTGGCAGGGCAAGCCACCAAGGATAGCTAAACAAAAACTACAGTCTGCAAAAGAGAGAGGGGGTACCAGATTTCCTGATTTTCTTAGATATCATCAAGCCTTCCTACTTAAGCAAGGTGCCCGATGGCTAGATGCCCCAACAGACAGCAGACCAGTCTGGCTTGACATAGAAGAGGAGCTCAGTAGCCCAATTCCCTTGACCCATCTCCCTGGTATGTCTTATCCAGTAGACACCTGCCACCCACCAATGATTGTCGATACTCTTGCGGCCTTTAACACTCTCATTTTTTCACTGGGCCCGAACGTATGTCCTCCGGATGGACTCCCGCTGTGGCATAACCCCAAAATTCAAGTCCTAAATAGAACGATAGCATGGAAACCCTGGTACTCAAGGGGGATCTGGACACCCCAACAGCTTTTCTCAGCTGCTCGTTGGAAAACCTTCTCTGATTTACAAAAGGAATTTGCGTTACCAGCGAAACACTACTTTCAATTGATGCAGCTTCAACACTGCCTCAAAAGTGCTCGAATCATGCCGCCCTCTGCCCCTACTGAGGACGGGCTTTTAGAGATAGTTCACTCTATTAGCAGTACACATGGGGTAGCCTCTCACTTTTATAAAATATTATGTCAGGGTGCAGACACGGCCACATTTAGAGCCCAACAAGCCTGGGAACGCGAACTGCAAACCACTTTAACCCCTGTGCAATGGAGCGTTTTCTGGAGCAAAGTAGTGCGGGTTTCCCGGTCTGCCTCTGTTACCCAAACTCTCTTCTTTTTTGCGCACCGATGCTTTTATACCCCAGAAAAAATAGCCAAATGGAACACAACTGCTAGGGACCAGTGTTGGTCTTGCCATACTGCTGTGGGAACCTTCGCTCATGTTATTTATGAATGTCCTCAACTACAGGTTTACTGGGGGCGGGTTTGGAGCTGTATTCAATTTATCTTACACCTTCACGAACCTCTCTCTTGGAAGATTGTGGGACTCCGCTCTGTGGCGGAGGTCCCCTCTCTTCCTAAGAAGGGTCGCTTTCTCCTTGACTTCATGCTGGGTATAGCCATCTGCTTAATCACGAGGAATTGGAAGGATAGCTCTCGACTTACTGTCAATGAATGGTGGAACCTCGTCTGCTTATATAGCAAATATGAGCAGACACCTCGGAGAGCTATTCCCCATGTCCAAACTCACTCTTGCTTGTCTAAATGGCAGATGCTTAATGATTATGTACAATCTGCTCATTGTTCCAACATGCCTGTATAATGTGCACTCATCATGTTTCAGATCACCGTTAGGTTTTGTAACACAATAATGTAAGTACACGCCCGCTTCGGGAATGACCAGTTTCTAGAGAAGAAGCAGGGGGGAGGGGGGTGGTAGGGGTTTACTTTGATGTATGTATTACATTTCATGTATCTGTCTTTTGCTGTATGTCTTCCTTTCCTTTGTTGTTATAAAACGAAAATAAAGCATTTAAAAAAAAAAAAACCGAAGCAAAGAATTCATTCAATGTCTCCGCTATCGCCTTGTCGCCTCTTAGTGCCCCTCTATCATCTAATGGACCAACTGACTCTCTCACAGGTTTTTTGCTATGAATGTACTTGAAAAAGTCTTTATTTCGCATTTTTGATTCCGCAGCAAGCTTCTTCTCAAATTTTCCCTTTGCCTGCCTTATCAATGCCTTGCACTTGACTTGCCAGTGCTTGAGCTGTTTCCAGTTTTCGTTGTTTGGCTCTTTTTTCCATTTACTGAAAGATGCTTTTTTGGCAACAACAGCCTCTCTGACCTCACCTTTAAACCATGCTGGCAGTTTTTTGGACTTCTTTCCACTTTTCTTAAAGTGTGGAATACAGTTGGTCTGGGCTTCCAAGATAGTATTTTTCAACAACATCCAAGCTTGATGTAAGTCTTTAACCTTTGCAACTGCTCCTTTTAGTTTTTCTTAACTATTTTCCTCATTTTATCATAGTCTCCCTTTCGAAAGTTAAAAGCTAGTACTGTGGATTTCCTTACTATCTCTCCTCCACTAATTAAATCACAGGCGATCATGCTATGATCACTATTGCTAAGTGGCCCCAACAACCTTATCTCTTGAACTAGATATGGTGTTCCACTAAGGACTAGGTCTAATATGACTTCCCCTCTGGTCGCTTCATGAACCAGCTGTTCCAAGAAGCAGTCATTTATTTCATCTAGGAACTTTATCTCCCTAGCATGTCCTGACGTGACACTGACCCAGTCGATACCGGGGTAATTGAAATCACCCATTATTATTTCTGCGCTGTAATGTTTGTTAGCTTCCTTGATTTCTTTGAGCATTTCATCATCCATTTGTTCATTCTGCCAGGCGGTCGATAGTACACCACCACTGCCATTGCCTTCCCCTTCCCCTTTTTACATGGAATTTCAATCCATAGAGATTCTACAGCAAATTTTGTTTCCTGCAAAACTTTAATCCTTTCTGACTCAGTGCCCTCTCTAACATAGAGCGCAACCCCATCCACCAATTTGATCAGCTCTATCATTACGATATAGTTTGTACTCAGGTATCACAGTGTCCCACTGGTTGTCCTCCTTCCACCATGTCTCTGATATTCCAAATATATCTAACCTTTCATTTAGTGCTATATATTCTAACTCTCCCATCTTATTTTTTAGACTTCTAGCATTTGCATACAAGCATTTTAGAGACTCTATTTTATTCATATTATTTTGACTATTGGTAGACATGGGCAATTTGGGATCTTTAAGCTCTGTCTGCTCCATACTCGAGGGTATTTGGGCTAATTCACTCTTTTTTGGAACTTCTCTGCTTTTGGTAGTATCCTTCAAGGATACATTCTTCCGAACCATCTGTTTTTTGGTGACTGTCGACTTTCCCCTGTTATCTAGTTTAAAAGCTGCTCTATCTTCTTTTTAAGGTTAATGCCAGCAGCCTGGTTCCATCCTGGTTAAGGTGAAGCCCATCCCTTTGGAAGAGCCACTCCTTTCCCCAGAATGTTCCCCAGTTCCTAACAAATCCAAACCCCTCATCTCTGCACTATTGTCTCATCCACGCATTGAGACTCTGGAGCTCTGCCTGCCTTTCGGGTCCTGCACGTGGAACGGGAAGCATTTCGGAGAACGCTACCCTGGAAGTTCTGGATCTCAACTTCCTACCTAAAAGCTTAAATTTAGCCTCCAGAACCTCCCTACCACATTTTCCTATGCCATTGGTACCGACATTTAACAAGACAGCAGACTCCTCCCCAGCACTATCTAAGACCTTATCTAGGTGGCGCGTGAGGTCCGCTACCTTCGCACCAGGCAGGCATGTTACCAGGCGATCCTCACGTCCACCAGCCACCCAGCTATCTACATGCCTAATGATCGAATCACCAAATATAACGGCTGTCCTAACCCTTCCCTCATGGGCACATGGCCCTGGAGAAACTTCTTTGGTGCGAGAGGGTTTTACATCACCTGGAGGACAGGTCCTAGTTACAGGATCACTTCCTGCCACACCAGGGTGATGCTCTCCTGTCACGTGACCTCTCTCCTCCATGGCAACAGGGATGCTGCCAGACTGGAGGTGGGAATTCAGGACTATATCCCTGTAGGTCTCGTCTATGTACCTCTCTGTCTTTCTTATGTTTTCCAAGTCTGCTACTCTAGCCTCTAGAGAACGGACTCGTTCCCTGAGAGCAAAGAGCTCCTTGTATCTAGTGCACACATAAGACCTCTCACCAACTGGGAGAAAATCATACATGTGACAATCAATGCAAAAGACTGGAAAGCCCCCATCTCACTGCTGGACTGCTGTCTGCATCTTAGTTTTAAGTCTGTGTTTAGATCTTTAAGTTCTTTATTTACTAAGGGTTGCTATGGATATTTATACTAATAAAACTGTACCTAATACGTTTAACATACCTTGTTCACCTGAAGCTTAATTAAGCTCAGGTCCTTAGTGTATGACTCATTTGGGTAACGAGCTTTACCTGAGGGCACCTCCTGTCTTTTAAGATGTGTATGTGCTGGAAGATGAGACCCCCAGGTCAGAAGGCACTCAACTAGCTACTGGGGAAGAGCTGAAGACTTTTCAGAGTAAAGCCAGCATTTATGATGTGGTTGGATCAAAGCCCTTGGGAAGTCTGACTGCTGATGTAGCTGCGCATGAAATGAGAGTCAGAAGCTGTAAAGATGTCTTACACATTGGAACATGGAACGTACGAAGCATGAAGGGAAGTTGGAGGTGGTCAAGAATGAAATGGAATGTGTACAACTTGATCTGTTGGGTGTCAGCAAACTGAAATGGGGCACTATGCATCAGATGATCACATGGTCTACTATGCTGGAAATGAAAGACAAAGAAGAAATGGTGTTGCATTTATAATAAAGAAGAAACTTGCAAGAACTGTAATGAAATACAATGCAGTCAGCGAACGCTTAATCTCTATTCGTCTACAAGGATTTCCTATCAACACAACTATAATTCAAGTATATGCCCCAACAACAGCTGCAGAAGAGAATGAAATTGAAGAGTTCTATGAACAAGTACAAGCTGAAATTGACAGAACATGCAAACAGGATATGCTGATAATCATGGGTGACTGGAACGCAAAAGTTGGCAACAAAGAAGAAGGCAAAGTAGTTGGAAAATATGGACTTGGCAACAGAAATGAAGCTGGAGAAAGACTGATAGAATTCTGCAAGACCAATGATCTATTCATCTCAAACACCTTCTTCCAGCAACACAAGCGACGACTGTACACATGGACTTCACCAAATGGATTATATAAAAATCAAATTGACTACATATGCGGAAGTCAACGATGGAAAAGCTCTGTAACATCAACAAAGACAAAAGCTGGAGCTGACTGTGGTACAGATCATCAACTACTAGTATGCAAACTCAAGCTAAAGTTGAAAAAGAGCAAACCACTCATGAATGCAGCAAAATATGACCTTGAGAATATACCACTGGAATTTAAAGACTGCCTGCAAAATCGATTTGCTGCTTTAGATACAAATGACAGAGCTCCGGAAGAGTTATGGAATGACATCAAGAAGGTTGTGTTGGAAGAAAGCGAGGAATCTCTACAAAAGGTGAAAAAACAAAAACGGCCAAAATGGATGACGGAAGAAACTCTGAAAATTGCCCAGAAACGCAGAGAAGCTAAAGCCAGAGGAGAAAGAAAGACAATCACAGAACTCAACAGAGATTTCCAGCGTGCAGCAAGACGGGACAAGGAAAAGTACTACAACGACACTTGCAAGGAAATAGAAGCAGAAACTATTAGAGGAAGAACAAGATCGGCTTTCCTAAAGCTACAAGAGTTAAAGAAAAAGTTCCAGCCTCAAATTGGAATGTTACAAGATGCTCAAGGTTCTATGTTGAATGATGCTGAGAAGATCAAGAAAAGATGGAAGGAATATACAGAGTTTTTATATGATAAAGATCAAGTGGACCAACAGCCGTTTCAACCTGTACCTTATGATCGGGAACCATTGGTGATGAAAGAAGAAGTTGAAGCAGCATTGAAAGCCTTATCAAAGAACAAAGCACCAGGCATTGATAGCATTCCCATAGAAGTATTGCAGCAATCTGATGCATCTGTTACCGTACTCACAAGGCTCTCCCAAGAAATATGGAAGACAACATCATGGCCAACTGACTGGAAAAGATCTGTATTTATACCAATACTAAAGAAAGGTGATCCAACTGAATGTGGAAATTATCGCACAATCGCTCTGATCCCACATGCCAGCAAGATTCTACTGAAGATTATTCAAAAGAGACTACAACCATACCTGGAACAAGAACTACCTGAAGTGCAAGCAGGGTTCAGGAAAGGGCGAGGAACGAGAGACATCATTGCGGATGTGAGATGGATCCTTGAAAAGACTAAAGAATATCAAAAGGATATCTATTTGTGCTTTATCGACTATAGCAAGGCTTTTGACTTTGTAAACCATGAGAAACTCTGGGCCACATTAAGAAGCATGGGTATACCAGAACACCTGATCGTTCTCTTGCGCAATCTGTACATTGATCAAGAAGCAACAGTTCGAACGGAACAAGGAGAAACAGAATGGTTTAAAATAAGCAAAGGTGTAAGACAAGGCTGCATACTTTCCCACTACCTGTTTAATTTATATGCAGAACAAATCATCAGAGAAGCAGGCTTGTATGAAGACAACAGAGGTGTGAAGATTGTTGGAAGACTCATCAACAACCTTCGCTATGCTGATGATAGCACATTACTGGCTGAAAGTGAAGATGATCTGAAACATTTGCTTCTCAAAATCAAAGAACATAGTCTCAAAATGGGCCTGCACCTTAATGTAAAGAAGACAAAGATCATGACAACTGGCATAATCAACAGGTTCATCGTTGAAGGAGAAGGAATTGAAATTGTGAACAACTTTAACCTACTTGGATCAACTATCAATAAAGAAGCAACAAGCAGTCAAGAAATCAGACGACGCATTGCTCTTGGCAGAATGGCTATGAAAGACCTAGATAAGATTCTCAAGAGCAGAGATGTCTCTCTCCATACAAAGATTTGACTTGTTCAAGCCATGGTATTTTCAATAACATCATATGGATGTGAAAGCTGGACAGTGAAAAAGATAGACAGGAAGAAAATTGATGCCTTTGAATTATGGTGCTGGCGGCAAATACTGTGTATACCATGGACTGCCCGAAGAACAAACCAGTCAGTACTAGAGGAGATCAAACCTAAGCTTTCTTTTGAAGCTCAGATGACAAGACTTCGACTTTCATACTTTGGACACATCATGCGAAGAGAGAGATCATTAGAGAAAGACATTATGCTTGGCAAGGTAGAAGGTCAACGCAAAAGAGGAAGGCCTGCAATGAGATGGATCGATACAATAACAGCAGCTACGGGTACCAGTCTGTCAACAATGAGCCGCCTGACTGAAGACCGAACACAATTTAGGATAGCTATCCAGAGGGTCGCCATGAGTCGATTCCGACTCAACGGCACTTAACAACAACAACAACAACAACATGTACTTATAAAGCTACGTTTATCCCAGGGGTGGGAGGGTGTTGGGGAGGGAGGGAAAACACTTATTAAAAGAGGGCTGCTACACAGTACCCTGTCTTGTGCTGCTGAGGTAAGCTATATTCTGATTTGATTTAAATTATAGCTCTTTGCTGCTGCTAGGCTCTAACTTATTATGAAATTTAAACTACAAGTTCTCTGCTGCGTTCTAAATTTAACCAGAAAGCTCTCTTTTGTGTTTTAAATTTAAAGTAAAAGTACTTTGCTGATGCTAGGCCCTTAGTGACTATTAAATTTAAAAAAAAGATGGCGACTGGAAATTGTCGAAATAAAGATGTTATATAGCTAAAAATGGTAAATAAGTAAACTTTTTAAGCTTTTAATTTATGAGATGGTCTCACTTTTTTTGGGCCACCCTGTATATACTTTGTATGTTTCTCAATCTGGTTTTCTTTTATTTTGATGGATTGTGTAAATTTAACTGCTTCAATTTAAAAAAAAAGAAATTGATTGAGGAGGAGGTGGCAAAGTGTACAGGTAAATGGAGCTGCCTGAGGCAAAGGATGAGACGGGCCCGCCCCCCCATCCCCAAAGAGGGGGCGGGGCTTTTTCCGAACTCCAATAAGGGACTGAACCAAACCAAAAAGCCGATTAGATTATATGGAGGAAATGCAAGATGTTTGCACACCAAGGAACTAAAAGAGAGCGAGAACCAACAGCACAGTTTATAAGACTAAATTATAACTCATTTTTATTTTGTTATTATAAACTACGTTATGGTTCTTCCTTTTTCTTTTTCAACATATATTTTGCATCCACAGTAGATGCAGAGCAGAACCAGGACATTCACCCACATAACTCAATATCTTAAAAAAAAACAACATCTGATTCTGATCATCTTAATAACAACAAACATTCTTCAGTACCAGGCATATTGTGAACTAATACAAAACCCTACAACAAAGAGCACATCTAACATACATACCATATCAGCACCAACTTCCAAAACTCACATAAGGAGCCCATCTAAAAAAAGGTCACTGTAAATACTTCAGTGGGCCCTGCAACATCCATACACATAGAAACATAGAAACATAGAAACATAGAAACATAGAAACATGATGACAGAAAAAGACCACATGGCCTATCTAGTCTGTCCTTCCATAACAACAACTACAACAGTCCACTTTTTACCTCTAGAGATCCTCTATGTTGGTCCCATGATTTTTTGAATTCAGTTACTGTCCTCATCTCTACCACCTCCACTGAGAGACTATTCCATGGATCCACTACTCTTTCCGTAAAGAAATATTTCCGCATATCACTCCTGAATCTATCTCCCTTCACCCTCATCCCATGTCCCCTCATAGCAGAACTTGCTTTCAATTGAAAGAGGCTCTCTCCCTGAACATTTATGCCACGGAGATATTTAAACATCTCAATCATATCACTTCTATCCCGCCTTTCCTCTAAGGTGTACATATTAAGATCCTTCAGTCTGTCCTCATATGCTTTATAATGAAGCCCATTAATCATTTTAGTAGCAACCCTCTGCACCGACTCCATCCTGTTCACATCCTTTTGAAGGTGCGGTCTCCAGAATTGCACACCATACTCCAAATGAGGTCGCACCAAAGACTTATACAGAGGCATTATCACCTCCTTTTTTCTGCTAGCCATTCCTCTCCCAAGCATCCTTCTAGCTTTTGCCGTCGCCTTTTCTACCTGTTTAGCTACTTTAAGATCATCAGACACAACCACGCCTAGGTCCCGCTCTTCTTTAGTGGACAAAAGTACTTCACCTCCTATAGTGTATTGCTCCCTTGGATTGCTGCAGCCCAAATGCATGACCTTACATTTTTTAACATTAAATCCCAGCTGCCAAATTCTAGACCATTTTTCTAGCTTAGCTAGATCCCTCCTCATGTTATCTACACCTTCCTGGGTGTCTACTCTATTGCAGATTTTGGTATCATCCGCAAAGAGGCAAACCTTACCCGACAGCCCTTCCGCTATATCACTAACAAAGATGTTAAAAAGAATCGGACCAAGGACAGATCCCTGGGGCACACCACTGGTAACATCCTTCTCCTCAGAGTGAGCTCCATTTACTTGTACTCTTTGTTGCCTCCCACCCAACCAATTTCTAACCCAAGCAGTAACTTTAGGGTCCATCCCTAGGGTGCTCAGTTTGTTTATAAGTCGCCTGTGAGGAACAGTGTCAAAGGCTTTACTGAAATCTAAATACACCACATCTAGAGCTCTCCCTCGGTACAACTCCCTGGTCACCCAGTCAAAGAAATCAATCAGATTTGTCTGACAAGACCTGCCTCTGGTGAATCCTTGCTGCCTTGGATCCTGTAATCCACTGGACTCCAGAAACCTCACTATTTTCTCTTTCAGCAGCGTTTCCAATAATTTACTCACCACCGAAGTTAAACTAACTGGCCTGTAGTTTTCAACCACATCCTTACTTCCGCTTTTGTGTAAAGTCACCACATGAGCCTCTCTCCAGTCCTTTGGCACCACTCCCAACTCCAACGAGGCATTGAAAATGTCAGTCAGTGGAGTTGCTAGAACGTCCCCAAGTTCCCTCAGTATTCTAGGGTGTATCCCATCCGGTCCCATCGCTTTGTCTACTTTAAGTTGAGCTAGTTTCTCACGAACACAGTCTTCTGAAAATTGTTCAAGATGTCCCTCGCTTCTGTTCTTATTTGTGGGTGTTTTCTGAGGTCCTGCTCCTGGTTCTTCATCTGTGAACACAGAACAAAAATATTTGTTAAGCAATTCCGCTTTATCCTTATCAGCTTCTACATATTCCCCCCCCCCCTGCACCCTTGAGTCTGACAATACCACTTTTGCCCTTCCTCTTCTCACTAATATATCTGAAAAATGTCTTATCCCCCCCATTTTATTGCATTGGCTATTTCCTCCTCCTTTTGAATCTTTGCCTTCTTGACTACTTTGCTAGCTTCTCTAAGTTTTTCCAAATACAGATGCCTGTCTTCCTCTCTCTGTGATCTCTTGTATTTCATGAAGGCTTCCCTCTTTTTCTTCACTTTTTCAGCTACTTGCTTCGAAAACCATAGCGGTCTCCTGTTCCTTTTGCCTTTATTTACCATTTTAACAAAAAGGTTGGTTGCCTTTAAAATACCCTCTTTCAGTTTTGCCCACTGTTTTTCTACATCCCCCAGCTGTTCCCATCCCACTAACGACTCCCTGAGGTATTGGCCCATCTTCGCAACGTTAGTCTTCCTAAAGTCTAAGATCCTCACCTTGGAATGGATTCTAACAGCCCTAATCCTAATACTGAACCACCTATTTGAAAAGCTGAAGAGGTCAAATTACTACAGTATAGTATAGTTCTTTATGTATAAACTCCATGTTAACAGAATTTATGTTTTTATCCATTATTAAGAAGGGACCCAGGATATCAATGCTTGACCCAGTACAAGCATTGTGGAACCTGTGTCTTTTGGGGAAACTGCTAGGTACGTATGACCTGGATTGGCCAGTGTTCGAAATGGGATGCTGGGCTTGATGGACCTTGGTCTGGCCCAGTATGGCATATCTTATGTTCTTATGAGCTCACTCTGAGGAGAAGGAGGTTACCAGTGGTGTGCTGCAGGGATCTGTCCTTGGTCTGAATCTCTTTAACGTTTTTGTTAGCGATATTGCAGAAGGGCTGTTGGGCAAGGTTTGCCTCTTTGCAGATGAACCAAAATCTGCAATAGAGTACATATCCAGAAATGGGTAGATAACATGAAGGGGAATCTCACTAAGCTTGAAGAATGATCAATAATTTGACAGCTGAATTTTAATGCTAAAAAATGCAGTCATTCATTTGGGCTGCAAAAATCCAAGGGAACAGTACAATTTAGAGGGCGAAGCACTTCTGCCCACAAAAGAAAAGTGGAACCTGGAGGTGATTGTTTCTGATGATCTTAAGTTTGCTAAACAGGTAGAAAAGATGACAGCAAAAGCCAGAAGGATTCTTGGGTGCATAAGAAGAGGAATGGCCAGCAGGAAAAAAGCCTCTGTAGAAGTCTCTGGAGTATTGTGTGCAATTCTGGAGACCACACCTTCAAAAGGATATAAACAAGATGGAGTCTGTGTAGAAGACGGCTACCAAAATGGTCAGTGAACTTCATCATAAGCCTTATAGGGACAGACTTAAAGATCTCAATATGTATACTTTGGAGGAAAGGCAGGAGAGCGAAGATATGATAGAAACATTTAAATACCTCTGTGGCATAAATGCACAGGAGAAGAGCCTCTTCCAATTGAAAGAAAAGCTCTGAAATGAGGGGACATAGGATGAAGATGATAGGGATAGACTCAAGAGTAATATACAGAAATATTTCTTTACAGAAAGAGTAGTAGATCTGGGGAACATTCTCACAGTGGAGGGAATAGAGACCAGGACAGTATCTGAATTCAAGCATAGGACCAACATAGAAGATCTCTAAAGCAAAAAAAGGGACTATAATAGTTGGTATGGAAGGACAGACTGGATAGGCTACATGGTCTTTTTCTGCTGTCATGTTTCTATGTTTCCAGCCCCATCACAGAAGAGGCAGTCCTTCCGTTGAGGGCCACACACCACGGTACACATGCATCCAAGACTGGCCCCACAGTTGGTTCAGTGTCTCCCAGAGGCTGCCATCTTAGGCGACTGCTTCATTTGCCTAATGGTTGTGCTGGTCCTACATGCACCTGAGAGGGACCGGTAAGTGTCACCACTGTGGAATGGTAGCTTGAAGGGGTCTCCAGCTCACCTAAGGAGCCAGAAGCTGAGCTCAGAATGGAATTCTAATCTTTCTACATAGGGTCAACACCAGAAACCAGGAGACTTAAGTGTATGTTATAATATTTTGGACAGTGTTAGTCCATCTAATTGCTCACTTTGTTTGTTCATCCGCTACCAATCATTCTCATGTTGCTGTTTTCATTAAATGTAGTGGAAGGTGTGACGGTTCTATTAGAGAAATTATTTTTAAAAATGTCAAATAGAAATACCTAATGGCTTTTTGGGGGGAATAGCAAGGAGATTTCATATAAATTTGTTAATGCCTCTGTATATTTGTTGTTCCTCACAAGTTTAGATTGGGAAAATACTTCACTCTTCTTGCACTAAGTACCATGTCTGATTAGCTTCAGGGGGGTAGAGCATGTGCAGACCCAGTGGCTATTTGGTTTTGGGCAATATTCAGTCACTAACCGGTTTGGTAAGCCCATAAAATTAGGCAGGCTAATGGCTGTCCTAACGTCATGTGTATCTTGCTATCCAGTTAGTGACTGAATATCATCGCTGACCAAGAGCAAGATCGATCGTTGACAAAATTGGATATTCAACGCCAGCCTCCAGAATATCTAGTTTCATTCTTTCCCCTGGCAGTCAGGTGCTTTAGAAGAGTTGATTGCTGAAATCTATCTGCCTCCTGGTTCATACGATTTGCCATACTGGGGAAGACCAAAGGTCCATCAAACCCAGCATCCTCTCTCCAATAGTGGCTAGTCCAGGTGCCCAGCAGGATCCTAAAGAAGATCCAGTCCTTCTTGCTCATATCCAGGGATATGCCTTGATTTTCTAGTTGGCTAGTTATGATTTATGGACTTTTCCTCCAGGAACATGACTAAATGCTTTTTAAACCCAGCTATGCAAACTGCTTTCATAATTTATTTATTTATTTGGAGTTATTTTTATACCGCCTTTCTAAAATTCATATCCTCATAAATTCATCATATCCTCCAGCAACAAAAGTCCACTGTGTGCTGAATGGAAAAATGTTTTGTCTGATTTGTTTTAAAAATTCTACCTATTAGCTTCAGAGGGTATCAAGGGTGAACAACAGTTCCCTATTTACCGTTTCACCCCACTCAGGATTTCATAAACCTCTATCATATCTCCTCTCGCCGTCTCTTCTCCATGATGAAGACTATCTTCATAAGGGAGCTGTTCCGTCCCCTTTGTCATTTTATGTTGCCATTGTGAAAGGGGAACCGGAACTGTGCCCGCGCTCTATGAACCCATATAGAGAGGTTTACTTTCCATGTCTTTCCTAGTAATTCCTAAAATTCAATTCACTTTTCTTGTTTGCTGCCGCACACTGTATTCTTGCAACTGACCTCAGGATCGTTTTCTTGAGTAGTGACTGCAAATATCGAATACAACATTATAAACCCATAGTTGGACTTATTTTCCCTTAAAAGCAAGACTTTGCACTTGTACATTCTGAATTGTATCTGCCATATAGACATCCAGTACCCCAGTACATATCCCTGGTGTACATAAGAACATAAGAACATAAGATATGCCATACTGGGTCAGACCAAGGTCCATCAAGCCCAGTATTCTGTTTCCAACAGTGGCCAATCTAGGTCATACGTACCTAGCAGTTTCTCCAAGGGACACAGGTTCCACAATGCTTGTATTGGTTCAAGCATTGATATCCTGGGTCCCTTCTTAATAATGGTTTATGGACCTTTCCTCCAGGAACTTGTCCAAACCTTTTTTAAACCCAGCTACACTAACAGCCTTTACTACATCCTCCGGTAACAAATTCCACAGTTTGATTACACGTTAAGTGAAAAAATATTTTCTTTTATTAGTCTTAAATAGTTTACCCTGTAGCTTCATTGCATGTCCCCTAGTCTTTCTATATTCTGATAAGGTAAACAATCGATCTACGTTTACCCGTTCCACTCCGTTCATTAATTTATAGACTTCTATCATATCTCCCCTCAGCCGTCTCTTTTCCAGGTTAAAGAGCCCCAACCTTTTAAGCCTTTCTTCATAGGAGTATCCTTCCATCCCCTTTACCATTTTGGTGGCTCTTCTCTGAACCTTTTCTAAAACCGCTATATCCTTTTTAAGATACGGCGACAAGAATTGCACACAATATTCAAGGTGCGGTCTCACCATGGAACGATATAGAGGCATTATAATATCTTTTGTTTTATTTTCAATTCCTTTCCTTATCATACCTAGCATTCTATTTGCTCTCTTGGCCGCTGCTGCACACAGGGCCGAGGGTTTTAACATGGTATCCACAATAACGCCTAAATCTTTTTCCTGGGTGGTGGTTCCTAATGTGGAACCTTGCATCGTGTAACCATAGCTGGGTTGTTCTTCCCTAGGTGCATAACCTTGCACTTGTCCACATTAAATTTCATCAACCATTTTGATGCCCAGTCTTCCAATTTATCAAGATCCTCTTGCAATTTTCCACAATCCTCTTGGGTTTTAACAACTTTAAATAGTTTTGTGTCATCTGCAAATTTGATAACCTCACTCGTTATTCCACTTTCCAGGTCATTTATGAATATGTCAAAAAGGAGCGGACCCAGCACAGATCCCTGGGGTACACCACTATTCACCTTTCTCCATTGGGAAAATTGGCCATTTAGCCCTACCCTCTGCTTTCTATCTTTTAACCAGTTCCTGATCCACAATAGTACACTGCCTCCTATCCCATGATTCTTTAGTTTTGCCAAAAGTCTCTGATGAGGGCCCTTGTCAAAGACTTTCTGAAAGTCCAGATACACAATATCAACCGACTCACCTTTGTCCACCTGATTATTCACTCCTTCAAAAAACATAACAGATTAGTAAGACAAGATCTTCCTTGTCTAAAGCCATGTTGGCTGTCTCCCATTAGGTCATGACTATCTACATGCTGAGTAATTGTATTCTTTATAATGGTTTCTACCATTTTTCCCGGTACTGATGTCAAACTCACCGGTCTGTAGTTTCCTGGATCACCCCTGGAACCCTTTTTAAAAATTGGTGTTACATTGGCGATCCTCCAATCTTTAGGTATTAGAGATGATTTTAATGATAGTTCACAGATTACTAATAGCAGGTCTGCAATCTCGTATTTCAATTCTTTCAACACCCTTGGATGTATACCATCCAGCCCAGGTAATTTGCTACTCTTCAGTTTATCTAATAGTTGTAATACATCTTCCCGATGTATCGATATTTCCTTCAATTCTTCCACACCTTTAAATACCACTTCAGTCATGGGTAACATCCCTACATCTTCCTCAGTAAAGACTGAAGCAAAGAATTCATTCAATCTCTCCGCTATCGCCTTGTCGCCTCTTAGTGCTCCTTTAACCCCTTTATCATCTAATGGACCAACTGACTCTCTCACAGGTTTTTTGCTATGAATGTACTTGAAAAGGTCTTTACTTCGCGTTTTTGCTTCCGCAGCAAGCTTCTTCTCAAATTCTCCCTTTGCCTGCCTTATCAATGCCTTGCATGTGACTTGCCAGTGCTTGTGCTGTTTCTAGGTTTCGTCGTTTGGCTCTTTTTTCCATTTCCTGAAAGATGCTTTTTTGGCAACAACAGCCTCTCTGACCTCACCTTTAAACCATGCTGGCAGTTTTTTGGACTTCCTTCCACTTTTCTTAAAGCGTGGAATACAGCTGGTCTGGGCTTCCAAGATAGTATTTTTCAACAACACCCAAGCTTGATGTACGTCTTTAACCTTTGCAACTGCTCCTTTTAGTTTTTTCTTAACTGTTTTCCTCATTTTATCATAGTCTCCCTTTCGAAAGTTAAAAGGTAGTACTGTGGATTTCCTTACTATCCCTCCTCCACTAATTAAATCAAAGGCGATCATGCTATGATCACTATTTCCAAGTGGCCCCAACACCCTTATCTCTTGCACTAGATCTGGTGTTCCACTAAGGACTAGGTCTAATATGGCTTCCCCTCTGGTCGGTTCATGAACCAGCTGCTCCAAGAAGCAGTCATTTATTTCATCCAGGAACTTTATCTCCCTAGCATGTCCTGACGTGACACTGACCCAGTCGATACCAGGGTAATTGAAATCACCCATTATTATTACTGCACTGTAACGTTTGTTAGCTTCCTTGATTTCTTTGAGCATTTCATCATCCATTTGGTCATTCTGGCCAGGCGCTCGATAGTACACCCCCACTGCCATTGCCTTCCCCCTTTTATATGGAATTTCAATCCATACAGATTCTACAGCAGATTTTGTTTCCTGCAAAACTTTAATCCTTTCTGAGTCAATGCCCTCTCTAACATAGAGCGCAACCCCTCCACCAATTTGATCAGCTCTATCTTTACGATATAGTTTGTACCCAGGTATCAGAGTGTGCCACGGGTTGTCCTCCTTCCACCATGTCTCTGATATTCCAATCATATCTAACATTTCATTTAGTGCTATATATTCTAACTCTCCCATCTTATTGTTTAGACTTCTAGCATTTGCATACAAGCATTTTAGAGAATGTATTTTGTTCATGTTAATTTGGCTATTGTTAGACATGGGTAAATTGGGATCTTTAAGCTCTGTCTGCTCCATACTTGAGGGCATTTGGGCTACTTTACTCTTTTGTGGAACCTCTCTGCTTTTGGTAGTATCCTTCAAGGATACATTCTTCCGAACCATCTGCTCTTGGGCGACTCTCGGCTTTCCCCTAATATCTAGTTTAAAAGCTGCTCTATCTCCTTTTTAAAGGTTAATGCCAGCAGCCTGGTTCCATCCCGGTTAAGGTGAAGCCCATCCCTTCGGAAGAGCCCTTCCTTTCCCCAGAATGTTCCCCAGTTCCTAACAAATGCAAAACACTCATCTCTGCACCATTGTCTCATCCACGCATTGAGACTCCGGAGCTCTGCCTGCCTTTTGGGTCCTGCGCGCGGAACAGGAAGCATTTCGGAGAATGCTACCCTGGAAGTTCTGGATTTCAACTTCCTACCTAAAAGCCTAAATTTTGCCTCCAGAACCTCCCTACCACATTTTCCTATGTCATTGGTACCAACATGTACCAAGACAGCAGACTCCTCCCCAGCACTATCTAAGACCTTATCTAGGTGGCGCGTGAGGTCCGCTACCTTCGCACCAGGCAGGCATGCTACCAGGCGATCCTCACGTCCACCAGCCACCCAGCTATCTACATGCCTAATGATCGAATCACCAACTATAACGGCTGTCCTAACCCTTCCCTCATGGGCATATGGCCCTTGAGAAACTTCCTCGGTGCGAGAGGGTTTTACATCACCTGGAGGACAGGTCCTAGTTACAGGATCACTTCCTGCCGCACTAGGGTGATGCTCTCCTGTCACGTGACCTCTCTCCTCCATGGCAACAGGGGTGCTGCCAGACTGGAGGTGGGACTTCAGGACTATATCCCTGTAGGTCTCGTCTATGTACCTCTCTGTCTGTCTTATGTTTTCCAAGTCTGCCACTTTAGCCTCTAGAGAACGGACTTGTTCCCTGAGAGCAAAGAGCTCCTTGCACCTAGTGCACACGTAAGACCTCTCACCAACTGGGAGAAAATCATATATGTGACACTCAATGCAAAAGACTGGAAAGCCCCCATCCCGCTGCTGGACTGGTGTCTGCATCTTAGTTTTAAGTTTGTGTCTAGATCTTTAAGTTCTTACTTACTAGGGGTTGCTATGGGTATTTATAACAATAAAACTGTACCTAATACGTTTAATATACCTTGTTCACCTGAAGCTAAATTAATCTCAGGTCCTTAGTGTATGACTGATTTGGGTAATGAGCTTCACCTGAAAGCACCTCCTGTCCTTTAAGATGTGTAAGTACCTATAAAGCTATGATTATCCCAGGGGAGGGTGGGAGTGGGGAGGGAGGGAGGGAAATAACACCTATTAAAAGAGGGCTGCTACACAGTATCCTGTCTTGTGCTGCTGAGGTAAGCTAAATTCTGATTTGATTTAAATTATAGCTCTTAGCTGCTGCTGCTAGGCTCTAACTTCTTATGAAATTTAAACTACAAGCTCTCTGCTGGATTCTAAATTTAACCAGAAAGCTCTCTTCTGTGTGTTAAATTTAAACTAACAGTACTTTGCTGTTACTTGGCCCTGAGTGTCTATTAAATTTAAACTACAAGCTCTCTGCTGGGTATGAAATATAACCAGAAAGGTCTCCTCTGGGTTTTTAAATTCAAACTTTAATTGCTGCTACTAGGCCCTAACTGATCCACCAAAAAAAAAAAACCAGTGGGTTCACAGATTAAGTAGCTTTAATACAAAGAATTCTTTTTAGAAAATTACCAGAAGTATATACTCACAGTTGCAGATTTCTCTCCAGAAGAAACAGCCCCCCTTTCTAGTCCTTCAAGACAAAACTTTATCTCCCTAGCATGTCCTGACGTGACACTGACCCAGTCGATATCGGGGTAGTTAAAATCATCCATTATTATTACTGCACTGTAACTTTTGTTAGCTTCCTTGATTTCTTTGAGCATTTCATCATCCATTTGGTCATTCTGGCAAGGCGGTCGATAGTACACCCCCACTGCCATTGCCTTCTCCCTTTTACATGGAATTTCAATCCATATAGATTCTACAGCAGATTTTGTTTCCTGCAAAACTTTAATCCCCCATATCTCCCATCTTATTTTTTAGACTTCTAGCATTTGCATACAAGCATTTTAGAGAATGTATTTTACTCATATTAATTTGGCTATTGTTAGACATGGGTAATTTGGGATCTTTAAGCTCAGTCTGCTCCATACTTGAGGGCATTTGGGCTACTTTACTCTTTTATTTATTTTATTTATTTATTTATTTTTCTTATATACCGCGCTCTTAAATCAGTGCGGTTTTGTGGAACCTCTCTGCTTTTGGTAGTATTCTTCAAAGATACATTCTTCCGAACCATCTGCTCTTGGGCGACTGTCGGCTTTCCCCTAATATCTAGTTTAAAAGCTGCTCTATCTACTTTCTCTACTGAAAAAAATGAGCAGTTAGTCTTATTCTCTGCTTCCTATCATTTAGACAGTTACTAATCCCCCAATTGTCCCGATCCCATTACTTTTTAATTTTCTGAGAAATCACATAACAATTTTTGCCAAATGCCTTCGGAAAATGCAGATACATTCAGACTGATATCCCAAAGGCAATTTTGTGTTCTCAGGCAGCTGGGAAACATAGTGTCAGGCCATTAAAATCACTATGGAACAGTATTATCAGAATAAGAAAAGGGCCAGATTAAGGACAGGGAGACGGCCACTATCCGGACAGAAGCTGGTGATGAATATTCGCATAATGTAGGCAAATGTGGAAGTTATCAGATAACGCCAATATATAGTCTTCCATCGGGATAATATAACCGGATGGCTTAAGACAGGGAAAAGGTTGTCCTTAGTTATCGGAACAAGTCATTCAGATAGCAGAGTGAATATTGGCGCTATGCAGATAAGTTCCACATCTGCCTGCATTATGCGGATATATTTTGCACCGGCTTCTGTCCGGATAGTGACTGTGAATATTTGAATGTCTTGTTAGACCACTACAGCCGAATATTGACCCCCAGTGCTAGCTAAATCGATTAAAAGCCTGCCATCTTATGAGTCAATGCATATTACGTCAATTAATGCATGTTAAGTTCTTTCAAGGTTTAGTATTTTCTTATTAAAACAGATCTCTGAAATGAATTGAAAAGTGTCTGAAAACGGATAGTGCAGGATTGGCCAGTCATATTTTCTGTGGCTATTCAAATAGTGCGCTGAAAATATCCAGATTGCAGCTGCTGCGATCTGGATAAGTGTTGCTGAATATCGGGCTCTGCGTTTTTTAAGGCACTCTAAAAAACAGATGTACATATCAGTAATATACAGTTTATTTGCATTCCCTCTTTTAGCACAGGGGTTCTCAACCCAGTCCTCGGGACACACCCAGCCAGTCAGTCAGGTTTTCAGGATAACCAGAATGAATTTGCATGAGAGAGATCGACAGGCACTGCCTCCATTATATGCAAATCTTTCTCATGCATACTCATTGTGGCTATCCTCAATACCTGACTGGCTAGCTGTGTCCTGAGAACAGGGTTGTGAACCCCTGTTTTAGAGGTAACTAGTAACAAAATAGTCATCCTATTAGTGGACCTTGATAAATTGGAAGACTGGTCATCCAAATGGCAGTTGAAATTTAATGTGGACAAGTGCAGTTATGCACTTAGGGAAGAACAAACCAAACTATGGTTACAGGATGCAGCCAGGAAAAGGATTTAGGTGTCATCGTGGATAACATGTTAAAACCCTCCGCCCAATGTGCAGCGGCAGCCAAGAAAGCAAACAGAATGCTAGGTATCATAAGGAAAGAAATGGAGAATAAAACAAAATATATTATAATGCCTCTGTATCGTTCCATGGTGCGACCATTGTGTGCAATTCTGGTCGCCATATATTAAAAAGGATATAGCAGAATTAGCAAAGGTACAGAGAAGAGCCACCAAAATGGTAAAGAGGATGGAAGGATACCCCTATGAGGAAAGGCTTAAAGGGTTAGGGCTCTTCAATTTGGAAAAAAGACGACTGAGGGGAGATATAACAGAGGTCTATAAATGAATGAATGGGGTAGAACAGGTAAATAAAGACTGGTTGTTTACTCCTTCAAAAAGTAGAAAGACTAGGGGTATGCAATGAAGCTACAATGTAGACCATTTAAGACTAATTAGAGAAAATATTTTTTCACTCAACAAGTAATCAAACTCTGGAATTCGTTACCAGAGGATGTAGTAAAAGCTGTTAGTGTGAGTTTAAAAAAGGTTTGGACAAATTCCTGGAGAAGAAGTCCATAAACCATTATTAAAGAGGGTGCAGGAAATCCACAGTTTGCCCCAGGACAAGCATTGTGGAACCCGTGTGCCTTTTTGGGAACCTGACAGGTACTTATGACCGGGACTGGCCACTGTTGGAAACAGGATACTGGGCTTGATGGACCTTGGTCTGACCCAGTATGGCATTTCTTATGTTCTTATCAATTTCCAAACCAGAAGTTCAGACTTACTGATAATTCTCCAAACAGTTAAGCTGAATAAATTTTCTTTCACCGGTGTAGCCAGCTGGACTGGGAGCTACTTCTGATGCGCAGTGCTGCTTTAAGTCCAATGCAAATACGTGGTTCTCTTTCCAGCATTAATGTTTTACCCATGAAGCAGCCTCTCTGCTGGTTTATTTTTACACTTAACATGAATACTGAAGCAATTATGTGACCTGCTTGATGCTATTGATTGCGCTTCAGATGTCCTGTTTGAGTAATTAGAACACACTCTCGATCAGCAGGATTCAAGACCTGCCTTTCCTCCAGTATCGCTTCTTTCATCCCCAGCAGTAATCCATCTCCTTCCATTTCATTGTCTGTCACCGATTTGTGTCTTGGCAAATCCTGTACCATAGATCTGTGATGAGCCTTTTTTCGGGTTCTGTTTTGTGCTTTTGTTCCAGTGGCACTAGACCGGAAAACAAAGACGTTTGCTGATGTATCTAATTATTTGTTCATCTAAGACATTAATTCAGGTTGGGATGAACTAAAACTTAGTTAAGAATTTCTAATGGTCAGTTTCAGGGATGTTGAAATGAGATATGGTTTCATGCTATCCAAGAGCTTCCATTTGATCATTTTCATACAGATTCTATTGCAAACAAAAGCATAACAATGTTGATTGTAGTGATAATTTCATCTAGAGATGTCGCCAGCTCCTCTGGACTTCCAGCTCAGTTGGAACCATAGCTGGGATCTGACACCAGGGTGTTCATCAGCTCATTTTATATCAATCTCCTCCATATACCTAGTCTGGTTATTTAAGTGACGGTGCTGAAATGGGAGTCATATTTCTTCTACGATTCTGCACCCTAACCACAAGGCATCATCCTGAAGCAATGACCATGACTTCTTCCCCCCCGCCTGCACAGCACCTCCAGATGGCCTAAATCAGGGACTGAACCAGATACCTTCTAGATGATAGCACATAGTGCATGTCAGCTGAGGTACTGGGCCAACTCCAAATAGGTGAATGTTTTGTATGAATGCATCTTCCTTCCCTCTTTCCTATGGGAAATTGTAGTTCCTTCTTCACCTCTGGGGCTTTAGCCTCATTTTCTTAGGTTTTTGAAATATTGTTAACCGCCCCGATATTATGGGGGGCAGTATATCAAGTAAATGAATAAACATAGGTGGTTCCTTGAACTACTGTATTACAAGGATCTTCAAGAAGGATTCATGTTTTCTGTGAATTAGACAATTTTGTAGTTACTCTCTGCTAGGGAATTGGGGGAAAGTCACGTTTTTGCTGGGAAGCAGGGCTGATGCTATCACCAGGCCAGCTGGGCAACCGCCTAGGGCGCCAGCCCTCTGAGGACACCAATTGCCACCGCTTCCTCTCCTCTCCAGGACTGGTAGTGGCAGCAATAGGCCCTCAAACCAAGATGCAGCACTTACTGACACTTCAGTGCTATGTCACAGTTTCCTCCTGTTCACAATATATTGTTTCTGTCCCCCTCGGAAAACAGAAGTGGCCTCCCCCTGAAACCAGAGGGGAGCAGAAACTTTTACTGCATCCTCCGGTAACAAATTCCAGAGTTTGATTACGCATTGAATGAAAAAATATTTTCTCTTAAATGGGTTACATTGTAGCTTCATTGCATGTCCCCTAGTCTTTCTATATTTTGATGGTGTAAGCAACCGATGTACGTTTACCCGTTCCACTCCATTCATTAATTTATAGACCTCTATCATATCTCCCCTCAGCCGTCTCTTTTCTAAGTTGAAGAGCCCTAACCTTTTAGACCTTTCCTCATAGGAGTATCTTTCCATCCCCTTTACCATTTCAGTGACTCTTCTCTGCACCTTTTCTAATTCTGCTATACATAAAACTTAAGTTACCTTGAGCTCAGATTTAGACAGGCAAGTAATTAAATCTAAAATCTAAATCCAGAAAAAAGGAGAGGATGCTGAAGGTACAGTATTGATAGAGGCTATTTGGTTAATCAAGAGGTTATAAGCATTGGTCCGTCCATTGGAACCAAGGCCTTGAGGAGGGCTGTGAGTGAAGGACAGTATTGGTAGTGAGAGATCGGAAGAAGAGTTACAGGAAGACATCCTGACGGAAAAGAACATGACATGGGGAAAGCACAGGAACCCCTCTAGGATTGTCAGTGGAATGTGGAATGCTATTTGTAGATAAAGGAATCCTTAGATTGAAATCCAGCATAATATAGTCAGAGGAGGGTTTAAAGTTTGGCTTTATTGGATATACCACCGAACAAAGTTTAATATATTTCAATGAAGTCTACTTTTTTATGCTTTTCCCTGAAATGCATCTTTCATCTTTAACCTATGAACAGTGAACCCGTTGGGAGCTGCCCTGACCACATCAGAATCAACCGCTCACACTGGTGGCATTGAGAAGTCCAGCCCTGCATGACTTGCTCCCTTTATAAACATTTTAAGGTGGTCAGTAGTGGACTGGAGCTCTGTTAATTAGCATTTTCTTCAATGACTTAGGGGTATGTTTACAAAGCAGCCGTAGTGGCCTCCATGCGATATTGGAGCCGTGGCTCCGATATCGCACGGAGGCCGCTACCTCTGCTTTTTAAACATATCCCTTAGAATTATTGTTTCAAATGCCTTTTTCTTGCTTATCATGAGCACATCTCAAAATCCCAAGCAGAGCAGTTTGCAAGCCGTGCAACAGTGATGCTTTCACAGCTCGCTCTCCTCCTTTACCAAAGGATCATTTTTACCTCTCTACCATAAAGTATGCTGTCGTCATTTTGAAGGGCGCTTTCTTTTCTGAAAAGTCCATTAATTTCTTTATTTTGCCGACAGGGTAATAGCTGTACAGCATGAACCATCTGTACCATCTCTCTAGCTATTACATGCTTTGAAAAGGAACGGCGGCTTTATGCGAGGAGAAGAAAGAGAAAAAAGAGGAACACAAAAAAATGAATCAATATGTGTGCAGAAGGAAATTCAATAATAATGACTGTATGAGTAACTGCGGATGCGTGCATGTGTGTGTGAGAACTAATGCCTTGTATGATTATCAAATGGGTAGATCATTACATTTTCTGCAAATTAATTTGAGTTAACATTTTCTTTTGGACTTTAGGATAAATATAAATCTGAAGGTCAGATTTGATTTGTGTGGAACTTGGAGAGCTGCATTAAAGTGAATTAATATCCCACTGGCTGATGTTTTGCAGTGCGGTCACTTGAGCTAAGACTGACTGAGGACGTGGAAAGTTGTTAAAGCGGCAGCACCCTGAAGCTGATATGATCACATCCATTGCTTTCTGTGCAGATAGGGTATATGCTTGTCCATAGCAGCACCCACTTCAGAACACAAACTTTGGAAATGATTGTTTTTTGGCCATGCACACCCCTACAAGGCCCCCCGCCATGATCTCCAGTAATGCACAATTTTCTGGGTTAACTTTCCACCTACTCTGAAGAAGGCACAGATGCGTATGGGTACTCTACACCTCTTTCTGTGCATCTTTCTCAGCTCTGCCACAGCTCTGCCCAAACTACCTACTAGGGAGGTGCATTCATTTGAAAGGACATGGGAATGGTTGGCCTTTACAGAACATCTTTTGGGGTTGGTTAACCTGAGTCTTGTTCAGGATGTTGTCCCTGAGTCTTGGAAATTGTCCTTTTTTAGGCCTTGTTTAAAGGATGGTAGCCCTCCAGTCAAATTATAGACCGATATTGAATCTTCCATTTTGAGTAAACTGATGGAGAAAGTGGTTTTTGGTCATCAACTTTCTTTTTTAGATGAGAATAATAGTTTGCATCCGAGACAGTTGGGTTTTAGGGTTTACCATAGCACAGCGAATCTTTTGGTAGCTATCTGTATGTGTGATGATATCCTTACAGCTATAGTTAGGGGAAAATGGGTTATTTTGGTTTTGGCTTGACTTGTTACCGGCTTTTGATTTGATTAATCATTCTTTCTTACTGGTGAGATTAGAGGGAATCGAAGCGGGCAGTACTGCATTGAGTTAGTTCCGCTCTTATTTTCCAGGTCAATCATTTAAGGTCTGTATATAGAATGATGTTTCCCCCACCCAGTTATTAACATGGGGTGTACCTCAGAGGTCTGCATTTTCACCTGTTTTGTTATATGGAAAATCCTGACATTTGTATCAATAAAATGTTACATTTAAAAATAAATGCATCTGCGTAAACCAATAGCCAAAGTTCCTTCTGTTTATTGTTTGTATAAGTTTTGACCTCTCGTTTATTCTCATAGGGACTTACAAAACTAGCTGGTTTTGCCTTTACTCTTTCACTTGACATAGTGATACAGGCTGTTGAGTGTTTCTTGTAGGAAGCTTCAATCTATCCATTGCACGGAAAAAAATTCACACAATACAGATGTTTCCATAGTAACTCAGTCTGCTTGATTAAATAGCAAAGAAAACAGCGTCCAAAGGTAGCCTCCTTTCATAAAAACCAATATTTGTGTTAAGAGAAATGAAATACACAAAAAAGACTGAGATAAATTATGAAAGATATTTTAATGGTTTTTATGATATTTATTAGATGGAGGTTATTTTGAAGAATTCCTATGTGCAAATGGAAACATTTACACATGTATATCACATACACATGTAAACAGTGATTTCAGAAAGCAGCTGTTGACAATGTGGAGTTGCACGCCACACAGAGATTCCAAGGGGCCTGATTTGGGTGTGGCTTAGACAGGTCAACCGTGTATTTCATGCCAGGCTTTGTACTGTCCCCAAGACGCGCAGAAGTGTCAGCTACCAGTTTATACCTGAGGTCTAAATCTAAGTCAAATTCCTGATGCCCCAAGCATATCAATCAAATCTCTCCTCCCGAACTCCAACACTTCCTCCCTCAAACCCCCAAGGTCTGAACACCTAGAACCCCAACCTCCCTTCAAGATCCATGAACCCCCGACCCCCAGGGTCTCCCTAGGTCTTAGAAGGAATCTCCCTAGATTCTAGTGGGGGCGGCATACCCTTATTTGGTAGTACCATGAGAGTATCACTAGAGGTTTGGCGGTACCAGTTTGAGCCCCAGCATTGATGTGGAGGAGTAAGCACTGGCTTAGGAACCAAGTGACTAGGGTTTGATTCCCACTAGCACTCCTTGTGGCCTTGGGAAAGTCACTTAACCCTCTTTTGCTTCAGAGGAATCCAAGCTATCAAGGTCCCTGTTTATTATACATTCCCAGGTTTTAAGTTACAATGTAAACTGCTTTGACTGAATGGTAAAGCAGTATTAAAAACCTGTTAAATAAATAAATTGACAGGGCAGAAGCATCCAGGGATCGCTCCTGTTCCCCTTTGAAAGCAGAGTCATGGATCTTGTCAGTTGGCTCTGGGGAGTCTAAGGGATCTGATAGGGTTCAAGGGCCATGGATCATGTTGGGGGGAATCTGAGAGGGTCAGGGTCATGGATTTTATTGGGGTTCTGGGGGAGTTACTTAATCCCATCATAACCTCTTTTACTGGATAATGGGCTTGACTCAGGGCCTGCTATCTGCATTGCACAGTCAGTAATTCACGATGTTCCTCGCTGCAGGAATGCATAATTTGTGACATCGGAGAACTTTCGGTGGTTGCTTTTAGCCACAGGAAATAAGAGGTGATTCTCTGAGTGTGTTTAGGTCAGGTTAGGAAAACCACATGCCAGCATTGGATATTTGTATTCCTTTGCCGTCACCCATACAGATAGCCAGTGTAAAGTACTTTTAAGAAAGGCACTTTGCATTTACTAATTTTCAAAGAAAACACCGCTGGTAGTTTCCTTTTCAAAATGTGCTTAAAGTACGCTTTTTTCCAACACACACACACACAGGTCAACATTCAGCAGCATAGCTGCTGTTTAAATTTATAACTTATCCATTTACAATGATAAGAGATCAATATTTAACATTTAACTGTGGCATTTAAACAAAATCCAGAGATTCAGTGCTAGTATCCGAATCATCACTGGCATTGAATTCAGCATTGGCCGCTGGTGCTAGCCAGATAATGGCAATTTTCTGCTTAGGGAAGCTTCTTTGCTGTGTCTAGTTAGCAGCAGTATTGAAAATCACCTCTATTTGGATCCCTTCCCATTCTGCCCCCACTGTCCCTAGCCTGCTCCAACACTATCCAGATATTGCCAAGTGGTCTATGGTGTTGTTTAAGATCAATATCTGGATAAGTGCCGCTGAATATCGGGCCATCGCTCTAAACAGCCAGGTATAGGTTTAAAGTTCTAGCTGCTAGTTATTTCTTGAACGTGTAACCTTTTAGCTCACTCTTAGTCCATCCTGAAACACTCCACTTTTTCCAAAGCATAACTTACTTTGAGACAAATTCACAGTTGTGGATTTCCTTTCAATCAGTCTCGTTGTCCAAGATTCTTGATGTTATTTAATCTTTGAATAACACTTTCAGCCCTCTTGATGGTTGTGCGATTCAATTGTTTAAAAACTTAAAAGAAACAATTGGGCATTCTATTGCTGCTATAGTTAATGGTTCCTTTTCTCAGGAAATAGTTCCCGCAGTGTTAAAGAAAGTTTCAGCATTTCCTTTGCTTAAAGGACGTTCTTTGGATAAATTGGACCCCTTGAATTATCGTCCTCTCTCTTCTCTCTTGTGTTTAGCTAAGGTTTTAGAGAAATTGGCGCTTTTACGATTACAGAGTTTTATTGATAAATATAATTTGCTGTCAGAACCGCAGTTTGGATTTTGTCCCAACCATGGGACTGAAACATTGCTGTTGACTCTTACTGAAGAGTTTCTTATTGGTTTTGATCATGGCAAATCTTTCCTACCTGTGATGCTTGATGTTTCTCCCATGTTTGTTACCGTGGATCACGTTTTACTTCTAACTAGACTTTGTGAGTTGGGAATAGATTGCAGGATAGATTTATTCAAATTCAATCATCAGGACAGGTGTCTTCTTGGAAATGTATTGAGACAGGGGTGCCACAGGGTTCTGTGCTGTCAGCTGTATTATTTAATCTTTATATTGCTCCAATTCAGAAAATCTTTGAACATTTAGATGTTAAATTCTGAGTGTACACTGATGACGTATAGCTTGTCATTCTTATTTCTCTTTCATTAGATGATTCTTTAAAATGTGGAACTTTGCCTAAATTCAGTTGAGTCGTGGATGTTTCAGAATAGGTTGAAATTGAATAAGAAGACGACAGAAAGTTTGTACCTGTCTTCGATCTTCCAAACCCTTCAAGTTTGAATTTTGGGATGGATTCTTTTCCTTTTCTGCTTAGCTATGTTGTAAGAGATCTTGGGGTAGGGTTAGATACACAATTAAATCTGCATGATTATATACAAAGATTGGTTAAAGCTGAGCATTATAAATTGCATCTTCTTTGGAGATTAAAACCATACTTATCCAGTAGTGATTTTCATTCTGTGCTACAGACTACTCCTTTCACCTTTGGACTATTTGTAATAGTCTTTTTCTAGACCTTTTCAAAGCTACTATATCTCCTTTACAATCAATTCAAAATTCCGCCGCTCGCCTTCTAACCGGATATAAACATTCTGATGATATTTTGCAACAGTTATTCGCCTCTGCATTGGCTTCCTATCAGATTTTGAGTTTTGTATAAAGTGATCATGATTATTTTTAAATGTTTACATAACATGGCTCTATCAAGCTAGCAACTTTGCTTAGATCTTACCGTACTTCTCATGTTTTACAGTCTCAGGCTGCTCAATTCTTAGTTGTTCCTTCCTTTAAAAAGATTCATTTTCAGTCATTATGTAAGAGAATTCTCCTTATGAGTGCTCCATTGATTTGGAATTCTCTCTCTAATGAGTCACATGTTGAAGCAGAGTTGATTGGTCTTTCGGCAAAAGTTGAAGTCTTACTTATTCCAGCAAGCCTTTCCTGGATTTGTTTGATAGGCAGGTGAAATACATCAGGCAATGATGTTTATGTGTAATAATGATCCAGTTCGTGTTCTCAAATGGTAGTCTTCTTGGTTTTATTTGTTTAGATTAGAATGATTTATTTGTAATTCATTTTGTATTAGTCTATTGGTTTGTTATGATGGATTGTGTATATTTTTTGTTATCCACCTTGGTTATTGGTGCAGACTATAAATACTTTTTTAAACTAAATAAATGCATAAAATAAATAAATAAATAAATAAACTCTGGCTGTCTTGCAAATAGAATGGCCAAAATCATGGGCAGATTTGCTGACGGTTAACCCCCCCCCCCCCCCCCACACACACACACATACTTATGTGGCTGATGACATCACCAATCATGCAAGTGCTTTTGTAAGTGGAGGAATGGCGAGTAGAAAACTAGGGAAACTAGAATTCAAATTCCATTGACCCTCACTGCGACCTTGAGTTAATCCCTTGGCCCTCCATTACCTCAGGTACAAGCTTAGATTATAAATCTTCTAGGGGAAGGACAATAACTACTGTATCCAAATGTAATGCATCTTGAACTGATAAGGCTTGAACTAAATAAAAAAAAACGAATATTAGCCTCCTTGTTTGCAAGATCTTACGTTATTTAAAAATTATCCACTTTCTGCTTTTTTCCTCTGCCTAAAATGGGGGCGTGCTTACTAAGCTCCATGTTGCTAATGCGCTTGTGGGTCGAGGCTGCTAGCTAACTGCAGTTATCATGCTTCAACATGATAAACCGGCCATGTGAGCAACTCTCAGCACCTACTGAGGTGCTACTTGTGCCAAGCACAGTAAATGCGGGCTAAAACGCGCACACTAGCTGCACCATCTCAGGAACATAATTCAACTGAAAAGGCGCAAGCTAAATCCAAACCAACAAATATCAGCCTTCTTGAAATGGTAACCTGGCGTTTTTAGTGTAAGGCCCCCTGTTATTTTGTGGCACCAGACCACAACCTCATGATAACCCCGTGCTAACACCACAACCACTATTTAGTAAATATGACCCATAATGTGATAAAATTGAAAATTCAGTCTGTCCAGTAAGTGGTTTAGGGTTGTAACTGCTGACCCATGCAAGTTATCCTCCTGTGCCTTCTTGGAAACACAATAAGTGGCATTTTAGAAGGGATGTCTAGTAAGAACTTTTTATTATTATTAATAATAGTAGTATTTAGCTGACGCCTTTCCAGTAGTAGTTCAAGGCAAGTTAATCAAGTACTGTAGGTATTTTCCTGTCCCCAGAGGGCTCTGGGAGAAGCAGAGCAGAACGTCCAAAAACAGATGAAGTGGCAGAAATGTTTTCTAAAATTGTCCTGTCTCCACCATGAAACATGAACGTCCAAGGAACGCATTCTGGAGATGGGTCCCACACAGATAGCAAGGCCGGGTACATGCACGGTGAAGGCCTGTTCGGGAGCGTTGTATTTTTAAGTTGCTGGTTATTACTTTTAGGACACTGTATGATTCATGTCCGGAATATATGAAGGATAGATTGTATATCCTGATTCT
Source organism: Ichthyophis bannanicus (assembly GCA_033557465.1). Lineage (NCBI taxonomy): Eukaryota > Metazoa > Chordata > Amphibia > Gymnophiona > Ichthyophiidae > Ichthyophis > Ichthyophis bannanicus. The sequence continues at coordinate 35,273,785 of CM066037.1, forward strand.
GCCTTTATGCTCTTCACAAGGGCATTTAATGATTGTCCCTGGTCTAGAGGAGATATGGAAAATTGGTTGGTGGGTGCGGTCATAGAGAGTGACAGCAGCAGAGAGATGGGATGAGCTGCTCGAGGAACTGTGGGCGATGACTAGTTTAATATGTTTTAGGAAGGGTTTAAAGACATATTTCTTTCCAGGCAAGTGCTATTGGGAGATCGATTGAAGGGTATGGATGGGGAGGTGGGAGTCATGACTAGATTGGTTTTTAAATGCTTATGTTTGTACTCCATTTTGATTGGTTGTTCAGAAAAGTGGTATAAACTTGTATAAATGTGGAAGCCCCGAAGTGCACACCTGGAGCAATGGGTACATGGACGCCCTAGCCTAGATAGGGAAGAAAGGAGGTGTCTATGTTATGAAACTAGCACATCCTGCCTTGACATTTCATATACTCAAACGCGGTGTGGCGGGCCAGTAATATGTCTGGAATATCTACTTATAGGAAAGTTTCTTTGGGTGGTAAATTTTAACCACTGAGATGTAAGCGCAATTTGCTCTCCCCTCTGGAAATGTTGCAGCCATAAAATGAGCACTTTTTTGCATCTTATTCATGATCAGAAGCAGGTATAAAACTACTACTGCTAATAATCATTTATGTAGCGCTTCAAGGAGTATGCAGCACTGGACAGACACATTTAAAAGACTGTTCCTGCTTGTCAGAGCTTACAATCTAATCAAGACAGACAACACAACAGATGAGAAAAAGGGTATAAATGGAAGGTAAGGAGTCACAAGAAAAACAGGAGATTAGGATCCAAAAGCAGCCTCAAAGACGTGAGCTTTTAACGTGGATTTGAAAAGAGGCAGGGATAAAGCCTGACGTACCGATGCAGGTAGTTTGTGCCAGGCATAAGGAACAGTGAGGTGAAAGGAGCAGAGCCTGGAGTTAGAAGAAGAAGGGAGAGAAGCAAGCCCGTAGAAAGGTGGAGTTCACGAGGAGGGCTGTAGGGAGAGATGAGAGAGGAAAGGTAGTGAGCAGCAGTAGATTGAATAAATGTGTAGGTCAGAAGGAGAACTTTGAATTGGATGCGGAAATGGAAGGGAAGCCAATGAAGTGACTTGAGAAGAGAAGTTATATGAGTATAATGAGGCTGGCGGATTATTATGTATTGCCAAGGAAGCCTGAACAACCAGTGCATGACGTGCTTGTGCAGTTCCAAAATTGCACAACAATCTGAAGCTCCCTTGCTCCACCCGACACACCTCAACCTTGCCCCCATTCTGCATTCTTGCACCAGGGACATCTATATACCCAGCTTTCTAAAATGGCTCTAGGGACGTCTCCGTGATTTGCATGTCTATGTACCCATTTTTGGACACCCACCTCATGAAAAGAGCTTCTAAAATGGCCCCCAACATATTCATGCCATTGCTGTTTGGGGCTGACCTGACGTGGCATACAGGATGTCCCATTGCTTTAGCCATTAAGCGATCCTCTGTGTTTATCCTATGTCTTTTTGAATTGCATTATTCATTTTGTCACCAATCACCTTTGCCAGGACAGTGTTATAGTCATCTACCACTCTTTCCTTAAAAATATATATTTTCTGATATGGTTTCTGAGTCTTCTTATAAAATCATATCATGACCTCTAGTTCTATAATTTATTTTTCCTTTGGAAAAAAAAATATTTGTTGTTCATTAATACCTTTCATGTATTTAAACCCCTGTATCATATCTCCCAATCCATCATATCATCTAGGTTATGCCTATTAGGTCCTCAAGGGGCATGTTTACTAACGCCCATACCAGCAAGATGTATGTAGCCCACGAAGCCAGTGGAAAGGACTATGCTAATTTTGCAGGACATGTTTGTCCATCTCTTTGCACCTAGTTAGGGCCCAAGATGCCACTGGCACTAGCTGGCATGTAGACATACTTAACACCACCCCTTGAGGTGGCATTAAGTGCACTTGTGTTAAAGGCTACTAACACTCATACCAGCTGTGACACACGGGCAATATCGTCATTCCACCCCGCCCCGCACAGTCCCTGCTCCATTGCACGAAACCAGGGTCCGAATCATGTACTAAATCCCATGATACCGGGTATTGCATTTTACTAAACATTCCTCTAAGTGTCATCCCAAATGTCTTTTAAAGCAGACCCTGCGCCATTTAGGTCACTTTTCTCTTGATCGTCTTCAACTTCTCTCTGTCATCCCAGAACCAAAACACAGTGAAGTCCTTTTGCAGTTGGCATTGGCAGCGGATGCATTTAGTCATGTTGTGACATAGATTTTGGCCAAATAGCAATACAGATCTGTTCACTAGATGTGGTCTGGGGGCAGCGCTAAGCAGAGCAGCACAATGCAGCCACTCTCTGTATAAGTTCTGCTTTCTGAAAGCAGAAATAGCAGAGATCGTTTTATATGCCTGGCTTGGCTGAAAATATGCAAAAAAATGTCTGGACAAATTATCCATTTATTCTTATACATTTGCCCGACAGCTACATATTTATCTCTGTATTCTAATTGAGGCCTCACTAATGACCTGTATGGGAGCTTTAGTGTCAATAAGCAACAATGTATCATTACAAAGCATTCAGTATACCAAACGCATGAGGATTAATAGTTTGGAGTTAATCTTAATCTTAACATTGAAATAACAACATATTTTTGCAGTCAATATGGCACTTTAAAACCTTGGATAAAAAAGAAGGCTTTGGTTTTAATCATAACTCTTGCAAAAAACATAGCAATAATGCACTCTTTGCATTTTATTTTGCTAAGTAAGTGACTTATCTTGCTTCAAACTCTTTTCATTTGTTGCTGAGGAGAGCGGGAGGGAACGACCTCCCTCTTGCAGTGAGGATTCTCAAGGTTCTGATTTAGTAAGTGGATTTGGGGGCATTGTGAAGGGGTGTAAGCTGTGGAGATTCACTTGATGTTAGGAGGGGCACTGGACCACTATATCAGATTCAGGAGTGTTGAGTCTGGGCTTTACTACAATAGCGAGGCCATGAATTTTGGGACAGTGCTGAGTTCTAGGAATTCCATGTGCTTGTTCCATGATTAAGTTGAAAGTTTGGAAGGCATCTGGGGTTGCACTGGAGGGTCAGAGGAGGACCAGAAGTCCAGGGGAGGGGATGGTGTTGGAGTAAGAGGACTGTGATTTCACCGGTTGGGTGGGAGTTGCACCACCAATAGGTTAGCAGGTTAAGGGGACACGGGGGCAATATTAGTTTGAGAGAGGGAATTGACTAGTCATGGACTCAGAAGAACATATTGGAGTTAGGAAGTAGTTAACAGGAAGTCCAGGGATAGAGTCATGTGCTTAAAGGTCTGACTGAAAAATCCAAGGAGTTCAGGAGCTGTTTGAGAAGCCCAGTCATATTAACAGCTAATGTGATTTAGTAAACACGCCTTTTAAATGTACTACTTCGTAGCTTCATTGTGTGTCCCCTAGTCTTTGTACTTTATGAAGAAGTAAACAATCGATCTACATTTATCTATTCCACTCCACTCATTATTTTATAGCGCTACATAATATCTCCCTTCAGTCTCTTCTCCAAGCTGAAGAGCCCCTAACCTTTTAAGCCTTTCCTCATCGGGTACCATTTCAGCCCCTTTATCATTTTGGTCACCCTTCTTTATATTTTTTCTAATGCCGCCATATCTGTTTTTTAGTTACAGCAATCAGAACTTCACAAAATACTCAAGGTGCGGTCGCACCATGAAGTGATACATTAAAACATCCTTCCTTTGATTCTCCATTCCTTTCCTTATAATTCCTAGCATTCTATTTATTTCCTTGGCTACCATGGCAGACTGAGCAGAGCATTTCAAAGTATTGTCCACGCTGACGCCTAGATCCTTTTCCTATTGTGGAACCGTGCATCATATAGCTATAGTTTGGATTGCACTGTCTACATTAAAATTTTATCTGCTATTTGGATGTCAAGTCTCCCAATTTTTCAAGGTCCTCTTGTAATTTCTCCAGTCCTCTTGTGATGTAACAGCTTTGAATAATTTTGTGTCATCTGCAAATTCAATCACCTCACTCATTATTCTCATTTCAGGTCATTATGTTCAAAAGTGGTGGGGCCAGTACAGAGCCCTGGGGCATTCCACTATTCACCTTTCTTCATTGAGAAAACTGACCATTTAGCCCTGTTCTTTGTTTTCTATCTTTTTAGCAGTAGTTAACTACAATCAAAGAGGAAGACAGCCATTCAATAAAATATTTATATGTCACTCATTGCCTGAAAGGAGCCTTTTTACTTTTGACTCTTGAACCCAGTTGAAGCATTTCTGAAGGAAAAGGAGAGCTAGTTATGCCATTATCCAAAGTCCCGTGTTAGTGCATCAAATAGGACTTCAATTTCATATGGGCTGAGCGACTTTAGAATCAGTCCACTGTGTTCCAGTGACATAGTACAGCAGCTATTAATAAAACCACTTCCACATCATATTACAGAATTGAGTTCAGGAATGTAATTTCAGTATCACACCATCATAACTCAGCTAAGCTCAGGCTTCGACTTCGGAAACATTCCCAAACCTTTGCCGTTGTACTTAAATTACTTATGACTGAGGCGTATGTCAAATGTCATAAAGAAAAATGAATTTGTATGCCATTTTCACATATTGCGTCGTTGCTCACAAAAAGATTTCATAGGTCTGCAAATAAGAAAGTATACGTTAAGACATTCAGCCAAGGAGTTTGGATTATAACAAATGGTTTCAATGAGTGAGTTATTAATGTATGTTTCAACACTAGGAGGAACTTGAAAAATTATAATTTCCCGTTACATATTTGCATATCTATCTCTTCTTGTTAAACATTAAAAGGATCATTCTAAAAAGCTTAGTAGTCTGCAGTCATGCACATGGGTGTCAGACACATCTCTGTAACCATTCCACAAATGCTGTTTGCAGATGTCTCCAGTACAGGGATGTTCAAGTAGTCATAGGGGTGTGGCAGAGGCCTGTCTGGGAGGGGCAATGGACTTACACATCACTGATCCCAGAAGCAGCCAGGCCATCTGCAGCAGATGTTTCCTCTTTGTCTCTCCGGGCCAGTCCAGGAACTGTAGGGTAGTCAATCCTATCCAGCAGCTGAGGACTGAATTCACAAAGTCTTACTGACAGGTTATCTATCTCCCCCTGGTGTCAGAGACTCAGTCTATCAGTCCTCAGCAGCTGGATAGGACAGGTTTCTGACAGGCTCCTGGTGACACAAAGAGGAATGAAACGTATGAGATAAAGTAAGAGATATTTTCCTGAAGGGCCCTAGTAGGGTTCAAGGAGACAGGAACAGTGTAACTAACAAGATTTAAAAAACAAAATATGAAGGGCACGGCTGCGGGGGAAAAATGTCTCTGAGGAGCAGTAGAGGCAGAGCCTGCCTCGTTTAGCAGCAGCGTTTACCGCCGATTACAAGGGGGGAGCTGGGAGCCCCAGAGTCCACCCCCATAAGTTTCAGACACCCGACAAACCTCTGCTGCTAGCAGCGGAAAGAGATTGTCAGGGCTGTGGCAGAAGCCGAAGGAGTTTTAGGTAAGGAGATTGGTTGGTTTTGGGGCTGGAGGAGGCCTCGGCAGCGGCGAGCAGTCACCGGTGTGTTTGGATCAGTGGGAGTTACAGCGCAGATGGCCGGAGCCTGCAACGTGTATGCTGTGGGTGTGAGCCACCGCGGGCGATCAGTTTGTGTTCGGGCCGTTTTGTTGGTGCGTGCCGAGTAGACCGGGTTACCCAGCTCTTAGGAACAGCATGGAGGAGAGATCGAAGCCAGTGGCTCTGTTGGGCGGCCATTTGGGCGCAGGGGAAAAGGTGGGAACGGTGGCCATTTTGGAATCAGCAGCCATTTCTCCCGTGCATAAACTGAAGCCGGAGAAAAAGAAGGCAAAGACTAAAAAGCTTAGTGCTGATGTGCCTCTTGCTCAGATGCCTGGACCAGGACTTCAGGGGGGCTTGGAGTCTGTTTTCTCTGCAGACTTCATCCTCTCACTCCATAAAGCCTACTGTCTGAAGCTTGGGCAGGGGCAGGGCAAGGTTTCTCCCCCCAACCTTTCAGGACCATTGATGGGGGAGGCGACTGCAGTGGACCCAGGTGAAGGAACCTCTAGCAGAGGATTGCAAGGAGAGGCTGCGGCTGATAGCTTCGGTCAGCAGTCTCCTGTGACTCAGGCATTTGAAGAGGGGGAGCTTCTCTCCCAAGAAGGGCTGGATTGGACAGAAGACCTAGAAGAGGGAGAGATTCCTCCAGAAGAGTACCCCAATGTATTTAGAGTATTTAGAAAGGAGGAGCTGGGGTCTCTTATTGCGCATTTGCTAGCGGCCCTCAATATTGCGATGACAACGGTGCAAGAGGAACCCTTGGAGGATCCGCTGCTGCAAGGTTTTAAAGCAGAGCAGCAGTGTTTTCCAGTCCATAGAGTAATTAAGTAGATGGTGGAGTTGGAATGGGAATGTCCGGAGGCCATTTTGAGGGGCGCTAGGGCCATGTAGATTATATCCAGTGCCGCAGAAAGAGAAGGAGTTCCTGTGAATGCCGAAGGTGGATGCCTTGGTATCAGCAGTGACAAAGAAGACGACGATTCCAGTTGAAGGGGGAGTGGCTCTTAAGGATCTGCAAGATAGAAAATTAGAGTCGCTTCTGAAACAGGCGTTTGATACCAGTGCCCTTTCCCTACAGGCATCCGTTTGTGGAGCCTACGTGGCAAGAGCCTCCATTCACTGGCTCCAAGGCGATTCTACGGCTGAGGGGAGCGAGGGCTCTTCCGTGGAAGGTGCGAAGCTGGAATCGGTGGTGGCATATCTGGCAGATGCTTTCTATGACCTGGTGTGGATTTCGGCTAAAATCATGGCGTCAGTGATTGCCGCAAGAAGGTTTCTCTGGCTGAGAAGTTGGGCGGTGGATACCTCTTCCAAAGCCCACCTTAGTAAGCTCTTGTATAAGGGCAAGTTGCTCTTTGGGGAAGCTCTGGAGAAGATCATTAAGGATCTGGGGGACTCAAAGAGGGGTCGACTCCCAGAGGACCGTCCTAAAAGCACAAAGCCAGGGGAGCTGCAGAAAGGACCGAGCAGAGAGTTTCGCAGGTTTAGAGGAGCGCGTTTTGCACCTTATTAGCGCGGTCGTTTTATGACCAGAGGTCAGTCCTTTCGGGGAACTCGAGGTTTTGGCAGTTACGGTGGGGGCGGCCACTCATGGACCTCATGGCCACTCTCGTCAATGCCAAAGTGCCTCAGTTTTACAGCAGGGGCAGGGAACCCATGTCGGAAGGGCTCGACAGGTTAGCCCAGCTTGGCCGTCGAGCGGACTGCTCTATGTGTTTCCTCCGTGGCCGATGATCGGTCACGTTATCCAGAGGATAGCACGGCACGACAGCAAGGTGATCCTCATTGCTCTGGATTGGCCAAGGAGACCTTGGTATGCGGATCTGGTTCGTCTTCTAGTGGACACGCCCTGGACATTGCCCGACCGCAGCAATCCTTTGTACCAGGGTCCATTTCTAATGCCACAGGTGGAACGCTTCTCTCTTACGGCTTGGCTCTTGAGAGGGACCGGCTGAAGGATAGAGGTTATTCCGCTGCTGTGGTTTCCACGTTGCTGAAATCCAGAAGGCCGTTTACATCGTTGGCGTATGGTCAGATTTGGCATATTTTTGAGAGTTGGTGCAACAGGTTTAGCATCCAGCCTTTCACGGCAACGGTACCGGACATTCTTTCATTCTTGCAGGGCGTCTGGACAAAGGTCTCGCCCTCAGTACCCTGAAAGTTCAGGTGGCAGCCCTAGCTTCTTTTCAGGGAAAGGTACAAGGTGGGGGATTATCTTTCCACCCAGATGTGCTCAGGTTTCTAAGAGCGGTTAAGAATGTAAGACCTCCAGTGAGGCCGGTGGTTCTGGCTTGGGATTTAAACTTGGTCCTGGAGGCATTGATGAAATTGCCATTTGAACCAGTGGTGTTGATCAGAGAGTTTTCATGGAAGGCAGCGTTTTTGGTAGCCTTGTGTTCGGCACGTCGGATATCCGATCTGCAGGCTCTGTCGTGTAGGGAGCCCTACATTCAGTTTTCAGAGGAGAAGGTAATGTTACAACCTGTCCCTTCTTTTCTGCCAAAAGTAGTGTCAGGGTTTCATATGAACCAGCCGATTTCACTTCCCACGTTTTGGAACTGTAAAGGGGCAAAAATAGGGGGGTCGCTGCGGAAACCTGATTTAGGCAGGATGCTCCAGAAGTATCTGCGAAAAACGTCACTGTTTAGGAAGACGGACAGGTTGTTCGTCCTGTTTGGTGGAAAGCGGAAAGGAGAGGTGGCATCCAAGGCCTCGATTGCTTGATGGGTGAAGAAGGCGATCGTGGTAGTGTATCAGACGGCAGGAAGGTCAGTTTCTGAAGGGCTTTGGGCGCATTCCACGTGGGGGCAGGCAGCCTCTTGTGCCGAGTTCACTTTATTTTTATTTTTTTATTTTTATTTAACAGTTGCTTATATACCGCTACCTTCCACAGATCAGGTGCGGTTTACATTGAACAAGGAATGAACAGATTTACAAGTCTGTTTTACATGGAACATTTGTTAACTAGGTACAATTTTGCTGTTTTACATGGAACATTTGTTAACTAGGTACAATTTTGCTAAATACATTGATTCCACCAGTGGATATTTGTAGGGCGGCTACGTGGTCATCCCTTCACACATTTGCGAGACATTACAGGTTGGATGTTCAGGCAAAAGGAGATGCAAAGGTGGGGGCTGCAGCCATAGTGGCAGGTTTAGCGGGTCCCTCCCGATATTAAGTACTGCTCTGGTACTTCCCTACAGTTCCTGGACTGGCCCGGAGAGACGAAGAGGAAGAAGAAATTAGACCTTACCTGCTAATTGTCTTTCCTTGAATTCTCTCCGGGCCAGTCCAGGGATCGCCCATTGCAGAGACAAGCCTTGGGAAAATGACCCGCTAGGGTTGCAGGTGCTTCAGGGTGCTATACGCAATAGAGGAGTCAGTAACGGTTGTATCTGAAGTCTTTCGTGTTAGGATCAGGGAGCTGATTACGGGGCTCCCTGTCTTGGCGGAGGGCACGGTATTGAGGCCGTTTCCAGTTTAAAAAAAAAAAAAAGAGAGGAGAAAAGAAGTTTCAATCGAAAAAAAAACAAAACAAAACCGAAGAATAAAGAAAGAAGACACTTCAATATACCAGGGAGTGGAGTTAATGTGGATAGTGAGGTGAATTTGTTTTTTGTTGTGTTGGTTCAGCTTAGTTGTAGATTTAGGGATACAGACTGCTTTGACAATAGTAGACTCAGTCTCTGACTCCAGGGGGAGATAGATAGCCTGTCAGTAAGACTTTGTGAATTCAGTCCTCAGCTGCTGGAGAGGATTGACTACCCTACAGTTCCTAGACTGGCCCGGAGAGAACCCAAGGAAAGACAATTAGCAGGTAAGGTCTAATTTCTTCTTATTTTTGCTCCAGGCATGAATAGGCATTACCTTAAAGCATTCAATGAATGTAAAGAAGTTGGAGAATTAAGTGCCTAGCTTTAGGTTACAAAGTCCTACACTGGAATTTGAACCCTGGCCACCCAGCTTTTAAGCCAGTACTCTAACCCTTATGCTATTAGACATCTTAGCTCAAATGTAGCTCTCCTGGGGACATCTATATGAACATTTGATACACAAGCATTTCAGGCACATCCTCATTTCTGGAAATGTGCCTGAACTTGCACATGCCGCCTTTCCTTTCGGACGTTCTGGCTTTGACGTCCCAGATTGCACTTGGACGTCCCATTTGAAATGTGGCTTCACGGGAGAATATGCAAAGCTTTTGGCTGATGAGCAAACCCATTAACCTCGATATTCAGCGACACTCTTCAGCTAGTTCCACTGACTATCCCCATAGACCATATAAAAGGCACCCAGTTAAAAACAGGGTAGTCTGTGGGTGGATGGGGAGTGGTCTTGGTTGCTATCGGGTCAGTAGCGATATACAACCATTAACTGCATAGCATAACAGGTTAAAAATAGGACAGTTAACCAGTTATCATGATCGGGTCAGCGGCTCTCTGGTTACAGCTGAATATCGCTGCTGACCTTTTAGCAAAGTGTTGAGCCGTGAAACGAGATATTCAGCACTGGATGCCAGGGCGGTTCTGATGCAGAAAATCCCTTTTCTTTAAGCATCAGTACTTAGGTGCTTTAAAAGTGCCAAGGAATATTTGCCCCTAAGTTTATAGAAATGAAACGAATGATTTTAAAACCATAAAAGGTCACCAGGGCCCAGTACTGTGATGGTAAAACCTCACTCTACATTGTCACGTGTAAGGTTTGGAGTGGAGAGAGGGCAATCAGTATCATTAAGTCAAAAGCAATGGCTCAAGGCAAAGTGATGGAATAAAACAGTGTGAATTTGTGGCCTTTTCAATGCAGTCTGTGTAGCACATGATCACTTGATTAACCGGCACTAAAGTGGATATTTTATACGGCCCTTCTTCATTGCAAGGGAGTATTTGGGTTTAGCGAATGTTGTGGAACAGGAATCCCCGCAGTTGATGGAAATGGCGAAGCCTGATTTTGCAAAGGTTGTCTACGTAGGAAAAGGAGCATGCTTGTCAGGACATTCAAAATGTGCAATGCATTTTACAAAAGGCTCACTGAACGTGGAACCTTGTGGAAAATATGTTTAAAACTATGGAAAATTTATTTATTTTATTTTATTTAATAATCACTTATATACCGCACTTTCCCAAGGATCAGGTGCGGTTTACATAAAACAACGATAAAGAACAGAGCGATATAGTTACAGTTCTTTTTACATGAAACATAAGCTAACATCGGTGAACTATGTACAAAAGGCTTGCGCCTTAATAAACAAAACATAATACATAATATATATAATTGGTATGTATTTAGCGGCATGTGCACTGGAAAGAGCCATTATACAAAAACAGATGTTGCAAAAAAGAGCAACAGCACTCTGGGCTTTGAATGAGTAAAGAGTGGCATTTTCACGTATAAGTGGCAGATTTTGCAAACTATGGGGTCATTTTACTACTGTTACCACTACGACTTATCATTTGTCTAGCGCTATACGTGTACCGAGTTTACAGTCTAGTTAAGACAAACAATACAAGTGGGGACTAGGATATGTCAAGGGGCTTTTTGTTGATTCCCACATCTAAAATGCCCATTCAGACATGGAAATCACATGTTTGTCCCCTGAGCCATTTTAGAGGGCCCATAACTTACACATAGCTGATGCGATCATGTCCAAGATGCAACGGGGCTGTGCTCGGGGCAGACTGAAAAATATAAACATTTGCGTCAGATTTCAGACCCATGTTGCACTCTCAATTTTCTTTCCATGGTTATATCTGCTTTAGGGCATGAATTAGGACTCAGAAAAGTGGTCACTTCAGCAAAACAACAACCGTAAGGTGAAGAGGGAAATGTCCTCTCACTTCCTGATATTTACTGCTCCTTCAAAAAAAAATATGGCAGTAAGTAAAAAGACAATTCTCCTGGTTCCCGCGCAGCTGCATGTCCCTGTCTGCAAGCTGGTAGGTCGGACGTGCATGGGGGAAGATATACATGGACACATTTTGAAAGAGGGCTGCGGGTCCGGGATGGCAGACATCCATATCTGACACATGCAAGTTTGTGAAATAGGGTGAAAACCTGCATGTGTCTGACCCATTACTCTGCACCTCCCCATTTTCTCTTTTATGTGGTGAACACTTGCATCTTTCAGGGTGGGGAAAGGCCGATTTTGCAAGGCACTTACCTGTGCCCACCTTCTCTGTTGCCCCTCTCACTAATTTTCAGACTTTTTGACTTGGATGTGCCATATTTCACCTTCACTGTCATTCTAAAATGTGCCTTCACAAATCTAAGTGCTACCAAAACTGGACGTCCAAGGGGATTCAATTAATGAGCAGAACTACACAATTCTATTTTTTTTTTGTTGCCTTGGTTTTAAATACCAGAGAGATAACAACAGATTCCTCCTCGATCACTTTTCTAAATGGGCATGTACTTTCAGGCCCATCCAAACCACAGCCAGAAAATTCCCCCCTTCAAAACTGTGGAATTTTCTAAAATCACTACTTACACACATAGGGCCATTTACATAGAAGTAGAAAATGACGGCAAATAAACACCATGCGGCCTATCCAGGTTGCTCATCCGTAAGAACTATTAGGTTTTAGAACCTCTTCCTCTCCCTCCGAGATCCTCTGTACCTGTCCCATGCTTTCTTGAATACAGATACAGATCTTGTCTCCACCGCTTCCACTATTGCATATATCTACCATCCTTTCTCTAAAGAAATATTTCCACAGATTAGTCCTGAGTCTATCCCCTTTCACCTTCATCCTACGATCTCTCACTCCATGGCTTCTTTTCAACTGGGAGAGGATGCATTTATACTATGGAAGTATTTAAAATGTCTCTATCATATCTCCCCTCTCCTGCCTTTCCTCCAAAGTATAGAGTATACACTATTAAGGCCCTGTATTTTATATAAGTAGGAATCTCTAGTTCCTCTACCTGAGAAGTTCTAGCTAATCTTTCTGTAACCTGCCTGTTTCTAGATCAGAAGAGAACTTTCTGCCCTCTGACTCATGTTGTAGATCTCAGTGAGGTAATACTGGGAGGGTCCTTGCCCTGATGATGTCAGTGGGAAGGAGGAGTATATCATCTCTGGCCGCTCCCACCCTATGGAACTCACTCCCGGACTGCCTAAGAACCACTGAGGACATTAAGGACTTTAGGAAGCTGCTTAAAACCACACTCTATAAGAATACTTTGGTGACATCACATCATCCGACCACAGGACACAATTATCTGCGTCATAAGTAGCTCTCCAAATGTTGCCTTGTTTTCCTTTTTAAAATACTATTTTTTAATGTTTTGCTTACCTGAGAGATTTTATTCACCCATCCCCGATGATCCTAGTTTAAAGCCCTCCTTGGTCAGCAAATCAGTCCGTTGCAGAAGACACTTCTCTCCTTCTTTAATAGGTAGACACCATCTCTGCTCAGCAGCCCTTGGAAAATCACGCCATATTTACATGTCAGTTCCATGTAAACCTTCAAAACATACCTCCATAGTGAGCAGGATATTACCAACTCATCAGAACTGATAGTAGACGGTGTTCTAACCCACTCCAAAGACTCCATTTTGCCTCAGGACAAGTATGGCTCCTTCAATTCTACTCTACAAGTAACAGATTAGGATAGATGTCACACACACACACACACATACAAACTAAGGTTTCCTCCTCTCACGCTTTTGATGGCCAGGGCAGTGGAGCAGCCAGATAGGACCTGCTCATTTCTTCTCTGCTATCACATGAATCTTGGTAAAGCAGCTGTGGACGGAATGGACCTCAGAGCAAAGACATGCACTCAAACTCCGCTGGATCCTGCCCTCTCCAGCAGGAAATTTATGACAGGATAGGACCCAGAGGAGCTTGAGTGCTCATCTGCACTCAGTGGCCCCGAGCAGTTTGCAGTTACTTTACAATGATTCAGGCCAGCCCGCAGAGGTAGGGTGAAGGTGATGGTGATGCAGGGGGAGGGGGGAGAGGAGGGAGATGCTGAATACAGAGGAAAGAAAAAGAGGAGGGGAAGAGGAGATATGCTAAACACCAGGAGAGAGGGAAGATGTGGGGAGGGGAGGGGAAATGCTGGCCTCTTGAAGGGATAGGGTGATGCAGGCCTAGATCTAGAGTAGGGGTGGGGGCTAGGGAGGAGAAGGGGATGTACTGGCCATTTTTGAGGAGGTAGGGAGGTAAGGGAAGATGTTGGACATCTTTGTGCAGATGGAGGGATAACGGAGTTCAAGAGGGAATACTGGAGAGAAGAAATTGATTGAGGCCAAAGAGAAGAGATTACTTGGAAAAAGCAGTATATGCACGTAAATGTATACATCAGAAACTCCACTGAAAAAATCTCACTCAGTGGCCTTCAATCTCACTGATTGGGGCATAAATCTCACTCTTTGGGATGGGTCACCCTTAGCATCTCTTCTATAAGTGACATGCACCATAAATTCTCATGAGCAACATTCCCGCGCTGAGTACCACCAAGGGCTCACAGAAAGCAGACCTTGTGTCCAGAGAAGGTAGACTTCAGGGTGAGTTCCAATGACCATAACCAGACCACAAGTTCTGTTAGTCTCAGCAGCAATCACAAGCCTCTTAGACTGAACGATGGGTTCACCGGCATTTAAAATACTTGCAGGTCAAGTGCATACTGCAGACTTAACAGGGAAAGCCTTCACTTATCCTTGTTTCACTCTAAATGCACAGTCTGATCCTGTTCTACTGTACCAGCAGGCTTCATTTGAACTATTTCAGTAATGTATCCTTCCAAGATGACGGCTAGCACAGAGGTCTCAGGTGTTTCAATTAAATCTCTACTTTGATCTTGCAGCCCACAAAGTAGGCCAGAGACTGTTAAGGGAACTGAGAGGCCTAATTCCGCCCAGCAATCTAGCACATAGGGAAGAAAGGAAGAGAAAAATTGCCTTATAATAGCTTAGGCTGCAAATTACAGAGAAGTCTTTAGAGCTCCTTACCTGCTTATACAAAACAGAAACATTTGAACGTGAGTGTAATCAAAGATGGGTAAATTCTGCACACATGCCTATTAGTAATGAATCTCCTCTGCCTGATTTTGTTTCACTGTGTGCTCAGAATAACTCTCAGGTAATCAAAAAAGGTTTGCCTCAGAACATGATTAATGAAGCCAACGTCCTTCAGATGTTAAACAGTTTTTACCAAAGGCACTTTATGGGAGGAATACCTCTGGAAACAGATCCCATAATTTATGTGGAGGACAAGTCTACAGCAGGTCATCTAGATGGAGAGGTCAAGCAGCTGTCTATTTGTAACCTACTTGATAAATACACATTGGCAACTATGGGTTTTGGTAAAATTCCTCTAGAAAAACTGCAGAAACTGCAGCTAAAATGGGGTCACTCGGAAACAGGCCTTAATATATGCGGCTGACGGATGTGCACAGGTATTTTATGACCTGTGTATGTGTATTCACGACTCCGCCTTTTCTTAGCCCCTGACTACACCCACAGGAACACCTGCATCTGGGTCACATAAAAAATAATTCTTGTCATCACAGACATTTTTGCTTTATAGAAGGCATTTTACCCACATCTGTAGACATGCACACCGTAAAGAGTCTCGATAAAATTATGAAGGATATTTTTGGGGGATCTTTTTGTTGGTTTTTATTCCTATAGCACAGTATTTAGTGTTTATTTCACTTTTTATAGTAGCTTTTGCATACAAACAAAGTGATACTTCAGCTAAGCAAATATTGACGATGGGGTTGATATTCAAAAGGGGATCTGAATAGCTCCTCCTGCGCAAGCTTGTTTGGGAAACTTGTTGCCGTAATAAAATTTGGACAGGTAAAAAGAACTGATACTCACCTCTAGCCCATTCCTGGGTTACTGCGTTGCTTTGTCAAGGTTTGTCAAAGCAGCACTGATTTAGCCGAAAACTCCCTGTAAATCAGTCTGAACTCTACTCTGCTAGTAATGGAGTAAGATAGATAATGTTGAGGTCAGATGTGCTACAATTAGCCTATAAGAGAGACCCAAGTCGCATGCATTATGAATGTGATACATGCGACTGGTGGGGATTTCATGCACACACAACGATTTCAGCAGCCAGGGCACAGCGCAGCAGGAAAGAACCTGACCCACCCCCTCTCCGCTCTGCTTTTGCTGCTGTCACCCCACCTCTATAGCTGGGGTTAATGATGGAGGAGGCCTGGTGATAAAATAAATCTGTAAGGGGCATGTTTACTAAGGAGCGCTAACTGCTGGTGTAGGCTTGAGCAGAAGCTATTTCGCATGTGCTGACCTGTGCTAACAACACTGGCACTAAACATAGTAACATAGTAAATGACGGCAGATAAAGACCAGTATGGTCCATCTAGTCTGCCCAGTAAAGTAACTAGAGTGATCGTAACTGCAGCACCGTGCAGGTCACCTCCCTCTATGCCTGTGTTTAGGGTGTACCTGCTGCTTGGTGCAGATCACCAACACCCCCCCCCCCCGCCCATTTATTAAGTATAAAAGATACTTAAGTTTGCTTTGATCTCATCCTCTTGCTATAAAGGGATCCACTGTGTCTGTCCTATGCCATTTTGAATTCCGTCCCTATATTTGCCCCCACTACCTCTATCAGGAGGACATTCCAAGCATCCACCACACTTTCCATGAAAAGTATTTCCTGGTGTTTCTTTTAAGTTTACCACCCTGCAGCTTCATCTTATGCCCTCTTGTTTTACAGTTTCCTCTTCTTTGAAAAAGGTTTGTTTGTTCATTGATATGTAAGTCTGTATCATATCTCACCTGTCCCTCCTCTCCTCTTGGGTAAACATATTTAGGTCTAAACTAACTACTTACATACTATCTGCTTAGAGCAACTGGATGGAGAAAGAGCATGTCTGCTGGAGACATCTAGTATGTGGGATATTGTCACGTACTAACTGTAATAATTGCTAATAGCCCATGGAGAAATGAATGGCCATTCCATGCTGGTGCCCCTCTCCCAAAGGCCCAACCCCGTGATCATAGATGTGCTACTACTAGGGTTCAGTACCGTGAGACAGGTGCCATTTTGGAAGATGCTGGAGATGGGGCAGAAGCAAAGGTTACTTCAGGGAGATGCACCTCATCACACTAACTGACCAGCACTGGTTAGCACCCAAATAACAAACCAGATATTGTACCACATAGATCAAGCAGCATTTTAAAAAGTGCTTCAAGTCTGCATTTGATTTCTAAGTATTTTAAAGACAGACTACTGATTATTGCCACTGCCTGGTAAGCTGTGGCACTATCCAGCCAACTTAGATATCCAATGCCGGTGGCCGGATATGGTCTTGGCATTGAATATCCAAGTGCAAAGTTCAGCGGCAATGGCTGACCTCTGTAGAAGCCCTAGCCGCCTTTGCTAAATATCCCCCTTCCCCCAACACACACACTGGCATACTGATGCATCCTGTTGATTTTTATTTCATGCTACAGGGGTTTGAAATGCACATTTCACTTTTTTAAGAAACCGATCAGCGTTTGCAATTTGAAAGAAGGTGCTGGAAGAGGCAGACATTGAAGGAGAAATGGAGAGCACTGGACTGTCAGGTCTGTCTTCTGTTACTCAGAACTACAAACCAGAGAAAGAGCAAAGAAGTTATTCAGGGCCTGATTTAGAATGACTTCATATAGGAGAAATATCTTTATAAATCAGATCCGACGTCTACTGCATTGCAGGGCAGTAACTGCTTTAATCTGCTTACCAGGGCAGAACTTGTGAACTCAGATTTTAAGGGCAAGAATGATACTGCCTGTGAGATGTACGGTGCTGCCATTTTGAAAGGGAAAAGCTTCATGGTGTGTCTCTTTGAAAATCCACCAAACGTTCATAATGCAGGTACAAGGTAGAGGGGTGGAGGTGGGGGGGGGGGGGGGCAGAATACATACATGAGAGAATACATGGAGATTTCAGACTGAGAGCTCTGTGCATACTCTCACTTCCTTGACCTGTCCCTGCTAGGCCCTGATTTAAGATTCTAGCTCCCTTAGGCAACTGTGGAGAGCAGAGGAACAGCAAGAGGAATCAGTCCACTGTTTTGCCCAGGTATTTGGTGCCTTTAAAATCTGGTGCCCTACACATTTGCCTATTTTGCTTCTGCCTAAATCCAGACACGTACTGTGTATTATGTGATAAAACGTTCTGAAAGTGCAATGCCGGCTTTTAAGACCACTGATGAAAACTACTCGGAATTTAAAGCCAGAATATATGGCTATTTTACTCCTAAAATATACAAGGTATGTCTAAAAGCACTGTATTGCTGGTATGTGATTGTGAAAATGCTGCGGTATTTTTGTGTTAAAAT
Source organism: Ichthyophis bannanicus (assembly GCA_033557465.1). Classification (NCBI taxonomy): domain Eukaryota; kingdom Metazoa; phylum Chordata; class Amphibia; order Gymnophiona; family Ichthyophiidae; genus Ichthyophis; species Ichthyophis bannanicus. Next base: position 35,291,704 of record CM066037.1, read on the forward strand.
AAATCACAGAAGATACACTGTTTCAGGGTCGTACTAAGCCATAATTCTGCCTGTGCGACTTGCACATCTGGTATCCCCCCCTCCCCCATCTCCCCCATATCTCCATCCAACCGGCTGCTTGCTTTTGCCCTGCTGCCACCACTTTTGGTTTTCTCGGTGCCACCGGCAGCAGCGGAGCAGACCTGACTTCAGATTTAAAAAATAAAAATAAACATGTGGGTCTGTCCTCCACGCTTGTAAGCAGATTTGAACGCTCCCTGCTCTGACGTAAGTTTGTGTCAGAGGAGGGAGGGACCGCACCATCCATTCAAATACGGGTCTTTGCAACGCCTCACTTGAATGGCTGGCCTGGTCCCTCCCTTCTCTGACGCGACCTACATCAGGGAAGGGAGGGAGGGATCTGATCTTCATAGAAGAGTGGAGGAAAGACCCACATGTTGTTTTTTTTTGTTTTTTTTTATTTGAAGTCAGGTCTGCTTCACTGCTGCCAGTGCTGCCGCTACTGAAAAAACAAAAAGTGGTAGCGGCAGGGCAACAGCAGGCAGCGTGGGGGGTGAGCCAAGGTCGGCAGCCCAAAATGTGCTCCTAATCTTTTGCACCCTGTATGGTTGCAGCACTCGCACAAGGATAGGTATGGCGCTGCTGTGTTTGACAATCCAGGGCAGTCTGTGGGCAGGGCTAGAGCGATCCTGGCAGGGGATCCGTGAACATCCCAACCTAGATGTCTCAATTCCCATCTCAACATTTGATGTAAAATGGGCCTTCATATGTAGTGATTTAACTAATCATCCAATTCAGAGAAAGATTGCTTTCATTGCCACTGTGATGGGGTATATAGGAAGTTACCCATCCCTCTCCAAAGGGAATATCAGCAGTCCACCTTAAGAGTCTAAAGCTCAGAACTCAGGACTGGGAGGGCGTGACTCAGACAGATATCCTCAGCTGCTGCCCTTTCATCCGCGTGCCTGATGTCATCTTTTCCTGCGACCCACGTGACCAAGTATCCTCGTACTGTTGCCCTTTTATCCACGTGCCTGATGTCATCTTTTCCTATTTATCCATGTGACCAAGTAGATCCTGGACACCAGTATTAAGAGCACACTGGCAGCCTCCTGCTTCATATTTATTAGTTACTCTCTGTTAACCCTGTACTGTGATAGACTGTTATTTGTACAATACTAGCTTACTTTTGCCTGTTGTGTTATCCTGCAGATATCCTTGGCTGCTGCCCTTTCATCTGGGTACCTGACATCATCTTTTACCATGACCCACATGACCAAGTACGTCCTGGACACTAGTATTAAAAGCACACTGGCAGCCTCCCAAGCTATGGAAGCACGCGCCAAAGGAGCGTGTCCAAGGAGCAGGTGCTGCTCCTTGGCCACTCTCCTTGGGGCGGCTCTGGCAGCTCAATGAGACCTCTGCACCATCAGGCTCCTGCGACGATCATCTGGTGGTTTGTCAATCCTGCTATCCACTTCTGCCACACAAGGTATTATTATCATTGTCACTACTTTTTCTACTTATGGGCTTGCCTATTCTGGTCATCTGGGGCAGGGCTGTACCGACGGTGAAAAGCGCCCTGTGCCGGTATGTGATTGTGAAAATGCTGCGGTATTTTTGTGTTAAAATAAATCACAGAAGATACACTGTTTCAGGGCCGTACTAAGCCATAATTCTGCCTGCGTGCCCCCCCCCCTCCCGCACCTCCATCTAGCCACTTTATGGGGACAGGAGAGAAGAGGCACGCACCCGATGTGCAACTCGCCGGCACACTATGTGCGGCCGCACCGCTCGCACAGGGCTCGGTATGGCTCTGATTTGGGGCAATCATTCTTCTCCTCCATGCCAAGCATCATCCCCAGGTTCTTGTACCCTGTATGACACTAATTTCCTCTTCCTCTAACCTGGCTACTGTACCCCCAGCGCCTTCTTTCAATGTCACCTACGCACTCCTTAATTCCCACTCTGTCTGATCTAAAACTGCTCTCATTAATGATTTGATTTCGCTGCACTCGCTTGATCTTCTGTTTCTACCAGAGACATAGCTTAGCAACGGGGATGAAGTTATATTACATCATTGCCTTGCCCCCCCCCCCCACCGGCTTTACAGCCCTGCTTACCTCCCACTCCACCATATCTAGAGGGGATGTAGCCGTAATGTTCAGAGAGTCCCTAAACATCTCTGAAATCTCTTCTCCTTCCATTCATTATCCAGAATGCCTTCGCCTTCAGTTTCCGCACCCGTATTCTTTTCATGTCTTGCTTGTCTATGCTCCTCCTTCACTGTCTACTCATCTGTGGGACTCTCTTCTAACTACCCTGAATGAAACCTCCACTTCAGTCACCAATCTAATACTTGGTGACTTTAATGTCCACTTTGATTCACCCACTCGTCCTCGTGACAAGATCTTTCTTGCTCAAGTCTTGGATCTCTCTTTATCTCAGTATTTCTCCTTTCCTACTCATACCACCAGACACACTCTGGATCTTCTTTTCACCACTTCTGCATCCTGCTTACAGCTCTCTTCTCTTCAGGATCTGCCTTTGCCCTGGACAGATCATCACGCTGTTCTTTTCCAGCTATTTCACCCCTTCTCTCCCACTATTCCTACTACTTGTTCATCATCGCAGTCAAGGTATTGAATCTCTGCTGCTACTCTACAAGCTTTGCTACCATCTAATCAATTGTTTCCTTCTGATTTTGAATCCCTCTCAGTAGATGAACAAGCCTCAACATGGAACTCTGTTCTTTGCACAACCTCAATTCACTTGCACCCCTTTCTTCTCAATTTAAGTCTCAAAGCACATCAGCATCACTGGTTCTATGCTAGTTTACATATTCTCATTACATATTGTTCAATTCAACCATGTTACAGGACTTTTGCGTCATGCATGTAACCTATCTCATGTATATAACCGCCCCTGATCTCTGGAAGGGGCGGTATAGAAGAAATAGATAAATAAATAAATAAATATATTTCATGTATATAGTTCATCCCCCCCCTGTTATCCAAGTTCATACCCTTGTTCGATGTAAAACCAAACAGAACGTGTGTTTTGGTCATTTTGTTATACTGTAAACCGCGCTGATGCCGAATAGTGCGGTATATAAGCAACTGTAATAAAAATAATAAATAAATAAAAAAATTCTTACATGCCAGTTACATAGAGCAGAACATCTCTGGCAGTGGCAGCACTCAATGGCTTCTCCTGCTTCATTTCTGGAAAAAAGGATTACTATAACCACCTCATTTCCTCTGCAAGTAATCAACCCAAGAAGCTTTTCTCTAGTCTCTCATATCCTTTGTCCTCTCTCTTCAATAAGAACATAAGAACATAAGATATGCCATACTGGGTCAGACCAAGGTCCATCAAGCCCAGTATCCTGCTTCCAACAGTGGCCAATCTAGGTCATATGTACCTAGCAGTTTCCCCAAGAGACACAAGTTCCACAATGCTTGTACTGGGTCAAGCATTGATATCTTCGGTCACTTCTTAATAATGGTTTATGGACCTTTCCTCCAGGAACTTGTCCAAACCTTTTTAAAACCCAGCTACACTAACAGCCTTTACTACATCCTCCGGTAACAAATTCCAGAGTTTGATTACACGTTGAGTGAAAAAATATTTTCTTTTATTAGTCTTAAATAGTTTACCCTGTAGCTTCATTGCTTGTCCCCTAGTCTTTCTATATTCTGATAAGGTAAACAATCGATCTACGTTTACCCGTTCCACTCCGTTCATTAATTTATAGACTTCTATCATATCTCCCCTCAGCCGTCTCTTTTCCAGGTTAAAGAGCCCTAACCTTTTTAGCCTTTCTTCATAGGAGTATCCTTCCATCCCCTTTACCATTTTGGTGGCTCTTCTCTGTACCTTTTCTAAAATTGCTATATCCTTTTTAAGATACGGCGACCAGAATTGCACACAATATTCAAGGTGCGGTCTCACCATGGAACGATATAGAGGCATTATAATATCTTTTGTTTTATTTTCCATTCCTTTCCTTATCATACCTAGCATTCTATTTGCTCTCTTGGCCGCCGCTGCACACTGGGCCGAGGGTTTTAACATGGTATCCACAATGACGCCTAAATCTTTTTCCTGGGTGGTGGTTCCTAATGTGGAACCTTGCATCGTGTAACCATAGTTTGGGTTGTTCTTCCCTAGGTGCATAACCTTGCACTTGTCCACATTAAATTTCATCTGCCATTTTGATGCCCAGTCTTCCAATTTATCAAGATCCTCTTGCAAATTTTCACAATCCTCTTGGGTTTTAACAACTTTAAATAGTTTTGTGTCATCTGCAAATTTGATAACCTCACTCGTTATTCCACTTTCCAGGTCATTTATGAATATGTCAAAAAGCAGTGGACCCAGCACAGATCCCTGGGGTACACCACTATTCACCTTTCTCCATTGGGAAAATTGGCCATTTAGCCCTACCCTCTGCTTTCTATCTTTTAACCAGTTCCTGATCCACAATAGTACACTGCCTCCTATCCCATGACTCTTTAGTTTTGCCAAAAGTCTCTGATGAGGGACCTTGTCAAAGGCTTTCTGAAAGTCCAGATACACAATATCAACCGACTCACCTTTGTCCACCTGTTTATTCACTCCTTCAAAAAAACATAATAGATTAGTAAGACAAGATCTTCCTTGTCTAAAGCCATGTTGGCTGTCTCCCATTAGGTTGTGACTATCTACATGCTGAGTAATTTTATTCTTTATGATGGTTTCTACCATTTTTCCCGGTACTGACGTCAGGCTCACCGGTCTGTAGTTTCCCGGATCACCCCTGGAACCCTTTTTAAAAATTGGTGTTACATTGGCCATCCTCCAATCTTCAGGTATTAGAGATGATTTTAATGATAGTTCACAGATTACTGATAGCAGCTCTGCAATCTCATATATCAGTTCTTTCAACACCCTTGGATGTATACCATCCGGCCCAGGTGATTTGCTACTCTTCAGTTTATCTAATAGTTGTAAGACATCTTCCCGATGTATTGATATTTCCTTCAATTCTTCCGCACCTTTAAATACCACTTCAGTCATGGGTAACATCCCTACATCTTCGTCAGTAAAGACCGAAGCAAAGAATTCATTCAGTCTCTTCGCTATCGCCTTGTCGCCTCTTAGTGCTCCTTTAACCCCTTTATCATCTAATGGACCAACTGACTCTCTCACAGGTTTTTTGCCACGAATGTACTTGAAAAGATCTTTATTTCACATTTTTGCTTCCGCAGCAAGCTTCTTCTCAAATTCTCTCTTTGCCTGCCTTATCAATGCCTTGCATTTGACTTGCCAGTGCTTGTGCTGTTTCCAGGTTTCGTCGTTTGGCTCTTTTTTCCATTTCCTGAAAGATGCTTTTTTGGCAACAACAGCCTCTCTGACCTCACCTTTAAACCATGCTGGCAGTTTTTTGGACTTCCTTCCACTTTTCTTAAAGCGTGGAATACAGCTGGTCTGGGCTTCCAAGATAGTATTTTTCAACAACACCCAAGCTTGATGTACGTCTTTAACCTTTGCAACTGCTCCTTTTAGTTTTTTCTTAACTGTTTTCCTCATTTTATCATAGTCTCCCTTTCGAAAGTTAAAAGGTAGTACTGTGGATTTCCTTACTATCCCTCCTCCACTAATTAAATCAAAGGCGATCATGCTATGATCACTATTGCCAAGTGGCCCCAACACCCTTATCTCTTGCACTAGATCTGGTGTTCCACTAAGGACTAGGTCTAATATGGCTTCCCCTCTGGTCGGTTCATGAACCAGCTGATCCAAGAAGCAGTCATTTATTTCATCTAGGAACTTTATCTCCCTAGCATGTCCTGACGTGACACTGACCCAGTCGATACCGGGGTAATTGAAATCACCCATTATTATTACTGCGCTGTAACTTTTGTTAGCTTCCTTGATTTCTTTGAGCATTTCATCATCCATTTGGTCATTCTGGCCAGGTGCTCGATAGTACACCCCCACTGCCATTGCCTTCCCCCTTTTATATGGAATTTCAATCCATATAGATTCTACAGCAGATTTTGTTTCCTGCAAAACTTTAATCCTTTCTGAGTCAATGCCCTCTCTAACATAGAGCGCAACCCCTCCACCAATTTGATCAGCTCTATCATTACGATATAGTTTGCACCCAGGTATCACAGTGTCCCACTGGTTGTCCTCCTTCCACCATGTCTCTGATATTCCAATCATATGTAACCTTTCATTTAGTGCTATATATTCTAACTCTCCCATCTTATTCTTTAGACTTCTAGCATTTGCATACAAGCATTTTAGAGAATGTATTTTATTCATGTTAATTTGGCTATTGTTAGACATGGGTAAATTGGGATCTTTAAGCTCTGTCTGCTCCATACTTGAGGGCATTTTGGCTACTTTACTCTTTTGTGGAACCTCTCTGCTTTTGGTAGTATCCTTCAAGGATACATTCTTCCGAACCATCCGCTCTTGGGCAACTGTCGGCTTTCCCCTAATATCTAGTTTAAAAGCTGCTCTATCTCCTTTTTAAAGGTTAATGCCAGCAGCCTGGTTCCATCCCGGTTAAGGTGAAGCCCATTCCTTCGGAAGAGCCCCTCCTTTCCCCAGAATGTTCCCCAGTTCCTAACAAATCCAAAACCCTCATCTCTGCACCATTGTCTCATCCACGCATTGAGACTCCGGAGCTCTGCCTGCCTTTTGGGTCCTGCGCGTGGAACAGGAAGCATTTCGGAGAATGCTACCCTGGAAGTTCTGGATTTCAACTTCCTACCTAAAAGCCTAAATTTTGCCTCCAGAACCTCCCTACCACATTTTCCTATGTCATTGGTACCGACATGTACCAAGACAGCAGACTCCTCCCCAGCACTATCTAAGACCTTATCTAGGTGGCGCGTGAGGTCTGCTACCTTCGCACCAGGCAGGCATGTTACCAGGCGATCCTCACGTCCACCAGCCACCCAGCTATCTACATGCCTAATGATCGAATCACCAACTATAACGGCTGTCCTAACCCTTCCCTCATGGGCACATGGCCCTGGAGAAACTTCCTCGGTGCAAGAGGGTTTTACATCACCTGGAGGACAGGTCCTAGTTACAGGATCACTTCCTGCCATCACATCAATATAGCACATCAGGGTGATGCTCTCCTGTCACGTGACCTCTCTCCTCCATGGCAACAGGGGTGCTGCCAGACTGGAGGTGGGACTTCAGGACTATATCCCTGTAGGTCTCGTCTATGTACCTCTCTGTCTGTCTTATGTTTTCCAAGTCTGCTACTTTAGCCTCTAGAGAACGGACTTGTTCCCTGAGAGAAAAGAGCTCCTTGCACCTAGTGCACACGTAAGACCTCTCACCAACTGGGAGAAAATCATACATGTGACACTCAATGCAAAAGACTGGAAAGCCCCCATCCCGCTGCTGGACTGCTGTCTGCATCTTAGTTTTAAGTTTGTGTCTAGATCTTTAAGTTCTTACTTACTAGGGGTTGCTATGCGTATTTATACCAATAAAACTGTACCTAATACGTTTAATATACCTTGTTCACCTGAAGCTTAATTAATCTCAGGTCCTTAGTGTATGACTGATTTGAGTAATGAGCTTCACCTGAAAGCACCTCCTGTCTTTTAAGATGTGTAAGTACCTATAAAGCTATGATTAAAGCAATGTCCCTTATGACTGCTCCGACATCTGAACAACTAGTGCAATATTTCTTAGATAAGGTTCATCAATTACGTAGGAACTTTGTTTCCCTCAATTGTCCTTGGAATCCCTCTTCTCCAGATTCTTCTTCTCCAGATCCCTTGGTTACTTCAGCTTGCAGTTCATCTCCGGCTTCTATTCTCTCTCTTACGTCTGGTCACACTTTAACCCATCACTATGTCATCTTTGATGACAGCTATCTCCTCCTCTTCCAAAACCACTTATTCCTTCAATCCTACTCCCTCAGCCTGGTTCTCTGAGCCCCCTTTAGCACTTCGACCATGGGTTCTCGGTCTCTGTATTAATAGTCTTTCTTCTGGCATTTTTCATCAATGCTGGAAATCTGCCACTGTTTGTCAACTTTTAAAGAATCCTGCAACTCTCTCACCACTTTACTCAAACCAACTTTTTACATCTGTGACAATCTGGTTTCAGGGCTGGTCACAGCACTGAAATAATCCTCTTCTCGGTACTCAATGAAGTTCACTCCTCTCTAGGCAAAGGCAATATTTCTCTGGCTATTGCTTTGGACCTTCCCTGCGCTTTTGACTTAGTTTACTGTTCTCTTCTCTTATCACATCTTTCTTCTGTGGGTCTTCATGCCTCCTTTCTGCATGGATTCCATTCTTTCCTTTCCTCTCACTCTTATTATGTCTCATTTCAGTTGTCCTCTTCTTCTCACTTCCCTCTCTCTTGTGGGGTTACATAAGAACATAAGAACATAAGATATGCCATACTGGGTCAGACCAAGGTCCATCAAGCCCAGTATTCTGTTTCCAACAGTGGCCAATCTAGGTCATATGTACCTAGCAGTTTCCCCAAGAGACACAGGTTCCACAATGCTTGTACTGGGTCAAGCATTGATATCCTGGGTCCCTTCTTAATAATGGTTTATGGACCTTTCCTCCAGGAACTTGTCCAAACCTTTTTTAAACCCAGCTACACTAACAGCCTTTACTACATCCTCCGGTAACAAATTCCAGAGTTTGATTACATGTTGAGTGAAAAAATATTTTCTTTTATTAGTCTTAAATAGTTTACCCTGTAGCTTCATTGCATGTCCCCTAGTCTTTCTATATTCTGATAAGGTAAACAATCGATCTACGTTTACCCGTTCCACTCCGTTCATTAATTTATAGACTTCTATCATATCTCCCCTCAGCCATCTCTTTTCCAGGTTAAAGAGCCCTAACCTTTTTAGCATTTCTTCATGGGAGTATCCTTCCATCCCCTTTACCATTTTGGTGGCTCTTCTCTGAACCTTTTCTAAAATCGCTATATCCTTTTTAAGATACGGCGACCAGAATTGCACACAATATTCAAGGTGGAGTCTCACCTATATAGAGGCATTATAATATCTTTTGTTTTATTTTCCATTCCTTTCCTTATCATACCTAGCATTCTATTTGCTCTCTTGGCCGCTGCTGCACACTGGGCCGAGGGTTTTAACATGGTATCCACAATGACGCCTAAATCTTTTTCCTGGGTGGTGGTTCCTAATGTGGAACCTTGCATCGTGTAACCATAGCCAGGGGTCTGTCCTGGATCCTTTCCTCTTCAACATTTTCTCTTGCCATTCTTATTCAGCAGCAGGGTGTCTCTCCAGACTTTTATGCAGATGACATCCTGCTGCTATTTCGTACTCACCCTTCTATTCTGGATCTCACTCCCATTCATTCATGTCTGACTGTGGTTGCATCTTAGCTTCATGACAATTGTCTACAATGGAGTGGAGTGGAGTGGCCTAGTGGTTGGGGCAAGGTACTTCAGGCCAGAAGGTCAGGGGTTCAAATCCCACCATAGGACAGCAACCTTGGGCCAGAAGGACTGGGGTTTCTAGTCCCACAGGTGCTCCTTGTGGTCTTGGGCAAGCCACTTAACCCTCCATATCCCATGTTCCCTGTAAAATAGTTATCTCCAAGTTATAATGCCCTGTTCAATGTAATTTCAGTTTGTTCAATGTAAACCACACTGATGCAGAATAGCACAGTATATAAGAGAATGTAAATAAATAAACTTAACTTTCAAAACATCTGCTATCTGGCTTATGGGATCCTCATTTTTATCTTCTATCTCACCATGGTTTTCTTATTCCTACAGCCTCTTCTCTCAAATATCTTGGTGTCACTCTTGGTACTGCCCTTACCTTTCACATTCACGTTAGTGCTGTTGTGAAGCGGTCTTTTTTATTCCTTACACTAGATACATTCAATCCAATCCTTTCTTCCTTCCTCCTCCATTATTATACTTCTTCTTACCTTAGTAATTTCAAAGCTAGATAACTATAATATAATTTACTCTGGTCTTCCCCATTATCAAATAAAGCGCCTTCAGGCTGTACAAAACACTGCTATCTGTCTTCTGCACCATGCCACCAGATACGGTCATGTCACTCTGCTCCTTATTAGATCTCACTGGCTTCCATTGTCACACCATACACAGTTTAAATTACTTAACATTATTCATAAAACCTTGCTTTCTGGCTCTCCAGATTATCTGTCTTCTTATCTGATCCCATATGCACCATCTAGGCTTCTTAGATCTATTCACGCAAATCGCCTCTCTATGCCTTCCCCTGTACAAGTCCATTTCAAAAGTACCCGGCACTCAGCATTTTTCACCCTTAGTCTCTTCCTTTGGAACTCCCTTTACAGAACTCTGCCTTGATTCTTCTTTCCCCAGATTTAAGGCGTCCCTGAAGACTTACTTATTCCAGATTGCATTGATGTGCCCCCTCCACTCCTCAAGATTCTAGTTGATGTATATATAGTTCTAATCTTAAGCCTCCAGGATTTTGCTTCTTCATTCCCTTTCTTGCCCGAACCTTCTATTCCTGCCTCACTATCCTGTCCTGTCTCTGCTATGACATTCCTTTCTACTTCTTTTAATTTTTGATTGTTTTTATAGCACACCACTTTGATGTAATGAAAAAAGGTTTATCAAGTCTTTTAGGAAACCATAAAACCATAAGAAGCCAACTGTGTGCACAAGGGAGAAGAGAGGCCCATGGAGACAGAAAGCTCTTTCCAAGCAGGGCTGGGAGAGGAATTAAATTGTAAGGTAGGCGGTTTAGGAACTGGGAATCATAGTCATAAACCCCGAAGTCCAAATGACTGCCTATCTGAACTGAATTCTGAGTAAGTTGTGGGTCGGGGGAATGGCGCTAAGCACCAGCCCTCTGAAGGCAAAAGGCTGGAGAGTGATTTCTGTATGGCTAAAGTTTTGTTTGGCCCTGAACTGCTTTCTGTAAAATATTTTATGAGCCCGTGCCACCGCACGCCACACTATCACAGCCACTAAACCTTACTTGATGAGTGGTCAGAAACAGAATTAAAGGGATTCCAGGTGCTAGTTAGGCCGGTCAACTGAGCATCTTCAAACAATCCAGAGGATGTGACATAACATGGGAGTTATTCAACTCTTTCTTAATATCTTCAGTCTTTTGAAGGGAAATGAAACAAAATCAGTGAAAAGAAGATGGAGGTTTTTGAGATCATATAAAACTAAAACTATTGACGACATTAAAAATGTTTTTGAATGAGTCAATGACAAATTTGTACTTTGTCTAAATCCGTGATTACCGGGGGTGTTAGAAATCTTGTAAATAAATAGTCAACTTGGAAAAATTGTCCTTTACCTACTGTACCTGTTCTTTATATGTTCTGTAACATTCTTTACAAGTCTTTTGATTAGGAAGACTCTTAGGGTAATGTTTAGTAAGCTGTGCTGCCCAATAGCACGGGGTTCAATCCTAACTGATCAGCACACGATTGGCTGAGGCAGAAGTAGGCATCACGGGTAGCCTGGGGAGTTTTGGAGAGTGTTAAGTGCACCTGTTGCTATTAGCATAGGTGACATTAAGTGCACCTGAGTGCTGGGTAGTGCCCTTTGGTGTGTTAGCTTTGTGCTGTCACCAGGGGGACGGGTCTCCATGCTAATTTAGCAGCTCAATTGCATGCCACCGGTACACACCTTAGTAACCCTACCCATTAGCCTTCCTCCAGATATGTTCAGCTTGCTTTGCTTGTTATTTTAGAAGTCACCATCCAACATTAAACCCTAGATGGTTCCATTTAACTGGAAAAGTATGTTGCATTAATTGCTGATTCAAAAGCAAATCTGAAAAACAAAAACATTTAGGGGCATGTTTACTACAATGCGCTAAGTTAGTGCATGGTAAGCCCCCCAAAATAGCATGATAAGTGGCAAAGACTTACACTAACTGTTGGGGGCATACCCAGCATGTCCCCCCGCAGTTACTGTAGGGATATGCACCTCATCATGCTAATTAACCAGCACTGGTTAGCGCAGATGAATGACAGCAACACTAATCACCATCAATTACCACACTCTGCCCCTACCCCATGCCTTTTAGCCTGACGCTTTTACTGTGCTGCCCCATGCTGTTAGTGTGCCATGCTTAGCACAAAGTAAACCCCGCACTGTTAGCAAAGTTTAGTAAACATAGTCCTTAGTGCTATATGACACTTGGGAGAAAAGGTTCTCCATATTGATTTTTGTTAGAAAACCTAGACATGTATTGCAAGGAAGGGATTCTTGTAGGCAGGACCAGCCCAACCATTAAGCAAGACTAGGCCATCAACTAGTGTAGCACCGAAGATGAACCTCCTTGGTGGCAGCAGCGACTGGTTCCAATCCGGGCCTTCTTAGAGCTGCCCTATATGATCCACACCCAGTGCAGCACACAATCTTCTCGCTTCAGGTTCAGTGCCCTAGGTTTCTTGAGCCCCCAGGCCGGGAGTGGCCCTTCTCTTCCCCGCTCATGGCAGGGAAACTGGGGGCAAGCAGAGACAGGCCACTGGCTTCAATCTCTCCAGTTCACAACACAAAGTTAGAACAAGAACAATTACTACTGCTTCTCAAATCAGTTCAGCTCAACACAAAGTCTTTCATAGAATGCACTAAAAAGCTCAGTTGCACCATTAGAAGCTGTTTAGCTGCCCCACCCTTCCTCCCTTCAGGTTCACTTAATCCTTAGCGGTACTTGCCCCAGGGCTAGAGCTTTTAGTGTTCCATTCCTTGTGCCTCCATAGGTTCAGGGTTCTCCTCATCTTCACAGGATTGGATTTCTATGGCATCCTTCTTCTATTGGTCAAGGTAGATCTCCCCTCAGCCCCCACAGAAGAAATATATTCAGTCTCTCTCTAGCCTGAGGAAACTCCACCCAGCTCCACTCTCTCCCGAGTGTTCTCCCTCCTAATTGAAAGAGCTGGGTCCTCCCATCCCAAGGGATTTTGGGAGTTGTAGTCAGCTCATACATCTGACCCTGCCACACTAGGCAGCAGTAAAGAGCAGAACAATAGATCCTGACAGCCAGACAAACTCAAAGAGCCATCAGCACATTCTTTTTTTTGCAAGGAGAGCAGGCACACACAAGCTTATGAAGTGAAAGTATGCTATCCAGAAACTGGCCCGTGCTGTGCTAGCCCCATGCTAACAAGCCCCACGGGCCTCAGTGTGCACTTAACACATGCTAAAACCTACGCTACCTGCATTGCACACTTTAGGAAAATGGTCCCTGTGTGTATATTAAAATGTCCCAATAGGATAAGGTCATGGAAGCAAGAAGCCACTTCAGTAATCAGAACCAAAAGTTCCACTACAACAAGACGAGGAATAGAAAGAAGAAGAAAGATCAAGCATGGGAGTCCCTCAAAGGAAAGAAGAAGGATTTCAGAACTATCTGAGGGCTGACGAGAGAGTTCTAACACTAATAAAGAGTTAGAAAACAGACTTGCTGAACACTCACTCTTCTTTCCTGACCTGTCTTTCTGTATAAATATGAAATCTGGTGGACAAGGATTATGAGAATAAGCTGTTTTAGCTCATGTTTCCAATACACAAATAAATCCAAGATTTTAATCCCCAGTTAAATCATGGAACAAAATAGTTTTGTTTCTCAAGAAAGCAATATTAAAGTCACAAGATACATTAGGAACAGATGAGCAGGACTGACTATGATTCGATGATGCCAAAAAATGCAGGACAGGTACTGAAAACCAAGTCCCCAGAAAATGAAGGGTCCTAGAGTGGGTTCTGAGGTGTTAATTCCTTCACCCACCAGCAATTACTGAAACAGGCCTTACATACCCAGAACTGCAGACACAGCAGTTGACATCAATGACATATTTCCCACAAAACAAGGGATACCAGGAAGGGCCTAGACAACCTGTACAAACTTGTGCTTTATGGGGGTAATTTTACAAAGCATTTTCCATATGTAAAGAATGGTTTACATGTAGGAAATGACGTCTATAAAATTGCATAGCTAACTAAGCACATATAGACATTCTAGCCACAATGAGCCCAATCCTGGAAGGGGCACGTCCGAGCTGTCCACACGTCCCAGACCAGGACGGGCTCCATTGTACCTGATTCTGCACCGCAGGAGCAAGCCGCTTCCATGATAACAAAATCAGGCAACAGATTGGCCCAGTGTACCCCTTCAGCAGCTGCAGGGGACGTACAGCCAGCAGGATGGCCAAACTTCCCCTGTACCTACTGCTGCGCCGATGTTGGACACCCGCCCCCTGCCCAGCTCTCCTACTACCCGACACCCAGTCAGGTCTGCCAGGGCCAGGGCCGGGCGGCAGGGACTCACCTCCCTCACACCAGAGCCCTCTGGGAGGGCTGCCGAACCAGAGCTCATGGGCACCCGTGCTTATTCCAACTCTAAGAACATAAGAACATAAGATATGCCATACTGGGTCAGACCAGGGTCCATCAAGCCCAGTATTCTGTTTCCAACAGTGGCCAATCTAGGTCATATGTACCTAGCAGTATCCCCAAGAGACACAAGTTCCACAATGCTTGTACTGGGTCAAGCATTGATATCTTCGGTCACTTCTTAATAATGGTTTATGGACCTTTCCTCCAGGAACTTGTCCAAACCTTTTTAAACCCAGCTACACTAACAGCCTTTACTACATCCTCCAGTAACAAATTCCAGAGTTTGATTACACGTTGAGTGAAAAAATATTTTCTTTTATTAGTCTTAAATAGTTTACCCTGTAGCTTCATTGCATGTCCCCTAGTCTGAGTTGCAATAAGCTGTGCATCCCTCCTGGGATACCCCAGACATACGGGGCCTTGACCCAAATTGGCCCTGTACATCCAGGTGCCTGGCCCACCCACGGCCCACCAACACTCTGATACTGTGGTGCCCTTGACCTGTTCTCCCCACACAGTGGTTCTATGCATGTGTGGGGAGAGGAATAGGGAATAGGAGCTGCACGTCTTTGATTCCTGCATGATTGTGCTAGTTATAAAGATGTATATGAGCCTATGGGATATGCTTACTAAAGCGCGATAGCCAGGAGCGTAGGGTTTAGCGCACGGATAGCGTGCCTCCTGACCCCAAGGTAGCTGGGAATGCGTGACAAAAATGCATCTAACCTGGAGTCACCCAGGGTTTCTGACAACCTTGGATGCAATAGACCAGTGCTTCCCAACCAGTGCACTTGCTTACCTTGGATTTTTGCCAGAGGTGTGGGTGTCCACCTCCCGGGACACCAGTTGTTTGTGAGGTGGATGTCCTATATGCCCAGACCCCAGGTAGTGGGAGGGGTGGCTGGCAGAGAACTCCTGCCAAAACGCACCCCATATCTGTGTGGTCTCTGGCTGGATCAGCAGATCTGCACACTCGAAAATTGTATCCCCTTGTACCCACATGTGAGGTGGGCCACACTCCTCCCTAGCAAGAGTTCAGTGCTAAATGTATGAGGTGAATGGCAGGGATGGGTCCCAGCCCCCCAAACAGGAATCTGGCCACCTGTTTATTGCACAAAACCCAGTTTTGCATGATCATCATTCTCAGTCCCTTCCACTAGCAGAGGGGGAGCAGCACTTTTATCCTGTGTGGGTCTCATTCTGCTGGGTTCACTATGATTTGTAAATGAGTGAGGTCAGGTCGGCAAAGACATGCACAGCAAAGAAGCACTGTCCTTCTCCTACTAGGGGAGACAAGGCTACCTGATTTCCTGTGCAGGCAGTTCAGTTTAAAAAGCAGGGGGCTTTTCTCTGGAGCACTGCCCAATAGAAATGGGGCAACACCCTCATGAACCCATGAACCTAGCAGTCACCCCAAGGCACACCAAAGGCTTTCCAAGGGCACACCAGTGTGCCACAGTGCACTGGTTGGGAAGCACTGGTCTATTGCATCCAAGGTTGTCAGAAACCCTGGGTGACTCCAGGTTAGAGGGTTCCATACAACAAGCTCATATTCTGGGCAATGCTCACACCATTTATCAGAATGGGGTCCTCTACTCATGCAAATGTGGCATTTACTTTATTTATTTACTGCCACCCACCCATTACCTGGACCTTGAGGGTTTCCAGGTGGAGGTGGCCTTTGGTGCCCTTCAGGGGTGAGGTACTACGATGAGACCCTAGGGATTCTGGGTGATGTAGTCCTGAGCCTCCTGAAGGGGTTGAGATTGTAGTTGTGTGCTCAAGTAGTTAAAGGCAGGCAAAGACATTTCTTTTTATGAGGTTTATTTCCCGCTTTGCAGTTCAGTGCAAACAGACGCTAAGAAGTTTTATAGCACAAAAACAAGAGTGAGAAAACCAAAATATACAGGGTTTTCAATGCTGGGCTAAGTGTCCATTAGCTTCTGGATTCACATTCAAATTGTCATGTGACTCTTTCATGAACTGAAACTAAAAAGTCTGGTACAACAGCAAAGCTTCTTATATCCAGAAAAATGCTTTAACTTATTCAACTTTCATATGTTTTCTCAGCATGATAACAAGCAAGGTAACTTCTGTTATATTTCTTTCATATAACTTTTAAAGCACTTTAATTAATGTCCTTTTCAATGGTACAAGTTGAGCAATCCATTGTTATCTCTTGCTCTGTGGAAGGCAGGGAAACATCTAAGGGCATCTCCTCTTCACAGCTGTTTGCATGCTGTGCTGAATTAGAAGGAGAAACTGCCTTTCTTTCTAGGAATTCCCTGAACTCTGTTAGAAGTAATTCAGCCTGCGTTTCCCCTTTGCTACGCTGAAGTCTTTCTCCTGCTTCAGGTATACATTGGCTTAAGATGTCTATCTCATGGTAATTAGCAAGGCTGCTTTTGTCAGCACCACAGTTCGGTGTGCTAATAAAACCCTTCCCCCACTTATCTTTAAAAGTAAGTGCTGGGTTTTCCTTTAAAACTTCAACTGGCTCTGGAGAGTTTCTGAACAGGCTTTGAAAAGTAGAAACGTCAGGTTTATCTTGGCTCACTTCTCTCCAATAAGGCTCAGCAGTTTTCTTTCTATTAGCTTCTAGGCTGTAGGCTTCCGCTGGCTTATTAGAATATCTTGTGCTGCTTGAATGCTTTTTAGGCTGCACCAAACTGCCACAGTTTTGTCTGACTTTGTTCTGGCTTTTAAAGTTATCCTTCCAGCTTTCTTGCTTCCCAATATTATAGCTGCTAGCTGCTTCAACCCTACTTCGTACCTTGTGCTGAGAGTGTCTCCAGGAGAAATCTTTATCCCTCTGGTTTCTGCTCCAAGGTCCTGCTTGGTTCTCTGGAATCATGGGCTGTATCTTCAGGTCTCTCAGTGCTTTTGAGCCCTTCTTCCCATAGAAGTCTCTCACTGCCCCTGAGTCTCCCAAGTACTTGCTTCGTGACTCCAAACTGCTCCTCCGTGGAACACAGCTGCCTTGTTGCTCTCCTTGCCGTTGCTGTTTCTCTCTCTCCTTCTCCAACTCTTCCTGTCTCTCCTCCCACTGTTTCTGTGTTTGATTGCTTAACAAGCTCCCCGTGTGTTGCACTGCCCGCCTCCTGCTTGGGCGTGCCCAATCAGGGACTTGACCTATCTCCTCTCCTAAGGTGAGGTGTGGTTCCTGATCAGCTACATGTTTTTTTCTTTCTGAAGAGAAAATACTGCTTTCCCTTGCAGTACCAGTTTTCTCCACCAGATCTCCGTCTATCTCCATTGCTTCTTGAGAAGCTTCTACGTCACAGTTCCCCCCCTTAAGATATCAAGGGCTGGCTTAGGCTTGACGGCACAGCACGTGATACTATCTATGGGTTCTGTGCTAGTGTGCTTCTGTTGAGGCTGTTGTCCAGGAGAGGCTATTGTGGCTACTTGGGCTAATGCTACTCTATCATGCCATGGTTTTAAAACGTTGACATGGTAAACTTGCCTGCGACCCTTTCTATTTTCAACCAAGTATGAAACAGGTCCTACAGGTTGCACTATCCTATAAGGGCCTTTCCAATGGCTCTCAAATTTCGGTTCTGTCCCAGCTACCATCACAATAACTTTTTCTCCTACCATCAATTGACGGTGTTTTGTGTTCCTATCATAATAGGATTTTTGCTTAACCTGACTATGCTTCAAATTGTCCACTGCTACTTGTGACGTCCGGCGTAGCCGCTTCTTAAGATCCTTTAGGAACTCGGGCACTTCTACTTCCCTTAATCTGGTTCTACCCATTGTTCTCTTAGAATGTCGAGAATGACGCGGGGAGACCGGCCGTAGAGTAGTTCATACGGTGCTGTTCCTAATGAGGCCTGTTTTCTTTCTCTGCACGCATAGAGAACAAAGGGAAGCATTGTATCCCAGTTGTCCATTTCACCCTCCAAACTCCGGCGTAGCATTCGCTTAAGGGTCTGGTTTTGTCTCTCGACTAAACCGTTCGTTTTGGGATGATATGCTGCCGTCTTAATGTGGTGAATGCCGAAGGCATCCCACACTTGCCCCAAATACTTCGACATGAAGTTGCTCCCCCTATCAGTGAGAACTTCCCTGGGGAAACCTACTTCACAAAATAACTTAATAAGTTCATTTGCTATCACCTTTGCAGATATGGTGCGTAGTGGCATGGCCCACGGGAACCTTGTAGCGTGGTCCACCACCACTAAGATATATCGGAATCCTCGGGGGTTTTAATCAGAGGTCCGACAATGTCTACACCTATCCTATGGATTGGCTCCTTAATCACAGGTGATGGTATCATAGGGACATCCCTGGGATGAGCCGCTGAAACCCTTTGGCATGTGGGGCAAGCCTCACAGAATTTGGCCGTCTCTTTAAAAATACACGGCCAATAAAATTGGGTTAGGATTTGATCGAGGGTCCCTTGAATACCTTTATGTCCCCCGACGGGATGGTCGTGTGCCAACCGTAACACTATATTTTTAAAGGTGGTTGGCACCACCAACTGTTTTCTGCTATCTCCCGTGAAGGGATCTCTACTCTCCCTATAGAGTATTCCTGCAGTTAGGATAAACCTAGGCAATGTATCCCTAGTACTCTGGGCCCACTTGAATGCCTGGGTGAGAGCGGGGTCTGCTTGCTGCTCATTTGGGAACGTGGGAAACTTATTCATTAGCTCCTCGGGTACCCATGGCAGCTCTTGCCCTGCCTGTACTTCAGACTTATTCTTAGAGCGAGTCTGTTTCTCCTTACGTTTTTCAGACTTGGCCTTTTTGACTTTACTTTCTGGGGTAGTTATCAATGCCTCATCAGAGGGGAGATCTCCTTCGAGATCCTCTGAGGTTTCTTCCTTACTTTCTAAGGCTGAGGACTGGGCTCTTGTGGAGACCATTGCGCCTTTCACTTGTAATTCTCGTTCCATCTCTCTATAGAACTGCGGCCAATCCCTGCCTAGAATTACAGTATGGGGAAGACCTGGGAAAACTGCTAAGGGAATAGTTCTCTGTGCACCTAACCCTGTTATATGGAGCTTATAAACTGGATAGGTGGAAGTTCCTCCGTGAACGCATTGTATTTTTACTGAGCTCACAGGCTGAATTACTTCTCCGCCTTGCCTGGCCTCAATTCTCTGCCAAAACTCTTCAGAGAGCATACTTAACTCAGCCCCTGAATTTAGCAAAGCTTGGGTTGTAATTCCTTGTACTTCAACAGAAAGTAGAAATCCCTGTCTATCTTTCTTAGCGGCATCCGCTATTAAGGCAGTTTTAACAAAGCAATGCTTTTGAAGATGTCCCTCTATCCCACATTTATAGCATCTTTGCTTACTCACAGGACTTTTCCCCAATGGCATACACATTTTTATAGGGTCCTCCTGCACCCTCCGTCTCCTTTCTGATCCGCTGATAACTGTCTCCTGGGAAGTAGTCAGAGCAAGGAGAGCAGAGCAACTCTCGCAACACCAACCAGAGAACACAAGAAGCGAGAGAGTGTGATGACACAGAGGCTTGATCCAAGAAGTTTTATTAAGTTCCCCAACGCGTTTCGGTGGAACGCCTTCCTCAGGGTGTATCAAACTAACAAAAACAACATAAATAAAATTATACATTAAAAACATATTAAAACCAAAAATAAACAAGGTTAACAAAAATAAAACGGGCATGGATAAAGGGTAAAAACAAACAAAGTGCAACTATCAACTGATACATAAATGATATGTATAAACACTTCAAGTGGAAAAAAGACGCAAGGCAGAGAAACAATGAAACTAAAAAACGAATAATACTCACTAATGCGGATCATAGAAAAATAATCTGTATATCGAAATATAACAGACGTTCACCTTTCGCCCAACTATGCTAGGGCCATATGGATAAACAGCGCGAAGCTGCAAACATAAACATCAATAGAAGTTTATAATAAATAAATAAAACGTGTAAAATGATAAATTATGGTGAACAAAGGGACCAGAAAATAAGATAAATACTTACTTAAATAAATGGTGTGGTTTTTAAAAAAACTTTGGGAGCAAACACACTGTAATGCATAAAAGATACATAATAAAAAACCAAATACAAATACACCAAATAAATAACATATCAGTGAGTAATATAATAAATAACATCAATAAATAGTTGCATAAAATGACTATAATAAATAACATCAATAAAAAAGTTACATAAAACAACTACTAAAAACTTCAAGTTGCTATAAAACCAATGAAGAACAACGAAGGATCTAAATTCAAACCCAAGAAAGGAGGTAATTACACTAGAGGAACTGCTAAGGAAAAGATTAAACGTAGATCGAAGAGGACTACATGCAGCATGAAACCAAGAAGCTCAAGAAAACATATATAAAAAAGGGGGGGGGGATTTGTGCTATAGGTTATAGTATGCCATAAATAAAGAATCATGTATTATAATGGAAACTGCTCAATATAACATCATGGCTTAATTAAAAAACTTTAAAAACATCAGAATACTAAAAGAATAAATAGCAACGTAGGATAAAACCTCACTTCAAAGGAATATTATTATTATTATTTATTATTTTATTTTATTATTTAACAAATGCTTATATACCGCTACCTTCCAGAAAGATCAGGTGCGGTTTACAATGGAACAATTTAAGCAGGACTACTAAAAACAACTATAAATCAAAATGTGTTCGGTGGGGGACTTAAAAATACCATGTTGGTGTATTATTTAACATTAGGCTCTATTGCACAACATGTTTAACGCAAGCGAAAGAGAACATTAAATCATAACATTGAGCGAATATGAGGGGCTCAAAAGAGTTATATACTGAATAGTAATGTGCCATAAAAAGGGGTTGCAAAGCCAACTTATTAACTGAGAAGAGATTGGGAATGGTAAGAATTACTAGCGATACAGTTTATTCAAGAGTTGCTAAAGTAAAACAACTTTCACAGGGGACCAAAATCATCGATGGATTTTATCTTGTAGAAGGAGCAGCAATATGTCCTTACCAAAGTGCCAATTTATAGCTGTAAGTGAATAAAATAATGTAATGCTTTGCAAAAACAACTTGTATCTTAAGAGGTACGGTATATTTTAAAAAATCCTTGAAAAAATGCTACTTCCACAGGGGGCCGTGCTCATCAGTATGTTTAAAAAAACATAGAAGGGACAACATCTCACTATCAAAATAACGATAGTCGTTATCAGCTACAGGTGAAACCATAAAATGTTAAAAAACTAGTAAGCCATATACGTTGGTATAAAATGCATGGGACGCATTTGTCATACTATATATATATTTAAGAGAGTACTGCTGCTACTTACATAAGATGAAAAATATATATACTAGGGACGATGTTTACTAAGTTTGTCTAAAAACAGCAGTAAGACACATATACCATCTTCTATATATATTTTTAAAAAGTAATGCTCAGTACTGCTGCTCATATAAAAAAGAGAACATAAAACTAAATCTTCAGGGGACAATGTGTATGAGGCCAACAGGTTACTAGCGCGAGGTTGCATAAAGTGAATATTAAGGAAGCAACAATTGCCAAACCAACCTTATGTTTTGAAAGAAACGTGGACTTTCCAAATCGAAGAGTGAGCTGGGGAGAGCGCCGAAGTTAAAAAACGCTGAAAAAACGCGCCAAAAAAGGGGGGGGGGGTGATTTAAGTCAGAATCTAATTACAAACGCTAAATCTGCACAAACTGAAGCAGGCTTATCAGTATGTGAACCGATGTGCCGACAGATTAGGAATAACAACATTCACTCTTGAAAATGTTAAGGTCAGAAAATCAATAAACCTCAATAGTGATAATTAAAAACGTATATGGTTCATAATGACAACAAACCATTCAGAAAAAATGAAACTAATTTGTACATTATTTAAGAGGAATAATGACAAAAGCGTTTCCTGATTCAATCCATTAGGCACTAGGGCATTGAAATCATGTATATAATATTGCTCAAGTATCAATAAACCTCTATAATAATGATTAAAAATAATAGCAGGTCATCTAGATGAGGTAAATCTAATTATACACTATTCTAAAGGAATACTGACAAATCCGTTTCCTGATTCAATCCATTGGGCTCTAGAGTGTTGAACTCATATATATAGCGTTGCTCAAGTTTCAACAGAAGTTTATCCACATCTCCTCCTCTCCAGTTTGGTACTATCGTTTTTAAAACTAAATATTTCAGATCACCAACGGTATGTTTGGTTTTTTGCCAATGTGACACAAGTGGCTTATCTGGAACATCTCTTTGTATACAGCTCCTATGTTCGATAATCCTGGTCCGTATCTGCCGTTTAGTTTTACCTACATAAAGAAGATTACAGGGACAAAGAATAATGTAGATAACATTTTCAGTTTTGCAATTTGAAAAATTGTATATATAAACTTTATGTTGTGATGTCGGATGGACAAAGGCCTCTTTACATGTAATCGTGTGAACACACACAGAACATCTGCCGCACTTAAAATGACCCTTCACCTTTTTTCCACTTGGAGTGTTTATACATATCATTTATGTATCAGTTGATAGTTGCACTTTGTTTGTGTTTACCCTTTATCCATGCCCGTTTTATTTTTGTTAACCTTGTTTATTTTTGGTTTTAATATGTTTTTAATGTATAATTTTATTTATGTTGTTTTTGTTAGTTTGATACCCGCTGAGGAAGGCGTTCCGCCGAAACGCGTTGGGGAACTTAATAAAACTTCTTGGATAAAGCATCTGTGTCATCACACTCTCTCGCTTCTTGTGTTTCCTGGGAAGTAGTGCCACCTCTCTGGGCAGTTAGCTCTGCCTCTATGTATCTTTCAGAGAGTGCAACAGCTTCCTGGGGAGTTTTGCAGTTTTGCAAGATCAGAAAGGTGCGGATTCCATTGGGTAGAGCATTCATGTATTGTTCTAGCACCAAATCATCAAGAATTGACTCCACAGATCTCCCTTCTGGAGTTAACCATTTGTCAATTAAACTACGTATTCTATGACACAAAGACTTAGGGGTCGCACTAGGCCTTAGTTTCACATTTCTTAAGTGAGTGTGGTAAACCAAAGGAGTGAGCCCTAATCTCTCCCTTATTGCTTTCTTTAATTCTTCATAGCTTCCGGCCAGTGCAGCTGGCATGGCACGGTAAGCGGCCAGCGCTTCCCCAGTAAGGGATGCTGCTAATCGTATTACCCAATGTTCCTTAGGCCAGGCGCTAAGATGTGCTACTCTCTCGAAGCTTTCCAAAAAATCATCTACATCGTCTCTATCCGTAAGTTGACCAAAATTGAACAGAGTTCCTGCCTGCAGACTAACAGAATGTAAAGAGTCTGTGAGAGTGGAACCTGCTGTAGATGCTGGTGTTGCAGTCGCCTGCTTCTTCTCTTTCAGCCATTCCTCCATCAATATAAGCAGCGGCTTCTGTTGTTCTTGGAAGCTAGCGTTTGCTCATTCCTGTGCCTCCAAGGAAAGGTCTTTTTGACGCTCCAGCTGCGTCGCCATCCACTGGAAGATATCCTTGGCTTCCATCGACATCTTGGAACCCTGGAATACAGAAAAATACAGACCCAAGTGTGATACCACAGTACACTTGTCTTTTCTGTGTTTATTCTCTATATTTTCCCCTTTTTTTTTTCCACTAGTTACCCCTAGGACACACCTTTGCCCTGGTATCCTGGTTACCCGGGGTGGATAACCTTTACCTGGCTCAGGTGGTTTTCATGCACATCAGCAATGGAAGATCCTGTAGCTTCTTGCAGTCCCCTTCCTCGGCTGGCTCAGCTGCTCCTCAGCTGGGCTCCTTGAGAAGTTGGCTTCTGCAGCTCCTGATGTGGCTACTTCCTGCGCCTGCGCAGTATCCTCAATACTACGCCACTTTGCCACCCACCCACTACCTGGACCTTGAGGGTTTCCAGGTGGAGGTGGCCTTTGGTGCCCTTCAGGGGTGAGGTACTACGATGAGACCCTAGGGATTCTGGGTGATGTAGTCCTGAGCCTCCTGAAGGGGTTGAGATTGTAGTTGTGTGCTCAAGTAGTTAAAGGCAGGCAAAGAAAAGAAATTTCTTTTTATGAGGTTTATTTCCCGCTTTGCAGTTCAGTGCAAACAGACGCTAAGAAGTTTTATAGCACAAAAACAAGAGTGAGAAAACCAAATATACAGGGTTTTCAATGCTGGGCTAAGTGTCCATTAGCTTCTGGATTCACATTCAAATTGTCATGTGACTCTTTCATGAACTGAAACTAAAAAGTCTGGTACAACAGCAAAGCTTCTTATATCCAGAAAACAAATGCTTTTAACTTATTCAACTTTCATATGTTTTCTCAGCATGATAACAAGTAAGGTAACTTCTGTTATATTTCTTTCATATAACTTTTAAAGCACTTTAATTAATGTCCTTTTTAATGGTACAAGTTGAGCAATCCATTGCTATCTCTTGCTCTGTGGAAGGCGGGGAAACATCTAAAGCAGGGGTCTCAAACTCAAATTGCTTTGAGGGCCAAATGAGGACTTGTAAAGTAACCCGGGGGCCGCATAAGACGCGGGGCCTCATTTGCATAAGGGGCATCATTTGCATAAATATTTGCATAATGTTACCATACACTAACTTTTAGTAACATGCCTCTTTAATGAGTATGGGATAAAGAAAAGACTAAAAGATTTAGAAACAGGAAGACAATAATTAAACTGGGAACCCCAAAAGCCAATCTTGGAATGTACAACAACACTGTAGAAATAAAACTATAAATTAATTT
Source organism: Ichthyophis bannanicus (assembly GCA_033557465.1). Classification (NCBI taxonomy): domain Eukaryota; kingdom Metazoa; phylum Chordata; class Amphibia; order Gymnophiona; family Ichthyophiidae; genus Ichthyophis; species Ichthyophis bannanicus. Next base: position 35,316,807 of record CM066037.1, read on the forward strand.
CCTCTTGTACTAAACAAAGCGCAAACATTAATGATGCACATTTCCCAGAGCTGACATATTCCAGTTAATAAATTCAAAATAAAGAGAGATTTTTCTACCTTTTGTGCATTTTTTTTTCAGTTGCAATTGTTCCAGCCACTTTCTTCTGGTTTCTTCATGTCTTCTGCTAACTCTCCATCGTCTGCTGTCCATTTGCCCTTTCTCTCTCCTAGTTTTTTTTCAATTCAATTCTCTCTCTACATCTGCTTTAACATACTAATCTTTCTCCTTTTTCTCTTTCCTCATTCCTATTTCATCCACTCCAATTTTACCCCTCCATCCTCAATCCCCACTTACTCTCCCAATACCTGGCCAATTGTAGATTTGTCTTCTCTCCTAGACAAAATATTTTTCCCCTCTCCATTTCACTTTCCCAGCTCCATCCCATTCTAATCCTCCCCCAACATCAGTTCCCTTCTAGTTCCAGCCCCACCCAGCATCCGCTCCCTGTCTAGTCCTGCATCAGTCCATTTCCAGTCTATCATAGCCTCACCATCAGCCCATTTCCAATCCTAGCCCCCCATCAGCCCATTTCCAATCCTAGCTACCTCCCCTCACAGCCCATTTCCATTCCAAGCCCCCCTCCCCATCAGCCATTTGCAGTTCAAGCCCCCCTTCCACTCAGCCCATTTCCAGTCCTAGCAAACCCCCCCCAGCCCATTACCAGTCCTAGACCCCCCATAGCCCATTACCAGTCCTAACCTCCCCATAGCGCACTTCCAGTTTTACCCCCTATCACCCCATTTTCAGTCTTAACCCCCCCATAGCCCATTACCAGTCCTAACCTCCCCATAGCGCACTTCCAGTTTTACCCCCATTACCCCATTTTCAGTCTTACCTCCCCACATAGGCCATAACCAGTCCTAACCCCCCAATCAGCCCACCTCCAGTCCTAACCCCCCAATCAGCCCACCTCCAGTCCTAACCCCCATCTGCCCATTTCCAGTCCTAGCCCCCACCATAGCCCATTACCAGTCATAACCCCCCCTGCCAATAGCCCACTTCCAGCCCTAACCCCCATTACCCCATTTCAGTCAGCCCCCTCCATAGCTCATTACCAGTCCTAACTCCCCCATCAGCCCACCTCCAGTCCTTCCTAACCCCCACCTGCCCATTTCCAGTCCTGGCCCCCCACCATAGCCCATTACCAGTCATAACCCCCCCCGCCAATAGCCCATTTCCAGTCATAACCCCCCCCTGCCAATAGCCCATTTCCAGTCATAACCCCCCTGCCAATAGCCCATTTCCAGTCCTACACCCCCCCTGCCAATAGCCCATTTCCAGTCCTACACCCCCCCTGCCAATAGCCCATTTCCAGTCATAACCCTCCCCCTGCCAATCGCCCATTTCCATTGATATACCCCCCGGTGCCATTAGCCCTTTTCCTTTCTTAACCCCCCTGCCAATAGCCCATTTCCAGTCCTACCCCCCCTGCCAATAGCCCATTTCCAGTCCTACAGCCCCCCCCTGCCAATAGCCCATTTCCAGTCCTACCCCCCCCCCCGGTAAATAAAAAAAACACCTGGCTTCTGCTGCTGCAGCAGAAAATCAGCTGTCCCGCGGCCCCTTCCTCTCTGCCCGGAGATCCTTCATTGTGCTTCATCAGCGGCGTGCTTTTTAAGCCGCGAAGAGAGTATTTCCCTCTCGCGCGGCTTAATCCTATTCACTTTTCAAGCCTCGCGAGAGGGGAATACACTCTTCGCGGCTTGAAAAGCACACGCTGATGGAGCACAATGAGGGATCTCCGGGCAGAGAGGAAGGGACCGCAGCACAGCTGATTTTGCTGCTTGAGCAGCAGAAGCCAGGTTTAAAAAAAAAAAAATTGACAGTCGATTCTGCCGCTGCCACGGCAGCAATGGCAGAAGCAGAAGCAAGGCTTTTTTCTTTCCCTCCGTCGCGGGCCGCACAATGTTCTCTCGCGGGCCGCATGCGGCCCGCGGGCCGCGTGTTTGAGACCCCTGATCTAAGGGCATCTCCTCTTCACAGCTGTTTGCATGCTGTGCTGAATTAGAAGGAGAAACTGCCTTTCTTTCTAGGAATTCCCTGAACTCTGTTAGAAGTAATTCAGCCTGTGTTTTCCCTTTGCTACGCTGAAGTCTTTCTCCTGCTTCAGGTAAACATTGGCTTAAGATGTCTATCTCATGGTAATTAGCAAGGCTGCTTTTGTCAGCACCACAGTTCAGTGTGCTAATAAAACCCTTCCCCCACTTATCTTTAAAAGTAAGTGCTGGGTTTTCCTTTAAAACTTCAACTGGCTCTGGAGAGTTTCTGAACAGGCTTTTAATAGTAGAAACGTCAGGTTTATCTTGGCTCACGTCTCTCCAATAAGGCTCAGCAGTTTTCTTTCTATTAGCTTCTAGGCTGTAGGCTTCCGCTGGCTTATTAGAATATCTTGTGCTGCTTGAATGCTTTTTAGGCTGCACCAAACTGCCACAGTTTTGTCTGACTTTGTTCTGGCTTTTAAAGTTATCCTTCCAGCTTTCTTGCTTCCCAATATTATAGCTGCTAGCTGCTTCAACCCTACTTCGTACCTTGTGCTGAGAGTGTCTCCAGGAGAAATCTTTATCCCTCTGGTTTCTGCTCCAAGGTCCTGCTTGGTTCTCTGGAATCATGGGCTGTATCTTCAGGTCTCTCAGTGCTTTTGAGCCCTCTTCTTGCCCATAGAAGTCTCTCACTGCCCCTGAGTCTCCCAAGTACTTGCTTCGTGACTCCAAACTGCTCCTCCGTGGAACACAGCTGCCTTGTTGCTCTCCTTGCCGTTGCTGTTTCTCTCTCCTCCTTCTCCAATTCTTCCTGTCTCTCCTCCCACTGTTTCTGTGTTTTGATTGCTTAACAAGCTCCCCGTGTGTTGCACTGCCCACCTCCTGCTTGGGCGTGCCCAATCAGGGACTTGACCTATCTCCTCCCCTAAGGTGAGGTGTGGTTCCTGATCAGCTACATGTTTTTTTCTTTCTGAAGAGAAAATCCTGCTTTCCCTTGCAGTACCAGTTTTCTCCACCAGATCTCCATCTATCTCCATTGCTTCTGGAGAAGCTTCTACGTCACATTACTTATTTGGCCTATGTTCTATATACCACTTTTTCACAGTGGTCAAAGCAGTTTACAGTGAACTGGAAAATATACAATCAACGTTTACATTAAATTTGTGCCCTAACTCCCACAAACACTGCTACAGCACAGTCGCTATCCATGGGTGTGCTTCACTGATTTGCATGCCCTCCCCTCTTGTATCTTGGCCAAATATCTCTGAGCTGTGCAACAGGGTGCACATATTTCCAGGCTGGCCCAAGTGTTTCTTCCACCCCAGGCAGAAACCCCAACCATGCTGTGCTCCCCTGCTGCCATTGATTCCATCTTGGGGTAGGGGAGGCAAGTGGTGGCAGCAGCACTATTTCAAAAGTGGCGGCTTGGTGCCACCGCTTTGTTGCCTGCAGCAGGTCATGTGCTTCAGCACACGTAGCCTGCCACTTCTGACCCCCCTCTGACAGTAATTTGAATTGGAGGGGGATCAGAAGTGGCAGGGCCATGTGTGTCGAAGCACATGGTCTGCCACAAACATCAAAACAGTGATAAAAGCTGAACATCTGGGTCTGCCATCCTAGGCAGTCACCTAGTTTGCCTAGTGGACAGGCTGGCCCTGCATATTCCCCAGTTAGCCTTTTCTATCCTTCACTGGCCACTTGCACTGTGCTCCATTTCTAGGATTAGGGTCCATATATTGCTGTCTGTTCTCCCTGCTGGGGTATGGTGGGCTGTGTCCACCCATTGCATTGCTCTTGCTTCTCTCTCAACCTTTGTATGGCATAATTTCCATTTGCATTGGCACAACCTTCTACTGTAGCTATTTCCTGGGGTCTATGGACAGTCTATTTGCTGTCAGGCCTTTCTGGTTCCATGGCATGCTGTAGCTACATAGATGTGTCCTCTCTCATCCTGCAGGCATCTTCCACACAGCACAATGCTGTGGCCCCAGTGAGATACTCCTGTCTAGGGAGGTCATATTGGTGTTAACACGCAAGTATGGGGGACAAGTTGCATGGTCTTGACAGCACACATGAGCACCTGATGCATGGCTGCTGCTAATGCACAACTGACATGCCTAGCGTGACATTGCTTCCCTGCCATGCTCCTGCCCCTGTTGCAGTATAAAAGCTTGCTAACCATGTATTTATCCCATGCTATTTGCAGTACTTTAGTAAACATGCCCTATGTGTCTTTATAAGATAGGCCTTGTCATCTAGGTAACCTGCTATAAAGTTACCCTCCACATAATTCACCATTGTGTCATACATGGGGTACACATACTTGTCACCTTATGCAATTTCTTCTTTGTACCTAATCAGTGCTATGTTTCTTTATAATCCACGATACAGTGATACGTTCACTATCTTAAGGTTCCAATATTTATGTTGCTTGTCAAGATGTTCCTTATCTGCAAAGCATTTCTGCTAAGTGCATCAAATGAGGCTTTCAACTACCCAAAGCAAGAGCAATATGCTCCTCTAGCAGCTCTGAGATTGCTGTTTCTTGGGGAATCAGTGGCAAAAGGAGTATTATTTTAAAGATGCTCTTTGAGAAGTGCTTTTGAAAGTAAATTGATCACTTTTTTTGTGTCCCCCCATCCTTATGATGTGAATAAGTCACTTTCCAAGCATGAAAATGAACTCCTCGAAAGCACAATAAAAGTTGGAACTTAGTTTGCAGTACTGTGTTTTTCCTTGAAGATGAGTGCACTGTATATTGTCATTTCATTCAAAGGGTGAATAGTTTGTGCACTGTACAAACTGTTGGTCATTAATTTTTAGATGTATTTGGCATTTTAAAAAATGCATTTTCCACTCTCTGCAGTGAAAAACAAAATAATAACAAAATACAGTTGCTATATCATCAGAAATTAATAGAACACTTGTAATATTACCACCTCATAAGCATATACAATGGCTATAGCCTATTTTATGAAGATATCTAGGCTCCCATGAAGCATGTTTACTAAAGCGCATGTTTTTGGCACTGCACTACAAAGGGCACTGTGCTAAAAAAACACACTACACGGGCAGCAAGTTAGCATCTGGGCGGGGTGTTGGCATTCTTGCTGTGGAACTGCTAATGCAAGCCTTGCAAGCCCACGCTGCTGGTGCTTGGTGGGGAACAATTAACCACAAGCACTACAGGCAGTGGTAGTTGCTTCCTGTGATGGTATTAATGCTGTTAGCAGCACTAAGGTTCAGGGGGATGGCTGTCTCTGCTCTTCCCTGCATCTAGCATAGTGCCCAGTGCTAGTAATGCATGCCCAAACTTGGGTTGCTAGTATAAGGCTTAGTAAGCATGCCTCTATGTGTCTTTATAAAATATGAGCACAAGTCCTACAACTATTGCTCCTAGATTGAAGGCATGGATATTACATCTATTTGAGAACAGGTCTAAATGTCCCAGAGTATACAAGTATGAGCATAGAATAACATTTTATAATCAGTCCCATGTACCTGTATTGTAGAATAAATTGTCTAGTGAGGTCAAGATGGAACGTAATGTGAAGTGATTCAGCAAAATGTTGAAAACCCTCTTTTTTCAAGAGGCATTTCAGGAACTTATGACTTGACAATTTTAAATTTAATTTTGCTTTTTCTTTTCTCTTTCTCTTTTTTGTTTTATGATTCTGTTTCATAATTATGCATGTTATGTATAGATAATTATGGGCATTTTATTTTATGATTATGTATGTTCATTTGCAAGCAGCATAGAATGGTAAGTTTGTGGTAAATAAGTAGGTTTATAAATAAATAGAAATAAATAAATCCTTACTCCACCCTTACTGTACCTCTGACAAGTTCTACATTACATACTTTTATGCTGCCTCAGTTCTGTAGGAGCCATTTTATGCATGAACATTGCCACTTATGCCCTGAAATATTTTATAAAATAACCCCATAATGGGAAAACAATCTTAGCAAATCAGGTCCACGAAGCAGTAATTATGTTGTGATGACTAATAGATGCTCTATCTACAGCACAACAACCACTAACTAACCTGGAGAAAAACAATAGTAATCACTACTACTACTACTAATATGTTTAGTGCTACAAGGCATAAGACACAGTCCCTGCTCATCAGAGTTACAATCGAATCAAGATAAAAAAAAATAACATCACAAAACTGGGGACTAGAGTATGGCAAGGTAAACATAAGTAACCCGCCCTGGTGTAATGAAGGAAATTAATAAACATAAAGTAATGGACAAGACAATGAGGAACATCACGATTCAAAGTCAGCACTTCTTTATAAGATTAAAGGAGCGCAAAGACTTGATCACTTCCCCTACAGTTTCATTAATTTTCTTTTAAAAAATAATAGATTTTATGTCTGATTGGTCAGCAATTTCCAGAAATTCGGGCTCTCTCTGTTTTTGCTTGCCAAGCAATAGCGATCGTGGTGGATTTTTTTTTTGTTAGTCCAGTGATATATTCGGTTAAAGCATTCCATGACTCAATAAAGTAAAATATCATGATGCACAGAACCAAAAAAGAAGCATTAATTTTCTAGGAGACTAGGGTGAAACAAAATATTTCACGACAAGCCCAAAATTTTATGCAGAGATTCCACCGGGTTGGCAATACTGGAGCCACCACTCTTGATTGTGTATTATTAAGCATTATTGGAGATTGACTCATTGTTTAGTTAGCAAAAATAGCTTGGGTATTTGAAAGAAGTTGCTTTTAATTAGCTGCCCTTGTCATTTTAGATTAGCCCCTACCAATATCCACACTAATTCAGGATTTGGAAAGTCAAACATTTCTTGTATAATGAGATGCTTTCCACCCCAGCTGAATATCTGACTTGCTAATAATCCACACTGAGAGGAAGCGGGTGCATGGTATCTGGAAGCTTTCATCAGAATTTCCCATTAGGCAACTGGACATCAAGACAGTTCCAGTATGAACATTGTCATTTTCCATTTAGTAATATAAAAGGCTGGATTTTCTCTGGATGATTTTTAAAAATATCCAAATCAGAACTTACCACCTGCTGGTGAATACATATTTCAATTTCTATACAGAGCTGCAAATATGTTTGCATACATTTAGGGCCTCTTTTACTAAAACCCACTAAGGATTTACCATTAATGACCAATGCCATGCACGTTAAATGCAAAGGCTGAAGGTTAAATGCTACATAGTGACATAGTATATGACGGCAGATAAAGACCAGTATGGTCCATCTAGTCTGTTGGGGCATGTTCAGTATATCCCCGGCAGCTAACACCTGAAGAGTTTTCCTAACGTGTATTCCACTATCTCGGGTTCACTTAACTCCTATAGAGTAGTCATTAGGTGAACCCACATTAAGAGCCGCGTTGCTGCTGAGTGCACATATTGCCCTGGTGCTAGCGGTAATGCGTCCTCCACGCCTCTTCTGCACCCATTTCTCACCCCATTCCAATTAATGTTGCTTTTTAGCATGCAAAGGCAGACACTGTCACGCGCTAGTGTTCCAAACACTCTGTAGCTGTCTGTTATAATGCCCATTAACCAGCTAACAAGTTTTAGTAAAAGAGGCCCTTAGGCTGATTTCTTTATGTCAATTATCCCGAAACATGGCCCTGTATGTTCATGCTTGGGACTGGCAATACCTATCATTGACCTATTGTGTTATGTAAGGCACATCAGAGATACGTCTTCCTATTATTTTAAGTATAGAATTACATCTTTTCATGTACTTACTATACCACTGTGCCTGGTGATGCCATGTTCCTTGCATGGCATTGGTCATGTTCACATTTTAAATTGGGATTAGGTGGGAGCTTTTCTGGAAGATCTGAATTGGAGAAAAATAGTTTCATGGTCATAATCTTTGTTCCAGTTCACTCCGTTGTTTGTGCTTTATTTGTATTTATATGACTTGGAGAGTGGCCTAATGGTTAGAGCAGGGGGCTGGGAAGCCAGGTTTAAATTCCACTGTTGCCCTTTGCAGTCTTGAGCAGCTCACTTAATTTTCTATTGATTCAGCTACACAATCTGGGAACAGGAAATACCTACTGTACCTGCATTTACTCATCTTGAACTTCTGAGAAAGGTGTGAGCAATTTTTTTTTTGATAGATAATTAGATGGGGACGTCTAATGGTAGTATTTTAAATGTATTCAAAATAATACTGTAAGATCGGAAATAAACTTTATCACTGACTCTTTGCTAAAATGTGAACTGTTAACTGAGCAATAATTCATTTCATATTCGGCCATGGGATGCACTGCAAATCCTAGACGTCTTAGAAGAAAGTTGAGTTTTCATGCTTATATATTACAGATGGATATAATTTGAAAAAGATGTAAAAACCACTTATGGTTAAAAAAAAAAAAAGAGAGAGAGAAGTGAGAGATGCTATTTTCCTTTTCAGCCACAACCCAAAGAGCAGCAACTCTGATAAGAAAGCATCCTGCAGAGCTATGATTATTGGCCACTCACGAGATGGTAATGCCATTAATGCAGGGAAACAGGCAGCCACATTGCTCCATCCAGCTTTCCACTAACATTTGAAAAGCAACAAAACCGCAATTAATCTGCAGTTGAATTTAGAAGCCCACTGTCAGCGCCAGCTCTAGGTTGAATTTCTCCGTCCTTTACTGTGGCTGATGATCATGCCAAACAGACTCCTATTCAAAAGCATTTCCTCTTGTGAGACACTGCTTAATGCGGAGATCTAGATGTCTGTAAAACTGCCCACTTGAGGTGCACATAAAGATAAGTGTGTATAGCCTGTGCAAGCATAACTTTACCACAAGGAGATGTCTCTGGGAATGGGATTGGGGAAGAGTTTGCATTTTGTTTTTACAGACGTATGAAAATGCATATGTTATACTGTATGCTTAAATTAACTACTATTGTTGTTATCATTTATATAGTACTACTAGGCATATGAAATGTTGTACTAGTGCACAAAAAGAGACAGTCCCTGCTCCATGGAGCTTACAATCCACTAAGACAGACAAACAGCTAAGGGAATCCTTGGGGAAATGATTAAAAGACAAAGGGGTGAAGGCGGGAGGATAAGGATCAAGATCTCAAAGCTACCTTGAAAAAAATGAGTTTTTAGCCTGGATTTGAATAGGACCAGGAATGGAGCCTGACTTTCTGACTCGGGTAGTCTATTCCAGGCACAGAGTGCAACAAGTTGGAAGGAATAGAATCTGCAGCTAGCAGTAGAAGCTAAGGGCATAGATAACTGTGCTTTACTTGATGAGCAGAGCTGTCATGGTGGGGCGTAGAGAGTGACAACAGAGAACAGGTAGTGAGGGCGGCAAAATGAATGCATTTGTAGGTCTGCAGGGGAAGGTTGACCCAGAAAATGTGTGCATGCTAGAAATTTTGGGTGCGGGGGCGGGAATTCTTGGTACTTGGGAAAAGACAACCTGGTTGATACCAGTCATTAAAGGTGTGGCTGCTAATGCACAATGCAATTAAATACATCTATGAATCTGTACTGTTTCACATTAGCACTCAGTACGTGTTAACATCACTTGCATTAACTTCAGGACTTACTCCCGACCCCGTCTCCACTTCCCGATGGGAAATTTTACACAGGATGTGACCATTAACGTGCAGGGTTAACAAGACACAGTAACAGCTTAGAAGACAGACTCCTAAAAAGCACTGGAAAAATAATCAAAATATAGGGGGATGTTTACTAAAGTGCGGTAATTGTGATTAACGCGCGTAAAGTACGTTTAAAGATCGTTCGCACGTCCGAACGCGCGTTCTGACGTGCTAACGATCGTTAAACGTACTTTACGCGCGTTAACCGCAGTTAACGATCGTAAACCTCCGCGGCGCGTTAAAACAGCGCAGAAGGTGGAGAGTGGGCGGAGAGAAGGGGTCAATGGGCGGAGAGTGGGTGGGGAGAGGCTCCCCTCACACTAACGCACTGAATTCCTGAGCTCAATTCCAACGCGAATGAAAACCTGTCGTTAAAGGCATATTGAAGGGAAGAGAAACCATTTCCGTCAGCAATGTACAGCAAAACCGGGGAAACCCACGAAACGTGAGCAGTGTGATACATGTGCACAGAACAAAATTTCACATAAAACGTTAAAAATGACCACAAGAAACATTGTAAAAAGCATAATTCAGCTGGGCAACAGTGATAGCAATGGGCAACAAGGAACAACACTCCCTGGAAAGCACCAAAAAAAAGAAATGATGTTTGGAAGGGTCTCCGCTCCGCAGACCCTTTCAAAGATCATTTCATTGTAATGGAGCTGTCCTGGAGTGTTTGTGTAATGTTGCCCGATGATATCATTGTTGCCCAGCTTGGTTATGGGTGTGTGCCCCTTTTTTGAGGTCTTTTCTGAGGTTTATGTGCACCTTTGCTCCATACAAGGTAACTGAGCCCACAGTAAACTTGTGCAGAGCAGGGTTTGTGACTCGTCAGGCCGGTTTAACTAACTCCAGGGACTATACTGTCTCTGTGGCTACAGTGTGGTGCAACAGACACAGCCAGTGTCTGTAAGACCAGAGGGTCACAGGATCAAATCCCCGCTGGGGCTCCTGCCAACCCAGTCTCCATAGTTTTACCCACCACTAAACAGTGATAGTAAAGACACCCCTTTATTGCAGAGAACATACGAATGGTTCATACACCTATATTTTACCACACCAAACACAGACACCAGAAACAGGCGCATTACCCAGAGCAGAGTCTCGCAAATGCAGTCCTGGAGGGCCCCACACCATTCAGGTCCCATGCTGCCTCTAATAAAGATGCCTGTGCTGCATATCTATGCACCACCCCCCTGGTATGCAGATATAGCTCATGCATATTTATGAGGGACAGCATGAAAACCCGACCAGTGTTTGGAACACCAGGACTGGAGTTGGGAAACTGCCGTAAAGCAGCAGCCAACAGGGCCAGACACACCCACACCCACACCCACAGGCCCCATTGGCCAATGCCTCCTGGAGAAGCAGGACATTGGGCCCTGCCTGTATCTCCCAATACTAGCAGTTGCATACCTTAGCAATGCCACCCTGCACCTGGGTATTTGGTACACAGCTATCAAACGTTTTCCTATGATAACTGGCAGATATCAATTCCTACGTTAAGCACATTTTGCTCATTGAGCCCCACCATAACAATCATTCTGATGTCTGCGGTGTGTGCTGCTGGTCTGGTCTCTGATAGTGTTTACCACCCTGGGGAGTGACCCCCAACAGTATTGCGTACCATATCCATGCCTGTACTGTGCCCAGGACTGGTGTGGTGGGTATGGCTGCTGAACACCTCTATAGTAGCACAATGCTGGCATAGGTGTGGGGGTGGCTGTCTGTCTATCCAGTGTGTGGTGGCTGCAAACACCTTCCACAGCCCACACTGCCAGCAATGTTGCCAGTATTGGGCTGCCAATGTGCATAATGAGGAGCAAGGTACCATGGCTATAGGCTGGACAGGGTGGCCTGGCCAGGGTGCATCTGCACAGGGCATAGGGCACTGACTGGGACATTTTAGTGCCCGGCCACCACCTACACAGACAGGGTGACCTCAGTATGTCCTGCTGAGAGATCACTCTCACCCTGACTGTGCAGTGACCACAGCATGGCTAGGCACCCCCATATTGCTATATAGCATTTCACTCATGTGATAGATATGGGTTTCTTTTTGGGGCCCAGTCACTGATTTATCTGCTTGCTGTGTATGCTGACATCCCTGTTCTGGGTGCATGCATCTCCACTGGGCACATGCACTATGGACTAACTAGCAGGCTGTTTGCAGCTGGTATGTGTCTTGATGGAGTGGCTTGCAGGGTGCAGCGGCTGATGGCTTGTAGCAGGAGCATATCAGATAGTGGTGGGGTGCAGCTTAGCATATCCAGGCCTAATGTCTGTTTGCTATTGTGTTATGGATGTGTACAGAGCTGCATTGACTGCCCTGTGGGGTGTCTGTTCCTCAGCAGGACAGGGGTTGATGTTCTCCTCTACTGCCACCTTTGCAGGGAGGTAGAATGTGGATCTATTGTTAGGAGACCCTGTTTGCCCCCCTTGGCCCTGGGGGGGGGGGGGAAGGAGTGGTGGTACATGGGCCACCTAGGGGTCCATGGGGGCTACACCTGACTGAAACAGACAAAAATATCCAAGGTGTTTCTGCAGAAACTACCTATCTCACACATTAACACTGCTTTGGACCTGCGCCATGGCCTCTTTCAGCCATGGACGGTGCTGTGGACCTGGTGCTGGGCACCTCATTGCACCCTCAGCGTGAGCACAGTACCCGCACAATGTGACGGTGTGTAGCTACTCTGTGCCAGTACAACACACGGTCAGTACCCCCTACAAGGCCGAGGTGCTGTGGGGGTGCACATGGTCACTTCCCCTTACCAGGCCGAGGTGCTGTGGGGGTGCATTCCCCATGGTGTGCATCTGTGGACAGCTGATTTGCATGTGCAGTGCATCATGGGTGTGACTGGAACAATCCAAACCTGGGAAAATCCAGCACCTGCTCACAGGCTCTGATAAACCATAGGCCATCACACGTACATCTGTTAGCATAATGCATAGGTGCAAGACACCCTAAAGAGTCTGTAATATAAGGTGCCCACGCTGGTAAAAACACACGTACCCACGCACGATTGTATGCACGCACCAACGCACGCAGCTACGCACGGGGCTACGCCCATACCAACGCACGCAGCTTCGCACGCACCAACATACGTGGCTAGGCACACTCCGAGGGTGTGTTTCTGACACCACTACTCCACGTAAAGAAAAACATGTCTCCTCATTCCCTATGTAATGTACAGGGTGATGCCTGGGCTAGCCTTCTGCGTTAGGCACACTGGGGACTCGAACCCATGCTGCCTGTAACAGCGGTCAGTACAGTAACCATTGTGCTACAGCTCTGTTTCTGTGCTTTGTGTCTGTACGCCTTCTTACAATTAACGTGCAGTAACGCGCCACGGCGCCCTGTAACGCTCGTTAGTTTTTGGAATGCGCGTTAGTGGTAACGATGTACCGCCCATGTCCTTATTTGGGGTTTCTGTCACTACCGCGGCTCCTAACGCGAATTGCACTAACGCAGTTTAGTAAACATACCCCATAATGTATGAATAAGGCAGTGGTTGAGAAATAAATTAAGATGATATTTATAATAAGAGGGATTATCAGAACGCACCCAACAGCTCTAACTGCACTGCTCTATAATCCATGTCACTACACTGTTTCTCCAATCGTGCCAAGCCCCAATCTCTCTGAAAGCTAAATAACAAAGATATATATGAACTCAATCACAAAATCAATCAATAAACATTTTCATACCTAATTTATCTTTTCGGGTACCTACTGTCTGGAAGCAAGCGGTAGTTTGCCCTATTCAAAAAAGACCAGACCCTGCAATATTATTTACTGTATTGCCCAGGGTTGAATCTTGAGTGTTTATCTAAACCAGTAGAGAAATTGGTTTCATTACAGCTTATAGACTATTGACTAAGGGGTATGTTTACTAAAGATCTTTAAGGGAGCAAGTATGCCGTTAGCGCCTGTTATTGGCACTCTTGCGCCCTTAGCACTGTGATACCTTTGCATTAACACGTCTTAAAGTCTCCTGCAGTGTTCATGGAACAGGAGGCAGAGATTGGGCATTAACGGGGTAGAGAGTGGGCATTGACAGCGTGTGCTCCCTTAATGCCTGTTGTGCAATGGGTGTTAAAGCCCTTTAATGCTAGGAACCCTAACGCCAAGTAAAACCTCATGGAAAGTGTGTATTTCAATGGGAGAGAGACTATTCAAACATCTACAATGTGATCTACAGACAGGGAAACCCAAGGAAGTGGTAGTAATGCTCCATTAGCAGCAACAGCATAGTGACCAACTATGAAAGACCACTACGTTGGCGCTGCAAATGGGACAAAGGAGATACCATGTGGGTGATGCAGTGGGGGTTTCTTGTGCACAAGGATGATAAAACAGCTGCCCAGGGGGCACAGCTGTGATGGCCGACATGGCCCCACAATGGCAGCGGCAGCACACAGACATGCTGCTGCTGTTGAAAAGGTCACATGCAACCGTGGGATGGGTCAAGGGGACCTGGCACCATAGGGAGATAGTCCAGTTGGCTCCCAGCCCTGCTGCTGCCAAAGCCATCTCAGGAGAGACAGGCTGACAGTGTCAGTGACAGCATCCTTAAAAGGAGCTGCTGAAAGCAGCCGCCCACAAAGGTACTGGGTGCATGTCTTCACCTCCCCCACAAGAGATGGAATTGGCGGTAGCCAGGGAGGGGGGGCAGCAGTGGCATATGGGTGTGAGGCAGTATGATGGGCCATGCATGTCGCTCCTGACCCAACTGGCCATGCCTCCCCAGGTGCCTGGCTAACCTGCCCAGTTGACGAGCCGGCAATGCATCCCATCCCCACTGACAACATGGTGTCATGTCAGCATGCTGTGTGTGTGGTGGTGGCAAGTGCTGCACACCTCTTAACCACCAGCAACAGACAGAGACTCTGATCTGGCTCTGTTGTCATATGTAACACCAAAAGGAGTGGAGGCGTGGCCTAGTGGTTGGGGCAAGGTACTTCAGGCCGGAAGGTCGGAGGTTCAAATCCCACTAGAGGACAGCAACCTTGGGCCAGAAGGACTGGGGTTTCTAGTCCCACAGGTGCTCCTTGTGGTCTTGGGCAAGCCACTTAACTCTCCATAGCCCATGTTCCCTGTTAAATAGTTATCTCCACGTTATAATGCCCTGTTCAATGTAATTTCAGTTTGTTCAATGTAAACTGCACTGATGCAGAATAGCGCGGTATATAAGAGAATGTAAATAAATAAATAAATAAATTTGCCTACGTCACTCTGAGGACAAACAGTCCAGCCGCAGGAACAGTACAACATGTGATGATCCCACAACACCGAGGCTGGACCTAGCAGGATGTGTGCCCACACCCCAGTAGAGGGGGTCTGGAGTGGCAGGATGGGCACAGCTGCACAGATACAATAGCAGGGTCACCACCTGCAGCACAGAACTGGTGTGTCTGCTATGATGCCAGAGAGGGATGGGGCAGGCAGCAGGCCACCACCAATGACCATTGGCCCATGCCACCAATCAACATAAGGGAGTGAAATGCCTGTGTCATTGATTGGGTTGCCCTCCAATCCCAATTAATGAGTGGACATGTGCATGTGTGGGGGACATATGGGCGCTGCTGAAGGCCTACCCCAAAATAGGAGAACAGGGCATGTCTGGGGCAAAATTTCAACCCAGCAATCTTACTTGCCCAATGAGAACAATACTACTACTACCATGATACATCTGTCATGAAGTAATACAAGGCATTCACAATGCTGGATAAACACATAGGAAGACAGTCTCTGCCTGAAGAGCTTACTATGAAGGGATGACAGGCAGTTCAATACAAGAAATAGAAAGGTACAATAGGAGGAGGAGACACCAGGGAAACAAAAGAGAAGGATCTAACAGCAGCCCCAAAGAGGTATGCCTTCTGCATGTATATGAAGAGGAAGAGAAAGAAGATATGACAAAAAGATAGAGGATTCTTGCACCTGGCATAAGGAGCAGCAAGGTGAAAGAAGGGAAGTCGGGAGATGGCAGTAGAAGTACAGGGCATGGAGAGGGGGTAGGACAAGGAAGTGTGAACCCCATGGGAAGGGTTGTATGGATAGAGGATAGATGAAAGGTGCAGAGGGGCAGTACAGGGGATGCAGTTATAGGCTAGCCGAAGATGTTTGAGATGGATAAGTAAAAGTACGGGGAGTTGGTGAAGCAATATCAGGAGAGGGGTGATATGAGTGTGTCAGGATTGGGGGATGATGAGACATGCAGCAGAGCTCTGAAATGATGGATGGGGAGAGAGATGACACCAAGGGAGACCAGCCAGGAGTAGGGTACAGGTGCAAGTGCAAGACGGACAGTACCTATAGTGTGGACACAAGTTTTAGTCCTGCGTTCAGAGAGCAAGATGCTCTGTGTGAACCGGGGACCCCTACAAATGTGCAAACCCAGTCATGAATAGTCATCTGATGCACCAGTGCATCCACGTCAGTAAAATCTGTCTTTAAGATGTGACATCATGGCCTGACCACAACAGAAACACACACCAGGTATGGAGGACCATGCCCATTCGGCCTGTTGCACCATGTCATGTGATATGTGTGTGTGCCTATTGTGGTAAGGAGAGTGTAGCACAGCCCTGGGAAATAGAGAAAAAAGGAACTTTTGCTTCTTTAAGGGGGATGGGCTCACCTAAACACATGTGCAAAAGTAAAAACAGTGAAAGAAACTACGCTTGCAGAGCTAGGCTGAAGCCACACCCAGACTCCATGGCAACCCTAAGTAAGGATAAGGGACACCTGTGGGTGGAGCCAGAGGGGGAGGCACACTGCCCAGCATTTAAGGTTAAGCAAACAGAAAGTAAAGGACTCGGTAGAACTGTTAGAAGCCTTGGAGGTGTTGGAAGCCACGGGAACAGCTTGAGAAGCAGCAGCTGGGGAAAGGCCAGAGGACAGGCTGAGTATTTTCCTTCTAGGAGAGAGAAGGGCAAAAGGCTGGCTGTAAGAAAGCTAGAACAGGAAGGCTCAGCTTCTTCTGAAGAAAGACAAATCTTCAGGCTGAGAAAGCCCAGGAAAGCTGGAAGAAAATCCTGCAGTGATTCCCTCCACAGTTATTGCAGTAACCAGTGGGCTACATCTCTGTAGCTTCCAACACAGCGCTGGATGGCTATAGAAAGACTGCAGGTCACCACACAAACTGTTTGCTGTGGTTACCAGGATAGGATAAACCCACCCGTACTCAAGATGCACTGCACATGCAGATCAGCAGTCTACATCTGATCACAAGATGGGATATGTGTCTCTATAGCACCCTGGCCTGGTAGGGGGAACTGACCATGTGTGTTACTGGCACAGAGTAGCTACAGACCGTCACATTATGCGGTTCCTGTGCTCACCCTGAGGGTGAGGTGGGGCGCCCAGCACCAGGTCCGCAGCACCTGGCATGGTTCAGATAGGCTATGCTGCAGGTCCTCATCAGTGCCAGTGTGTGACTGGTAGTCCTTGTATACACACCTAGGCTACACCTGTGTCTCCCAGTCACATCTAGCCCTTGTGGACTATGATGCACCCAGAATAGTACATATCCTGTGTGGTTGCCATGGTCATATGTTATAAGAGAAGGGTGGTGTTTGGACCCAAAAGCAGATTATGTAGCACCACCCAACCTGCCCTCTCTGGGTCAGGGCGGGGGACAGATCCACATTCTACATCTCTGCAATGGAGGCAGTAGGGGACCATCAACCCCAATCCTGCTGAAAAATAGGCACTCTCCAGGGCAGTCAATGCAGACCTGTACATAATACATAGGGCACTGGCAGACAGGCAGTAGGCCAGAAAAAGCTCAACTGCCCCCCGAAACCACAACATGACATTCACCAGCAGAGAGCACAGTCAGCCTCCACCCACTGCATCATGCAAGGCATTCCAGCCATACACATGCTAACTGCAGACAGTCTGCTAGCTAGTACATAGTGGATGTTCCTGGAGGAACTGTGTACACACACACCAAGCAAGTATGTCAGTGATTAGACCCCAGAAAAGGAAGCTCATAGATATCACAAAAATAAAATACATACATATACTATACAGCACAGTGTGGGAACCTAGCCATGCCATGGTCACTGCTCAGTCAGGGTGAGAGTGACTTCCCAGCATGACATGCTGTGGCCACCCTGTCCATGCAGGTGGTAGCCAGGCACCACAATGTCCCAGCCATTGCCCTATGCCCTGTGCAGATGCATCCTGCCCTGACCGCCATGTCTGGGCCTTACCCACAATACCTTGCTCCTCATTATGCACATTGGCAGGCTAACACTGGAAACAGTGCAAACATTGGGGACTCAGTAAGGTGTAGGCAGCCACAAAACACTGGATAGACATACACACACTCCCATACCTATTTCAGCATTGTGCAAAGATAGGGTGGTTGGCAGCCCTGGTCACCACACCAGTCCTCGGCACAGTGCAGGCATTGCTAAGGTATGCAGGTGCTAGTACTGGTAGTTGCTGCTCCACGCATGTCCCAACAGCCTGACTCTCCATGAGGCTTTGGATAGTGGAGCCTGTGGGTGTGGATGTTTGTGCCCCTGTTGGCCGATGTTCTAGGGCAGTGGTTGCCAACTCCGGTCCGGGGGGGGGGGGGGGGGCAAACACCATTCAGGTTTTCATGCTGCCCCTAATGAATATGCATGAGATACATTTGCATACAATGGGGCATTGCATACCAATGCATCTCATGCATATTTATTAGGGACAGCATGAAATCTTAAATGGTGTTTGGCCCTCCAGGACTGCAGTTGGGAACCTCTGCTCTAGGGTCTGCACATGCTTATGGTGTATGTGCGCTGTAGGTGTAAACGTTTGAGACATGGTCTGCAGGAGCCACAGCTGGGACATGAACCTGTGACCTTCTGCCCCTGAACACCCTGGCTGTGTGTACTGCACCAAACTGTTGCCACAGAGGCAGGGCATTCCCTGGGGATACCATTACTGTTCATCAGACAGACCTTGTCTGTTGCACTGCACGCCACCCACCTAAACAGGACTTGGCCTTGGCGTGCTGTGGGCATATGCCACTGCCCCCTATACCACCAGCACCCCTCCGCCACCATGCTGACATGCCCTTAAGCCAGTGGTGCTGGTGGTGCACAGTCCTAGGCCATCCAGCGTGCCGGTAGGCGGCTGCCTATGGTGTGGCATCTGGGGTAGGGGTGCCTACATAGACATCCGCGCCTCCCCCTGGCTCTGCCTGTCAATGTTATTTGCCCTTTGGGGTACCTGCTGGGTACTGTCCCCTGGGACACTGTGGTACACACACTCATGGGCATGTTTGACCTTGGTCAGTTGCTGGCTTGCTGATTTGCAGTTTCTGCGTGCCTATGTGCCACCCAGGCATCTGCCTGGTCCACCCTGTGCCCCAGCTGCCCCACTGCATGTCCCACCTGCAGCCCCCTGTACCCCATTTGCAGCATCACCGTAGTGCCCTTTCATACTTGGGCACTGTGTGGTTGCTGCACATGTATCACTACTATCGCTTCTCTTGGTTTCCCTGCCTTTGCTGTACATTGCTGACTGAAATGGTTTCTCTCTCCTGCAACTGTGCCTCTAACGCAAGGTTTTCACTGGTGTTAGTTTTCAGACCTTCATTTCACAGCATTAGTATACCTGGAGCCTCTCGACGCCCACTCCCCGCCCATTGACCCGTTCTCTCCGCCCTCTGTGTGCCTTAATGCCGCCGGAGACGTTATCACACGAAACCTTATGCTATTGCAGTGATGTTACTTTATCACACGCTAATGTTACATATTGCATGCTAACGTTACGTATCACATGCTACTTGCACGGCTGCGACATTATCGCTGTTTAGTAAACATACCCCATAGTCTTAAATGTGTTATACTGTAACTACATTGCATGCCCTCTAGTTTTTCCACTTTTTGATGGCGTAAACAATCGATCTATATGTACTCGTTGCATTTCATTCATTAATTCATTTGTTTTATCTTGTTTTTGTCGTCTTTCCTCAGTCAATTATTGTTATTATTTGATATTGTTTATTTTATCCACTACATTGCTGTTTTGTTTGTTGTTTGATTATAACTGTAGTCTAATATTTTTTATTGTAGACTACTTTGTTGTTATTTTACAAAAGGCAGTAAAGAAAGTTTATTAATCAATATAAACAAATGTTTTAACATCAAACTCTATGAGGCCTGTTTAATAAAGGGTTTTTAAATTTTTTTATTAAGATTTTCAAATATATATCCAAACATCAAGAATAGAGAAAAACAATGGCATTGAATAAACTTAATAGGAAAAATACATAAAGAAATACATGCAACCATAATGCTATTTATTTATTTATTTATTTAACATCTCTTATATACCGCGCTATTAAAATCAGTGTGGTGTACATTGAACAAAATATACTGCAATGTGTACAGGTAACATCGAGTTTACAGAGAACAAGGGAATATATAACATGGAATAACAGGGATAACTATGTACAATCAACATTATACTATGAATATGCTTTTATTATATACCATATTTAAACTCGAGTGGATATTGTACGTGTATTCATGGGTGGCATGGGTCAATAGTAGTAAAGTGAAATATCATGGGAACTAACCATTTTCTGATTGGATAAAGGTGCTAAGGTGTTTGGTGTGAGTGGGAGGCCTGTTGGCTGTGTGAGTGTCCATGGTCACTTCTGGGTAGTATTTTGTGAATAAGTGATGCTTTACGGCTTTGCGGAATTGTAATAGGCTTTTGATGCCGCGGATTTCATGGGGAAGTATATTCCAGTTCCTGGGTGCGAATAATGAAAAAGCTCTGTTTGATGTAGCTTTAGTACATGATGTCATCATCTTGGGAACTATTAAGGTGTTCATAGTTGTAGTCCTTCTGTTTCAGGGGTGTTATGGATTAGTTTTCTGATTGGTGTTGGTGGGTAGATGTTCATGGCTTTGAAGGTCAAGACTAGTGACTTATATGAGAGTCTGGCTTGTAGAGGTAGCCAATGTAGGTCTTTCATGATAGGCGTTATATGAGCAGACCTTGGTGATCCAGAGAGGACTCTTGCAGCTGTATTCATAGCCAGACGAAGTGGATTTAAGGTTGATTGAGAGAGCCCGTGGAGGATGATGTTTGCAAAATCTAGATGTGGGAGGACTAGTGCCTGGAAGGTTGATCGGTAATCAGTATAGTCCAGTAGTGGACGGAGGTGGCGTAGTGTTCTGATCTTATGATATATGATTATGATATATATGATTATATATGATTATGCTAGTCCACAATAAAGGAAATTGGGGGGGGGGGGGTACCAAGAAATCTCAACAACACTGTCTGGAGAACCAGACAAGGCTAGTAAAGAAAAAAAGGGCAGGTAGAGATTTAAGCGTCAGTCGTATCGGAAGAAACAACATCCTGAACTAGCAAATCTTCTCTAGCATTTAAGAACTCAACGAGTTGCCTAGGCTCAAAAAAACAAATACACTTTATCTTTATAGGAAACCTAACATTTAACAGGAAATTTTAACTGGAAGGTAGCCCCAATGGCTAAACCCCTAGGCCAAAGGTCCAGGAATTCCCTCCTTCTCAACTGAAACCATCAAGATAAATCTGGAAACATCCTAACATTAGAACCTAAGAAAGATACGTTAAAGTTCTTAAAGTATAAACGGAAAATTAATGCTTTATCTGACTCCAAAGCCAGGAAACAAGGAGGGTAGACATGTCTGTTATTACTTTCAAAGAGCTTTTCAAAAACCCCATCAGATCTCCACTCCCTAATGAAATAGAAACCGGGCTGGTGCCCTAGTTTCTGACCCCAGCAGGCAAGTACTACACTCGAGTCAGAGGAGGAAAGAGTTCCATGGGCAATTTGAGCACTTCTCCAAAGTACTTCCTCAGCATCTCAACTGGTGACAAAACTGGAGATCGAGGAAAGTTCAACAATCAAACATTATTCCGCCGAACTTGATTTTCCAAATATTCAGCCATCCTGATGAATACAGACTTGTCCTTAACATGAGCCATGACCAAATCCCAGAGTCGACTCGGTTCCTGTTATAATAGGAGAATTTGTCCTGCTTGCTGCTCTTGAGTATTGGAGATACTCAAGAAATTAGTCTTAACCTCAGTCAATTCAGTAGTTACAGGACCCACAAGACAAATTAAAGAAAAATTCACCTGTGCTATAGTTTCCCACAGTGCGTACATAGTAATAACCTTAGGCTTTATCAAACCTTGAACTCTGGAAGGTAGTGGCTCACCAGACTGTTCTGCTGGAACAATGGCAGATGAAGGGGTGGACTCAACTGCTCCATCATGCTGAAATTCAGCCTCTAGAGAGCCCACTTCCACCATAGGAGAGCCCTCTTCAGCCCCCTCATCAGCGTGTTTGTCAGCAAGCCAGCGGGGGGCACAACTCCAATCGGCCAATCAATTCCGGGTCTCGGTGGGGGAGTACGCAGCTCCAGCGAAAGCTGCACTCCTGTAGCGCACAGTGCCGGCAGATCACCCACCGTCTCTTGTTGAAGACACTGCTCCAAGACCAGATGAAAAGCCACACAAATCAAGTGTTCGCTGCCCCAAAGGTAGGTTCACCTGCTTGTGTTTACGATGGCCCATGCTTGAATCTCCAGCCAAATGTTCAGGCAGTCACTCAAAATCAAGAGAGAGTAATCAGTGGCACTATACCCTGCCACCATCTTACTTCCCCCGGCCTTTACCCTAATAAAGTTTAACATACCTGTTAAGCAGGGCTGCACTTTTGCTAAAAACAAAATGGATATTTCAACATTTCCCATTTTGTTTCATTTCATGTTAACAAATGCGAATCTACTCGAAACCCTCCCATTCTCCGTCCCAACCCTCACTGCTCAGGTGGCATGGGACCTTTAAGCATGGCTACGTTTTCAGCATGTGGTATGTTTTACCACGATGTAGCTGGCACACACTGAACCCTGCACTACCCAGTAGTGGACTTTAGTAAACATCCCCCTATTAACATAAGTGGGGAAATAAGTTATAATCGTTTTAATGGAGCTCATAAACTCGCACACAGAAATATAAAACAAAAGTAAAGGTGAGAATCATCCAAAAATGAAGCATATTATCTATGTCCATGTTTCTCTTGGAATTTGTCCTCTTCCAAAATGGAGCCTGGCTCTTTCCATTTTATCCTGCTGCTTTTCAACCATGTTACCTGAGTTATGGATGGCGAACATTGTATTCTTTGCAGTTCTCAATCTGATTCCTTGGCTTTGTACTGAGATAAAAGGGGGGGGGGGTTCTTTTCTAAGCTAAATTAATTGTGGTAGTAGTGTTTCTGTTCTATTAAGAATTTTGGCTAAATTCTCTTTTGGCAGACAACCACCCTGGTGCCGTTGTCCAAACATAAGTACAGTTAGAGTCAGGAAAACTGTACAGCTTGACCTATTGCTTGAAAATTTGGAAGGGTTTTCGCTCTCAAATCTAGTTACCAATATTGAGATGTATTCATGAACACTTTCATCTACTCTGCGCCTCATGGGAACTTATATATTCATAGCAAAATGAACCCTTCTTAATTAAGTTCAGTCATAGAAATAGCATTAAGTATTTGCCCAAGAAAAAATGTAATTAATTGAGTTGAATTTAGCTGAACAGAACACATTTCAGATAGTGCATAGATCTGAATGAAAGTCTTGAATTCATATTTCAGAAGAATTACTCTAAAGAAACATTTTCCCTTTACCATACGGTCTGTGTTTCTGGCAGAGTTTATCACTGGAATCTTAATGTAACTTTTCAACATACAGTATAACTATAGGCCATATTCCATGAGTTTGGCATTTTTTTGCGAATGCTTTCCTTAAAGGTTTAAAGCAGCAATATACACACTTGTTGGCCTGGACAGCTGTGCTGCATCTTAGGGCAATGTTTCTTGAATGCGGTCACTCATCACTTTCTATTTTAGCAGTTGCAGCTCCTTCTGCCAACAGGGTGTCTGGCACATTACTAGCACTTCTCAGGGCCGGCCAAGGGTTTCTGCTGGCCCAGGGAGTAACCCTGGCCGTGCTGAGCTGTACCACCCTCCCCTGCACACTGAGCTGTGCTGCCCCCCCCCCCCCCCACTGCCACTGATTCCAGCGGGGGGAGTAGGTGGCTTGGCTTGGCGGCGATGGCTTGGGACAGACCAGGTGTGCCAAAGTACATGGCCTGCCGCAGGCGCCATGCCATGCTGCCCATAGATTTCTGCCATCCTAGGCAGTTGCCTAGTGGATAGGCCATCTCTGCCACTTCCATGGCACCATGTTGTTATCAGTAACTTTATCTTCTCTCCCATGTTACTCTCTTTAAGTAGTGATTTTGCAAAAAGCCTGAAAGCAGCGGGGCTCATTGGTGGTAGAACAGGGGCAAATGCAGGGTAGGAAATAGCAGCATCTGGGGGTGGAAGAGATACTGCAATTTATGGCACTCTGATGCAATTTTCCCCTCCAATGTACTTAATCTTTTATGAACTTACCCCCTCCCCCTTCCCAACCTGAAAATCCTCTGCCTATTCCTTCCTTGGCCAGCAGGAAATAAAGAAAACTGAAGTGGTGGCACAGGATATCGAGGGTGAGAGAAGTGCAATAGGTTGCTCTGCTCTTCCTTGTCAGCCACGAAGTGACATCACTAAAAAAGGGGAAGAACGAGATTTGGGAAAGACTGGGGACTTGGGAAAGTTCAGACTCCAAGACTGGGGAAGCAAGAAAAACTTGCAGAACAGCAGGAATTCTGAAATTGGTGGACAGGCGAGGACTTAGAGGTAAAGTGGGGATATGACAGTAGAGTGGATTTGAGTGTTAATATATTTTATGGACTGCAGAAATAGAAACATAGAAACATGATGACAGAAAAAGACCACATGGCCTATCTAGTCTGTCCTTCCATAACAACAACTACAACAGTCCACTTTTTACCTTTAGAGATCCTCTGTGTTGGTCCCATGCTTTTTTGAATTCAGTTACTGTCCTCATCTCTACCACCTCCACTGGGAGACTATTCTATGGATCCACTACTCTTTCTGTAAAGAAATATTTCCGCATATCACTCCTGAATCTATCTCCCTTCACCCTCATCCCATGTCCCCTCATAGCAGAACTTGCTTTCAATTGAAAGAGGCTCTCTCCCTGAACATTTATGCCACGGAGGTATTTAAACATCTCAATCTTATCACCTCTATCCAGCCTTTCCTCTAAGGTGTACATATTAAGATCCTTAAGTCTGTCCTCATATGCTTTATAATGAAGCCCATTAATCATTTTAGTAGCCACCCTCTGCACCGACTCCATCCTGTTCACATCCTTTTGAAGGTATGGTCTCCAGAATTGTACACCATACTCCAAATGAGGTCGCACCAAAGACTTATACAGAGGCATTATCACCTCCTATTTTCTGCTAGCCATTCCTCTCCGTATGCACCAAGCATCCTTCTAGCTTTTGCCGTCGCCTTTTCTACCTGTTTAGCTACTTTAAGATCATCAGACACAACCACGCCTAGGTCCCGCTCTTCTTTAGTGGACAAAAGTACTTCACCTCCTATACTGTAATGCTCCCTTGGATTGCTGCAGCCCAAATGCATGACCTTACATTTTTTAACATTAAATCCCAGCTGCCATATTCTAGACCATTCTTCAAGCTTAGCTAGATCCCTCCTCATGTTATCTACACCTTCCTGGGTGTCTACTCTATTGCAGATTTTGGTATCATCTGCAAAGAGGCAAACCTTACCCGACAGCCCTTCCGTTATATCACTAACAAAGATGTTAAAAAGAATCGGACCAAGGACAGATCCCTGGGGCACACCACTGGTAACATCCTTCTCCTCAGAGTGAGCTCCATTTACTTGTACTCTTTGTCGCCTCCCACCCAACCAATTTCTAACCCAAGCAGTCTGGAAATGGTTTTCTTCTTTTCTCTCCGGCCGTTCTTTTACCGTCCATTCCAACAACCAGTGCTCCTCTCCATTCCCTCTTACCTGTGGTGTTCCCCAGGGTTCAGTTCTTTCTCCTCTTCTGTTTAATATCTTCCTCTCCCCTCTCCCTCTCTTGATCCAGCAATATCCAGTTTCATCATACATCTACGCCGATGATATTGTTCTCCTGTATCACACTTCTCCATTGAACCTTGACATCTCTCAGTTTAATCGTTGCCTTGCCCATATTGCTTCCTGGCTTTCCCTTAACCTCCTGCACCTCAACCCAGCAAAGTCTACAGCTATGTGGGTCTCGTTGAGTGGCTCCTGTCCGACTGTTGCTCCTCAGATCGGTCCCACCCCAATCCCGCTTGTCTCCTCCTTCCGTTACCTGGGGTTACTCTAGACTCCACTCTCTCTTTTGCTGGTCACATCTCCACTCTCACTCGCCAGTCTTTTGCAGTCCTACGACAAATTAGAACTGTTCGGTCCATTCTCCCTTCTACTGCACTGATTACTCTTGTTTTAGCCTTGGTCATCAGCAGACTTGACTACTGCAATGTTTTCTTAGCTAACCTCCCTGCCACTCAACTTAAGCGCCTTCAATTAATTCAGAATACAGCGGCTCGTCTTATCAACTTTTCCCATCGTTACGAACATGTTACACCCATTCTATTCCGCTTACATTGGTTGCCTCTCCGCTTTCATTTCCGTTATAAGTTCCTTATCTTAACACATAAAGCTGTCTACACCTCTACTCCCCGTTATCTGGCCGATCTTATTTCTCTGCACACACCCTACCGTCAACTCCGTTCCCTGCATGCTAATCGCTTATCCTTACCCTCTCCATCACAAGCACACTTAGAACAGACCCGTCACTCCGCTTTCTTTTTTCTGGGCCCCTCCCTTTGGAATGCTTTGCCTCCTTCCCTCTGACTAGAATCTTCATATTCCATATTTAAGGAGCAATTGAAAACTCACCTGTTTCAACAAGCATTTGACCTTCCCCCGGACGCCCCCCCTTGAAACCCTTCAGTCCTTGTTTGCTTATCCCTGGTGATGTTGTCTAGTCTGGTCATGTACTGTTTGCCGCCCTTCTATTGTTTTGCCTTCCTTTCTGTGCCTGTTGTCTGTCTTGAATCCTTCGTCTTGTATGTCTCTGTGCTCTTTTGTTATTGTATTCTGTCCTTTACTCTTTCTTTTCTATTTACAATTTGGCGTTCCTTTTCCTTAGTTTAGTGGCGTATTGCCTTTTATTGTACACCGCTCAAATGTCTTGACAAGAGCGGTCTATCAAATGACGCAATAAAGATAAAGATAAAGATAACTTTAGGGTCCATCCCTAGGGTGCTCAGTTTGTTTATAAGTCGCCTGTGAGGAACAGTGTCAAAGGCTTTACTGAAATCTAAATACACCACATCTAGAGCTCTCCCTCTGTCCAGCTCCCTGGTCACCCAGTCAAAGAAATCGATCAGATTGATATGAATGACGGTTTGAGCCTGGGTAAAAAAGGGGAGTTGAAGGGTAGGGGGAGATTGAGAAGTGCTAAGAATGACCTTGAGGGCTAGGAGAAGGTGAGGAGCAGTAGAAAGGGCTAGGGGTGCTGTGGAAGAGTAAGAAAGAGGAAGGGGTGGGTATGTGAATGGATGAAAAAGGGTGAGAACGTGGCTAGGAGAGGTGATGGAAGATGAGTAATAGACAGGGTAGGGGAACAGAGACCAAAGAAAGAGACTGAAGGCAAGAGAAGGGAAGGAGTCAATGCTGGAAAGGGGAACAGGGGCAGAAAAAAA
This sequence comes from Ichthyophis bannanicus, assembly GCA_033557465.1. Classification (NCBI taxonomy): domain Eukaryota; kingdom Metazoa; phylum Chordata; class Amphibia; order Gymnophiona; family Ichthyophiidae; genus Ichthyophis; species Ichthyophis bannanicus. The sequence continues at coordinate 35,344,125 of CM066037.1, forward strand.
TAGTTAAGAACTAGAGAAGGATGAGCGGAAGAGTTGAAATAGGAGACTAGGGAGTGGGAAAATACTATATACTTTGTAGTGCTATACAAATAGGTGGTAGTAGTAGTAAAAAAGCATTTCCCATGTTATTTCATATACTTTTTAACATAAACAGTATCATTAATAGTGCACACTATTGCTGAAGACTGCATACTGTTGCTCAACAGTCACCTCACGCCTGATTTTCGAAGGCCTGTACATGAGTAACTTCCCTAGTTACCCATGTAGAGGCCTTATCTGGGATTTTCAAAGGGCACCTACATAGGTGGTGCCTTTCGAAAATCCCAGATATGTTCTTAATGTGCCCATTGTGCTCAGATGCTATCAGCATAGCATCGGGGCGTGTTGGGGACATTCCAGGGCAGAGAGGAGGCAGACCATGGCACTACCCATATAGCACTGATTTTCTATGCTACACGGTTAGCGCTCTGCACTTTAAAGATAGGTGTGAGAAAACCTTGCCTATCTTGAAAGCACTTGAGCTAACCGTGTAGCATTAAAAATCTGTGCTACATGGGTAGCTCCTGCAGCCACCTTGCTATGCGGTGACACCCAGATGTTCAATGCCAGGGCTGCATATGACCCCGGCATGCAAAATCTGGGTTAGGCTTGAGATGGGTGGACTATGTGCTGATGAAGCGCATAGCACCACCCTACTGAAATTCGAGCCCCTAGTCAAGTGCTCACTAGGTGTCTACTGAAGAATGCCGCATGTATCGGTAAGTAGAGAAGGTGGATTATGCATACTCACAAGAAAGGACCCTGACTTTAACACCTTAAACCATGCTTCTCCCCTAACATTGACTTCATTACAATCTCCAACAGCCATCTCTCCATCTGCCTCACCTACAGACCCCCTCACACCAATGCTGAAGAACTCTCCACAATATTTGAGGAATCTGCTCACATTCACCCCCATACAAAGACCTCATACTTCTCGGTGACTTAAATTTACCATCTGCCTCACCCACCCACTCATCAGTCTTCCTCGAAACCAAGGCAGACCTCCAACTCACCCATGATAGACCATATCCACCTCTACTTAATGTCAAAGCTGGCATCCTAGACATGATCTTCCTCTCAATCTGTCTCCTAAACACCAACAATTATTCACTACTATCAATGACTCCAGTCCCCTGGTCTCATCACAACCTCATAGCTCCTCCCCCCCCCCCCAACATTTCAGAAATTACTCTTATTCAATGAACATGACTTCACCCAAAAAACATCCCAGCTTTAACCTCCCTACCAGCATAAGAAGACCTCAAAGCTAAAGTATGCTCAGTGAACTCAACCATCTCTGCCACCTCAATGGCACCATCAAAAGTCTCCAGAATCAAACAAACATATGTTTCCTGGTACTCCTCAGCATTAAAAGCTCAAAATGCACCCTGCATCAACTTGAATGACTATGGAGAAAAACCCAAAACCCACAACTCAAATCCCAGTACCTACAGGAACTTAAATCATACAGCAAACTCACCTTCTAAGCCAAACAAGAGAACTACAACAACCTCATCACACACTCCTTAAACAAACCAAGAAAACTTTTCAAAATCGTCAAATTGCTCACCAAATATTCCTCTCAATCCAACAGGAACCACTCCCTCAATCCTCAAAACATGGCCTCACACTTACTAGTCAAGTGTGGCCATGCAACATCCATCAACCTTTTCTTCCCAGCCTCTAACGATATGTCTAATCAAGACAAACACTAGACCACCTTCAACACTCTCCCACATGAGTAACTCAGCAAAATCACCAGTAATCTTAACACCACCACCTCCCTGCTTTACCCTTGTCCAGTCTCCTGGTTCAAAACCACACATGACCAATTCCTACCTTTCATATCAGACATTGTCCATTTCTCCCTCGACCAAGATATCCTGCCTCCCTCCCTCAAGCAATCATCAATCAGACCACTTCTGAAGAAGCCAATCTGGATCCACACTTACCAGCCTCCTACCGACCTATAACCAGTATACCCTTCATCTCTAAAATCATTGAAAAAACTGTTCAGACAACTCCAAGATCACATAGACCTTCATGTACTGCTTAACCCACAGCAACATGGTTTCAGACCCAATCATGGCATCAAAAATCATGACCTCACTATTAAATTCAATCATCACTGGCATTGAATCAACCAAACAAGGCTTCCTCCTGCCATTTCTAGACATCTCTGCCACCTTTGACACTGTTTTCTACCAGCTCCTACTCAACAAACTCCACCAAATAGGAGTTTGCGACACTACCCTCAAGAGGTTCCACTCATATCTCACCAATTGCATCCAGCAGATAAGGATTCAAACACACTCCTCAAACTCCATTTACCCTTAACCAGGGTGTACCACAAGGCTCCTCTCTCTCCTCTCTACTTTTCAATATTTACATTCAGCCTTAATGTGATATACTCCAGCAATTCCCCATCCAGGATATATGCCTATGACATAATAATCTTCATACCATTCTCCACCTCCGCTCTACACTAGTAAGCTGCCTCACTGAAACCATCAACTGGCTCCAACTTTATAATCTCTCTATCAGTCTCAGCAAGACAGAGCTCCTCCATGTAACCCAGGACCCCAACTTCACCCCTCCTGCTTATGACAAACTCGGCAACTCTGATAACCGAGTCAGCTCCCATTCTCGATCAACAGCTTAACTTCAAGGAACAAATTCACAACATCACCAAAGCAGTATATTACAAACTAAAAAACATCCAAAACCTACGTCCCCTCCTATCCACCGATATATTCTGTTCAGTCTGCCAAGCCACTATCACACCCTTCTTCAATTACTATAACTCCATTTATCAAAGTCTACCTAAATACGCAACCCTTCCGCTGCTCAAAACACTGTCACAAGAACCATCTTCCAAACCTCTCGGCACACCCATATCATGCCCATACTCAAACACCTCCATTGGCTTCCCATCAACTCAAGAATATAATACAAGGTCTTAACCCTTATCCATAAAATCCTGAACAACTCCTCAGTGGAAAAACTGCAAGACCTAATTCACACATCAAACTCTACCAGACCAAGAAGAAACCCCCCCCCCAGAACTTCCTATGCAGCCCACCACAGATGCACAACTGCAAGCAGTCCACAAGATCAAGAACATTTTCATTATATGCCCCCACCATTTGGAATGCACTACCCCAGAAATCTGGAACATCAGGCCCTCCACTGCTTTTCACAAACTGCTCAAGACACACCTCTTCAAAAAGCATTTTGACAACAGCCTTATTGACTTTGATCATGAAACCCTATGACTCCTCCCCTCACCGCCCCCTTAAACCCACCTGACCACTTCCGTGCTAAACCATCAACCTACTGTATATAGTTTCGTTTGTTGATAGCCTTACAATGTTTATTGTATGAGTTCCAATTTTGTTACAGATATATTCCTTGTAAAAACTAAGTTCCATGTAAACCGCTTTGACTAATAGAAAAGCAGTATATTAAATTCTATTAAATAAATAAATAAATAAATACATAAGGAGTGTGTGCTATTAACAAAACTGCCCTGAAATGAAAATTAAAAATGTCAACCAAGCCAGCAATGAGCATCGGACACCAGCTCTCAACCAGCTTGATCCAGGTGGTAAGCTCCACCCCTTGCATGTACACTATTGCTCTGTGTCAGTCCCAGTTTAAAAACTCTGCCTGAAGTGCTACTCCTTCTCTCGGATCTTGGCATCACTTCCATCTAGTGCACAGCATCTACCCACACATTGACCAAGCCAGCAGTAAGCATCGGACACCATCCCTCAACCACCTTGATCCAGGTGGTAAGTTCCACTCCCTTGCATGCATGCTATTGCTCTGCGCTGGTCCCGGATCTTTAAATCTACACTCAAGGTAGGCATGTCTGCATCTAAGGGCCATGCCAAAGGGCCCTTAGACATGGCCTGTGGAGTGGCCTAGGTGAAGAGCCTTCCAGCAGCCATACCCATCGAGGTACTCTAGCAGTACTAGGTCCTGTACAGATATGAAGAGACCAGCTTCTATTGACTCTGAGGTCTCCAACAGCTAACTCCATACACTGTGTGCCCCCAAGCAACTCTTAGCTCGATATTATGTTTGTAGACTCATGGAGCATCCTAAGTTGTAAAAGGTGAACTCAGCATATGGACTCAGATCATACTCTCTGGCCCTCTGTTGTAGAATTCATGTTTCCATGCCCAGACCCACCCTACTGAGGAGCTTAGCTACTTTTTGTAATAACCCCTCACTCATCCGTTCTCAGCCCAAATTGCCTCTCAAGTGACCCTCAGCTTAAATAGTCGAGCCTGCTGCTAATACTATAGTTGATAAATTTAAATAATCCATAACTCTTGGTTAGACATGGACCTTAAGATGAAACTATTGTGTTTGTACAGTCTTATGCTCATGCTCTGCCCCATTATTCAAGTCCACTCTCACCCATTCACACTTAACCAATACCAAAATATTTCAATAATCTTTAGGCATCCTCACTTTAGCCCTACTATAGTTACTTCAAAGTGATGAATAGCAATAGACATAACACTAATAGACTTCTCAATGTTACCACTCATGGATTGCTCCCCTACCAACTTCCCTCAGCTAACTGTAATGCAATGGCAGTTCACTGATACCTGGTCAATGCAAGATCTATAAGAAATAAAATACCAGGTATACTAGGTTATCATTAACAATAATAACCATGACAATATGTGTATCACAAAAACATGGCTCTCTCAGAGTCGGATACAGTTTTACTCAATCAGCTTACTGCCCCTGGATATAATCTTTTCCATTGCCCTAAGTGTGGATGAGGGGTCCTCATTATTATGAAAAATGAGCTAAAAGCATCCCTCCTTCTAAGAATGTAGAGAGCATGGACATTTTTTTACCTACTATAAAGGCCCCCCAACAATTGACCCAAATAACCTCTCCACGATTATCAAAACCGCATGTGCTTCATCTGTTAAAAAACCTCTAATCTTGCTTGGTGACTTTATTCTAGCATCTGTACACAATGTACATGTTATGACCTTCCTTAATACAATGTCTGATATAGACTTTCAACAGATAATTGATGCACCTACCTACAATAAAGGTAACACTTTGGATTTAGTGTTCCTACCTAATGTTGTCTGTCAACATTACCAATGTTCACCTCCATGAACACTACAAATCCCTTGGTCTGATTGCTACTTAATTTACTTTGCAAGTCCATCTAAATTCCCTGTTTCACTACCAAACACCAAAAATAACCTATCTAAATAGTATAAGAAATGTAATAAGGAAGTGTTCTTAAATGATATACTTTCTCACATAGACCCCGGCATGAGTGAGTTAGATGATATCCTGTCAAAGTGGAACACTATCATCTCTAAGGCATCTACTGTACCCATTTCTCATATAAATAATAGGAAGAAAAAACGATCAGCAGAATGGTACACTCAAGACCTTAGGAACATAAAGAGATGTTTAAGAAAGAAAATCTGGGGGGCGGAGCCTGATGTCCAGCGGGATGGTCGCATAACGCTGAGGCTCCCGAGAGGCCTACTCAGAATCCTGAATTAACACCGGACATACTTGGAACTTCTACTCTGATCTTGCCGGGGCACATTGGTGAGATGGCGGGGACCAAACCCACGCGCCTGGAATTTGGATCTCCAGCGGCTTCTTCTCACGGCAAACGTTCCAAAACTGAACCTCCGTCCCCGCAGAAGGGGCTAGCCTTGCGCGAGGGCCCCAAAATGCAGCAGGAAATCCTCGCAGAGATTAGAGGGGTCAAAAACCTCGTGCAATCAAACGGTGAAGCACTCCGAGCGCTGCGGGAAGATCTTGGTGTGCTGCAAAGCAAGCTAGAAGGGCTTTCTTCGCGTCAGGACAAAATGGAGAGCATATTGGACTCCCATGCGGCCCGGTTGTCCAAACTCGACAAAGTTGAACGTCAGGTGCGGGCCTTGCAGAAAGAAGTGGAAGATGGCAATAATAGAGCGCGCCGCAACAACATACGACTCGTGGGCATACCGGAGGGAGCGGAATCGGGAGACATGAAAGAGTTTTTATGCAAAATCCTCCCTTCCCTGCTCCAAATCACCTTTACCAAAGAGTTGGAGATCGAGCGCGCTCATCGTGTACCCACCAGCATAACGCTCAACAGGAAGACCCCGCGGCCTATCATTTTTCGACTTTTGCGATATCAACACGTGGAACAAATTCTAAGTGCCTCTCGGGCAAAGGGCCATATGGAGTTTGAGAGCCACAGGATCTCCTTCTATCCTGACTTGGCCAAACCCACGGTCGATCGCCGAAAGCGCTTTCTGGAATTCCGGCCGAGGCTTCAACAACTACAAGCACGCTATGGCCTGATGTACCCGGCCAAGCTCCGAGTCACGCTTCACAATCAGACAAGAACATTTGAGGACCCTGCTCTACTAGCGGAGTTTTTGGACTCCAAAGAAGCCGACTTGATGCGCTGACTTCCAGAATATTCCTGCAAGTTTTCTCATATCCGCTGTACCTGCCATATTGGATCTGCCGCAGCCCAGCAAAGAGTCTGGCGAGGGCAGTTTGTTTGCCTCACTTTTGATGATATCTGTGACCCGACTCCATCTACCCACAGTAGCCTCGATGAGTATCAGAGACAGTGATAATTCTGGACACTGGTGTTTTCTTTTTTCTTTTTTCATGTCTTTCTATTTCCTCTCTAGGGCCTCCTCCCGCAGACATCTGGTCGCCATATTCTTTGGGGGTTTTGCTTCTTCTCTAAGATGCTTTGGTACATACTTTTCAATATGGGGTGTATTAGCCAGCATACTCGGTGATTATGTCATTGTAGCACAGATTCTGATTATGTTGTATGTTTTCAACCGCCCTTACCTAAAATGTCTATTACCGATTGATGGCACCATGTAAGATTTTCTCATTGAACGTAAAACGAATCCATACTCCGATAAAACGGAAGAAAATCCTAAGCTACCTAAGTCAGGAAGCTGCGGATCTGATTTTCTCCAAGAAACGCATTTAAATTCGAAGGAAACTCTTATACTCAATATTAAACCTTACATGGTGGCCGCCTCTTCTCCAGCCGTTTCTAAGAAATGTGGGGTTGCCGTATTGGTTAGGACATCTATGCATGCTATTATTGTGGCGACTAGCTCAGATACAGAAGGTAGATGGTCCCGAGTTCACCTCAAGATGGGTAGCCTTGAAGTTACATGTATATGCCTTTACGCTCCTAATGTGGCTGACCCTGTCTTTTTTGCTACCATTGCTCAGGTTGCGCAGGCCTCTGCTAATACTTCATGGATAATTGGGGGGGATTTCAATCTAGGCCTTGATCCCCTGACTGACAAACAGCCGCCTAGGACAAGTGGTCCCCCCAAGAGTTTCACACCACGCCTACCTCCTTGATCAAAGATCTTGCTTTAGTTGATCTATGGAGGTTATTACATCCCACTGAGCTTGACTTTACCTTCTTCTCATCCCCTCACAAATCCCAGTCTTGTATAGGCTTCTTTCTAATATCAAAACTGTTTGTTCCTCAGGTGGACACCGCAAGATTCACTCCCCACATATTTCAGATCATGCTGCTATGTCCTTTCAAGTACACACTACTGCACCCCAAGGGAATTCGGGGGCCTGGTTCTTTGATAGAGCCCTGTTAACTCAGCCAGAGTTATACTCTTGCGGCCTTTAACACTCTCATTCTAGCACTGGGTCTGAACGTCTGTCCTCCGGACGGACTCCCGCTATGGAATAACTCCGGAATTCAAGTCCTAAATAGAACGATAGCATGGAAACCCTGGTACTCAAGGGGGACTTGGACCCCCCACAGCTTTTCTCTGTAGCTCGTTGGAAAACCTTTTCTGATTTACAAAAGGAATTTGCGTTACCAGCGAAACACTACTTTCAATTGATGCAGCTTTAATACTGCCTCCACAGTGCTCGAATCATGCCGCCCTCTGCCCCTACTGAGGAAGGGCTATTAGAGATAGTTCATTCTATTAGTTGTACACATGGGGTAGCCTCTAACTTTTATAAAATATTATGTCAGGGTACAGACACGGCCATTTTTGGAGCCCAACAAGCCTGGGAGCGAGAACTGCAAACCACTTCAACCCCTGTGCAATGGAGCGTTTTCTGGAGCAAAATAGTGCGGGTTTCCCGGTCTGCCTCTGTTACCCAAACTCTCTTCCTTTTGCACACGGATGCTTTTATACCCCAGGAAAAATAGCCAAATGGAACATCATTGCTAGGGACCTAGTGTTGGTCTTGCCATACTGCTGTGGGAACCTTCGCTCATGTTATTTATGAATGTCCTCAACTACAGGTTTATTGGGGGCGGGTTTGGGGTTGTATTCAATTTATCTCATACCTTCACGAGCCTCTTTCTTGGAAGATCGTAGAACTCCGCTCTGTGGCGGAGGTCCCCTCTCTTCCTAAGAAGGGTCGCTTTCTCCTTGATTTCATGCTGGGTATAGCCATATGCTTAATCATGAGGAATTGGAAGGATAGCTCTCGACTTATTGTCCATGAATGGTGGAACCTCGTCTGCTTCTATAGTAGATATGAGCAGATGCCTCGGAGAGCTATTCCCCATGCCCAAACTCACTCTCGCTTGTCTAAATGGCAGATGCTTAATGATTATGTACAATCTGCTCATTGTTTCTAACATGCCTGTATAACGTGCACTCATCATGTTTCAGATCACAGTTTGTTTTTGTTACACAATAATGTACGTACACGCCCGCTTCGGGAATGATTAGTTTTCTAGAGAAGAAGCAGGGGGGAGGGGGGTGGCAGGGGTTTACTTTGGTGTATGTATTACATTTTTTGTATCTGTCTTTTAGCTGTATGTCTTCCTTTTCCTTTGTTGTTATAAAACGAAAATAAAGAATTTAAAAAAAAAAATAAAAAAAGAAAGAAAATCTACAGTTGACAGAGAGCTTTACACGAACACACTTCAATACTACAAAAAGCGACTAATAATAGAAAGGAATACCACACTAAAATCCTCATGAGCTCTCTCAGTTGTACTACAGAGCTTTTTGAAATTGTGAAAGCTCTCATTCATGCCCCCATCTCAGATATAAATAATCTCAGCATCAAACCACATGCTCTAGCAAACAATTATATTAACAAATTCAGGATGCCAACTACTGACCTACAGTTACCACCAAGCATCGATTTAACGTGTGATGCAACCTGGCTTATTCCATCACGTCAATTTGGAATACTTGGAGAATATAATATCCACAATTAATACAACCACATCTAGCCTATATCCTTGCCCTGTCAGTTGGTAAAAGCTTCCCGTGCAGAACTTTCTCCTATCATCCTTAAAATGGTTAACTTATCTCTGACACAAGGCTTAATGCCACCAACCCTAAAACAATCGCTAATCCGTCCTATTTTAAAGAACAAATCCTTGGACAAAACAAGCCCTAATTCATATAGACCAATTTCCAACCTACTTTTCTTGGCAAAAGTAATTGAAAAAAAATTGTACAAATCCAACTTCAAGACGATATTGACCAAAACTCACCTTTCAATGAATTCAGACTGAATCATGGTGTTGAGACTTTATTATTAGTCCTTTTTGATAAGCTCATAAGAGGATTACATAATTCAAAACAAACTTTCATTCTTATATTTCTAGACATTGCCTCGGCTTTTGACAGCATACATCATGGTATCCTACTAGATAGATTCCCGCAAATAGGATTACAGGGTACAATTATTCAATGATTGTGCTCCTACCTATCTGACAGCACTCAACAGGTCAAAATTGGTCAACAGACATCAAAGCTAGGAGCAAGGTATACCGCAAGAATCAGCTCTCTTGGCACTCCTGTTTAATATTTATCTTTAGCCAATCTGTAGTATCTTCAATAAATTGAATGTAGACACCACATCTATGCGGATGATATAATGGAGTGGAGGAGTGGCCTAGTGGTTGGGGCAAGGTACTTCAGGCTGAAAGGTCAGGGGTTCAAATCCCACTAGAAGACAGCAACCTTTGGCTGGAAGGACTGGGGTTTCTATTCCCACAGGTGCTCCTTGTGGTCTTGGGCAAGCCACTTAACTTTCCATAGCCCATGTTCCCTGTTAAATAGTTATCTCCAAGTTATAATGCCCTGTTCAATGTAATTTCAGTTTGTTCAATGTAAACCACACTGATGCAGAATAGCACAGTATATAAGAGAATATAAATAAATGCTGTATCTACCCTTTGACATTGCTAATCCTGGTGTACATCACATTTATTTGTTTAACTAGGCTTATATACCACTTTTCTACCAGCTAAAGCAGTGTAGATTCGGGTACTGTATATATATTTTTCCCTTGTCCCCAAAGGGCTCACAATCTGTTTTTGTATCTGAGGCAATGGAGGGTTAAGTGGCTTGCCCAAGGCCACAAGGAGCAGTCCTTCCAGCCCAAAGTTGCTATCTTCTAGCCGGGATTCAAGCCCCTGAGGTAACTTGTCCCAACCACTAGGCTACTCCTTCCTGGAGCTTCACTGAAGCAGATTACATCCTGCTTCAGAGAAGCTTCAGAATGGCTGAGCTCTCATAACTTAAAGATTAACTTTATGAAAACTGAGGTACTATACATTTCTAGGAACCAAGACTTTATTCCATCCCCTATATTGTATCTTAAGGAGACTGACCTAGAGGTAAAAAATGAAATCAAATATCTTGGGGTTACTCTAGATCAGAGGTTCCCAACTCCAGTCCTACATAAGAACATAAGAACATAAGATATGCCATACTGGGTCAGACCAAGGTCCATCAAGCCCAGTATTCTGTATCCAACAGTGGCCAATCTAGGTCATACGTACCTAGCAGTTTCCCCAAGGGACACAGGTTCCACAATGCTTGTATTGGTTCAAGCATTGATATCCTGGGTCCCTTCTTAATAATGGTTTATGGACCTTTCCTCCAGGAACTTGTCCAAACCTTTTTTAAACCCAGCTACACTAACAGCCTTTACTACATCCTCCGGTAACAAATTCCAGAGTTTGATTACACGTTGAGTGAAAAAATATTTTCTTTTATTAGTCTTAAATAGTTTACCCTGTAGCTTCATTGCATGTCCCCTAGTCTTTCTATATTCTGATAAGGTAAACAATCGATCTACGTTTACCCGTTCCACTCCGTTCATTAATTTATAGACTTCTATCATATCTCCCCTCAGCCGTCTCTTTTCCAGGTTAAAGAGCCCCAACCTTTTTAGCCTTTCTTCATAGGAGTATCCTTCCATCCCCTTTACCATTTTGGTGGCTCTTCTCTGAACCTTTTCTAAAATCGCTATATCCTTTTTAAGATACGGCGACCAGAATTGCACACAATATTCAAGGTGCGGTCTCACCATGGAATGATATAGAGGCATTATAATATCTTTTGTTTTATTTTCCATTCCTTTCCTTATCATACCTAGCATTCTATTTGCTCTCTTGGCCGCTGCTGCACACTGGGCCGAGGGTTTTAACATAGTATCCACAATGACGCCTAAATCTTTTTCCTGGGTGGTGGTTCCTAATGTGGAACCTTGCATCGTGTAACCATAGTTTGGGTTGTTCTTCCCTAGGTGCATAACTTTGCACTTGTCCACATTAAATTTCATCTGCCATTTTGATGCCCAGTCTTCCAATTTATCAAGATCCTCTTGCAATTTTCCCCAATCCTCTTGGGTTTTAACAACTTTAAATAGTTTTGTGTCATCTGAAAATTTGGTAACCTCACTCATTATTCCACTTTCCAGGTCATTTATGAATATGTCAAAAAGCAGCGGACCCAGCACAGATCCCTGGGGTACACCACTATTCACCTTACTCCATTGGGAAAATTGGCCATTTAGCCCTACCCTCTGCTTTCTATCTTTTAACCAGTTCCTGATGCACAATAGTACACTGCCTCCTATCCCATGACCCTTTAGTTTTGCCAAAAGTCTCTGATGAGGGACCTTGTCAAAGGCTTTCTGAAAGTCCAGATACACAATATCAACCGACTCACCTTTGTCCACCTGATTATTCACTCCTTCAAAAAAACATAACAGATTAGTCAGACAAGATCTTCCTTTGTCTAAAGCCATGTTGGCTGTCTCCCATTAGGTCATGACTATCTACATGCTGACTAATTTTATTCTTTATGATGGTTTCTACCATTTTTCCTGGTACTGATGTCAGGCTCACTGGTCTGTAGTTTCCTGGATCACCCCTGGAACCCTTTTTAAAAATTGGTGTTACATTGGCGATCCTCCAATCTTCAGGTATTAGAGATGATTTTAATGATAGTTCACAGATTACTAATAGCAGGTCTGAAATCTCGTATTTCAGTTCTTTCTTGGATGTATACCATCTGGCCCAGGTGATTTGCTACTCTTCAGTTTATCTAATAGTTGTAATACATCTTCCCGATGTATCGATATTTCCTTCAATTCTTCCACACCTTTAAATACCACTTCAGTCATGGATAACATCCCTACATCTTCCTCAGTAAAGACTGAAGCAAAGAATTCATTCAATCTCTCCGCTATCGCCTTGTTGCCTCTTAGTGCTCCTTTAACCCCTTTATCATCTAATGGACCAACTGACTCTCTCACATGTTTTTTGCTACAAATGTACTTGAAAAGGTCTTTACTTCGCATTTTTGCTTCCGCAGCAAGCTTCTTCTCAAATTCTCCCTTTGCCTGCCTTATCAATGCCTTGCATTTTACTTGCCAGTGCTTGTGCTGTTTCCAGGTTTCGTCATTTGGCTCTTTTTTCCATTTCCTGAAAGATGCTTTTTTGGCAACAACAGCCTCTCTGACCTCACCTTTAAACCATGCTGGCATGCTGGCATGTTTGGTCCTAGAGGGCCAAACACCATTCAGATTTTCAGGCTGTCCCTAATAAATATGCATGAGATGCATTTGCATGCCCTGTCCCCATTGTATTCAAATATATCTCATGGATATTCATTAGGGACAGCCTGAAAACCTGAATGGTGTTTGGCCCTCCAGGACTGGAGTTGGAAACCTCTGCTTGACCACACACATAAAATCAACCATGAGTGTGATCTACTACAAATTGGGGATGCTCTACCACCTGAGACCTCTACTCTCAGCCCATGACTTCAGATCAGTACTCCAGGCTATGATCACAACTCACTTCGACTATTGTAATAACATTCTCCAGGGTCTCTCAAAAGAGTTGATAAGTCAGTTACAGATGGCCCAACATGCAGCTGCATGTATAATTTTGAAGGTGCATTCTTCTGATCACATTAATCCCATTTTATATAAGCTACACTGGTTGCCAATTCAAAGCCGGTAAAATACAAATCTCTAATGATTACTTTCAAACTGTTAAGGAACATAGCTCCATCCCACTTCTCCACTCGTACCAATATACATTCAAATGAACGACCAAGAAGAGGTTGCATACAGAACACACTAGTCTTCCCCACCAACTTTCATAATTCTAACTGCTTGACCGGCAATAGAGCATTTACTTTCATTGCACCTATACTCTGTAATTCCCTCTCTGAAAAGCTAAGGTGCATTAATGATCTCACTACATTCTGTAAAGAGATTAAGACACATCTTTTTGTTAACATGTTAAAAATCTGCTGCAACAAACAAAAATCTATCCAACCTAGACTCCCCCTTCAAACATTCCCTACGGAACCTGTTATCCGTTAAAACTCTGACACAACTCGATTGAGCTAATATAAACTTTGTAAATATGCCATATGCAAGTAGTTTACATTGAATTAAAATACACTTTATAAATATGCCATAGGAAAGATTATAGCACTACATTCTAGAGTTATATTCTACAGTATGTTATTCTTCTGTTTGATGTAACTGATTCCTTCTTTGTTCATTGTTAATCACTTTGGTTTCGGGAAAAGGTGGTATAAATAAAATAAAAACAACAAAACAAACAAAATTAAAACACAAATGATACAGGAAACTAATCAAAATGGCATTTCTTTGCCTGCACGTCCCCAATTGTAAACTGGGAAGGGTTGGAAGGGATTAAGAGGAGGAGGTGAAAAGCTGGAAAGTGCTTAAGA